>JAJSOF020000005.1:35478698-36102296 GCA_025594305.2 Periplaneta americana | reverse complement strand
AATAGATGATGGCTTTCCTCGTATTTCTCCATACAGCAACCCTTGTTACACAAAGTTTCAATCCATTATTCTTCGTTATTTAGTAAAAAATTTCTTCAAAATTCGACTTAATTTTTTTCAAATTTTTACATACACAATACATAACTAACATCGAACCAGCAACCTTAGTGAGGGCTTCCATAAACGATTTCAAGTGGTTGTTGGAAAAGAACACCCGACTTTCTATTACGCCATGCAGGAACTGCAGAAAGAGCAAGGAGACACGGAAACCATGGTTAGAGTTCCAAGTGGGACGGACTGTGAGGACACAGCCACACAAGTGGCTTAGCCTACAGAAATCCATTCGGAACATCGTTTTACAATATTCCACTTACAAGGAAGAAGGTCGCCTCTTGGAATGTCTGCGAGCTTTAGGGCATAGTTTAGTCTATAAATTACTTGTTAGAATATACTACATTATATAATAAAATGTATTATTACAGAGGTGTGAAAATTATTAGAATAATCTTAATTTTAAAGGTTTTTTTAATAGTTCCTTCACAAATATTAATTGAATTGATGAATATTAGTATATATTACTATACTGATGTAGGATATATTTACTACTAACAATGCCGGAAAGCATTGTTGTACATTGGTATTTTTTTATTTTACAATTATTATGGGAATTCAGAAATTATTATATTATGTTGGCGGAATTGGAAACATCAAAAATTATATGCACAAAACAGATGTATACGTTCATTTGAACCTTCACAACAATGTAAACGCAAAGAACAATTTGTTTAAAGCATTTCTTAATTAATATTTGATGTTTCCATTTCCGCCAACATAGTATAATAATTTCTGAATTCCCATAACAATTGTAAAATAAGAAAAATACCAATGTACAACAATGCTTCCCGGCATTGTTAGTAGTAAATATATCCTACATCAGTATAGTAATATATACCAATATTCATCAATTCAATTAATATTTGTGAAGGAACTATTAAAAAACCTTTAAAATTAAGATTATTCTAATAATTTTCACACTTCAACAGTTTCGGAAAATAAGTCCTTCGGAATCTTTGTTTTCGGAATAGTGAATAATATTTGTTTTCGGAAATACTGCTATATCGGAAACAACGCATTCGGAATGAAGACCATTCGGAATAGTATGATTTCTGAAATACGTCCGGGAACACTTTTAAACACTTATTGCTGATTATGATTTCATAATTTGGAAATTATGGTTTATTGATTTATTGGTGAAACAGTCGTGGTATCACAGATACATAGACAAAGTCAAAAGGAGAACAAGTTAAATAAACTAAAATGCCATATCAACATTAGTTTCCATAAATTAATTTATATCAGGGGTCGTCAGCACAGAGCACGCTGGGGCTAGCCTCTCTTACCCGCGGAAAACGCAGTGCACTATAGTGCTCTCGTAGCTACTAGCGGGTTTGCTCTCTATCTCTCTCTCTATCTCTCCCTGTTGCACGACAGTGCACACGGGACGGCACCGCGTATCCATTGTACATTTCAGCGAGTGCTGACGACCACTGATTTATATCATAAAAAGGGTTTTTGATTAGCCAGTCACGATTAACGCACCTAAATCTATTTAAATTAACAATATGTGCACTATAAGCAAGCGATATAAATAGGTAGACTGGATAATTTTGTACCAAAAACTCTAGTTGCAGAAGTGAAACTGCAATCTCTGAAAAGATAAAGAAAGGAAAAGAAAAGAAAATTTGCATCATCACAGTGTAGATAAAAATAAATAATATATGTAAATTAATAAAGGTTATTTTCCCAATTTCTGAAGAACAAATGGGTGTGAAGCAGAATGAATAACTCCATAATAATATGATAAAATTATGATTACTGGCTTCGAATTTTGATATGGGTGGATTAATATTTCCTGAAGCTCTGTGGCTGAAATTCACGATTGCTTTACCTTCCGTAAAGCTAAGTTGCATGCCTGCGGCTATAATTTATTTCGGAAGGAAACCGAAATGAGAAATCTCTTGTTTTCAGCAAGGATTTAACTCCTGACATCTTATACCCAGGTAGTTGGTATAGGAATTATGTAAACAACAAGAATTGCTACACGTAATTATTTTTAACTTCATAAGAAACATTCCAGTCTATTTTGAAGTTACGAGTTTTGCAAGACGTCTGGTGGCTTTCCATCATAGTGAATGAAACGAATTTTATTTACGTGACAGACAGGTGCAGACCGTAGTCAAGGGCCAGTTTAAGTAAATATTTAGGATAACCAGAATCCAGAGCTATACATTTCTCCCAGACTCTGCATTCAGGACTATTGCCACGTGTAACAGCTACATGACAAATGTTATTTTGGCAGCAGAACGAAGCGCTTCTGAAATCATCGATTTTGAGGCTTCTGTTTTGAATGAAATTTTATGACTTAAAGCGAAATATGGCTGAACGCAATTATTTACATTTATTTATTTATTTATTTATTTATTTATTTATTTATTTATTTATTTATTTATTTTTCTCATGAATCTTGTCTGGACATTGGAGATTTGATGCAAGGTGAGTGATATTACTAATACATAATCCTATTTCTTTTTACATTAAAAAGCACGTTTCAACCTCATGGAAGCGTATACTTCGTTCCATAATGTCTGATAGGAGATGTAAACAGGTGCCGGCAGTAAGAGGGAAAAGGATAATTGCTATTGAACCAATGATAGATGTCTCATTCCACGCTTGTCTTGAAGTTGGGTGGGGGTAGAAAGCTTCAGATGGCCAGCTTCAAGACAAGCGTGAAATGAGATCTCTGCCATTGGTTCAATAGCAATTACACTTCTCTCTCTCTCTCTCTCGGCACTGTTTACATCACCTGTCAGACATTATCAGCGTATTTGGAATCTCACCGGACCGGTGGACAACAATGACGTCACGCTGCAGCGAAATAGGAACAAAACTGCTGGAAGGATCGATGGCTGTCATGGCGACTGTGTAAGTTGTTGTCTGTGCTACGCTTGCAAAATTTTGCGAAATTTCCGTACTGCCATCTCGTTCAAAGAAAAGAGAACATAGACAATTTATTTCTTGAACCGGTAGTAGGTAATAACTGGTCCGTTAACATGTTCGCTTATAAACCTTTAACATATTGTTTTTACGTTGCGCACATTAAAAACAATACAGCAGAACTAAAGCAGAACACACCGCCATGACACAACAGTGCACGATGTCATTCGTCTGCTAATTCCCGCCCTACACAACAACCAATCAGATTAACAGATGGCGGCTGATGGCGACTGCCACCACCTCTGCAAGCTGATGGCACCGGTGCGACACCGGTGGAGCATCAATGACTCCATCGGTGAAATTCGGAACACCGTGATGCCATCAGATTGCTCAGCACTGAGATTCGGAATAAGCTCTATAGGTACCTGAGTTGTTAGAGAGCTGTCTTGCGACGATCGCAAAAATAGGAAACATTGGAGAATGCTGGGTTTGTAGTCGAAAACCTGCCTTTGGGTACACAACTGTGAATGAAATATCGCACTACGCTACATATGAATGACTAATTTCTTCAATGTTTTTAAACAATTACAAAAAAAAACACAACAGCTTACACTACACTGCTCAAAAAACAAGTAG
Source organism: Periplaneta americana (assembly GCA_025594305.2). Taxonomy (NCBI): domain Eukaryota; kingdom Metazoa; phylum Arthropoda; class Insecta; order Blattodea; family Blattidae; genus Periplaneta; species Periplaneta americana. The sequence continues at coordinate 36,098,666 of JAJSOF020000005.1, read as the reverse complement.
GCCCGAATGCTTCTCAAACAATTAAAAAAATAGGTAATAGCTTGCATTACATTGCGCACGAATGAGTAATCCCTCCAGTAGCGCACAAGACTGAGATGATCTGCATGTATGGAACTCCCTACAAACACCCTTGAAATTTGGAGCGTCGGTGACGTTTCTATGCGTTGTGTGGCGTCATATACGGAGATTTCTGTATTCCTATATCTCGAAAGAAGTAATCCATCTTGTACCAAATCTTATACGATGAACTTCATGCCATTTTGACCACCTAGTAAATCAAGAACCCGTTTTAAGTGCTTTCTAATCGACTTATTTCCTCAATGGGATATTGTCAAGATCTGTCACATTGATTAACATTTGGTGGAACTCCAAGAAGAAGAGTCATATCGCCGCCAGAACTTCCATTAGGGCAGGGGTCGTCAGCACAGAGCACGCTGGGGCTAGCTTCTCTTACCCGCGGAAAATGCAGTGCACTATAGTGCTCTCGTAGCTGCTAGCGGGTATGCTCTCTATCTCTCCCTCTTGCACGACAGTGCACACGGGACGGCACGGCGTACCCAGTACACATTTCAGCAAGTGCTGACGACCACTGCATTAGGGTAAATCAGGACGAAGGACATCATTCTGCTGCTTAGAAGAGGTAACTTTTACGCAAAATTATGTAAATCTGCGTATCTTAGCTGCTGTATGTATAATATTCGGTATGTAGCATTATTTAATTTTGCGTACGTAGTAGTACATTTGAACTAAGTCGCATTCCAGCATTACATTTCATCTATAAAGCTCTAGTCTTTCCCGTTCGAGTATTCAGGTAATTGAGCTCGCATTTCTAAGAAAATTCCATTAATTCTGAACTGATTTTGAAGATAACATCTATCCCTGCGCTCTGAGAAATAACGCAGATTCCTGGAATGGAATTCAGGACAAAAGACTGTACTAATTAAAGTAACACCGAAATTTCATGAATATGAGAATAGCTCCAGATCTGTCAGAGCAGCAGGTTGTTCAGCTAACACTCCTTCGTTTGCAGTAAATCTTTCTGTGTCACTGACTGCGTTCTACTCTGCTAATTTCATACCAAGCCTGAAGACTTTTATGACAACTTAAGACGGTGAAAGATGACGTAATACGTGCACGTTTTTGACCTATACAGTCGCTCCTGTAGCGTCTACTGCAAAGTCAATCTTTATAGAGGCTGTTAGCACAGAGAAAATCCTACAAGTTCTCGGGTTATTGTATTAGGAGTTATTTTTACAGGATGTCTGAAATTGTTAAGCGGATGTGAAATGTCATTAAATTCACAAAATTTAATTTCATGCGCGCTTGGTTTATTTATTTTTTCAATTTCAATTATCAGAAAATAAAGTGAACGAGAGAGCCCGCATAAATAGGTATATTTGATGAATTTCAAGCTTTCTTTAGAAGATGAGACAAGAAGCGTTATTTTTTTTTTTCAGTTTTACTCTTTATCATTGTAAATGTTATACATACAATGCCATTCTATTTTTTATGCTCGACCATGGCGAAATGTAGTAATTATACATCTGGTAGCTGCCCCTTAATGGACCTTATTAAAGTACACCTATTCATTACAGTTCAGTTGCTCCACCAATCAGAAACCACCATTGTAGCAATATAATAGCGCAAGGATCGATTATTCTCGGATATGCAATCGAAAGACAACTAACGAAACGTCACGGAGGCTGAAAATCCAATACTGTCGCAGAAGGTTATGTTCTGTTACTATAATAATTAGCTTTAATTATAAATACTATTCAAATAAATTCAATTTGTCATCTCGTTTTTCAATGTCTAAATCAATTTCAAGGTTATATCAAGATTAATCTTTATTTTACTCTCTACATTATATCAAGGTCAATGACATTTGTTTCTAGGAAAAAATCAATAGTTTCGCCTCTGCGCACATCTCACAATTTACGAGATATTGTACACGGTCAGTTCCGCTCCCCAGTCAGATAAGGATAACATGAATACTTATGAATAATTTGAAGTTAGAAATATTGTCGAGCATAAAAAGTCGTAGGAAACTCACCTATAATGGTAATTAAGACGCTCGTATGAAAATTATGAAACTCGCTTGCGCCCGTTTCATAAACATACTCGCGTCTTAATTACTATCATTATAGGCTCGATGCATAATGTAGTATTCTCGAAAAATAACTACTCATTATTCTTAGCTGAATAATTATTGCATTATATCAAGATACACTATTCTGAATTAGTTATAAAACAAGATATTTTCTTCCATACTATGTTGCATTTAACTATTTTACGTTGAAGAATTCAATCCGAAAATGATAGTTTCACGGTATCTACGATTTTCTTTACAGAACTCGTATTTCCAAAAGCTAAAGTTGCTACTAAATCGACAATATATACAATAATTATGAGATGAAAGGGTACGATGAAAGAGTAATGGAACGGAGAAAAATTCTCTCCGGCGCCGGGATTTGAACCCGGATTTTCAGCTCTACGTGCTGACGCTTTATCCACTAAGCCACACCGGATTCCATTACTCTTTCATCGTATGATGACGCAGAATATCTGCATGGAAATATCATATGTACTTCGGTACATTATAATAATAATATTATATATGATATGCGTAAATCACTTCGTGATTTAAGACGGCGCTTATTCCGTCGGATCCCGGCCAACTAGTCACTCATTACGAGTGCACCTCAGCACATGTGTGGACTTCGGTCCTAGGTTCATAGATATCTATGACGTAATGCAGAGGGCGGCCACTAGAGGGAAACCAAGAGTTGGAACTTAAAACTGAGACGATTCTTCCGACGCCGGGGTAGAATCCGGTGTGGCTTAGTGGATAAAGCGTCAGCACGTAGAGCTGAAATCCCGGGTTCAAATCCCGGCGCCGGAGAGAATTTTTCTCCGTTCCATTACTCTTTCATCGTATTATTACGCAGAATATCTGCATGGAAATATCATATGTACTTCGGTACATTTAATAATAATAATAATAATAATAATATATATATATATATATATAATTATGAGACTTGTGAGTACTTTAATATCATTTTGGCACCTGTGAAAAATAATAGTCAACCGTGCTATATTCATCTGCATCAACGGTGATCAAAACGCGAACGGCTGTGATTACACACGAGACACATCCTGAGAAGTATGGAGACGAGGAGAGGTACTAAACATGAAAATTACGAGCAGTGGTGGTTCGAGCATATGCTGAACTGAAAATTCCTGTCTATCTCTAGGTAGAATGTGCTGTATTTATAATCAAGCAATATATTCATTAATCTCAATATCTTTATTGCAATGAAACAAATCATTCTATAAAGTTTGACAACTTCAAGTGAAACACCGTAGAACAAGCCAACTTCTACTTTCTTTCTTCTCTCCCTCGCTCCTCGTCATTCAGTCACCAATCACCACGTAAATATCTGAGAGGGTGTGTGTGTGTGAGCATCGCGACCAATAGAAGAACCACTCTCCAGTATTACCACAATAACGGATTCTTCATTTTTGTCTCAACTGTCGGCTAGGAAGGTTCCATTATGCTAGCATTGCAGGCAACTGGTCAACCTTTTAATGCCTTTGTTAGCAGGTTTGACAAACTGTGAGTGGACCTGAAAGTACATAGTGCATAGTGCTCTCTCCCTTCCCCCGTGCTTTCTCACTTGCTCCTCCCCAAGACAGCCAGCGCTCACGTAGTAACTCGATCAGGGTTTCAGTTCGATTTGTCAATCTATATATTAATTCATGAATAATTTAATGAGGAAAAAACAGACCTTATTTGTAAGCTTACTTGAAAATATAAGAAAACTCTTTTTCAAACAGCATATTAACTTAGTGACTGAAACAAAATTTCAACCTTCAATTATTAATTTTATGCATCTTTCTGAAAAGGAAACAAAGTCCGGCTGAATGTCACACACGGAAATTCTCTGTTTTTGTGTTCAATAAGTAAAACTTTTGAAAACAACTGTTGACATAACTAGAAGAAAAATACGCTAAAATCTTAGCAGCAAACGTTTTAAGCATAGGATAAAGGAGTTTAATAGCTCGTTCCATTCTTAAAATGCATATAATATTGAATCAGTTGTTCTGTGTTATTAGGCTATTATTAAATAATTAGTAAATAACTCATAATAGTTAACCTCATCCAAAGATTAAAAAACTAAAAATGTATATCCAGCCTAAACTTCGTTGCATAATATCTAACAGGAGATGTAAGCATTGCCGCCAAAGGAGGAGGAAAGTAGGCCTATAATTGCTATTGAACCAATGTCAGAGGTCTCATTCTACGCTTGTCTTGAAGTTGGGCTGGCGTAGAACCCTTTCATAACGCCGAACTTCAAGATAAACGTGGATTGAGACCACTACTATTGGTTCAGTAGCAATTTTAAACTTCTCTCCTCGTCTGCCGGCAATATTTACGTCGCCTGTGAGACATTATGAAATAAAGTATAGTAATTTTATTCTTCAAGGAAAGAGACCTTAAAATATTAATGAAGTACAGAAGAATAACTTTTACCGTAAAGTGGAGATTTTTGGACATCATTTTAGCACACTTTTCGATGTAAAATATGGGACTTTTATATTAGAATGATTAAAGAATATACACTGCACCTACTTGGCCTACAAGATTACATAGTTGGTATAAAAATCGGAAAATATATTTCACAAACTTAAACAAAACAAAAATATTAAGTGTCCAAATAGCCAGGCTTGGGGTTGTTGGACACAACTGTTTTTAGGCATAAAACGTTTATTACGATTGTTCGATGCTCTCGTTAATCCCGTAACCATTATTATTATTATTATTATTATTATTATTATTATATGTGGCAGAATTCTTATCTTTTCGAATATGTGTATGTAATATAATATAATATTAATTAAAAGGAAAAGTAAGGTTTATTGAAATTTATTTATTCTCTCAATATTCTAAAGGAAAATTAAGATTTAATGAAATGTACTTATTCTCACTGAAGAAAAAGGTATTTACTTACAACTTCAAATTAGTGTAACTCTGTAAATACTGAGATTAGGACACATGTTTATATGACAATTTTTGCTCGAAATGTTTTAGAAAATGAGCTTCGTAAGTGGCGGTAAATCGTCATGAATTGACAGTGGATGCGGGATGACTTAAGGAAAAGTGAAGTTGTTTCGTATCGGAGTATATGGCACGTGCCGCGCCGTCCGTCTTTTGAGTACCTGGCGAGTACAGCAGCGTACAAGTATTAAGTACGCGTTGAATATGTTGTGCTGATCCATTCATAATGGCAAAACGTTAAATTCGTTCAGAGATACGAAATGCAATTGAGAAGTATTATGAACTCAGGCCAAAAGTACATTACAAATAGAGAATGAACTATTCAAAAGTATCATTTATTTAATCGATTAGTATTATGAAGCCAAACATGTGTTGTTAATTGCATTGTACAGATTTTTTTTTTAATTTTTAACTAAAAATTACAACATTCTTACGCAGTTATCACAAAAATTACTACAAATAATACGACTATAGGAACTTGATTCTTTGTAGTTTAATTATGCAGCCTAATGTACAGTCTCAAAGAATTTACAATAATGGCGTGATTTTTAACAATTGTGGGAAATGCACAAGAAAATGTAATTTTGTAGTTAAAATTCGAAAAAACAAAAATTCTGTACGTAACAGCTATGGAATTCACAACATATTTTTAGCTTCAGAATACTAGCTAATTGAAGAAATGATCCTCCTGAATTATTAATTCTTTACTTCTGATATTCTTTTACCCTTAAAACTAAATAATAATGATATTTTACGTAATTGTAAAAATATTGAGATTAGGACACATGTTTATTTGACTTTTTTGCTTTGAATGTTTCGGAAATAACTTCGTGAATAACTCCATATGTAATGTTTTAAAATTCATTTCCAGAACGAGAATATTGATGAAATTATGAACATTGCTCTAGGTACCAATACTGGTAGTGTCATAATAATTAATCAATCAAATGTCCTGTTATACAGTTATTGAAATTAATAAACAAGTAATTGACTGGAGGTGTAACAGATAATCAATGAATCGCCCTATTATATTAATTATCGATGTTCATAAAAATATTTACAGTTAATTAATACGTATAACATGACATGGGTTGGGTAATCCATTCGTCTACATTGAATTAAAATAAAGCCATATTTCATGCGAACTCATTTAATGAATATAAAACATGTGGTCTTCTTTCCAACTCTGAAAGTAAATAAGATAATTTTTCCTCATTTGTATTGGCATAAGAATTAAACTTAGGTAGTTAGTGATTATTTGTTAGTGAAATGCAGTGCACAGGATATCATCAAGGATATCAATAAAGGTCTGCAATTCCATCAACAGATCACACCCCCAGCAATATAAGATATTAGTTATGCTTAGATTTATATCGCAATGTACTTTTTGCGAAATGTCTATTTACGCGCTTTTCTCCATGTACTTTTATTTTTGCTTCTATACTTGTACTCGTAATTTCACCATATGTTTGTATTTCATAGATGACTCTTTAAACCAGAAAAGATTTCTGGTCTACACGCAACACGCCTCCATCCAGGCCTATTCTCAGCTGCTAGATTTGCTATTGTACACCGTTCGTGGAATTTTTAGTGTACAGATGCCTCAAACTACCAAGCTGTCTCGTTCACGCAGGCGCATAGAGCACGTCTCCCCTACCACTGTCCGCCTACTGCTGTGCACTGTGAACTAGAACGGTACAGCTCAGTTCTAATAACAGTTGAGAAGGCTGCAGTGGGAGGGTACATCTTGAATACATTGTCAAGAGGTCAACTTTCAGATAATATGACTATACCTGGGTATCGGAGCATAGGTGGGCCCCCTCCGTTAGCTCTACTACTTCCCTCTCCAGGCAGCTTCCTAGTTTGAGGCATCTGTACCAGTCACAAAATGAGACTTCAGCGCAACTTAGTATTGTATTGTATTTATTAACATTCCATGGTATTCATACATTGCTTACAGCTAGAATATGGAACAAGTCAAAAGACTTAATACTATAATAAAGTCTTAATTTATAGTCACTGTCTAGATGAAATATATACAGATGAGATTTACAATATAGTCTACTAGTACAATACAAAGTTTTAGTATCAATTTCATGAAGTGTTATTGAATGTCGTGAATTCACCTACAGAATAGAAGGAGTGACAAATTAGGTACTTCTTTAATTTGGCCCTAAATAATCTTATGTTTTGAGTTTTATTTTTTATATCGATAGGGAGGCTATTAAAAATATTTACTGCCATATAACGCACTCCTTTTTGATAGCACGATAGACTTGCCGATGGAGTATGAAAGTCATTTTTTATGTGTATTTCTGCTATGAACTGTTGAATTAGTTACAAAGTTTTCACGATTACTACGAGGAAGATTATTAATGAAAAGATATACTGACAAGCCATGGTCATTATTTGTAGTTGTTTGAAATAATCCTACACGATACCCTAGATTTGGCACCTACCATTATTCTAATTACTCTTTTTTGTAATACTGTTACTATCTGTGGAATTCCCCCAGAATATTATTCCAAAAATCATTATCGAGTGGAAGTATGCAAAGTATATTGTTTTTAAGGTATTGATATTTACTTTAATACCTGTCTAACAAGGCCTTGGCTAGGACGTGCAGGAAAGAATTATTTTAATCTTTTGAGGTTCACGATCTAAAGCTCTGCGACTTCTTTTCATGAGGTTATATAAAGGACGCCGTGTTTGTTCCATCATTACCACACAGTCTTGCCGAGTTGAGACTGCTCTGAAAGTGTACATGCACGCGTCTGTTCAGTATTACTACATATATTACAATGTTTGACAATGTTATCATAATATCTCTTTCAAAAGTATGTTAAATATAATTTAATTCAAAGTAAAGTGATATTTGAATTGTAAAATGTATGTTGTAAATGCAAACAAATATTAGGAATGAAAGACAGTATTTCTTTGACCAATTTTAACTTTAATATAAGACGTATTCACGGAAAACTCTTCGGAAACAATGTTTCACTGTCACATTATTCTTTAGTCGAATTTGAATCCCTGTTTCCACTAACATTTTATTATCGTTAGTTCCATCACCTTGTGTTAGATTTCTAAATGGTAGTTTCCATTGCCGCCATCGCTGTGGAGTAACGGTTAGCACGTCTGACCGTGAAACTATCGGGCCCGGGTTCAAATCCTGATTGAGACAAATTCTGTGACTTTATCATGTTTACTATTTAATAATGTAATTTCACCTCAACCCTATATGAGCAAATGCTGGGTGATTATCGGTGCCGGACCCCGGATTCATTTCACCGGCATTATCACCTTCATCTCGTTCAGACGCTAAATAACCTAAGATGTTGATAAACGGGCTCTCGAGTGTTGTCGTAATAATTCACCATTAAAATGGGACACACTCAAGGACAGGAGAACGCGAATTCGATTATGCGTAATGTTCAAAACACACAGAGGTGAGCCTGCCTGGAGAGAAATAAAAAATAGATTGCAGCCGCCAAATTACTTTTCAAGGAACGACCACTCATATAAATTGAGGGAAAGAAGACAGAGGACGGACACTAGGAAGTTTTCTTTTCTCAATCGTACTATCAGGGACTGGAATGCTTTACCTGCAGACATGCTAAAGGCTTTACCAATAACCAAAAATTTATTTAAAAATAGGCTTAAGGACTTTACTAATAGACGGTAGTATGTTATACACACTATTTAAAGGGTGTAATTGATATCGCGTTATTTGAAGTGTTCTATCAGTGAGGAAGTGTATTGTGTCAGTGAAGTGTGTAGTGTCAGTGAAGTCTGTTGTGTAAGTGAAGTGTGTTGGTGTCAGTGAAGTGGCTGTGCAAAGTATCTGAACAGTGAAATGGTTAGAAGTGTTAGTGAAATCAGGATATAATCAATGCAATGAGTGAGTTGACAGCGAAATAAGTGTAGTGCCGAAAGGTACTTGTGCAGGTATGAACCTGCCACAATCGTGGGTCTTAGTTCGAACTTAGGGTTAAGATACAAATTAGATTTAATTTAAATGTTATTTTAAGTGACCATGCTTCATTTAATTTAGGTTGCTCATTATTATTATTATTATTATTATTATTATTATTCTTTATTTATTAGTTGTGTTTATTATTAATTGTCATTATTGAGTGTAATTAGTTACCACTGCCACCGGGTATATACCCATTTGCAGTGTGAATAAATACATACATACAAGCATCGTAAAATAACCTACTTAAAACAGAGCAAATGCTGGGTAATTTTCGGCGCTGGACCCTGGACTCATCTCGCTAGGATTATCACCATCTTACTCGGTAGATAACCATAGCAGTTGATAAAGCGTCGTAAAATAACCAACTAAAAATGTTTCCATTGCTATGTTACTGGAATCATTTCTGACGTTCTCTGAAATTTTCTTCATTCTATTTAATTAAGTTGTACTAGAATTTATACAATTAAAACATGACTTTTCAATTATTTGCCAATGTCCCAATCCCCACATAATTTCCACCTTAAATTCTTTGTCCTTTTATTCGTAACGAAAACAGTCACGTTATATTGAAGTTCTAATGTTTAACATCAGTCTGTAAACCAGACAGGGGCTGTAGCAGGTTCAAATGCAGCGTTGCGTGACGTCTCTCCCTCGATGCGGCTTCATGATCGGGCACCAACACAGCCCATGATGCCTGCCATCCGTCATAACCACTGCCTGCCTGCCTCGCTCTTCTGCAACGCGTATTTTATGTCACTAGAAAGCGCTGCTGGAACAAACAAGGCTCGGCTTAAATACAAATCACATGTTCTATCTCAGTTTACCTACCTACGTTTTCGTAATCAGTAAACATTCGTAAAATATAGCCGCTTGTTCATATTGTAGTTGTATACATGAAAGTTTACGTCAATCCTTCAGGAATGTATAACCCAGTGTTTCTCAACCTTATCATGAGATACCTTACATTACTCTAGTTCAGTCCCTGATCTAAATATCATAAAAACTACACCAAATTTTGAGTTAGACGACAATATCGAACAAGCGGAGAGGGATCGGACGAGTGTATGTGTCTACGAAACGCGACAACTCTTCTAACCCCTTACCCGAAAGATACATTAAAACCACACTTACAGAAACATCGGTCTAGAAGACTGTGCATATTTCATTGCTGTTCCTATGAATAATTTGGATACTCTTTATTAAAGATAATTTATTTTTATCAATAAACATATATTTTATAATAAATATAATCTAAAATATTTAATTCAAGACAATTTACTTTTATCAATTAACCAGAAGCAGGTCACAGATGTCTACAGGAGCAGCTGCACTACCGAACTCTTCAGCGGATGTGTTAATACCCGGTAGACATCTATTTTTTATTTATTTTTATGCTCGACCATGCCGAAATGTAGTAATTATACACCTGGTAGCAGCTCTTTAATGGACCTCATTAAAGTACACCTATTCATTAAAGTTCAGGCGTTCCACCAATCAGAAATCACCATTGTAGCAATATGAAAGCGCAAGTATCGATTATTCTCGGATATGCAATCGAAAGACAACTAGCGAAACGTCACGGAGGCTGGAAATCCAATACTGTCGCAGAAGGTTATGTTCTGTTACTATAATAATTAGCGTTAATTGTAAATAATATTGAAATAAGTTCAATTTGTCATCTCGTTTTTCAATGGCTAAATCAATTTCAAGGTTATATCAAGAGTAATGTTTATTTTACTCTCTAGATTATATCAAGGTCAATGACATTTGTTTCTCGGAAAAAATCAATAGTTTCGCGTCTGCGCACATCTCACAATTTACTAGATATTGCACAAGGTCAGTTCCGCTCCCCAGCCAGATAAGAATAACGTGAATACTTATGAATAATTTCAAGTTAGAAATATGGTCGAGCATAAAATGTCGTATGAAACTTGCCTATAATGGTAATTAAGACGCTCGTATGAATATTATGAAACTCGCTTACGCTCGTTTCATAAACATACTCGCGTCTTAATTACTACCATTATAGGCTCGTTGTATAATGTACTATTATTTAATTCTTCCTGTAACCAGGAAGACAAAGATTACCATGATACAATAAATATAGATTAAATGCCTTGAGGCTTAGTGAAACATGGTTGTTACAGTGAAAATAACATTTTGAAATAGTTTGAAACACACAATAATATACGAAGTAACGTGAAGAAGATATGCAAATTAAATCATGGTCCATATGTATTATGCCTGAAAATAGCTATTGATAATTTGAGTGTTGTAATTTTTAAATCTCTTAAAATATCTTTATGCAGGCCAAAAGATTTACAGAAGTCGACAAGAAACCGGGGTATGGTCCACGGACTCCTGTCATTAGTCCCGTAATGACGATGGATTCCAGATGTTATTTGTCCTTATAAAATTGATGGAAAGTTCATATATATTCCATTTTTCCTCGTGTACGTCTTCTGGCTGGTGTTCATGCGATTCGAATCTCACAGTAGAGTCTATGATGTAACCTTCGAGAGAGAGAGAGGTTTAAATGCAATTATGTCGATTCTTCGATTACTGCCCTCACTGGATATGCCGTGTACTTCTTCATATACTGAATAACCTTTGTTCCTTAAGGCAGTTGCTATTATAGATCTTACTGTAGATGCCGCGTATTTCGTAGAATTTCACCGTGTGGACAGGCCCCCAGGACATGGGCAAGGGTTTTAACCTCCATTTCGCAACGCAGAGAGGGAAAGGACGAGTGTATGTGTCTACGAAACGCGACAACTCTTCTAACTTTTTACTCGAAAGATACATTAAAATCACACTTGTAGAAAGATCGGTCAGGAAGAGGGTACTTATGGTCTAGAGGTTACATAATTACCTAGCTGTTAGTTCTTCTCCCAACTTGAATATGAAGGTACGCCGAGAAACTTTGTCATCTATTACCTCCTTGTACAGACTCCATGCGCTGATTGCGTCCAGGGGCCTATTTCACAAAGTTTACGATCTTTGTAAATTGTAAACTTTGCTTGTAAATTGTAAATTTCTGTTTCACAATCTTAGTTTCTAATGTTGAACTTTACAAAGGAAATCAAATCTTTACAAACTAAATTATTAATATTTAATGGGGGAAATTGGGATAACACTTATTTAAATGCTAGCAATGGAATTAAAGTAGTGAAAAATTGGCTTGACTCTGATCTCCTGTCCATTAATACTAATAAAACTACCTATATTCCATTTTATTTTAACAACGAAAGGTTTACCTCCACCTATGAATAATTGTCACTTAGTAATACATAATATTTCATGTAATGAATTAACAAATGATTATTGTAATTGCCCACATCTAACACCTTCCACACAAGTCAAATATTTAGGAATTATTATAGACCAGCATTTACGTTGGATAAACAAATTGATTTCATGTGTACAAGTATAAGAAAGACAATGTATAAATTTATAATACTTCGAAATTTTATCACTAAGGAAGCATTGAGAATAATATTTTTAGCTTTGGTACAATCATTAATACAATATGGTATAATAAATTGGGGTGGAGTAGCATCATCTGTACTTAATCCATTGATTTTATTACGCAGAAGATTAATAAAAATTTGTCTAACCAAAATTATGGATTACCCAACAAATTTAATTGATACAGATTTTAATGTATTAACTATTGAAGAAATTTATAAATATAGTTTACTTACTTACTACCATATAAATCAAATAAAACATAAATCTAATCGATATGAATATCGTACTCGAAGACAAAAGTCTACTTTCCCATTAATTGAGCCTAAATGTCATACAAGTGCAGCTCTTAACCCTACGTTACTCAAGTTATAAATATTATCACCATTGCTCAGGTGGGGGTTTCACATACCCCATTTTAAATAACTAATATATTTTTCCGCAAGTTTCAGAAATCAGATAAACGCAATTAAATATACTATTCATAGTTCACTTAAACAATTTCTTAAATGAACTCTTGATTGTGATTGAAAAGTATACAGATGCACAGAGTACACACTAGCTCCATCTCTTAGATTTTCGTTGAAATATGCGCACCGGGGTTTACCACACCCCACCTGAGTAATGCAGGGTTAAACATGGTGCTAGTTTCGGTCGAAGACTTTACAACAAACCATTTTCCAAATTTTAAGTGTTTTAAAATTGAAGCTTTTGAAAAAGATATTTGTAAAATTATCCATGATATATAATATTAACAAATGTATTTTTTTACCTTTTATTTCTGTCGACTATATTCATGTTTTTTTTTTTTTGATATCATTGGCTTCTGTCGGATTGTCAATTTATATTAAATTTGTTTTTCTCTCTTTCTTCTTTATTCTTGCTCTTGTGTTGTATTTATTGGTTTGAATTAAGTTACTTACTGTATTTAGTAAACTGTCCTTGTAAATGTTATATTATTGAATAAGACCACACCGTACACGAGCGGCTAGAAACATTTTTGTTTTATAAATTTAATTTGTACTCACTAGCTAGCTAGTTAAAAAAATAAATAGGTAAATAATTAAAAAACAAATAAATCAATAAATAAATTAATCAATCAATCAATAAATAAATAAATGTTGCGCACTTTACAAGTATTCTGTTTCACAATGAAGGGTAATTTTACAAACGTGTAAACTTTACTTGTAAAGTTAGCACATTTTCTACAATACCTCTGATATGTGTAAAGTTTGATATTGCAACAAATTCTGAATAAATAAAGTAAAGATATATTTATTAAACTAATTTCTGAGTAACTGGGTAATATTAAGAATTACGCACAGAATATTTTCGACAAGGTTTATTCCTCTTTCATTTTCATGTACGATATTCACTTCAGACATTACATTTTGTCTAGGAGTTACTGCTGCAAACATTTTTATTAAGACCTCTACTACTAAATAATAACTTATTGTTAAATAAATGCCCATTTTAATAATATGACAAGCGTAGTGGTTATTAAATAATTGACAATTTTTAAATGACAAATGTAATGGTTCTTCTCATAAATTCTTACGTGACCGTTTTAAAATATTTATTCTACTTTTACATTAAAATATTGTGCGACTGTTTCCATACATACATGTCCAACGAAAGCACATAGTGAAGCTATTTGTCCGTAACAAAGGCTTAGCTTGACTTTTCATGTAGGAGTGCTTTAGCCAGCGTTGTTACAACAGCCTCATGTGCCACAGACTAATGAATATTTTAGGATGTATTACCCGTGGTATTGAAAAGGAGATTACTGTTAACGCAACCAATTAAACTACCGATTACTCCATAGTCCAACACAGCAAACAGAAAGTGCCTTTGTGTCCTCATAGATTACACCGTGTTAAAATTCATAAGGCACTCGCAATTACACTGAAAATATGCGCAGTAATTAAAATGGCTTGGTCACTGGCTAAAAAAATTGTCTGTTCAAGGATTCACTTGAATACACGACGAACAGAACGGGGCAGAAAAGATATCAGTTAACTATTACACTTTTACTACGTCACACTACTTTTGACCAATAAAACGGTTCGAAAGGACGTCTTTCAACCAATCATGGCTGCTTATCGCACAATTTTATCGCGTCCCTAGCATTTGTTTAATTTTATCGCGTTCCTAGCATTTATTTTTATCACAACCCTAGCATTTGTTTCTTTGTTTGCCAACATTTCAAACTGCACTGGTCTGGACGGCAAAAACAGATAATTACAAACCACTCCAGTCGATGCACAGCAGTTTCAAATATGACTCGCATCGGCATTCAAGAACAAGAACTAATAAGGATCACTGGGCATATATGAAGAGCACCATTCGGAAATTCTGAATCTGTTTAGGGATACACCATGTACATCAATGAGTTCACTTCTTTTACGCACACGTCCAATATAACATCAACTGAACCACTAAAACATTTAAATTTGAAAATTGTACTTTCAATAATTGTTTCTTTTAAAATTATTCATGTTTGTTTTTTATTTCATCATCGTTAATTAAAACTTTTCTTGTTTATTTAATCATCCCTAATTAAAACTTTTCTAACATTTGTTTATATTATTTAGGTTATGTTTGTTATAGCTTCTGCTATATGATATTATGGATAGTCACTTATCAGAGGTTGTTTAATACTAGGATTTATTGAAAATCATCTGTCATGTGACGTTGATTATTGGGATCCGGATAATTGAAGTAGAATGCAAATGTTTTAAAAAAATGAAACAATCAACGAAGCCTTCTTGACTAGTAACCGTCCACAGAGTTCAATGAAGATTCCATAGCTGGCACAACTGATAACAAGAAAACATAATCATAAAACACTACTGCCATCTAGCGTAATGTCGAGATGGTACAATAATACTTTTGAAGACAGTTGTATTTTCGTAAGCCTATTAATATTTTATTGTATTGGAGTACTTTGTTACTTCTAATCTTTATATACTTTCTTCTAATCGCGTAATAGTAAATTAAATCCCACTCGAGTTTTGATTTTCTCTAGATAACTCAAAACCTCTAGTGAGATTACTGTTGATAAACAACGTTAAGGTAAATGCATCGTATACAGAAACTAAGAGGAAAGCGGAAAATAGGAAGATTGAAGAACCCTGGATTTGCAGTGAAAGATCTTTCATTGGACAGAAAACTATAACTGAATTGAAAAGAATAGGCCTACTCTTAGTTCCCGAAGGACATCTGTTTGGTTAGTTGTACGGTTGATACTGTACCCAAATTAATTAATTCAATAGGTTTCTGCCCGAGGCTAGGTCTTTCACTGCAAACCCAGCATTCTCCAAATCGTTCTGTTTTCCTCCTTCTTAGTCTGCGCATCAATCAATCAAAGGACATATTACGATTTACCAAAGTACATATGATATTTCCGTGCAGAAATTCTGCGTCATCATATGATGATGGAAGAGTGGAACAGAGAAAAATTTTCTCCGGTACCGGGATTTGAACCTAGATTTTCAGCTCTATGTGCTGACGGTCTATCCACTAAGCCACACCGGATTTCTCTGTTCCGTCCACACCTGTGGAGTAACGGTCTGCGCCTCTGGCCGCGAAACCAGGTGGCCTGGGTTCGATTCCCGGTCGGGGTAAGTTACCTGGTTGAGGTTTTTTCCGGGGTTTTCCCTCAACACAATACGAGCAAATGCTCGGTAACTTTCGGTGTTGGACCCCGGACTCATTTCACCGGCATTATCACCTTCATTTCATTCAGACGCTAAATAGCCTAGATGTTGATACAGCGTCATAAAATAACCCAATAAAATAAAATTTCTCTGTTCCACTCTTCTATCATCATATGATGACGCAGAATTTGTGCACGGAAATACCATATATACTTCGGTACATGGTAATATATGATATGCGAAAAATAATCACACAGGGCCGTATTCATAGACATTCTTAGCGCGGGCTTCCGGTGGATGATCAGCGAACTAATGTTTTTCATATTCATAAACCAGTGTTAGCGATATGATATGATATAATATGATGATATGATATATGATATACGATACGATATGATAAGATATATGATATGATATGATATATGATATGATATGATATGATATGATATGATATGATATGATATGATATGATATGATATGATATGATATGATATGAATCCTGTACTAGTAACCAGTCGATAGCCGGGGCTAGTTCAGCACGCTCGTAGCACGGGATAGCGAAATGTCTATGAATAGCACCCGAAGTGATTTAAGAGGCTCTTATTTCGTCAGATCCCGCCCACTTAGTCACTGATAACGAGTGCACCTCTGCACATATGTGGACATTGTGCCACTGTCATACATCTATGACGCAGTGCATGAGGTTTGGCCACTAGAGGGAACCCAAGAGGTGGAACTTAAACTGAGAGGATTCGATCTGACGATCGGGATGGGAATCCGGTGTGGCTTATTGGATAGAGCATCAGCACGTAGAGCTGAAAACCCGGGTTTAAATCCCGTTGCCGGAGAGAATTTTTCTCTGTTCCACTTTTCCATCATCATATGACGCAGAATTTCTGCACGGAAACATCATATCTACTTCTACATCGTAATATATGATATGCGATTTAAGACGGCGCTTACTCCGTCAGATCCCGGCCACTTAGTCACTCATAACGAGTGCACCTCTGCACATGTGTGGACATTGTGCCACTGTCATACATCTATGACGCAGAGCATGAGGGTAGGCCACTAGAGAGAACCCAAGAGGTGGAATTTAAATTGAGAGGATTCGATCCGACATCGGGATGGGAATCCGGTGTGGCTTATTGGATAGAGCATCAGCACGTAGAGCTGAAAACCCGGGTTTAAATACCGATGCCGGAGAGAATTTTTCTCTGTTCCACTTTTCCATCATCAAAGGACGTTATGGAGCATGTCGACTCCATGTCGATTTCACAAAACTCTTCCACTCTGTTCTGTCTTTCGCTAGTTCCTCCCAGTTGGTAATTCCCATTTCCATGCATTCCTTCTTAATTTCATCTTTCCATCTAATTCGAGATCTTCCCAGTGTTTATATGTGTGTATGTGTGTTTTGCGCTGCTTCAGTCATCCAATTGAATATTCTGGTCCGTATTACGTCTGAAATTGACGGTTGATTACAAAGTTTGTGAATATGATTATTATGTCGAATTTTCCACTTGTTTTCAAGTGAATAAAAAATTGGACCAAAAATTTTCCTCCACACTTTGTTTTCAAAAACCATTAATTTGTGTTTTTCCTTTTTAGTTAAGGTCCGTGTTTCCGATCCATATGAAGAGTCCACTGCAAGAATGATGGATGTCACTTTCTTGTCGAAAATGAACCAAGACTGTCAATGCATAGCTTAAGACATATAGAATGTACATAGAGAGTTATATGGCATTAACACTGATAGTCATTGTCCAGTAATGATCGGAAAATCACAGTTAAGCTTTGAGCGCTAAGCATTTCAAACTTTCAATTGCATCTCCTGCAAAATGCATTCCAAATGACATCCATCATTCTTGCAGTGGACTGTTCATATAATAGTATAGGTTGGATTATTATTTTGTACAAAATGATTTTCAAATTTCTGCTTAAAAACGGAGAAGGTAATTTGTGAACTGCATAAAATGTTTTGTTTGCATTATTTTGTCTGTTAAGTATTTCATGTGTTTTGTCATTAGAATTATTGTCTATATAATCACCAAGATATTTGAACTGATTGACTGTTTCAAAAGTTATAATTTTTTGTTTTAAGGCTATTGGGAATCCTTTTTGTTTTCATGATCACCATATATTTTGTTTTACTCTCGTTAATATTTAAACCAATGTTTTGATTTACGAATTCTTCTGATATAATTTCACTCGTTACTACTTTGCTTATGTTATCTTCCATACATATCTTACATAATCTGAGTAATTTCAAAGGTATTCCAAATTCTGCCATTATATTGCATAGGCTTTCTTTATGTATTGAGTCATATGCTTTAGCAAAATCAATAAACAAATAGTCTGTACATATGATCCATATAACTTAATGTTGTCTATCAGATGACATTTTCTTCTGTATGAACTTTACTTCTTTTCACCATTCCTTCCAGTGCATCCTCCAGTAGACAATTTATTCTTAGGCAGTGATCCAGCCAATTCCCTTTTCCTCTTCCTGATTAGTTTCTGCATTGTTCTTCCTTCACCCGCTCTTTCTAGCACAGGTTCATTGCTTAGTCTGTCTGTCCATTTCACATGCTCCATTCTTGTCCATATCCCCATTTTAAATGTTTCTAGTCATTTAACTTCACATCTTCATAGCGTCCATGTTTCTGCCACATACAATGTCAATAAATGGTGGAATAGGAAGAACATATTGCCCAGGATTTATTCAATTTATCGATAAGCAGTAAAAGACTCACCCTCCACAAAAATCAACATAACCTAATATCATATCTAATTTAATGTAACAGTATTTGCACAAAGTTATTAGAAACAGTAGGTACCAATGTAAAGTCTGGAGTACTATAATGATGTTAGCTCTAGGCGATAGTCTTCTTTCTGGTGCTGGAGGATATTTTGAGTAATGTCACTGTGGGGAGGAAGGAAGGAAGGAAGGCACCAAATGCTGTCTGATTGAGAGAGTGGGAAACTTAATATAAATGACATAGTTGCATCAATTGTCACACTATTCATTCTTTCCATAATTTTCTGCCCAACAGCAGATCCTTTACTGCAAATCCAGCATTTTCCAATCTTCCCTATCTTACGCCTTCCTCGTAATCTCCGCATACTATTCATCATAAATAAATGGAATTTAAATTGCAAAATTTGTTAGAATGAATGTCAATGAAAAGTAAACAAAGGTAATAAAATCAAATTCAGAAAATGCAGATGTAGACACGGGAGAAGTAAACAATTTTTATCAGTGGCGACTCGTGATATTTTTTTGTGTATGTATGATAAGAGCAGACTTAGAGACTTGGGACCCGATACAATAAGTTTACTGTGCATGTACTATAGGTTGTTGACTCGCTGCAGGTAGTGAAAGGTAGAGATGTGTTGAGGTAACAACGTTGCTATTTAGAATGGAGTACGGTACTATGGGGAAACACACACATATGGACATTCTGAAAGTAAATATACATTACACAATCACAATGTCAGAAGAATGTGAAAAGTATTTATTCTCCAGTCTTTTATAAGCATTTGTGTTTAATTATACACAGTGTTAAAGGTGGAAATAAACATGTAGCAATTTTAATTTCGTCATTTATCCTATTGGTCGTCTTTAGGAAGTGCAGTTACAGTACCGAATTGTAATGTACTGCAAGATACAGTACATTTTGAGTGCCTCAAACGTAAATCTTTTTCGGTTATCTGCCAAACTCAGTTTGTACTGTGACAAGC
Organism: Periplaneta americana; assembly: GCA_025594305.2. Classification (NCBI taxonomy): domain Eukaryota; kingdom Metazoa; phylum Arthropoda; class Insecta; order Blattodea; family Blattidae; genus Periplaneta; species Periplaneta americana. Next base: position 36,078,757 of record JAJSOF020000005.1, on the reverse strand, counting down.
TACGGTCTACGTCGCATGACGTGATAGGAGCAAAACTAAGAAACCTAACATAATTGCAGTCTCTGAGAGACAGTCTTTTATTCTCGGGTGACTCTTGTCCACTAATTTGCTGTTTACATTACACAATGTTCCATATCCGTTATTTTTACATAAAATTGATTTCCACTTCTGTTTTATACGTTCAGTAACCTGTGTACCTGGTGTCTGATTAATTCTGTGTGTCATTTCCTCAATTAATATGAGGGCTTCCGGCATCTCTTTCTCTGACTTTTATAACCGTGTAATAGTTTCAGACACAGTTTGAAAATAGGTTTGTGTGAAAACCAAATTATTCATCAGAACCTTCAAATCCAGAGTGTTTTCCTTTGCATATTTGTTGTCATTCATTCTACAGTACACCACTCACTGTACGCTTTACCACTATACTCAGTACGCCGTTATGCAGATTTCCCACTGAACTGCTCTATCGGGTCCGAAGTTTCGAAGTCTAGATATGAGATTGACGACTGATGACCAAGACAGAAGCTAATATTAATAATAATAATAATAATAATAATAATAATAATAATAATAGATCATGCAAAATCAATATAAGTAGGCCTATGTTAGCCTTGACTCACCATTCTCGAACTGGCAATTTATTAGTAGTGAAGTTCGATTCTCCTCCCCTTTTTAGTTGCGAAGATGGCTCCTAAGCCATTGTACTGCCCGATATTTACCGATGAAGTTTGAAGCTACTCGTGATACAGATGTAATAGGTCAACGAACATTGAGCGCGCTAAGACACTTGATCATAATTTTCAAAAAAAAAATCGCATAAATCCTCCCTTTAATGATATTATTTTTCGTAATATCGATGTGACTATGGATAGTATAGGCTATAACTTTAGAATCTAAAAATAACAAAATGGAGATCTAAGAACGATTTTGTAATGTATGTAGTCAGTATAAGGTCCAGGAGCTATGTTTCGTTTACATGTAGGTAACATTCTTTTGGAACAAATTTGTTCCTTCATACTAGTAACTGTATAAAAAAAAACTCCGCATTACCTTGTGCGTAGTTGTCTGCACAATTATCGATTTTTAGTAATTGAATATAACGTTATAATTAGACAGTGTATGCGGGATGACTTAAGGAAAAGTGAAGTTGTTTCGTATTGGAGTATATGGCACGTGCCGCGTCGTCCTTATTTTGTGTACCTGACGGGTGCAGCAGCGTTCATAGTAATATTGCAACGCAATGCGTGCAGTTGTGTTATCCTGCTCAAGTATTTAGTATGCGTTGAATAGTGTTGTGCTGATTCAGTCATAATGTCGAAGACAAAACGTTCAATTCGCTCAGAGATATTAAGTGCAATTAAGAAGTATGGGAGTGACATTTTATGTATTAACGAAGACAATATCGTGTGTAATGTATGTAAAATTGAAATAAAAATCACAACTCAGATAATATAGAGAAACATTGCAACAGTATAACACACAGGAAATGCGTTCAAATGAAATCTGAGGAACCATCATCGTCATCATCATCATCATCATCATTTAGTTGTGCGGGAAACGTTTTGCAAAGACATGTGCAACATGATGTTCAGTGCAAATATTCCTCTAAAGAAATTAAGTGATCCCCATTTTAGAGGTTTTCTTCAGAAATTCTCTAGATACAAAAACTGTTTAAGCGATAGGCGAAGACGATTCAGCTTCGACAACTTACGAATAGTCTTTTACTGCAACGCTAGTAATTCCATCAATGACGAGGTATGTGCTACAGTACGTCATTTTTCTTTTCCTTCTGACTGTAAGGAGATACAGTAGCATGTTGACGTCGTCTGTTTACGTTTAAAACCTGTTGAGCCAATGGTCTGAATGAGAAAATGTAACATATAGTAAATGTGCACCTGCATTCAAATATAAGTCATCCCGCATCCACTGTCTAGTTATAATTATATAGGCCTAAACATTTTAACTTGGGGACTTGAATTCTTTCCAACTATACATCGATAATACGAAAGTGGACTCAGTATTACGCAGCACGGAGTGATGCAAATGTGTTTCTAACTATAAATTCGTCACAAACATCTTCTAAATCTAACTTTTCAGCACTATCTTTATATGGCACCTGACTATCGGTAGGAGAGATGAATAAAATGCACACCAACAATGCGTCCTTACTTATTGAAAATTTTCTTATTGTAATTTACTGTTTTCATTAAGCAACATCACATCATGTTCTTGTTTAATCAACTGTCCGAAGACAAGTTTGTACTTTATGAATGACACCAGTAAGGTATCATTCATGAGGTAACTAAGCCAGGAAATAATGGAAAGGAGATGATGATGATGGTGGTGATGATGATGATGATGATGATGATAAATTAATAAGACGACAAATTATTGGGTGGCCTCAGACCCCACGGGGCCCATATAAGTTGACGCCATTGTACACGGCGCACAGTGGTCTAAAATCCATATTTAGGAGGACAAATGTAGAAAAATTACATAAAAAAATTAAATTAAACCCTTAAATTACTTTTCCTATATAACTGAGTAACACTTAATTGATAATCTTAATCAGCGGAGGTGGCTGCAGAGCGAGATAAGAAGCCGGTAACATGCCACATTTCGCCACCCAGCGTTCTTACTCAGCAAGCGCCGCGAGTCTGCCGTTTTCCTTGTACTGTAACTCTGTTGTAAGTGGTCGATTACATTCATATTTGGTATCAACATGTCAAGTAGTTCTTTGGGTATGTAACACTGTTTGGTTTTGTTACATTTAATGTTATTATAGTATGTCAAATTAGCATGAATGGACACGGGACAAAATATAAATATAACCATTGAGTGCAGATTTTGCTTAGGTAGAGAAAAAAATAACCCCCTTTGTTTCGTCAAAAAATATTTTTTTTTCACTTCCTCCAGTATTTATCTCTATTTTAAACCTAGTCTTAAGGTGCGCAGATTTGCAGAAGTAATAAATTATGAGCACTATTCTTTCGAAGTGCAGTAGTGCAATTTTTCTCGGTTGCAGTTATTTCAATATCTTCTTCCGCAGTACAATTCAAGGAATTCAAGAAGACAGTTTGTTAATTATCTATCAAATAAGCTTCCCGAGTGCCCAAAAGGTGCAATAGTACCTAAAATGTTACATTTTCCCCATAAGATAATATATCGTTGGAGAGCACGAGGATAAGGAATATGCGTTTTTAAACGAAATGCATATTGGCTTAGTGAGCTACTTATTAAATTAGGTTCTCATCGTGATAGTAATGAAAATTTATAGAAAACTTACCCCTAGAAAAAGTCGTGGCTGCCTAAAAAAACTTTTCATTACAGCAAGTATGAGGTCGAAACAAAGACAATCCAGAGAATTAGAGCTTCTATACAAAACAAGTTTACTACCTGTAACTACTGTATAAACTTTTATAAAAATCTGTTAAGACAGAAGAAAAGTTACAAATTTTGTCTAAATGCATCCACCTGTAAGAGGCACTTCTGCTTATCCCAACGTAAACATAGTTTCTACACAAAACAAATGCACTAAGTGTAACTACTGTATAAAATTACATAAAAATCTGTTAGATAGGACAAAAGTTACTAATTTTGTCTAAATGCGCCCCCCTATAAGGGGTAGTTACCCTTATACCAACGTAACGAGAGCTTGCATACAAAACATATATGTTACCTGTAACTACTGTGTAAAATTTGATAAAAATCTGTTAGGTAGCTGAAAAGTTATTAATACGTCCCGCTAAATTTGCATTCTAGACCACTGTGCGGCATGGTGCATCGCCTCGTGAGAGCTTAATATTATTCGCGACAATTGATATGGTGGTTGTGTGGTCTATAAAATGGCGTAATCGTGCATTTTCATTAATTTTGAAGAGGAAGAGGAGCAGAATAAACAGACAAAATGTTACAAACCACAGGTAGGATGACAATATGTTCGTGACGAAGGGAAACATTCTCTCGGAAGGGAATGGAACACTTACCTGGGGCTCAGCGTAGCTTGGAGTTTCACGTTATCGTCATGTATACCACGGTTGACTATTCTGTTTTACTCGTACTTGCCTACATTAAGGCGAGTTCCCTCTTGCTCTTCGTTCCCGGACATTTCGGTCCTAATAGTGCAAATGTCTTACAATGCAAAGTGTTGCATGCGAAGACAGTACTGAGCCTACTTGGTTATGCTAATGCAGTTACCCCATTAAGCAACTTTCGCATTTCCGAGTTAGTTCAATTACAAATGGATCTGTGAGGTTCCTTATCTTGAACCCGACTTGTATTACTTCTGGAACTTAATGGACCAGGAACCGGAAGAAAAAAAAACTGATTAATTTAGTTATACCGATATTTATGTACCGTACTTCTTGCATTAGTTTGATTGTAAAATCTCACGGGTATTCAATCATTAATAGTTTTATACCCAAGGACAGGTCTTTCACTGCAAACCCAGCATTCTGTATTTTCTGCCTTCCTCGTAGTCTCCGCATATGATCCATTGTAATTTAATCTTGGAATGCATACCCCTTTTTGACAGCTTTGGTTGTATACCTGGAGTTAAAAAGACAGAAAAGGGCAACATAAAATTGTGACGTTTCAATCACAAAGGTATAATTCGTACAGATTTACTTTCAAAATAAAGATAGATTTAACACATTTAAAAAGGCATTCTGCCAAACTTCCTCTCTCTGATTATAATCAATTCCAAGCTCATATCTGCTCAGAAACCAACTTTTACATTTCCTTAGCAAAACATATTTCTGAGTCTCAGAGTGCTGTGTGACCATGGCAATGGAAAGATACATTTTCATTAGGCTAGGGAAAAATTCTTCCGCAGATATTATTAAGCGTTCGTTAATGACATCCCCTTCATCAACATTTTGAGAGGTCTTGCTAACTGTAAACAAATTCGGTAACATTCGATAAGCTGGCTCGCTGTCCACCTGTTCCTCGGTGTCTCCCTAAAAAACAAAATTCATTTAAAATATACGCTGAGAGATGAAGGTAGGGGTGGTGGTGGTGGCGGTGGCGGTAGCAGCAGTCTCAGTTTCACTTCTTTCGTAGAGTAATTTTACTTATGCTCGATGTGACCGAATGCCCCCCGCCTTAGAGTTATTTTAAACTGATTCAAACCTTTTCTTGTAACAGTTCTTCTCTGATTTCATTTATTTCGTTTGCTATTCACCTAATCACAATATTGCTGGCTGTGATATGCGGAGTAATGTCCATTAAGATTGAATTTATTTAAGTGATTTTAAGTTTTCGTACATACTAGCTAAATTCAGAATGATTCACGAGGATTTACCGCCACTTATGGAGCTCATTTCTGAAGACATTTTGAACAAAAAATGCCATATAAAAATGGGTTATATTGTCAATATTTACATAATTACGTTTCGTTATTGGAACGCAATACTGTGAACAACGCGTGGTCTTGGTCAACGAGCCGTTAGGAGCCAGGTGAGCGTTACGAAAATCAAAGATGGTCGTATGCAGTCACGTAGCGCGACGAGTGCCGTTCACAAGCGTGCGGCCAAGTGTATTGAAGCGGACGGCGACGTTCTTTAAAATGTGTTGTAAAATCTCCAAGACTGTAAATTAGGATGCAAAATTGAACTGCAAATAATCAAGTCGGTGAAAGTGGTGTGATTTGTAATAATTGTAGTGATAAGTGCGTAAGAATAATGTAATTTTCTAGTTAAAATTAGAAAAAGATGTCTGTACGAAGCAACTGAGGAGTTCACAGCATATTTTTAGCTTCACAGTACTTGGTTAGGTTTTCTCAGAGCTTTTCAGAACCTTCAGTCTATTCCAGTCAAAAAAAAATTATATCATCAGTTTCTTTAAAGTTTAGATAAACTCGCAACTGGTACAATAATAAAAAAACAATTAAAAACGCACAACTATAGCTGGTCTATTGTCTATTGTACTCTTGACGGTAAGACAATAATTCTTACAGTTTAGTTTGATGAAAATAATAATAATAATAATAATAATAATAATAATAATAATAATAATAATAATAATACCCCATGGTCTAGTGGTCAGGGCTTCTGGCTACAGTTCATGAGGTTCCAGGTTCGATTCCCGGTAAAAACAAAGGAATGTCTCCTTAAAGGGTCTTGTTCCCATGTTCATCCACGATCTGGGAATTAGGTTAAGTTCAGGTTTAAAATCTCTGTGAGATCTATATATTCATATTCATCCTATCATATATCATCGGGGCAAAAGTAACTCCACCTGCCAGGCGCCCCAAGGTGGGTTAAATCTAAGTCACTGCGAGGAGAGAGCAACTGTCGAGGCTATATTATCAGAGTCGATGGTGTGCCGGAATTTTGTCCGCAGGAGTTCTTTTACATGCCAGTAAATCTACTGACATGAGCCTGTCGGATTTAAGTACACTTAAATGCCATCGATCTGTACCGGGTTCGAACTCTCAACCTCGAGCACAGAAGGCCAGCGCTATACCGACTGCGCTATTCTGACTGACACAACCTGGTGAATTTAAAAGAAATATATAGTAACAATAGTAATAATAATAATAATAATAATAATAATAGCAATAATAATTCTTCTTCTTCCTTCTCGTGTTTTAGGATAAATCCTATATTTTCCAACTTTGCTGTCTTAATCAGATGTTGGTCTCAACTTTCCTTCCACCGTTTAGGGGGTCGTCCCAAAGATCTTGGGGTGTCCAACTTTCCTTTCATTGCGATTTTCGGGAGTCGGTTTTCCGTCATCCTTAATACATGATCCCGCCATTCTTTTCTTCTAGTATTGATCCATTTTGTCACGTCCTGCACTCCACATTTTTCCCTAATCTCATCATTCGTCTGTCTGTCATATATCGTAACGCCAGCTATACTTCGTAACGTCCTCATTTCTGTTGTCATCATTTTTGCATTTTTTTTTTGTTCCTGCTCGAGTTTCCGTTGCATATGTTAATACTGGCCTGATCTTGCTTTCTATGTTCATGTATTTATTTTTCAAAGTTACATATCTCAGATATCCTGATATTATGTTTGCTTTAGTATTCTGTTCTTTTACTTCTTCCTCCAAATTTTTATTGCTTTTTATTTTTATTCCTAAGTAACTGAAACTCATTATTTGTTCTATGAGTTTATCATATACTGCAAGTTTACATCTGAGTGGCTGCCTTGAGATAGTTTGTGATTTTGTTTTATTTTCTGATATCACCATGTTAAATCTTTCTGCTGTTATTTGAAATTTATATAGCAATCTCTGTAGGTTATCCTGGTTTTCTGCTAAAAGGATCACAACATCAGCATAGCATATTATTTTAATGTCTTTATTCCTTAATCTGTAGCCCCTAGTCCCTGCTTTAGTTTCCTTTATTATTTCGTCCATGATTACATTGAACAGAATAGGGCTAAGGCTGTCACCCTGTCTCACTCCTGTTGCTATAGGCACCTTATCAGTTAGGTGGTTATCTACTTTTATTCTTGTGTAGTTATTAACATTGAGATCTTTTATGAGTTTTATAATGTTATATTTGGTTCCTTTTTTCTTTAGTATTTCCAACACATCTTTTATTTTAATTCTATCAAAATCCTTTGTTAAGTCTATAAAACATAGATAAGCCGGCTTATTGAATTCGACAGCTTCCTCAGCTATCTGTCTCAATGTGAATATGGCATCTATCGTAGATCTATTCTGCCGGAATCCTTGTTGTTCTTCAGTTATTCCTATAATCTTTTCGCTGTAAGAAAAATCCTAATGTAAACAATAGCACGTGACTGAAGTGAGGCTTCATTGGTCCGCTGTTTAGCGCCATAGATTCTCAGTACATGTTCTCGCCTACTGTTGTACATTCTGTTTCATGTTAAACATTTCCCGTTACTCGTCAAGTAGGCCTAACCACACTACTATGCATTCATTTGCTTAGGAAATAATTACTTTATAATTTCTCTATTAAAACTCACATATACATTTAAGACTATTTGCTTTTCTCCGCTTTTAAGAGGGTTTCCACTCTTATGTTTAATAACCACACACACCGAGGATGCAGAAGCCATACTTCAGTACCACATGCTTACGTGAACAACTACGAGCTCAAGTGACGCCAGCTTGTTACAAGAACAGACTACCTAGGTATTACTGTTTGTATTCATCAGCGTTCATAGTACATAACAAAATATAAAAGTAGCGTTTCTTTTACATATCGTTTTACATATGAGTGAAGTTATATTTTTCATTGTATTTAACAACTAGAATTCAATTTTTTATTTTCAAATAATACAAGATAATAGTTTCCAAATATGGACTATATTTTCCTGCGTCGTGTAAGTGTTTCGGCTGTGAGCCAATCACGGGTATGACAGCCACGTGCTTGTGTTTACATTAGGATTTTTCTTACATAGAAAGCAGTGTAGTTGGGTTATAGTAATAATAATAATGAAGGTAAAAATAATACAGCTTATTAGAATGTCGTTCTGTTCTCAACATACTACTACCATTCACGCATAGTAACTTCGGCAGTTGAAAGGATTCGTTAAACAAGTAAGTAATCCTCTGTTATAGTTGTTGAGATATGTAAATGAAGAGAGGAAAGCGGGAAGATACACTGGGATGCTAATTTCCTGGCTTCGCTTCGCTGATTTGCATCAACAATGGGTCACTGGTCAAGACAAGGCGAGGAAATTCAACAAATCCCAAGCCATTAAATGCATTAGGGATGCCGGTACAAACTTCCGCAGATCTGGCACCCCGGTATGCAGAATGCTAATAAGACCTGCAAACAGCGCGGCGGGTGACAGAACGGAACTCTTCTACGTGGCTGGCGCAGTTTGAATGCCACATGGTATGTGAAACGTTAGCTGGAATGTAGCCCAACTCAAGTTTCTATGGCAACAAGGGTAAATATGTAGACACGAGGCAGAGACAGAATTATTAACAATCGTAAATATCACAGACAGGTCAATGAAATTAATCCAGTAAGATACGCACTGTGACTACAACTCATGAAGGGTTCAGAGGCATAGTGGGCCAAGCGCCATTTATTAAAAACGGAGAAAACAAGCGTTAAATTTAAGTGAAAACCATAGTTTAATGAAGACTGACATATCATTTAGTTTTAATATGTATACTTTGTATCAGTTGCTATATGTTTCCATTGAATTAATAATAATAATAATAATAATAAATTTATTTATTTAATCTGGCAAAGATAAGGCCAGTAGATCTTCTCTTCCGCCTAGCCAGACTCTAATTCTAATTGAATTAAAATTGGGTACATAGTTATTACACTAATATCTAGACACCTGCACACCTGTGGAGTAACGGCTAGAGCGTCTGGCCGCGATACCAGGTGGCCCGGGTTCGATTTCCGGTTGGGGCAAGTTACCTGGTTGAGGTCTTTTCCGGGGTTTTCCCTCAACCCAATATGAGCAAATGCTGGGTAACATTCGGTGCTGGACCCCGGACTCATTTCACCGGCATTATCACCTTCATCTCATTCAGACGCTAAATAGATGGATAGATAAATAGTTTATTTTGCAAAAACATGTGGAACATGTATGGCATCGTCATATACAATTTAAAATACATGATATCATACAATGGATACAAATTGAGATACATGAATATTAAAAAATTCATCGACATCATACAATGGATTTGCCAATAATATAGTCCTAATTCGTGTCTTAAACATTCGAATGGTAGACTATTAAATAATTTAAAAGCAAAGAATAGAAAACTGTTTTGAGTAATACTGTATTTACATTTGTCAATATATAAATTTGTATTATTTCTCGTAGAATATTTATGAACAGAAGTACATGCTATGTAATTATTAATGTTATTCCGAATGTAAAGAAGACGGGCCAATACATACATAGACGGCAATGTCAAAATTTGTGACCTTATAAAAAGAGGTTTACAATGAGTCGTATTTGATACTCCATGAATTAATCTTAAAGCTTTTCTTGTAATATGAAAAGACCTTGAGCAGAAGTATGGTGACCCCAAAGAATAATACCATAATTTAAATGACTTTGTATATGACTATGAAATATTGTAAACAGTACCTTGTTAGGTAAATTATTCCTTAACAACCTTAACATATATAGGCCTTTACTTATTTTCTTAGCAACATAGTCAACATGAGTTTTCCATCCCATTCTAGGCTCAAGAAAGATGCCCAGAAACCTAACAGCAGTATTACTAACAGTAGTAAGACGAATAATACCGAAGTTTAATTTAACAGTTTTGTTAGAATTAATCATAAGGTTATTCGCACTACACCAATCAACAACCCTACTTGATACATCAGCTAGCTCCATAGACAATATGTCACTATTTTTATGAATAGTATTAACGGCTAAATCATCAGCACACATGAAAGACTCAGAACATCCATCCCGAATATAGTCAGGAAAATCATTAACATAAATAATAAACAATAAAGGTCCCAAAATTGAGCCTAGATATTGATAAAGCGTCGTAAAATAATCTTCTAAAAAACAAGCGATTGGTCGCTTCGTTCAAGCGATGCCTCCCGCAGAGCGATCATTGGCCCTAGCCCTCCCACATACCACTTACGCAGAGGTCTTGTTTCGTCTTTGTACTCTACAGATTCCTGGGACGGACCATAGAATGGATGCATGTAACCACTTTTCCAATGTAGTAATAAGTTACTGAAAACGTATTTTTTCATAAAAATAATTCTAAAGCAACTTATTCATAATTGCAACATTTTACATTAACTTCATATAGAGAGTAGATCCTTGATCTTATTTCTACGAAAGTTGACAAACCTCCAGATATTATCAAATTTAGAGATTCTAACTATTCTGGCGATGTTAAAATTCATATCTGAGTCGGGGGCATCTGTAAGGAAGAATTTATTAGCACCGTTGTTAGATAGACGCCCAAGGGTATATAGGAGAGCTGAGTGAACGATAAGTAGACACAAATTTTATCTGGAATTCTCTCGTTCAAATATAGCCTAGGGATCATTTATGTGCCGTGAATCTAGAATACGGGGCTTCCAACTCTACTAGTGTGACATAACAGTGCATCTCTCTTGGATTTGTTTAAACCTACAAACATCATCCATTCGCACACATATCTACACCGAGAACTTCCAATGAAAATAGGAGTTACCAGAGATAAAGTTGCTTTATATAGTTTTTGATCTGCTTTGATTTATTCTCAACTTTTAATGCCTCGTCCTAACCCGGTGATTATTCGTTTGGGCCAAAGGAGGAATTGGTTACGTGTTAGTCGTTTTTCAGTCATTCTTGCACCTAGCATTTTAAATCTCTACTTCAATCATTGCTTTCACAACTCGCTTTGATCTGTCGTTTGTTATATAATCTTCCTGCTGCATATATTTCATTAGTTTAAAAAGTTTTTGATTGACTATCGCACTTAATGTATCAGCTCATGCATTAATATTGATTTGACGACGTTTAAATATGTAGTCGAAATTCAATCTAATAGGTAGTTCACGGATTTTTTCAAAATGACATGCTTGGGTTTCCGACATGTACAACGTGCTTGCAATATTGTGTGTCCTGTGCAAAATGTGGCTAATTATATCCTATTGATTCCGAATTTGTTTCATAATTTATTTTCTACAATTTATAATGCTAAGTTGCCATAAAATTTTGTATCCAACTCGTGGATAATCATATTATGACATTCGTGAAAATTGTCGCACTCACTGTCGTTCGTAGGACAACATTCCCTCGTGCCATAATCATCAAGATTATCCACTTTTTGCATAAATAACTATTAATTATATCTAAGAAAAATGTATCAAATTTCTGTGTTTCCATTTGTTTTGTTCTTTCTCTTTAAATGATCCTATGTTTAGTAAACTCTGTCTTATATGACAGCCCTTAAATGCTAAGGGGAGTTACTGTAGTCTTATAATAAATAATAGACTATATATGCATGATTCTAATATTTGCATGTATGTATAATGTACTGTATGTGGTTTATAAAGGTCGATGTCTCCTTCCGGATTGTAATATCCGTTCTCTACCCTCGTTCAGGAAATATTGTTGCATCCATCCATAGGGTTTTTTCTTCATCTACTTCAGGCAAGCCAAAACCCTGCACATTGTGCAGTAGTCTCTGTGCGATGTGCACTTTCTATTCCCCTACCTAGAGGGAGTGAATCGCCTTGGAGGGGAACGCGAAAGGGATATACAGACCTGCAACAGCATATCAGCTTTTCTTTCAGTAACGCAGGTTCAGTACGGATGCCGATTTGGCTGTGTCTGTGAATGAGTTATGATAAATAAAGTGAGGAGTTCACAAATAACGAAGAAGAGAATTACGAATCATATAACGTACTGTAATTGTTATAATGTTTTCCTCAGCGAACAATATTTATTTTAAAATGAAAGGCTTTTATCAGCCCATGTCGAGGTAATAGTCTTGTGACAGGTTAGATCAGATTAGTAAAGTTCTCAAAATATGATATTGCTAGCGCTTATTTCTTAAACAGTATTCTCACGGCAAAACGAACTTGACAGTGGCGTTGTTTTGGAGTCTGTATTAACACAGCCATCAAAGATTAGACGACTTACGACTTTCACTTCATAAGCTGGTAAGTGGTGAGAATATAGTGAGGAATACATATTAGGCTCTTGAGGCTGTAAGGAGCAAAGGAAGCAACTATTTGCAAGGCGGAAAAATTTTCTGGAAAAATATATAATGGCAAATTTTCCATCTCACATCACTATATTATACTAATACTCTTACATTAATAAACCTTTAAACCTGACATAAATAGAATATCGTCGCTTCACAGCTTGTGAACTACACTTTTAATTTCTTTCAGTAACGCTTCCAACTTGTCGATACTTGTTCTCAACGTTTTCAAAATGAACTATATGTGAATTAAAATTTTAAGCTTAATTTATAAAATTGATTAATATTAATGTATTAATTTATATTGACATACAGCAAGGAAATTACTTCAGTGTAAGAAATTCACAATGTCCTACTGCATGTAATTAATTGGGAGTATAATATTTTCTTTAGCATTTGTGTACCAATGGTCCCCATAAATAATAATGCTCGACGAACAATGAAAGAGTAGGGTCTATTACTTTAAAATAATTAGCACCTGTTACGTAAAATGAAATATACTTGGTCGTTTTTTGTTGTTTCGAAATTACTGCAATATTTTTTTCTTCAAATAATATATAAAATCATATTAATAAATTATGCTTTACACACCACTACTTTGTGAAATATAACTGAGTAAGCCGAAAGTTTCTTGTATTACAATTGTCAAGTATAGACAATGACAATAACCGTGTTTTTTTCCTTCTGCTAAGTGTGTTTATAATGTCCAAATGCCTATTTAATCCAACCCTAGAAGCGCAGAATAGATTATTGTACACCCCTCCATATAAGAAATGGTAAGAGCAACGCTTGAATGATACAGTATGCACAGACCGCCGATCCGGGCAAAAAACTGCACATTTAGAGTCTGATTTCTGGCATGCCTGATCTACTTTGATAACATATTATAATCTTCCAGTATTTCTTCTAAATAGCAGGTTCCTAATGTCAAGGTCTCAATTGCTATCCATCTAACGTGACTATACAATATGAATTGCCGTCTTCTATTTTCTCTACGTAGTATGTTGGCTTTGCTTCCATCATTAATTTCTTTTTATTCTCTTTAGTTTATTTGTAGCCATGGCATTGTGGTTGCTTTTCGTAATGAGTTCATTTCTTTGGTATTTATTCTGTTACTCGTGCCTTGTTAATTTTCATCATAGGAATCTTATGGTAGAATGAATTTCATAACGAAGTTAATTGTAAATAACTTTATACTTCTCTAATTGTAGTTGCTGTGCATCGGAGGGTTAAGACTAGAATAATTCCTTTCCTTGTCTGAGTATATCTGCTTTAGTTGTACACTATCATCATCATCATCGTCGTCGTCGTCGTCGTCGTCGTCATCATCATCATCATCAGGGTGGTCCTCTCATGATCAATACCTTTAAGGAAAGATTGGGAAAATTAGACTAAAAATTTAATTGTAGGTGTAGTGTAATTATCTAAGTTGTGTCACGTAATTAATTAAGTTGATATGAAATAATTGTTGATATGTAATTAATTAAGTTGATATGCAATTAATTAAAGTGACTTGTAATTACTTAAGTCGATAATAGTTGGTTTTAATAGAAGTACTTTTAAGTGAGGTTTACTTTTGCTTATAGTAGGCGTTATTATAGCATAGTTCTTATTTACAATCCTAGGTTTATTGCAGTTATTTATTTATGATTGGATTTAAATTTATGTTTATTTTACTTCTTATTATTGTAATTATTGTAATGTTATTGTTGTATATTATATATCGCTACCACCTGGTTTAAACCCAATTGTAGTGTTAATAAATACATGCTACATGCATCATAATCATCGTGTTAATCACATATCATGCTGGTGTAACGTTGATCTGTTTGCACTGAGAGCCAGGGATAACACCGAGGAATCAGTGATGTCCACAAAAATTTTTGTGTTAATTCTAGAAGTGAATGCTTTTGATAATTAGGCCTAATGAGGTCAGACTATCCGAAAAAAAATAAAGAAATTTTTTCTGGTTTAAATATCTACACTTTAGTTCCCCCAAATTTTCAGAAAAAAAAAATTGTAAAATTCCAATATTTTTCCAAGAAATGTATCATTGTGATATATTTTTTCTAGCTAAATTACTAAGCAAGAATTTGCGTTTCATGCAACGATATATTAATTGATGGTGATGGTGATGATGATTAGGCTTCGTATTCCAGCTACCTAAAGACTGAAGTTAAAGACACATTGGGTATATAGTACGCCGAACACAGGTAATGCAACGAATAAGGATATAAACAAACAGGTCGTCGCTGCGTGTTCATGGAGTACAGTCAACTCCCGATATTCTGAAGCTATAGGCCTGCTAGTAAACACATGCTTGAGCCGTGATGTTCATTTTCGTCGTTAGTTTTGCAGTGAATGATTTTATATTGCAAGAAATTCTTTCAATAGAACATGACGTTATTGGTGCATGATTCAGTACAAGATATTCCTATCGTCTGACATTTTTTTCGTGTTTCATTAGTATATTGCATATGTCGCCCATCACGGAAAACCACTCATTTTCGATGGAGGCCTACTTTTCTAGAAATTCCTTGAAAAGTAGATTATTTAATTTATTGATTTTTGGGATGTTGACAATGGAAATTATAGTAGGCTATACAAATCCATACTAAACGTTGAATTAATATCTTCATACTTTTCAGATTGTGATGGTACTGGTTGTTTTGTATTACGTTCAACACACTTTCTGTGCCTTTTGGTATTGCCGTGTCCTTCAGTGCACTGTTTTTGTCACTTTTAAATTTATTTTACACTATTTATGTAATGTTCTCTATATTGACAGTGAAAATATACGTTCAAATATCCACAACAATGCCCTGTAATATTGCACGCTTGAGCGTCTTACGTAAGGCATTTTACCTCTGCAATGAACCTTCAATCAGCCACAAAGATGTAGTTATTTAAATTATACGACTAGTAAGATCAGTGATCGATAAGACTACTCACTATGATTGCTTCCCGGTTTTGACTTTCTAGAGGAAGAGGGCAGAGGATGCGTAACTATTATGTATAGGCCTACGAACGTACTTGTACCTGCGCTGTGACGTCACATATACTTCGAATCAGGTAACCTCATTCCACCTTGTAGATAGCTGGAATACGAAGCATGATGATGATGATGAAATAGATAAACCTAAATTTTCTGAGCGATATTCTTATAACTATGTTCCTCTTAGTTGTCATCCTTATTACATATACATATATATATATATATACATACACATATGTAATACATATACATATATGTTTAATATTATAGAAAACATCTTTATGTTCCTTTTATAGAAGGTGATAAAAAATTTATTCTGAAGTTACTTTTAATTAAAATTTTTAAATGAAAAGACTTGGGACACTTTGAAATTCACCTGTTCAATTATCGCCAGTCCGCATATAACACGTATGCCTGAACAGCTCAAACATGCTATGGATAATAAAAAATGCAATTATTATTATTATTATTATTATTATTATTATTATTATTATTATCATCATCATCATCATCATCATCATAATCATCATCCTTCACGAATTAGGCATCTGTAGACCTGTTTCGGCCCCATCTAGCAGTCTTCTAAAAGGTCTTCCTGGTCGACGATGTCCTCTAGGTTTAAACTGCATCATAATTTTTGGGATTCTTGAATTTTCCATTCTTCTTACATGATCTAGCCAATTGCATTTGTATCTGCTGATTTTTTCTTCTACTGACTCTACTTCTAATTGTTCCAAAATTTCTTCATTCCTTTTTCTGTCTGCTGTCCTGAAAAATTTTATTTCCGTTGCTTTGATTCTGTTCATGTGTTCTTTCTTTAATGTCCAAATCTCGCTTCCGTATAAAAGGAGGGTAATGCTAGTGTATTATATATTTTCATTCTTGTAGATTTTTGTACTAATTTAGATTTTAATGTATTGTTTATTATTCCTAGAATTCTAGTAACCTATCTTAGGAAAATTACATTACTTTCAAGCCTAAAATAGCAGTATTATTATTATTATTATTATCATCATCATCATCATCATCATCATCATCCTTCACGAACTAGGCCTCTGTAGACCTGTTTCGGCCCCATCTAGCAGTCTTCTAAAAGGTCTTCCTGGTCGACGATGTCCTCTAGGTTTAAACTGCATCATAATTTTTGGGATTCTTGAATTTTCCATTCTTCTTACATGATCTAGCCAATTGTATTTGTATCTGATGATTTTTTCTTCTACTGACTCTACTTCTAATTGTTCCAAAATTTCTTCATTCCTTTTTCTGTCTGCTGTCCTCCTGAAAAATTTTATTTCCGTTGCTTTGATTCTGTTCATGTGTTCTTTCTTTAATGTCCAAATCTCGCTTCCGTATAAAAGGAAGGGTAATGCTAGTGTATTATATATTTTCATTCTTGTAGATTTTTGTACTAATTTAGATTTTAATGTATTGTTTATTATTCCTAGAATTCTGGTAACCTATCTTAGGGAAAATTACATTACTTTCAAGCCTAAAAAAGCAGTATTATTATTATTATTATTATTATTATTATTATTTTTATTATTATTATTATTATCATCATCATCATCATCTTCATCATCCTCCTTCACGAATTAGGCCTCTGTAGACCTGTTTCGGCCCCATCTAGCAGTCTTATAAAAGATCTTCCTAGTCGACGATGTCCTCTAGGTTTATACTGCATCATAATTTTTGGTATTCTTCAATTTTCCATTCTTCTTACATGATCTAGCCAATTGCATTTGTATCTGCTGATTTTTTTTCTACTGACTCTACTTCTAATTGTTCCAAAATTTCTTCATTCCTTTTTCTGTCTAAAAGAGTATAGCCTGCTGTCCTCCTGAAAAATTTTATTTCCGTTGCTTTGATTCTGTTCATGTGTTCTTTCTTTAATGTCCAAATCTCGCTTCCGTATAAAAGGAAGGGTAATGCTAGTGTATTATATATTTTAATTCTTGTAGATTTTTGTACTAATTTAGATTTTAATGTACTGTTTATTATTCCTAGAATTCTAGTAACCTATCTTAGAGAAAATTACATTACTTTCAAGCCTAAAATAGCAGTATTATTATTATTATTTATTATTATTATTATTATTATTATTATTATTATTTCTTCTTCTTCTCCTTCAATTCATCTTGAGTTTTTTCATTACCATAACTTGTTCTATACATTTATATTAAAAATGAAAAAAGTGATGAATTGCAACCTCATGGAGAGAGAAGTCGCGTTGGATGGAATTGGAATTAACTTCCTGTACACTGGAGACGAAGTTCGAATGTTCGTTCTAGTAAAACCTCAGTCAAAGGATAAACTTTACTCCAAACCTGTGAGGATGCGAAGTTGTGGGAATTTTTCCCTTGAGAAAAGCCAGGAAATTGTGAACGAAGATACCAAGAAATCTATCAATTTCCAAACTAAAAAACCTCATGTAGAGCTCCACTAAGAAGACTTCAAGTAGGCACTACTGTCAGTATAAACACCCAGATCTGGGTAACGTTCTTCCAGTTCTTAATAAATTTAATTAAATATTTTTTTTTCGACCATGGCTTCATTAAAGATCGGACATCCTCTCTCCTTTCTTCGTGGAAGTTTTGTTCTTGTGAACTTTCTACCCGTGCTCAAGCAGGTACGCTACACATTAAATGAGAAAGATCTCTTGTAACGAAATAGAGTTAGGAAATGATCCCAGGATGGAGGCAGCATTCCCTCACTGAACCGCTATTCCAATGCGTTGACGAAGGAAATTGATACATCTAGGATCGCCGGTACGGGACAGTAGGCGTGTACCAATTTGGGTGAGTAGATCTTTAGCGTCTCTACACCACGGACCAAAGGTCTCAGCTGCAAAAGCGACGAAGATGTAATTTGATGTTAAATATTGTTTTGTATGTTGTATAAATGTTATTCAGTAATGTCTACAATTGGGATAGATTTAATAATAATTTTAACCCTTATTTGTTTTTTATTATAGTATACATGTCAATGTGAATACAATTTTTTTTTTACTTCAGAATAATAAGGGTTATAATGTAAATTTGAATGTTGAATTTTTTTACCTATTGCTTCAGGAAATAGTTCTTCTCAATAAAGCTTATAGAAAATTTAATACCCTTAAACTGCCATAACTTCATTTCTCACACTAGTTTATTAAACCGTGTCGGACTGTAAAGAAAACAACTATCGCAATGTCCATATTTTAGGCCTATATGTCGTACAATATTATAGTAGTGTGAAATTTTAATTTTCCCATCTATGTTTTTTTTTTGGCCTATTAAAATTATAGCATAATATAGCCTATTGTATCCTATAGGATACTTTGCGAATTTAAGGGTTAAATAATCTCCTGTTGTATTCATTCCTAACTATACAAAAATAATGTTATTTCAGCACTTTCTGATGAAACTAGTAGTATATACACTAGACCTAATTAAAATACGTCAATAACTGCTTGTACATTTCCTCTATTTATGTACTTTAATAGTAATATGCGTTACAAGAGCGGTATGTTGTTGTTCTCATGTTCGAGGAAAAGATTGAAAAAGCGAAACGTAGTTGAGCTTCTTTAATTTCCGAGAACATGAAAACAAACATACCGCTCGTGTATCGTACATTATTTTGTGCGAAGATAGTTTATTACATACCTGAAAGAGGAATTTCTAATTAGTTGCAATGAAATCTCCATCTTGGTTTCTGTTCAATGACGGAAACTTTTAAAAACAAAAATATCTATCTTCAAATTGTTGCTATAAAATGTTTGCTGTGTTTACTATATTCCAGCAGGCCGTGATATACGTCTGTCTTTTTTTCCCCCAGTCTATAAATGCGAACTTAAATCAAACGGTAAGGTTATGTAATGATTTATTTTTCATTTTAATATTTTAACAATATTATTTATATAACATATTGCAGTAATAACATCGGCATCTGGAATCTTGTTGATTTTTCCACGGCTTCCTTAATGTTACTTGCTTACAAATGCAGTAACTTTTGTGGTGTTGTAGAGTTTACTTAATTTTTGCAAATATTTAAAAACAATAATTAACAGTGCAATTTAGGCGAAATTGCAGTGGTAAGTTTCCAATTTATAATTATTACTATGTTAAACGTCTCAAAAAGTAATATGTAAAAATCCTAAAGCAGTAAAATGAATATGGCGCTTAAGCGGTAAGAAGAGGGAAATTGTTATGTGTGTTACGTTGGGAATACTGAATGTGGTATTTCACACTTACCGCGTATTTGTTGTGTGCGGAAAGCAAGCAAATACGCACGATCTCGCACAAAATAAATTTATGTATACAGATAAATATTTACGTAATTAAAGTGTTTAAAGTTTGCAGACTTGTTTCACTTTCAAGTTTTACTCACAGTATGTGAACTTTTTTCTCTGCTTTTGGAGTCTGCTTTTTCGATCTAAAGTACATTAGTCTTCGATTAGAGACATTGCAAGTCACGTTTTAACATTATAGCCGTGTAACCTAGCCAGTTTTCATTACTCATTTATTCATAGTGTTCTGCCCAAGGGTAGGTCTTTCACTGCAAACCCAGCATTCTCCAGTCTTTCCTATTTTCTGCCTTCCTCTTTGTCTCCTCGTATGATTCATATACCTTAATGTCGTCTATCATCTGATATTTTATTCTGCCCCGAACTCTTCTCCCGTTCACCATTCCTTCCAGTGCATCCTCTAGAAGGCAGTTTCTTCTCAACCAGTGACTCAGACAATTTCTTTTCCTCTTTCTCATCATTTTCAATATCATTCTTTCTTTACCCACTCTTTCCAACACAGCTTCGTTTCTTATTCTGTCTGTCCATTTCTTACGTTCCACCCTTCTCCATATCCACATTTCAAATGCTTCTAGTCGTTTCTCTTCACTTCGTCGTAGTGTCCATGTTTCTGCCCCATACAATTCTGTAGTCCACACAAAACACTTCACTAGTTTCTTCCTTAGTTATTTCTGCAGAAGTCCGCAGAAGATGCTCGTTTTCCTATTTAAAGCTTCCTTTGCCATTGCTATTCTCCTTTTGACTACTTGACAACGGGTCATGTTACTGCTTATAGTACATCCCAAGTATTTGAAGCTTCCACTTGCTCTACTGTCTCATTTAGAATTCGCAAGTTTACCTTCTTTACTTTTCTTCCTATGAACAAGGTCTTCGTCTTGTTGGTATTTATTTTCATTCCATACTGCTCACAGCTGTCATTTAGCTCCAGAAACATATCCTTTAGTGTCATCTTCTCTTCTGCTAACAACACCATATAATCAGCAAATCTTAAACATTTATTCTTCTTCCTCCTACTATCACTCCTTCCATGTTCTGAAAACAGTTCTTCACTAAATCCTTCAAGTAGATGTTGAACAGGGTAGGTGATAAAGAACATCCTTTTCATACTCCTCTCCCTATATCACTTCCTTCTGACATTACTTCTCTTATCTTGACTTAAACTCGTTGTTTCATATAAAGGTTACTGAACAGTCTTCTCTCTTTCCAATCCACGGCAATTTTCTTCAGGATCCCCATAAGTTTATTCCAATCCATTCTGTCAGACACCTTTTCTAACTCCACAAATACCACATACCCTTCTTTATTCTTCTCTAGGTATCTTTCGTCGATTGTTCGTAGCTATCCAATTGCATCTCTCGTTCTTTTTCCCTTCCCAAAGTCAAACTGCTCTTCTTCCAACTGTTCTTCCATCTTAAAATATTAAAGTCGATTCAGTATTCGCAAAAGAATCTTCGCCGAGTGCGATATCAGGCTGTTAGTCCTGTACTCGTTACATTTATTGGCATCCTGAGTTTATAGAATGAATGAGGATGAGGACGGTGTACCAGACCACCGGCCACATGTGACCCCTCACTCGCTCACCCAATGGGGGCCTCCTACTCCCTCTCCGTCCACGTCACTAGGATCCATTCCAACGGTCCTTTCAAAGTGTTGAAGCGCCCTTGGAAGTGCTCTTAAGGAATGAATCCTAGCAGAGATATTGCAGGAGGCTGGGAACCCAGGAACGGTTGGGGAGAGGTCGCCCTGTTGGGTAAGCAGATGAAGACATGCGTCTTGACTTGAATATGGCTATTGAATGAGATGAAGAAGATATATGATATGAAATTAAATGTAAATTCTTTTTATACACAGGAGGGCAAGGGAAATAGACCGTGGCAATGAAAATTCCAACCCAGCATTTGTCTAAGTAACCGTGGAAAACCACGAAAAAAACTACACACAGATTGGTCGGTCCGGGAATCGAATCACGAATCCAGTCTTATGTGGAACCGTACGTTACTTCTTTTGTATGTTCAGTTTACTTACTGGACGATAAGTAAACAGAAAGTTTCACAGGAATGAATTCGAGTATTTCATATTCAAAGTTTCACAAGAGTGGATTGCGAAGACAGGCCACGAAAATGATTGAATGGCAGCTTTATTAGAGATTCATGCGCCTCAGGTGAGATGAGGCCTGAATGAGGCTCTCTGTCCGCATAATGAACGCCCAGCAGACCTTTGATCGAGTTACATTCGCAGCCGTGTTAATCTACGCGCTCTTCATTTAACATCCGTGACCAAATTAATTTAAATTTGATTTTTAACTTGTCCCTTGTGAAGCTGAGCAAATATTGAACGTATGCACAACAAGAGTTCAAACATTCACACCATATGGGTTCTCACACATATAGATTCTAAACTAACGTTTCGGCTTGTGGACAGAATGAAACAAATTGTTTTTACCTGACAAACCTTTCAAACAAAATCCATGTCCGCAGTCTGAAATAGCAGACATTACAAACTAAATTACGTTACATAAAAACAAGTACTGTATTATGAGCATACTGTCCAGTAATATTGTGTACGTATGGAGAACTCGTGCCAGTAAGTATAAATCCTGACGAGAAAATCTAATATTAATTTTAGATATTTCTTACTGCCAGCTACTATATCGATGTAGGTATTGTATTCAGGGCCATGGCGTGAGGAGATAAGGTTAGTTGCTCATAGACTATACTTATGTGACGTCATGTGTCACAGGTACTATCAGGGGACACTTGAATCTTGTTTGTGCTGCTGTTGACGTTCTATTCATGATTCAAAACTAGACACCGCAGACTGTTCACAATGAATTCTAGTGATAAAGACTGATACTACGATGACCTGTACTACAATTTAAGTTATTTATTCATTTATTTAATTGATTTATTTTTACTGGAAGATTTAAGACCATAAGGTCTTCTCTTCCACTCAACCAGTACAAAAATACATAGCAAATATAAATAACAGGAATACAAAAACAAAGTAATGATGATGATGATAATAATAATAATAATAATAATAATAATAATAATATATTTTATTTCATAATACTATAGTTTACTTATTCTGTAAATTGTGTACTCTAGTCTAGATAATGTTTGATCACATAAGCCTTCATTCTTTATGATAATGTAATAGTGAAAATAGCGTAAAGAGCTTTTAGACATTGGCTCCTTTCAAAAGCCTATTTCAGCAAGACTGTTTCTGGTCTCTAGAATATGATCGTCCTTAAAATACTACTTTTCTACAGTATCTAATTTTAATAAATCAATTTTTCTTCATTGCGATAATTAATCATTCCTTCAATCCAAATTTTCTTAGGTATTTAAGGGGACACTCAACTATATTTTGGAACTTTTTCCTATTTGATCAATCTTTTTCAAATTTGGAGAAAAAGTTTAATATACACATGGAAAATAACATGCAAACTCAGCTCATTAGATCCAATACTTTTCAGAATAAGAAATATTTCAATTTTTAATCAATCATTAATTGAAATATCACTTTTAATTATAATGTTTTATTTTTTGGCTTTGTGCATTTGACTGTGACTTCTCAATGAATAGGGTAAGAATTCTGCATATTGATTTAGTTCTGCCACGTAAATTAGTGCAGAAATTTAATTTCTCATTTCTATGACACTTTTTCTCCAATTTTTAAGTTGAGTGTATCCTTAACACTAAATTGCACTCGTACTTTTTGGCCTTACGGTTTTGAATATTATATGAGAATAACTAAATATAATGTAGTTATATGATATAATTATTACCGTACAATATAAACACATTAAAACATATTTAAAATGATTATACAAATATTTAAAATTCAGCAATTTGTATGGTAGCCTACAGGGTGTAATAGAACCTCACCGACAAACTATGAAAAATGATAGGTAATACAGAGAGGATTATTTTTGTTAAGGAAAATATACTCGATGACGTCCTTTAGGAACTATGCATCCAAAAGTTAGATGTCCAGTATTTTTTTTATAGAAGTGAAATTTAATTTTCCATGAAGGTTCTTACAACAGCTGTTAAAATCCCATGCCCTGTTACGTTACTTCATTTTTTTTGACACCTTAGCAGCATTCATCATACAACTCTGTTAAGCATGGCAGTTGGATTGTTGGATGGCAAGACGGATTAAAGATGCACCAGACAGACCAATAACAATCTACAACAGTGTAACAAAGATGATAAGATCTTAAAGCGCAGACTTATGCAACATACGCGATGCGGAATGTGCTCCTTGAAACGGACGCATAACTCATGAAGCACGTGTCATTGAGTATATATTCCCTAACAAAAATGACCATCTCTGTGTGACCTATCATTCCAAAAACTTTGTCGGTGAGGTCCTGTTACACCCTGTATTTCAATATGCATGTTAATTTTATGCAAATACATTAAGAATTTATAATATACGTCTATTAATGTGTTAAAATTTCATATATACCGTTAATTTAATCATTGTATTAATTATCTATATATATAATTTGAAATGGTAATGGAAATTACGGGAAAACGGCTGGACGGAGTTTAATAAATGACCTCTCATTTTGAAGCTTGGAACTCAAAGTTTTTCGGAAAAATAGTAGTTTTCAGTGAAACGTCAATTTTTAAACATACTTTTCCTATTTTCCAAAATCCAGCTGTCGTCAGTTCTGAGAACTAGCTAATAGCATTCACGGCCGACTTGATATTCCCTTCGCTTTTTTGTAAAGGAGAAGCGAAGCGAGCATCAAGTCAGCCGTGTTGCATTTCAAAATAAAACAAAACACATACTACAGTAAACAGTAAACAATATTACACGAAGGCCATGATCTGCAAGAATGCTGACATATTTAGAGCTCAAATTAAGTTGGTTATTAAAAACTTAACTTAAAAATAATTTACAGGTTCGATTCTGTGGTGTGTAATTTTCTGGGTACAGCTATGTATTGGATATTAAAAACTACAAAACTTGAGGTGGTTTGATGATATTATTACCATTATAAATGAAATATTATTGTAGTTAATGCCATGATGTGACTATTTTTCATTAATTATACATATGAATCCTATATTGATGATGTGAAAGTAAACGTGTTGGAGTTATATAAGTAGATGTAGAGAATAACTTAAATTAGATTTTGATTTCTATATTTTACTGAGTGGTGGCTATGTAGTTATATGTTACTGAAAGCTATAAAACTTACGTAAGATAATAATATTATTAAATATCAAATATTTTTATAGTTATTAGTCAAGTGGGGTTGGGTCTTTTCATATATTTAATGGCGGTGTGGTGTAGATATTTATATGCGTGGTTCTCTTCAGTATTGGCTCGAGAGAGAGTATCTTTCATTGTTATGGAAGCAAATAACTTTCCGAATGTCTGGTATTCTTCATTGAAAATAAATCTGAAAAATGTTTATTTGAACGTCTAATGAACTTAGTTTGCAGCATTTGCTGCACAAGCCACTAGTTTAGATTATAAAACCATGTGATAAAGTAAACAAGCGAAAATTTTATAATCTATAACTTGGTTGTTGATAAAGTTAAAAAAATTAATTAATGTATACAAGCTGATATTAGAATATATTAAAAAGGTTATTAATCATAAAATATTTGCTTAATATTTTCATGCCATAATTGTAATACACAGTCTATTTTCGTCTTAATCCGTCAACGTAATGTTTTATGAATATGCGAATTATTCCATGTATTTTGGTTTAAGTGTTTCCTATTATTCTGGATGAAATTGAGGTACAATTACATTATTATGATAATAATTGTATGTATGCATGCATGTATGTATGTATGTATGTATGTATGTATGTATGTATGTATGTATGCATGTATGTATTTATTTATTTATTTATTTATTCACACTGCAAATGGTTAATATATACCCGGTGGCAGTGGTAACTAATTACACTCAATAATGACAATAATAAACACAATTAATAAAAAATAGAATTAATAGTAAATTAATATATATAATTTATTTCCAAGAAATAGTCTGCCCAGGCATCCTGGGTTGCCAAAAACACAGAATAACACACATATAAGAATAGTAATGATTACAGTAAGATAGATGAGTCAAATTGAAATGTGAACCAGGAGCTTAAGTTTAAGAAATAATAAATTTGTACATATATATGTAACAATCACACACTAAAGAATAGAAAAGGGGGGGATTATGATATTCCGTATAAATGATTTTTCAGAATTGCCACAGATCCTTTAATGGTTGAAGTAATTATATTTGGAACGATGTCATGGATTCCAAAGTTTTGATAGTGTTTACAGTTGATCGTGGGGCGGTGCCAATCGCTCCGATCATTAAACCATGTACTTCCCAGGTGCCTTCCATCTGATATTTTTCTCGAAAATACGGAATAGTAGGCTCATAAATTTGTTGTTTTTCTTTGTTGACCTCGGATGGTTGGGTCTGGCTCATCTCAAATCTAACAGTTGGGTCCAGTATAAAGCCTACTATTAGTCTTGTCTAGAGCTAAGATGTCCGCTCTTCTAATTCCGCCGCCTTCAGACGCAACGCAGTGCACCTCTTCATGGACCTCGAAGGATTTGTTTCTAAGGGCTTGTGATATTAGTTTTCGGATGTTATGATGGCGTGAATTTCTCAGGAGTTCTCCATGCTGACAGGATACTAGGACGTGTGCTAATATTAATTAATAATAATAGACTAACAATAATAATAATAAAAAATAATAATAATAATAATAATAATAATAACAGAGAGCGTTCTAAATTTAATGAAGCACGATCACTTAAAATAACATTTGAAGTAAATCTAATTTGTTTCTTTACCCTAAGTGGACTAAGACACACGAGCATGTTATGTTCATACCTGAACAAGTACTTTCAACACTACACTCATTTCGCTGTCAACTCACTCACTGCAACTACGACACATTTCACTGATTCTATCCTGATTTCACTAACACTTTAAAAACTTTTCACTTTGCACTACCACTATAAACTATAAAGCTTCACTGACAGAAACACACTTCACTTACACAACACTCTTCATTGACACAACACACTTCTTCACTGATACAACACTTCAATAATAAAATATCAATTACACCCTTTAAATAGTATGTATAATATACTACCGTCTATTAGTAAAGTCCTTTAAACCTATTTTTAGATACATTTTTGGTTGTTGTTGTTTGTGCTATAGCCTTGCATTGTAAGGTAGACTTGGTGCGTGATATGATGTTCGATGGGAATTCGTTGTGTAACAACGTGTTAAGTTGTGTGTACCAATTAAACGATCTGTAATTATACTAATAATTATTTATGATTCAATTTTATTGATATAATTTATGTTTTGAGAGCAGATTATAATTTAATTTATGTTGATTATATAAATTGTACTTACGTCAGATTTTTGTGTGCGGTTCGATAGGCTGTTTGACTTGAAATGCGAATTGCTAAATATTTGTTTGTTTGTTTGTTTTACATTATAACAGACAATGGTTTTGAAATAGCATGTAGTTAGTTGCTCATCCTTGAGGTGTTTGGTGGAGGAAAGGGTAAATCAACCGATAATTCGAAGATGGTATAAAAATTGGATCATATAAATTTGAGGCTATACACAGTTTTAATTACCTGGGATCTGAAAAAAAATAACTGCAGGAATTACACCAGTATTGAAGTTAAACAAAGATTCCTCATTGTAAATAAATGTTACTATGGACTTAGGAAACACTTGAATTCACACTTAATTTTAAGAAATACCAAATTATTAATTTACGAAACAGTTATAAGAACAGTGGTAGCATATGCCACTGAAACCTGGAATTTTACTATTCCGTATGTGATGAAGGAAGACTGTTTATATTTCAGAGAAGTAATATCTCGCTTTATTGTGAATCAAAAATGTTCATATTCGCGTCCTCCGCTTCTCGTTCTCGTTCTGGTTTTCGTTCCCTTAATTCGAATCTGTGTCTGCAGTCATCGTAAGCCAATACTTTACCAACTGATGTACACCCGTGTCCATAAATTATCTTTACAACTTCAGATGTAAATAACTAAATAATGAAACGAGATATCTCAGTTCTGTTTTTTTTTCATGTGAAAAAGAATCTCTCAAAGTTTTGTTTTTACCGCCTCAATGTGCTCCTATGTGTCGCCCTTAGGATATCAAGGAGATAATCGATTTCCTGCCATGTCCGCTGTAGTACCTCTACAGTAACTGATGCGATGGCGTCTTGAATTCTTTGTCGTAGGACTTGAATAATGAGAACTGGCGTCTGGCACGCAATATCCTTTGCATTACCCAACAAAAAGAAATCCAAGGGGGTTATGTCGTGTGATCGTGGTGGCCAAGGGAGTGGGCCATCCCTCACAATCCATCCTGTCGTATTTGGGAGTCTGAAAAGCCTCATTAGATTCGAAAAATCGATCGCCATAGTCCAAAGGTTAATGTGTGGTGCAGTCTTATGCGCAATAAAATCATTGGGCCCTTTTTCTTCGCTGAAGAGACTGTTAACACCAATACTTACCTGGATATCCTAGAGAAATTTGTCTTTCCGCAACTAGAGCATCTCCAATCAGGTATCTTTTTCCAACAGGATGGTGCACCACCTCACTGGACTCTGGAGGTACGCACATTCTTAGATAATCATTTTTAGGCAATGAATTGGTAAGGATGGCTCATGCCCTTGGCCACCACGATCACCAGACATAACGCCCTGGGATTTCTTTTTGTGAGATTATGCGAAGGATATTTGTACCAGACGCCAGTTCCCAATATTCAAGTCCTACGACAAAGAATTCAAGATGCCATCGCATCAGTTACTGTGGAGGTACTACAGAGGACATGGAAGGAAATTGATTATTGTCTTGATATCCTAAGGGCGGCAAGGGGGACACGCATAGAAGTGCATTGAGGTGGTAAAAATAAAACGTTGAGAGGTTCTCTTCCAAATGAAAAGAAACAAAACTGAGTTACCTCGTTTCATTATTTATTTACATCTGAAGTTGTAAAGATAATTTATGGACACGGTGTACCAAGGTGGGCTTCTACACGAAGGTGAGCTTCATTAAATGATTTTAGAACAGAGATTGGCCTCGTCGCTGTAGAACGTTACACATGAAAATAATATTCTTTCAATGTTTTTACTTCTTCGTTACGGTTCAGAGCATTATTTTGGTCTTTTCTGATGTGAAGTTTCCATTTGTCTTATACGATCATTATATCTGTGTAACAAACTTACCTATGTAAAGGGTTCCGGTCTTGTTCCTACGTCCAAATAAGGGGAGTAGAATTACGTCCGTGGGCAGTGAATCATTAGACAGAAAATCCTAACTGGAACCTCTACCGCACGAGGAATTAAATGCTAACTCCACGTAATGCATTTTATGCCTGGAGTATATCCCTTGTTCATGAATATAGATTCATAGAGGGATAACTCTTTAAGCCTAAGAAATTAATTACTTCGTCCTCTGTCTTGAGTAACAGATATCATTACTGTAACGACTATGGAGACACCTGGTTGAAAGTAGTAGTATTTTAAATAGTGGCGCTGTCGGTACAGTGCTGGCCTTCTGTGTCCGTGATTGATGGTTCGATCCTTACCCAGATCGATGGCATTAAAGTGTGGTTAAATGCGGCAGGCTCATGTTAATAGATTTACTAGCATGTAAAGGAACTTCTGCTGAACAAAATTCCGGCGTACCGGCGACGCTGTTATAATCACGGTAGTGGTGAGTGTAGTTAAATAAAATATAATTAATTTTAATTTTATTATTGTTACCCGTAAAAAAAAGTCTTAGAGAAAATAATGTAGACTAAGTATAAATTACTTTCATAATTGACAGTATCAGCGGTTTCCCGCTAAACTTCGTGCATTTTACAATAAATAGAGGGAGATGTAATTTTCAGTTATAAAATGGCAGTATAAGGATACAGTACATCATTGATTCAAAGATTTCAAAAAGGCATGTAACTCGGTTAAGAGAGAAGTATTATATGATATTCGCAATGAATTTGGTATTCCCAAGAAACTAGTTCGATTAACTAAAATGTGTCTTAGTGAAACATACAGCAGAGTCCGTATAGGCCAGTTTCTATCTGATGCTTTTCCAATTCACTGCGGGCTAAAGCAGGGAGATGCACTGTCACCTTTACTTTTTAACTTCGCTCTAGAATATGCCATGTGGAAAGTTCAGGATCACAGACAGGATTTCAAACTGAACGGGTTACAACAGCTTCTTGTCTATGCGGATGACGTAAATATGTTAGGAGAAAACCTACAAACGATTAGGGAAAACACGGAAATTTTACTGGCAGCAAGTAAAGCGATAGGTTTGGAAGTAAATCCCGAAAAAGACGAAGTATATGATTATGTCTCGTGACGAGAATATTGTACGAAATTGAAATATAAAAATTGGAGATTTATCCTTCAAAGAGGTGGAAAAATTCAAATATCTTGCAGCAACAGTAACAAATATAAATGATATTCGGGAGAAAATTAAACGAAGAATAAATATGGGAAATGCCTGTTATTATTCGGTTGAGAAGCTTTTGTCATCTAGTCTGCTGTCAAAAAATCTGAAAGTTAGAACTTTATAAAACATAATAATTGCAAGCAACATATTAATTACAAAGACTTAGTCGCAAATATTAGCTCAGAGACCTGGGAAACGGTTTTTGATTGCCAAAACGCTGAAGTTAGTTTTCAAAATTTTTACAAAATACTCCGCGATCTAATAACTAAATATACCTTTCATACTTGTAATAATGTACCCAGTATATATAAAAAATAAAACCCTCTATTACTTCGGGTATTGTTAAATCAATCCGCACAAGAGACAGACTAGCCAAATGAAGATTTATCAAAAAAATATAAAAGGCACAGAAATATCTTAACTTGCGTTATAAGAAATATGAAAGTTAGTTACTACTCAGAGAAATTTGTCAACAATAGGAATGATCCCAAAAGATTTTGCAGACTAGACTATTAACGTTTCAACAAATAAAAGCTGCAGGATTATGGAAATAGTAAATAAAGATGGCTTAATTATTAAGAATCTTTATGATATTGCAAACTAATTTAATGCTCATTTTACAAACATAGGACACAATATAGCATCAAAAATAAACAAGAATACAAGACTCTCTTCTTCCTTTTCTTATCCATCATCATCATCATCATCACCATCATCAATGTTCATGTTTCCCGTAAGTGATAAAGAAATTATAACTATTGCTAAAACTTAATAAAAATAATGTGGCTCCGGGTGTTGATGGTATCACTACTAGAACACTCAAAATGATTATTGAACCTATATCGAAACCACTAACCCATGTCTTTAATTTGTGCCTATCACAAGGTGTATTTCCAACTGATCTTAAATGTGCTGTAGTAATACCTATATACAAATCTGGTGACAGAAACAATCTCAGCAACTACAGACCCATCTTATTCTTACCAAGTCTCTCTAAACTATTAGAAAAATGTATTAAAGCAGGCTAATTAATTTCTTAGAAAAAAACAGTCTATTAAGTCAAAAGCAGTTTGGCTTCCGTACTAACATGAGCACGGACGACGCTATTATGAACGTAACATCAAGGATTATCAAAGAATTAGACTCGGGTAAAAAATGTTTAGGAGTTTTTCTAGATATTCAAAAAGCCTTCGATACTGTAGACCATAATATACTCACTTCTAAACTTCATGCCTACGGTATTAAAGGAATCGCTTTAAATTTATTTAAGTCATACTTGAGTAACAGATCCCAATTAACGAAATTTAACGACCAACACAGTGAAATTCGTAATATAAATATAGGTGTGCCACAAGGTACAGTTTTAGGCCCACTACTATTTTTAATATACATCAATGACTTGCTCAATATTGATATAGGAAACACATCTGGAGATATATTTGCATATGCCGATGATACAGCCGTAATTTTTAGTGGATCGAATTGGAATGATGCCTACCTAAATGCTAATAGAGGTATAAATATAATTAAGAAATGGTTAGATGAAAATTTGCTCTCATTGAACATTTCAAAAACAACTGCAGTTCCTTTTACATTAACGGCTTCTAGTCTGAGAAAAATCAAACTCGATAAGGATACAAATTTAAAAATACACAATTGCAGTAACATAAACTTGATTGATTGCAGT
Organism: Periplaneta americana; assembly: GCA_025594305.2. Taxonomy (NCBI): domain Eukaryota; kingdom Metazoa; phylum Arthropoda; class Insecta; order Blattodea; family Blattidae; genus Periplaneta; species Periplaneta americana. The sequence goes on along the minus strand of JAJSOF020000005.1, from coordinate 36,046,682 downwards.
TGCTCTTCCTTGACAGAATCCACGCAAGTAAAATACTTAGGTGTTATCATTGATCAACATTTGAGATGGAATAAACATGTAACATATTTATGTAATAGGTTACAGAAAACAATTCACAACTTTGTAACCCTTCGTGCATATATGCCGATCTATGTTCTCCGTGTTGTTTATCTAGCCTTGTTTCAATCAGTCATTCAATACGGAATAATAGGATGGGGTGGAATGACAAAGACTATCTTAACTCCATTAATATTATTACAAAAACGTATCATCAAAATTTTTCTGCATAAACCACTTGATTATCCGACAGAATTCATTTATTCTGAATTCCAAATACTAAAAATTGAGCAAATATATAAACATACATTACTAACTTATTTTCACAAAAATCGAATGAATTTTATAACTGAAAAACATATACACAACACCAGAAGAAATGTCCCAACTCTTTTGGCAGAACCTAAATGCCACACTATAGCTGGATTATGACGCAGTAGGAATTATGGACCAAGACTATACAATTCAGTATTGAAAAATAATCCAGACCTAAGCAATTTACACATTCTTATGTTTAAAAATAAAGTGAAAATGTTTGTATGATATTTGATAAATTTCATTATAAATTTTTTTAAGTGTTACTAGCATTATATGGTACTAATTTTTATTGTATTTATCTGATGCATGTAACGTATAAGATAAAACATTGTAATAAATATAAATAGATCATTTTCTTAATTAATAACAGTGTATATCTCCATTAAATGATTCCTTAGCATCGCCACAGATACACTTGGTTGTACTTCTCACTAGAAAGTTATTGAAATTTATATTTTCCCCGCCATTCATAAAATATTTTGATATGATACCTCTTGCACAAAGGGAGAGATCTATAACTGAAACTCGATTAATATATTTCAGTATTATTTGTATTTATCCTGGTAATAATGAACAGTTTGACTCGTAGACATTTTGTATTTACAGCATTAACTTCCCATGATTGCACGACAAGTTCGAAGAGAACGGCAGTAACGTGGACATTCGGCTCCCCCCTACTACCATTAATGCACAACACAATGTCAATACGGCGGTTGCTGTCGTCTGCGATACAACGAACTTTTCTGTTGATTTTCGAGTTTGGCATTTTTTTCCGGTTATTATATGCTTGTTTAAGTTGTGTTAACTCTCGCTAGTGGTTTTTGTATTTTATTTTATCCGTCTTGGTATTTATTTTGTTATTGTAAATATTTTTGTTTTATCACTATTATTATTATTATTATTACTATTATTATTACTATTATTTTATATCATCAGCATTATTATTTGAACCCGTAAAATTTATGTAGACTACTGGACTGTACCCGAGCACGAGCATATGCTCATTTCAGGTATCTATCCAAATGTAAATTCAAATGTAAATTGTAAATAAATTTTGAAATTTGAAAATAAAACAGTTATATTACTGGTTGTTCTATATGGTTGTGAAACTTGGACTCTCACTTTGAGAGAGGAACAGAGATTAAGGGTATTTGAGAATAAGATTCTTAGCAAAAGATTTGGGGCTAAGAGGAATGAAATTACAGGAGAATGGAGAAAGTTACACAATGCATAACTGCACGCATTATATTCTTCACCTGACATAATTTAGGAACATTAAATGCAGACTTTTGAGATGGGCAGGGCATGTAGCACTTATGCGTGAATCCAGAAATGCATACAGATTGTTAGTTGGAAGACCGGAGGGAAATAGACCTTTAGGGAGGCCGAGATGTAGATGGGACGATAATATTAAAATGGATTTGAGGAAGGTGGGATAATGTTAGAGACTGGATTAATCTTGCACAGGATGGCGGGCTTATGTGAGGGCGGCAGTGAACTTCGAGTTCCTTAAAAGCCATTTGTAAGTAACGTAAGGTCATAGAAGTAGACTTGTCTGAAATATATAATGAGATTACTGTAAAATAATTAACATTTAGATAATACTATTAGAAAATAATATGTAAATCAAAGCCCTTATGGGTAAAACTCGTGTTTAAGGGGACAACTGAGGATATGGTACGAAGGAACGAAGATAATATTATACCTAAATTGAAAATAACTCAAGTATTGTATTTGGTAAGAATTTAATATTGGTAAGACGTCAGGAAGAAAGTTTTGTAGGATAACCTGATAAAAAAATGGAGTGAGATGAGAATAAAATCAATTAGAATGAAGTACCGGTATCATAAATTCATAAGATACTTATTTAAAATATACACTATATTAAATATAATGTATTAATACTAATTTAAAATACGTACATTCTCACTATCTCCCATTCCTAATTAGGATTTAGACGTCATACTTTTTTAATATAGATACCGGTACTTCAAAATCATGTGATTATAAATGTTTAATCCATAATTAAGGCTGTATTTCTGCCAGCAGTTGTAACGCGTTTTGGTTTTTCAAATAAAATATCTTATTTCTACTTGTAAAGGATTATCATGTGGAAGGAATTATTAATTCATATTCTAAAATTTGTTCCAATTGAATTTTTGTCGACATCGCAATGACTTCACGTTGTCCAAATTGTCCCAGCTTTAGTGCCAGTACATACGGAACTTTCAGCCAATCGCAGACAGACAACATAGAGGCTAGAATCGGCAGATGGAAAAAGTGAAGAAACCTATGGCTAAATACATCAACATCGGTTAAAAACGCAGTAATCGTAGATTACGAAATGACGGTTAAACAGTAACCATGGTTAAAATGTAATTTCTATGCGCCATTCATAATCGCGATTACTTAAACATGGCTAGCTGATATCTCATTTGACCACAGTAAAGTCTATGATGATACACTGTTTCTACAAAATGACTAAAGGAAAGCATCCATTCCGCTGCAAAGATAATAGTCAACGTCTAAAAACGACTGCTCTTACTCCGTTCTACATCGAAATGAACGTGTCCAACAATTTTGGGTTACATTTGTTTGCCTTTGGGCCTGTTATATTTGCGAGTTGCATTTCGTTTTTCAGTGCTGTTAGGTTAAAATCGTACAAAATGGAAAATTGAGTGCAAAAATGATTACATCCCAATGTGAGGTTAAAGTATCGATAGACTTAATTACTAGATTTAAATATATTATATAAAAAGATGGTATATCCTTAAAGGAAAAGGATACAGAAGATTAATAGGAATATGTGTACGATCTAGGACCTCATTTACACCTGGAACCTGTGCATTAGCCTAAGATCCATCCATAACCTCTCTTTGTTCAGCCAGTGACATAGAGAAAGAGATATTCGAGTATTCCCTATTAAAATACAGAAAATAACAGTTACATAGAATCGTAATATAAGCAGTCGATCCGTAGGATAAATATGACTGTTTTCGTGTTATTTCAAGTGATCCAGTTGTAGATTTTGATAAACGAAATCCCTTCTGAAATTTTCTGTCACCCAATTCCTCATAAGATTTCTCTCTTTCCACTAAAGAGACTTCACGCTCACGCTCTATCCAAGTAACTCAAGTACTGTACAATAATAATCGTCTTCGAAATAATCACCTGTGGCTCTGGCCGCCATTTTGCTTTACTTGCTATACTAATTGCTGGTTACCTCCTTTAACCGTTCGGATATGGCCTGTTAGAGATTACTGTGGGTAACCTCCTATTTAAGTCGTAACTGAGTTCGATCCATTGTAAAAATGCTTAACCAGGGGTTAAGTGATAATTTTAACTGGTGGTTACACTACCCGACGTTGATGCACGTGGGAACTAGTCTGTCTCCCCCACCTCCGCCCAATACTCTATTAGTATCTCTCTGACTGGGACCTGAACTTCGAAGTCCAGTAATAACTAAAAAAGCCACACTTACACGAATGATCGGTCCTGTATCTTTGAAAGACAACGTACATGAAACAAAATTCTACATTAAGTCTCGTGAATATGACAATTTAGTGAGATTATCCTTTGATTGACACAGTAACTAACATGACTTTGGTATCTCTGCTCGACTGTTGCGACTTTAACTTGCTAGTTGGCTGTGACAGATATTTCTGCACCAATTATTACTAACTTTGTGCCAGATCCATTGCGACGTCAAATACAGGACAAGACACCAATTGCTCGAAGCTTTGTTACGACACTTGAAATGGCGGCATTTCTGTTAACTCCAGCGGCCGCAAATGTTTTACAATATCTGCGTCTAGTAAATGAACTATTAGTTTCTCCGATGATTCAAGACAGTGAGCAAGTGTTGACCACTTCAGTCGTATGCAAATGACCAACATAAATTACATGGGTAATTATATTCAGCCACGTCGTTTAATTTAGGAGATATTCTACATCGCAGTACTTACTTTTCTCACAAGCAGTCAGAAAATTTTTCAAATTGAACTTCGCTCTTGCATATGAGCCTATTCCGAATCTCAGCGCTGAGCAATCTGATGGCATCACGGTGTTCCGAATTTAACCGATGGAGTCATTGATGCTCCACCGATGGCGCCCCGGTGCCATCAGCTTGCAGAGGTGGTGGCAGTCTCCATCAGCCGCCATCAGTGTATCTGATTAGTTCTTGTATATGGCGGGAATTAGCAGACGAATGACATCGTGCACTGTTGTGTCATGGCGGTGTGTTCTGTGTATTGTTTGTAATGAGCACAACTTAAAAACATATTTTAATGGCTTATGAGCGAACATGTCAACGTACCAGTTATTACTACTGATTCAAGAAATAATTTGCTTATGCTCTCTTTTCTTTGAACGTGATGGCAGTACAGAAATTTCGCAAAATCTTGCTAGCGTAGCACAGACAACAACTTATACAGTCTCCATGACAGCCATCGATCCTTCCAGCAGTTTTGTTCCTATTTCGCTACGTGATGTCATTGTTGTCCACCGCTCCTGTGAGATTCGGAATACGCTGTATGCTACAGTAGCATTAAAGTGGCATTTTCTTCCTGCTGTAGACAATTTTCAGTAGGACGCCAAAATGTGCATGACGAGGAGCGCAGTCGAAGGCCAACCATCATCACAGACGACCTTATGGAGCAACGCACCATCTGTTTGCTCATGACGTTATGCCCATAGACCTGGCACAGCTGACGATCAATTTCAATCGGCGCTATGCCCTGTGCATTCAAAAACTTTATCACTGACCGCACTTCACGCTCGGCGGGAGCTGGAATAGGAACGTCCATCTTCAACCAATGCAACGAAGCTACTGAGAGCACTCGGGAAGTTCCGCTAGCGCATGCGTCATGCCAGATATTAATCTATCAAGTAGGCCTACACGTAGTCGCTTCGCGCAACATATGGTTTGCTAGCTATGGGACGAGTGGGAAAGTTACTTTATGGACACGCCACGTATTTCTCGGTACTAAAAGGGTTAGTGCAGCCACCGGCGTAGCTCAGGTGGTAGTGTGTTTTCCTACTGATCCGGAGTTGCTCTCGGGCGTCGGTTCCATTCCCGTTTGGGCTGAATGTCTGGTTGGGTTTTTTCCAGAAGTTTTACTCAACCGTAAGGCGAATGTCAGGTAGGCCTTATCTAGCCAAATATCATCCGGCTATCACCAATTCAATCGACGCTAAGTATCCTCATAGTTGATAGAGCGTTGTTAAATAACCGACTGACATATATAATGATACATGGCATACAAATCTCGATGCTAAAAGCCAAGGATAAATCCAGAAGTATATAATCTGAAATATAAATTTATGTCTATAGAACATACTTTGTCAGATTATAGGCCAAATACAACTGAAATTATTATTAATTAATTCAATGAAGCCACCACAATTTTAGATAAAACTCAGAAATACAAAAAAAAAAAAACTATAAGTTTGCACATACACCATACAATGAGTACAATGACACAAGAACGTCTTCTAAGAATAATGAAATATTATCAATTTGTAGGAGTAAAACAACAAGAAAAAACGGCAATTAGTCAGTTGAGACCAGAACAGATCTCCAGTGGTCCAAATCTATTTATAATGGTATGATTGTGATGATTCCCTCCATGAAAGTAGGTCTGAAAACTCGAAAATTTATAATATTAATTTGCTAGCCATAAATTAGTAAGTCACGGGGAAAGAATATTCAAAATGTTTTATCTGGTAAGTTTTGTTATTATAACTTGAAACATAAAACGCCAATTAGGAAGTAGGGCTGAAGGAATTACGTCGATTTAGAGTCGTATTCATAGACGAGGCTTTAGACCAAAGTTGACTTCGGAAAATACAAAGTCACCATTTTCCTATTCACAGTCGACACTTTGAGGAAAGTAAACTTCAATCGTGACTTTACTTCGAAGTCGCCGAAAATCTAGACTTTGACTTTGATTTTCGTTCGTGAACATAAGGAAAATGGCTGATATTTCGAAAATTGTTCAATTTGCCGAGAATATTAAGGACATCTAGGAGATTATTAAAGCCGCTCCTGTTCCTTAGCGTATTATTATAAATTATAAATTCAAATCAAGGTACAGATTTGATAAACAGACAGTATTAAATACCCTCGTCATGTTTCAACATTCCGTTCAACTTTCATTGATGAATAATAATCAAAGGATTATCTGTTCCACCAATAATTGAACTTCTTATTTCATCGCGATTTTACGCTACAAGTAAGGATTGATAGCTTAATATTGATTTGACTATTTAATTCTATAGAGGATAGGTTATAGAGTTGGATATGCAGTTAATTTACGAGAATAATCTTTGCGGTGGTCATAATGTTTTCTGAATATTGATTTCAATTAATTTTAAAGTAGTTTCTGCAGATATGCAGGGAATACCTCTGCCAACTGTCAGCAGGATAATATGTCTCTTTCATAGGTGGCATCTTCTTGTCTTCCATATGTTCAAAATAAAATTATTTTATAATGGAATAATTTGAGGGGTTAATACTGTATGAACGTAACGTAAATACAATCGATGTTTTATTCACAACAAAATTCTTAACTGGCAATACTATTTCAGATGAACTATACCATCATGTTTTGTAGTTACGAATTTTATTGTATTATATACGAGTACAAGACTGTTAGGAACTTAGGTATGATTTTTTGTGACCAAGTAGAAGAACGAATTATTATCGAAAGGTGTAAAGATCTAAAAATGTCAATTTTTGTACTCACATTAGTTTCACAAAAGTTTAAGGTCTTTAACTACATATCCATAGGTTGGGAGAAAGAAATGAGACCTCCCAGAATATTCTGAAATGACGGAAGAAAATATTCTTAGTCTCTTCTTAATTAAAAAGAGGCAGACAGAAATTCATCTACATTTAGCCTATACCTCATCCGTCAAACATGGAACTCCCAGATGACATGAATAATGTATAGGCCTATACAAATCGATTTTAAGTTCAGGAGAGACAAGAGAGTTGAAGGGCTCAGACAGTTTCTAAAGTTCACCAGAAGTTAGGAGACCATTCACGAATAATAATAAATCTTGTCTTCTAAGTGTCCGTCAACTAATCTATGAACAGTCCTACTATGTAAACTAGGTCTCGCCACCGAGTGTCCCAAAATAGGGTCGGTGTTACGGATTTCAGAGAAGTAGATTAAACTTATTGTGCTGCCAAGGGACGAACTGCATCGGAAACATGTTGATGGTATTGGTTTGTTGTGTAGTTTGGTTATTAGCAGACTTCGAAACTTCGGACCCGATAGAGCAGTTCAGTGGGAAATCCGCATAACGGCGTACTGAGTATAGTGGTAAAGCGTTCAGTGGGTGGGGGGTATTGTAGAATGAATGCCAACAAATACGCAAAGGAAAACGCTCTGGATTTGAAGGTTCTGACAAATGATTTGGTTTTCATACAAACCTATTTTAAAACTGTGTCAAACTATTACAGAAAGGTCAGAGCTAGATATGCCGGAAGCCCTCAAATTAATTGAGGAAATGACACACAGAATTAAGTACACCAAGTACACCGGGTATGAACGTGTAAAACAGAAGTGGAAATCAATTTCATGTAAAAATAACGGATGTGGAACATTGTGTAATATGAACAGAAATTAGTGGACATAGTGTCACCCGAGAATAAAAGACTGTCTCTTAGAGACTGCAATGATGTTCGGTTTTCTTTGTTTTGCTCCTATCACGACATGCAACGTAGAGCGTAGCTTATCACAGTACAAATTATGATTGGCAGTTAACTGAAAAAGATTTACGTTTGAAACACTGAAAATATGTCTTGTAGTGCATTGCAATTCGGTATTGTAACTGCACTTCCTAAAGACGACCAATAGGATAAATGAAGAAATTAAAATTGCTACATGTTTATTTCCACCATTAACACTGTGTATAATAATTAAACATAAATGCTTATAAAAGACAGGATAATAAATGTTTTTACATTTTTTAGATATTATCATTGTGTAATGCATATTTACTTTCAGAATGTCCATATGTGTGTGTTTCCCCATACTACCGTACTCTATTCTAAACAGCAACGTTGTTACCTCAACACATCTCTACCTTCCACTACCTGCAGCGACTCAACAACCTATAGTACATGCACAGCAAACTTATTGTATCGGGTCCCAAGTCTCGAAGCCTGGTTATTAGTTTCTGAAAGGAACTGATATAGAAAGATAAACAAAGAGAATGGGAAAGAATTGGGATAGTAAACGTGTAGATGTATTAAGGGGAGGGGATGGTATTTTTTTGTGAAAAATGAGTAAATTAAAAAAAAATTCTTATAAAAAAATCTGTGATATGTGTAGAATGCATAGCATAATATTGTTTGTGAGTATTTGTGCCCTTATCAGATGTTGAGACGCCATTTTTAAACTTCCAGCGCTATGGATTTTTAAATCACTCGCCCGCTTTTATTGTTGTTTCCAGTAAACTGAATTAAAAAAATCTTTAAATACCCTTTGATTGTGTGGAATGCATTGCATAACATTTCGTGTTTATTTGTGCCCTTATCAGATGTTGAGACGCCATTTTTAAACTTCCAGCGCTATGGATTTTTAAATCACTCGCCCCTTTTATCGGTTTACGGTAACTTCATTTTTTTGCTGCGTTGTCAGACAAAAATGGATATAACTTCTGAACTATTAAAGATACATGCATGAAATTTAGAACACACATTCTTTAGACTATTAGGAAACGTTTCTCTGCAACACAAGTTTGTTAATTGATTTCATTTTAAAACTACGTCCGTTTGTTTGCAAGTAAAGAATTCAGAAAAGTGTTATTACATTTTAATTGTTTATTTTGCAAACGTAGGAAATAATATCAAAATTCTGTTACAGACAGTTTGTAGAGCATGCTTTTGGAAGTACATTGCAAAAAAACTGGATGAATCTACCTTTGAAAATGGTTTAGATATATCGGTTTTAGTAAAATCCTGCATTGGGTATATTATTTTCAAATCTAGGCCCCCAAAATAATTTCTTTTTTCAAAATATTTATTTTTGGTTGATTTGCTACAGCTATGAGCTCTCTACATACAAAAAATAATATTTTTATACAAATTAGGAAGAAAGTTTTAAAAAATACCATCCTCTCCCCTTAATATGTGAATAAATGACAGTATGGAAAAAATATAATGCTTTCTTCCTAAATATCTTCACAAGAAGAAACTTGATTGGAATAAACTTGTGTGCATCGAATAGGCCAGCCATGTGAAAGCGTTCTGCTTTATTATTTTGGATGTCTCTCCATGGATAGTTATTTCAATAGGTTTTGTGTAATACTTATTATCCTCTGAACAATAATTGGCCAAGTTTTATAACTTATTTTTTCCACTCATTTCACTTTTACTGAATTGCTTTCATCCTACAACATCCCGGCAGCGCCCATTCTTAGTTGAAATATGGAATATGAAATACACAAAGTAGGAGATGAGTGATCCGATCGCTATTTCCCGATAAAAGGTATTTCAAGTATAATAATTTAATATGACTTATCTCTAGGAGAACTTATCTTAGAATATCTAAGTGATTACAGATTTTTCGCAGAATCTGGTTTCCCTCTTCTTCTTCCTGCTACAGATCAGGCTTTAGGACTCTTCACTTAGTCGTAAGACGAAAAAATCTGCATTTTCCCCACAAAATAATTGAAAATGTATAAGATCACTCAAAAGTCGCTTAAAATTTAAAGCTTTAGGTATAAATGTTACAATATTGGAGGTAAAAAAGAAACCTCAATGTTGGGCAAAAAATGGGGTTTGGATTTTACAAAACTTAGTGAATATGTCTGCCGTCACTTGTTCAGCAAACCTAATTTATCTGTGACATAATGCACAGCAGATTGCATACAATGTCTTGGAATAATCTAAATTTTCTTACGAGATAGCACCTTTCAGTTGCTTTTCAATTGGTTATTTTACGATGTTTTATCAACTACGATGGTAATGTAGCGTCTGATTGACATGATGATAATGCCAGCGAAATGAGTCCAGGGTCAAGCACCGAAGGTTACCCAGCATTTGCTTTTAATAGGTTGAGGGGAAACCATAGAAAAAAATTCCTCAGCCATGTGACTTATCCCAACTAGGATTTAAACCCGGGCCCGTTTCATTTTTTTTGTAAGCTTCTTGAGTGCACCAAAAAATCTCGTTCTGTAAGGTAAACCTACAACCCAAAGTTGGCCAGATTAAAATCTGGAGATAATGGAGGCCATATTGTTGGATATTTACTACTGATGACAAAATCACCAAAGATCTTCACATTGATTGTTTTGCAGGGATGTAGATGTGGAACGATGCGCCATCTTGAATTAATATTATGTATTCCAAGTCGTTATTCTTCAGTGTACGGATAAATAATTTGACCAAAATTCGCTCAGCCCATTTGGCCATTTGTATCATTTATAAAATGTAATTATATGATTATGTTTGAGACCTCTACCATTATATTTTAAGCTAAGCTTATTTTCTTCCAAAACAACGCCAATCCTTGTCTAGAAATTTGTATTGTTGTGCATATTACTTGTAAATTCGCTCAGTCCGTAGACCAGCGGATAAAAAAACTAGATCAGTCCTTTCACAAAAACGGACTTAGAGCATTTTGGGATCACTCTCTTCAGTTTATGTAACATACCGTAGTAGCGTTCTCCCTGCTTTTTTTCTTCGGAGGAAGGCCCGTAGGCAAGCATTGAAGCCTTAGGCTTATTATGCAACCTCCATATGTTGAGATGATTGTCGAAGTCCATTAGCATCGCTCTTCAAGCGCATGATCCTCTTCATGGTGTCATCGTATCGATTCAGTCACAGCATCCAGTTATCACTGACTGGGAGCTGCAGTCCGCTTATTAAAGCCCTTGCGGTTTCACTGGATATGTGCAGCTCCCGCATACAGATGCCGCCTATAGGCAGATCCCGGAACCACCATATCTTCCTGGTCAACATGTAAACTATTAAAATGGTTAATGCAGGCGAAATGAGTCCGATGTCCAACGATGAAAGTTACCCGGTTATTATGCTTCGAGTGGTTGAGGAAAAAAACCCTCAGAAAATCGCCAACTAGGTAACTTGTCCCGACCAGGATTTAAACCTGGGCCCGTTTGTTTCACGGTCAAGAAGACTCACGATTACTCCACAGCGGTGGACTAGAGCTTCTCGTTTACTATGAAAATCTCTATTATTCCATTATTGTCTTCTTCGAAGAAATATGGACTAATAGTGAATTACGAAGTGAAGTCACATTAGCCTATACAGTGACTTCAAAATCATGAGGACCTAGTTCAATTCAAAACTGGGGATCATTTCCAGAGAAAATTCTTTAGTTTGATGTAGGCCTATTAACTCCACTATAAACTCCATTGTCCAGAAAACTTGATTAATTTGAATCTCTACTATCACAAATATGGCAAAATCATGCAGTTTCTGCTTGTTACATTCTTTGAGTCTGTACAATGGTTACAATTTGTATGGATGCTATCTGGTGATAATACCAGAGATAGAATTTGAGCTGAACAACGATTGTCAAATCAAGATTACCTTGAGACGTAGGAAATGGTTCAAATGAACACAAAACTATACTGTTCACGATGATAATGGTGATTATTAGGGCTAGGATTTTGATGAAATTGCATCTTTTTTCTAGAAAGCCAAAAACATAGCCGCTTTAGTATTCATATGTTAAGTGATAAACTGAGTGTTTTAAGACATTTGTTAGGGCATTTTTTTTTGCATTTTTTGCCTGTTTCAACTCATAAAAGCATCTTTGGTGTAATTCGGACATTTTTTTAGGCATTTTCATTTAATTTTGGCCACAAATCCCCATTATTATTATTAAATAATGTTTATTTCCTTTGATATTTTGTCTACATATTTTGTCCATTAAGACCCTTTATTTTTACTTGGTTATTTAACGACGCTGTACCAACTACGAGGTTATTTAGCGTCGATGGAGTTGATGATAGTGATATATTTGGCGAGATGAGGCCGAGGATTCACCATAGATTACCTGACATTTGCCTTACGGTTGGGAAAAACATCGGAAAAAATCCAACCAGATAATCAGCCCAAGCGGGACTCGAACTCGCGCCCGAGCGCAACTCCGGATCGGCAGGCAAGCGTCTTAACCGACCGAGCTACGCTGGTGGCTAATACCTATTATTTTGTATAATATTTTAATCGTTTTTCTACAAAAATATTGCCCTTTTAACGTAGTACACCTCATGTAATGGATCAGTCCAACCGTCCCTTCAATATAGATTCCTCTATACCTGCTAATTCCGTATAAGAGTGGCCTTGAGATGGGCTACATGGAAACTACATCAGGTAAAATAATTAATTAAAGTGTACAACTTAGAAAAAAATTATGTAAATTAAATAAGCTTAAATGTTAATTCTAGAATTTAATTTAGTTACTAGTCTAAATACTAAGTAGCACAAAACTCCTTTTCCTACTAAGCCAAATTTAATATGTAAGACTAACTTTTAGGGGATTTTTAAGGGCATTTTTGAAAGATTTTTAGATCATAAATGCACTGTTTTAGAACATTTTTTTAATGATTTATAGGTTATAAAAATCCTAGCCCTAGTGATTATGATTATACACTCTCCCTTCATTAAAATATCACACGATCATAATATTACAATCATGCTCTGCCTGCAAGTAAAGAACGTTGAAAATTGGGTTACTCAGTTTATAGGACAAGCAACAACTTCATAAAAGGAAGATTAGAACAGAAAGAGATTAGCCATATTGAGGTTTCGCCACTGAAATAAAGACAGACTTCCAAAGCGTCTATAAATCTGTAGCAAATCTAGATCAAGGACAGCCACAGACAGAAACACAGGAATCGATAACTTCCTGGAAAGTGAATGTGGCTGTCTATGATTAATGGTCATCGCAATGATGGACGTCGTAATATTTTCTCTACAAAATATTAAAGTTACACTTTAGGGGGAAAAAAAATAACCCCGGCGTCTATGTATATGCTAACAAAGCTACTATACATTCACGAATAAAAGTACTGAATGCTTTTTTTTTTTTTTTTTTTTGAAGATTACTAAAGCATTTCTGTCTGCAGATCTTTTCAGAAATATTAGTTAGGCCACATATTAGGGGGAAAAAAAACATTAGAAACATAAAAATTCAGTTGGAAACATTAATCGAAGATCTTCACTTTACGGAAGTCTGCAACCAAATAACACTGTGCCATCTTATAAAAAAAATGTCCGACTGCCATACGCAAAGTCCTCTTCGGAAGACTTAAATTACACAGGGCTGCGAAATTAAATTTTGGTTCAAGGCTTTTAATATCGAAGGTGTATTTTGATTAATTGTTGACTTCTGCTGAAGGATCTGAAATAAGATTTTAACTATCACATATGAAAAAAATATATATAATTATTTGAATAATTGCCACATTTATAGTATACACACATAATATATCATCAGTATGCGTCATATCGACTTTACATGTCGTTACTGACATACATATCGATATGCATAGCCGTTTCCGTTCTCGGTTTATTGTGAACAAAAAATCTTCATTTTCACGTCTACCGTTTCCAATCCTCGTTCCGGTTTTCGTTCCCGGTTAATTGTGAAAGCTCACAATTAAATACATTTATTTAGCAATATTTCTGTTCTCGTTCCCGTTCTAGTTTCCGTTCCCGGTTTATTGTGAATCAAAAATCTTCACTTTCACGTCAACCATTTCCAATTCTCGTTCTAGTTTTCGTTCCCGGTTAATTGTGAATGCTCACATTTAAATACATTTATTTCAACAATATTTCCGTTCTCATTCCCGTTGTCGTTTCCGTTTCCGGTTTATTCTGAAACTAAAATCTTTACTTTCACGTCCTCCGTTTTCCATCCTGATTCCGGTTTTCGTTCCTGGTTAATTGTGAATACTCACATTTAAATACATTTATTTCAACAATATTTCCGTTCTCGTTCCCGTTGTCGTTTCCGTTCCCTGTTTATTGTGAATCAAAAATCTTTACTTTCACGTCCTTCGTTTTCAATCCTCGTTCCGGTTTTCGTTTCCGGTTAATTGTGAATGCTCACATTCAAATACATTTATTTTAACAATATTTATGTTCTCGTTCCCGTTGTAGTTTCCGTTCCCGGTTTATTGTGAAGCAAAAATATTTACTTTCACGTCCTGCGTTTTCAATTCTCGTTCCGGTTTTCGTTCCCGGTTATTTGTGAATGCTCACATTTAAATTAATTTATTTCAGCAATATTTCTGATCTCGTTCCTGTTGTCGTTTCCGTTCCCGGTTTATTGTGAACCAAAGATCTCTACTTTCACTTCCTCCGTTTTCTATCCTCGTTCCGGTTTTCATTCCCGGTTAATTGTGAATGCTCACATTTAAATACATTTATTTTAATTTTTCTGTTCTCGTTTCCGTTGCTGGTGTATTGTGAACCAAAAATCTTCACTTTCACGTCCACCATTTTCAATCCTCTTTCCGGTTTTCGTTCCCGGTTAATTGTGAATGCTCACATTTAAATACATTTATTTTAACATTATTTCCGTTCTCGTTCTCGTTGTAGTTTCCGTTACCGGATTATTGTGAACCAGCCTGTAATGCTTAATGACGAGAATTCTTTTCAGGACTTATTTTATTTCAAATTTACTGGAAAATTCTCAGGTAAAATATTTTCATGTCGACAACTTTACAGAATATAAAATTATATTTAATTTATGTTTGATGCCTGGTGTGGAATACAGACCTGCTTGTCTTCGTGACACAGATGTTTCGTGTGTCGGCTGACTTATCCTTTAATGGTTATTTGCTTCCGTGCTTTAGCCCGAGAGACTAATAGCAGTGCTTCCTGGCTGTGTATATATTACGCGACGGCGTAATACCGGAGTTAATACTCAGTGATGAAGTGCCGTTGGTCGGCTGACCGTGAATGTAGAGGAGTCTGAGGTGGAAGACACGGAGGCGCCGAAAGCGTCACAAAAACTTTCAAAGGGGAGGAAGGAGGGCGTATGGATTACAGAAGTGTGGTAATTTGGGCTATTCATATTAAAAGAGAAGACCCTCTCCTTCCTGCACAATTCATGCTGGAGTTCTGCCAAGACTTCCAAACTGCTCGGATCATTCCAATCTCAACTCCTTTCAACGTGGTACTCGAAGTTTTCCAGCTGGCTGCATAAACTTTTTAATCTACGAGATACAGCTTTTGTTCGCTTGGAATGCTCATAGTAATATTGTATGGAATCTCACGTATTTAACTCAATTATTTTAAATAATTTGAAAACATAAAGAAGGAATTAAAAGAAATGGAACAAGTTTTACGTCTAATTAGGGTTACCAGACGTCCATATTTAGCAGGACATGTCAGTATTTTTAAGGTTTGCTCTGCCGTCCGTATTTATTTTTGAATATTTATTAAATGTCCGTATTTTTATAGGAAAGTCCCAAACATCTGATTTTTTTATAATTCCATTTCAAAACATAATTCTGAACTGCGAATAAAACTATAGTTTTTCGTCCATATATTTTATTCGGAGTCAGAACTCACTCCAACGGTAGAATAATGTTCCAAGTTTTAAATTAAATTAAATTGTTAACTGGCTCCCATTGGCGGTAGCCCAGAAGGACTCAGTATACTTTCCTACATGAATTTTAAAATATTAAATGTTTACATAAATTTGTTGGCAGAAAATTAAAATAAACATTCATGAATTATAAAGTGAAGAAAGAGAAATTAAACAGAGTGAATATGATGACTCATAATTTGGATAGAGCGTTTCAAAACTGAAGTTATGATGTCAGTAGTAAGTGTCAGTGGTAGTTCAAAAGTCATCCTGAAACTTTCAAAGAACTTGGGAATCACACCATGAGCTCCAATAAGAACACCAATCACCTCAATGTTTTCAAGCTGGTATTTTGATTTGAAGTAATCAACTGTTAGCAGGTAAATGTTGATCTTTTCTTGATTGACATCCTCCGGTTGGCTACTCCCCGTTTCAATCCCCATGGTAGGATCAATTATACTGTATAACCTTTCTTGGTAGTCTGGGAATACGCTATGATAATACGTCAAGAAGAGCAATTAGTAGCAAGGCAAAACATTTCCTCTTCTACTGTACAAGATTTTTTTCAAAACAGTTGCAATTAAGGATCGAACATGATGATGTCTGGCATATCGGAGGAGTAAACCTTTGTTACACTGACCTTGGACGTGGGAAAGGGTTTCAGTCTCCGGGCATCCATGTCTGCACCGGGATCCATCCAAAGAGCGACCAGGTACTCCTCTAACTGCTGCTAAATTGGCATTCATTTTAAGGCAGGTTACTCATTCAGATGTAGATAGTCCAGACATTAAAAATCCAGGCATTGGCTTTAGGTATTGGTTGTATATTTCTACACCTCTGTCTCTTCCAGGAATTACTTTCCAAGATTCTAATTCTGTATTTCTTAATTCCTCTTTAATTTCCTAGTTCAACTGGACAAGGGAGACTTAGACTTTAAACGATGAAAGATAATGGAAAGGAGAAAAATTCTCTCCGGCGCCGGGATTTGAACCCGGGTTTTCAGCTCTACGTGCTGATGCTTTATCCACTAAGCCACACCGGATTTAGAATCGTCTCAGATTAAGCTCCAACTCTTGGGTCGGATCCCGGCCAACTAGTCACTCATAACGAGTGCACCTCAGCACATGTGTGGACTTCGGTCCTACGTTCATAGACATCTATGACGTAGTGCAGAGGGCGGCCAGAGGGAACCCAAGAGTTGGAGCTTAATCTGAGACGATTCTATTCGGCGCCGGGGTTGTATCCGGTGTGGCTTAGTGGATAAAGCATCAGCACGTAGAGCTGAAAACCCGGGTTCAAATCCCGGCGCCGGAGAGAATTTTTCTCCGTTCCATTACTCTTTCATCGTAAGATGACATCAGAATATCTGCATGGAAATATCATATGTACTTCGGTACATCAAAATAATATATAGGAAGAATTAAGTTCAGACATCAAAGGTCGCATACTATTTACATAAGGATTTTCATTTAATATTAAAGTGATGCAAATGTTGCAGTGTTGCAAGAACTGGTCAATAAACTTTCGTTTTTCGTCCATATAGGCCTATGTTGTTCAGGGACTGAACTCACTTCAGCGTTACAATAGTGCTGCAAGTATTTGCGCCAGTGGTCAGTATTCTATTTCAAATACAAACCATGAACAAATCATGACATGTCCGTAAAATCAGTAGCATGATCCGCGGTACCTCAGTAACACGAGGTTGAGCCAGTTTAATATTTTTTTCACCTGAAAATCAGCAACAGTAAAACTGCAAACATACGAAAGTATTCTTCCGAACGTAGTGAAGGCTATTGTTTCTGTGATCTGTCAGCAAATATGTGGTGAGTGAAGTAGTTTTTGTAAAATATGGCTACGTGTAAAATTTGGTAAAAAAAAAAGTATGTTGGTGTTTTCATGTAGGCCTATGTTTCTGTATACAGTGCTGGAATTAAAATATACTGTACTGTGATTCTATTTTTTTGTTTTCACTGTATTTTAATTATTTTATTTTATTGTACATGTAATTATTTAATATTTGCTACGCAACTTAACGAGTAATAATAAATTTTGCAGCTTAACTTCGACTTTTGAATCTGAAAAAGTTCTAAAGAATAAGATATCTACAAATGATTTTGTGTCGGGACTTTGTCCTGCTTTTTGAACTAGTTTGTCCTGTTTTTCACTGAGTATCTGGTAATCCTACGTCTAATGCAAATGATAGTCAGTTGTTTATGTATCCATATAAAGCTCGCGCAAGAAACGATTACCGAAAAGCAATGATGGCGTTGCTGTCTGTTTTGACGTGTGTTTGTAGGCACGCCGAGGGGGAGAGGTGTGAGCCGATGGAAGTACTGTCTCTTCCAAGAAGATGAACAGATGGGGACATCGCTGTGGAAATAAAGAACGTAGCAAGAGAAAAATTCGAAGCTAATTAAACGCGCAACACATGTTTACGAATGAAATAATACTGTGCGATACAAGACACGTATTCGTATGCAATGGAACAAACTAAAGTCGTAATGTAACTATCACAATGCAACACTGATTCTATCGATGTCATTTCTCTTCCGACTCTACTCTTGAATATCATTACAAGTTATCTCGTGACTTTTCATGTCCTCCGCTCTTCCTTATCGCAGTGTTTGATTCGCATGCCTTCCGTCGGTAATCCGTACTTGCGAGACCTAAAACATATTTATTACCTTCATACAACTTAATACCCAACCAAACAAAGATTTCTTCGTATTAAAAAACGGGTCCTTCAATTGGGTTCAGCGTTGCCAACTCTGCGGCTTGATTGGATCGCACAATTGGTTCCAAATTATCGCATTTTTCATTGGAGGATCGTACACAACACGGGCCTATTTTTGGATTATTTCACCTAAACCTCGCACACAGTGTTTTATTTAACGGATTTTTTAAATTCTTATAAGAAAGTGGTTGTTAAAATTAAATATGGACAGGGGCAGGTATTTTTGGACATTAATTTTATCATTTGTGTTTTTAATATTGGTATCGGCGAAGATTGTTGGAGAATGATTTGCATTCTTGGCGGAGATTAATGGAAATTTTGGAAAATACAATTATTATTTTGGAACTGGAGTATTAACTCAATATGAATATTCTTTCCAAACAATTGACATTAAAGGTTCGTTGGATTCTGATAAAGGTACGGTATGGCCAATAGACAATATTTGTTGGACTGAGGTTGTATTTAACACACATTCATTAAAAAAAAAAACGAAAAACTTGCAGCCCTCAAATTAAGACTTTCAAATTATTAGTGAAATGTTGAACTCTCCGTCTTTTGAGTTCACTAATGTCTTAGAACACTTGCAATACCATATAATGTAGCCTACTTGGATATATAACAGATTCAAATGAAAAAAAAAAAATCTGAAAAAAGATTCACAACATGAAATTCGCTATAAAATGATGCAGTAGTAATAATTCGCGAATGTGTTCATATTTCGCTATTAGAACTCTATTTCGCGATTTATCGCGATTGTTTTATCCGCATTTATTAATCAGAATTACTTAATTCGTAAACATTAGCAAAAATCTGTTGTATATCTATTATGTCGTAATTTTCGCGATCTCCATAAATATCCGGCCTTGAATATGGACTCATAATAGTACATTATGCAACGAGCCTATAATGAAGGTAATTAAGAAGTGAGTATGGATATTTATGAAACGAGCGCAAGCGAGTTTCATAATTTTCATACGAGCTTCTTAATTACCATTATAGGCGAGTTTCATACGATTTTTTATGCTCGACCATATTTCTAACTTGATATTATTAATATTTTAGCAATGTCCCGTATGTTGTGAGATGTGCGCAGACGCGAAAGTATTGATTTTTTCCGAGGAACAAGATGTCCACATTAACCTTGCTAGGCCATAAGAACCTACAGATATAACATTGAAATTAAATTAGACATTGAAAAACGAGATGACAAATTGCATTTATTTGAATATTATTTACAATTAACGCTAATTATTATAGTAACAGAACATAAACTTCTGCGACAGTATTGGATTTCGAGCCTCCGTGACGTTTCGCTAATTCTCTTTCGATTGCATATCCGAGAATAATCGATACTTGCGGTTTTATAATGGTACAATGGTGATTTCTCATTGGCTGAACAGTTGTAACCTGAGTCGTCATTGGCTGAAAGACCTGACCTTTAATGAGTAGGTGTACTTTAATGACATGCATTATAGGTCTGATACCAGGTGTATAATTACTACATTTCGGCATGGTCGAGCATAAAATTATTTTAAATAGTTTTTTGTCTTCGCTATAATAATGTTTCGTATATGAAAATTAGGCAGTCGCCTGGACCTGGAGGCATATGAGGGCATTCTTTATGTAAATGTGTTGCACAATTCGACAGTACAGCACTTGGTAACACAGAAGCTCTACCTGCAGGAACTACTTTAAATGCATATTGGATTACAATAATCAGAAATGTAATTGTACTGTATATAAAATTTAAAATGTTGGAAATAATGAATTTTTTTTAAATCTCCTTTTATTCAAATGGTTTTCCCTCTTTCCCGACAGGATCGTACATTTTACGTATTATCCGTGGGTTGGATGTTGGATCGTACGATTATCACTGTTGCCAATATATCGCCCTATAATCCCGCTAACTTTTCAACAAAAAGTAGCTAAATCTCTCCAAAGTTTGTTAAAAAATCGCAAGAAATGTCACTAAAATTAATAATAAATATTACTAAATTTAATTTCCTCGTCGTCACCCTCTTCTGCGGAGTCTGGTTGTGTTGTTGACGGCTGTGATGTTGAGGCGGAAGGTGTGGGAACAGCTGATTGTGAATACACTGCACTTGATCCAATCGTTGACACCACACTTTCTGGCAAAATGTAAGTGTGGAAATTTTCACCTAAGCATTTGACCAAAATTTATTTTTATGAAACCTAACATTTTAAAAATCTAATATATTAAAACCAGCAAAAACTTCAGTCTCATTTGCTTCACACGAACTATCGGCACAAAATGCCAAAACTCAATTGCCGCAAGCCTGTTCGGAGCGGAAAATCTCCGCGTTGCGAGGAAGAACCAAGAATTAGGGGAGAGTCGGGTAGTATTGGACATCGGTTAATAACGGACAGTGAGTTTCTTTCATCTACCACACGATGATAGTACCTGATTGACATGGTTACATTTCTGTGATGTCCCATAGAGAAACGTAACCATGTCATTCAGGTGCTACCATATGGTGGTAGATGAAAGAAACGCACTGTCCGATACTACCCGACTCTCCCCTAGTTGGAGCTCACGACTCGTCACGTGACAATCAAAGTTTCCGTCGTTTATGGGTGCTGGAGCAGTAGCATTGAGAGAGAGAGACCTAACCCGTGAGAATCGTTGAATCAGCATCTCGAAAAAATCGAAAATCGAAAGAGAATTGGGAGGACAAATTTAAAAGTTACGCAAAACGCGTCCTTGCAAGGGGGTTGGGGCTGTACAAAACTAAATATGTGAGCTCCAAGCCTGTTGGCTACTAGTCTCACTCCGGGTTACGCTGCTCCACTGAAGGAACTCTAGAAAATTTTGAAGGGGAAGCCGAAATTGGACGTAACTTCTTAGGTACCACATACGCGAGGGGACTGAGATTTGATCAAGTGATCACGGAACGGGGCGAGGAAGAGTTGGCTGGTGTTTGCCGTTAGGATGGCAAGACGCTGTCATCTGTTGTTCGATGACAAATTGTGAAGGCCGTCGGAAGAAGCGCCGTGAAATCTATATCTGCAATTTGAGAGGTCCCTGTCCTTTCAAATTGCGGGTGACGTCGTATAGGAAGACAATTTATAGGTTCTGAACTAGGGCATACGTCGTTTGTAATTGCCGTTAGGATGACATTTGTCTTACGCCTGAGAAACCACGGAATACCTTAGGCAGGATGAGTTGTCTCATACATAAGAGACTAGCATCTTTCACTGATCACAAATATATGATATCAGGGCGTATGAATCATGATTATCAGAAGAAGTGCACGACTTCAGTTGAATTTTAACTTATAAGAAAGGAAAAAGTGGAAGAATATAAAAATCAGTAGAAAAGTCGCTAATCGTATTTTACAAAATTTGTCGCCGACACTGATTGCTAGATTTAGTGATGGCAACAGACGATTATACTTCATACTAGAGATGGGTAAAAAATAACAACAGTTATTTTGGAACTGTTCCTTCGGAACAAAAATGAACAGTAGGTCGGAACCTCCTGTTCCGAAATAACAGTGTTCCGACTCCGAGCTGCTCACTTGCCCAGCTGTTGCGGGCTCGCAGTCGTTGCACAAGGTATGTTCCGACTCCCTCGGAACTGTTGCAAAAATAGACAGAACCTCCTGTTCCGAAATAACAGTGTTCCGACTCGAGACTTGCCCAGCCGTTACGGGCTCGCAGTACCGCGTTGCACAAGGTATGTTCCGACTCGAGATTTGTTCCGATGAACCAAAGGCAGTTACACTGTTCTCGTTGTTCTTTATGTTGTACTTGGAACTTCGTTGGATGAAGCTGGGCACGTGGTTGGAGGGGGGCGCATGGAAATTGAAATCCTTGCGGTGGCGCGAACTTTAATATCAAAATTTTTGGCCAATCTGTAATGTTATAGTAAGTATTTAATAATCTGTAATATTCATTCTTTATGGTTTATTTCACCATTATTTGTTTTATAAACATTCTCAAAGTCATAAAGTTACGCACTATTATTAATTCATTGATCAGCTGAAAACCAAAGGTTAAAGGTAAATGGTAATGAGTGGTTTAGGCAAGGATGTCGAGTTAAGTCTGACACCACAAGTTTTTGTGCTATCTTCTTTGTTATCAAAGAACGACAAAAATGTTGTAGCATTATTTGTTGGAAACTACCCATATAGATAATGATTTGGAGAGCGAGGTTTAATGCGAAGTTTAAATTACACTTTGGTAAATATGCGATTCCAACATTTTACTAACCCACTGCGGGGTTCAGGTTTCAGTACTGCCAATATATATCTTTTTTATTTATAAAATTGTAATATTTATTATTATTATTATTATTATTATTATTATTATTATTATTATTATTATTTGCATTAAGAAAAGTAAAAATAAAAATTAATGATTTGTTTTTTTATTATGTAATAGACTTCAGAAATTACATACCATATGTTTTAAATGTTATGTTATTTTTTTAGTTGGCTACCATGTCTATATAACTTTATGTACGAAAAACAAAGTGTTGAAAATTACTAACATTAAGATTTTGGAAGCAATTTTCCAAAATCGAAAAATTGCAGTGCCATCTATAGATAAGAAAAGTCATGCCTAATGAGTGCTCCAGTTTGACAAAATTTGTCTATGGTGAAGAGGGAGGGACTGACCGTTCGTTTCAACGACTCAACGACTCCGACTCATCACCACTGGACTGTTATTTCGGAACTATTTGGAACATAGCGGAACCGGAACGTCGGAACTGTTCCGGGAAAAGAACAACTTCGCCCATCACTACTTCATACCAAATTATCGTACAATGTACGATATAGATCGTATGGTTGGCAACACTGACAAGGGTTCGGATCGTGAACCTTGAATTCTGTAACAAGCTTCGTAATCCCGCGGTCAGAGAGAACATTGTTTTAAGTGAAATTAGCAGTGAAGGTCTTTCATATAAGTGATTATTAGACTATACTAAACTGCAGGTTCCAAATGCAAATCTTCTCAATATATTTATTCCTGATATAAATTACTGTTGTTACGCATTACATTCAGTCTAGTACATTATTAACCATGTTTTTCCATTAAGTAATAGGCTATCTTTAACTAGAATATTTTTATTTTGCACAGTTGTTTTTTTTTTGTTGCATTTACCGCTGCTGTTGACGTATTGTAATTTGGATATACGCCGCATCTGTGAAAGTTCTAACGCGCTGGTCTTCCATTCAAAGGGACCTGGTTCGAACCCCAACCATGTCGTGATGGAATTTGTCGTGGAAAGCGGACGTTGCAGAGGAATTTTCTCGGAGAACTCATGTTTTACTCTGTAATTTCACAAACACTTTCCATCTTCTCATTTCATGTGTCACTTGCAATAGTAAAAGTAGGCTGGAAGTCTGGAGGTAGTACGGGTTTCCGATGCTGATATAAGAAGGACTTGGGGCTCCGGATTACTGAGGCTTATCAGGCTACTCGTCCGCTAAACGGAACCTGGCTCTATTAGGGGCTGAGGCACCCATCGCACTTAGATAATCACTAAATATATTGTAGTACGCACAAAGGGCCAGTACATTGCAGATATTTCAAGAACCAGTGAATTACAGCGAATTTTCCAGAAAATCTTCAATAAATAATGTTCACTGATAATTCAGAATCATCGCTTTTAATCATCTCAGCTTCTGTGGTGGTCAGATATAGGCCTATTAAAACACCAACTTTTAATAATCTTTTTAGAAAAATAATATTTCCTTGAATGTATAAGTTAATAGTTACATTGACTAAAATGAAGAAACGTCAACAAACTCTATTCTTGTTGTTAGTTCGGGGGGAAGGGAGAAGAACGTTTGAAGAAGGGGCACATTTGAGCAGATTGAATTTCCCACCTCAACACATAATTTTGATTAAGTTGCCGGTACTGAGTGCAGGTTGCGGATAGAGGAGACGGCCTCCAGATATGGAGGGTAGCTGGGAATATATTGAATAAGCAGTCGCGGACAGCCGATGAGGAATGGTCCTCCAGCTTGGGGGTTTGGTGAAGAGCTAACAGTCCATCACTGTAAAAGAACAGCGTGTTACGAAACCCCAAAATAAACCTTGAAATAGGATGATTCTCTGGAGGGAAAATACTTTTAGGGAGGCCGAGACAAAGATGGGAGGATAATATTAAAATGGATATGAGAAAGGTGGGACATGATTGTAGTGACTGGATTAATCTTGGTCAGGATAGGACCGATGGCAGGCTTATGTGAGGGCGGCAATAAACCTCCGGGTTCCTTAAAAGCCATAATTAACTATGTATTGGGACTTAGAATATTCAAGCGGCCCATACTTTTTTCTGATACTGTACGTTCCGAGGATCTTAGCCAATAGCTAAACGAAGAGTCGCCTCACTACAAATATTCTTCTAATGCAGCTATCTCAATTTCTTCTACTAGTGGCAGTGGCTTCCCCTATGGCTCCGTGGCAAGCCATGAAGCTATCAGCGTCTATCGAAGTCTGAACGTGAACTGTATGCGTGCGCAAGAGTGTTATATGTGCAATTTGTTCTGTTTACTCCGTACTTGGTTAAGTGGAAGCGATGGCTTCGTGTACGTCTACATCAACTTGTTCGTCCACTGGTATTAAAAATTTAGATCCTGCTTCGGAAAAGCTTTTCTTATATTAGAATTTTGGCATATATAGTAAATGTTTGTTATGTATTCAACATTGCAAGTAAAAAAAAATATATAATATACAAAAACTTTATGATACCAAGTATAAGAACGATTAGCACATGTCGAGGATGATGAAAGGATTTGTAATCTACTAGATCGTTTGAGCGAAGAATTTTCTAAAGCAAGTAATATACAGGGACATCATTTTATTTTTACTTCAATTTTTATTGTACCTGAGTTTTTTAATATACTTCACTCCCACTCCTTCTACTAATGAAGTCCTTCACACGGATCCAAGACCGCATATAGTAGCCTTACGGTCATAGTAAACAGTACGTTCCAAAAATATGATCGCGTTTTCCAGTGACGAAAGAGCTTTGAATATTGAATCATTTTCGCACAGGTACTGTCGTCCATTTGCCTACGTCGTATCCCGGTTTCCCCCACCAGTTTTATTCGCCAGCTAGTGGCTGGGCTGTCTTAGCTCTCTTCTGAAAACATTAACTTCTGTTAGGAAATGGACGTCTACGTAATATCATACAACTGTTTAAAATAACTTAAATAAAAGGGCCTCATTAAGTAATTAACTGTCACGTAATTACCTCCATTTCTACGACCCTACGACATAACCACTTGGACGGACAGTAGATAGTATGTCTGAGTAATTTTATCTTTTCGGATCGGGCAGAAGTGAAGATTGAATTTACAGTACCTAAGGTACTCCTTTATAGAGTAGGTACAGAATTATTTCAACATGAGTTACTAGTACGAAGAACGAAACTGGTAATTGGGATTAGGTACAATCGTCTATAGTGCGATAATATGCATATTAGAACTGAAGCCTGCATCGAAATGAACGGCCACAATTTTAAAAATGTGTTTAAATATCCATATTATGGTTATTTTAAAATTTAACTTCATTCTCTATATTGTACGCTAATGTGCTGTAGATAGAATAATATACACTGCATAATGAATACGTTCGCATGGAAAGCTCAGTTCGTGAGTAAAAACACTTATTGTTAATACAGTATTGTATTTTGATTAAACAAAAATCTAATGAAAATGATCAAACTCAAAAGCGCAATATTTCCTAGTTTACGTAAATGGATGAACTACTTTTCTTCCCTCCTATACCTAGTAAAGTGATTTGTATTTTACGCCAGTATCATCGAACTCCAGTCGTGGAAGGGGTAGCAAACGGTGTTTCCGGTTTCAATCGTTTATAGAAAGGTATAGCCAGATTAATATTAAAAATGTTAGTAAAAATAAAATGATGTCCCTGTATAACTAAGTTAAATCTGGTTGTCTGTTTTTGATACTCCATTGACAGTAGATTTTAAGGGAATTCAGGACGCACCATTGCAATTGGAGTTGATTGACCTAAAATGCGACCATAGGCTTCCTGAAAAGTTCGTCAATACCTCAAGTACTGATCTAATAGAATTTTACAGATCACTTCCGGACTCACAATTCGCAAAGCTGAAGCAAAATGCTGCACGAATAATAGCCATGTTGGGAAGTACAGGGACATCATTTTATTTTTACCAACATTTTTAACATTAACCTGGCTATACTCGGAAACACTGTTATCCCCTTCCATTACAGGAGTTTGGAGTTACTTGCAATATGTAAACAAATCATTTTAGAAGCTATAGGAGGAGGAGAGAAAAGTAGTGTATCCATTTATGTTACAGGAAAATACGTTATTACGATTTTCAGTTTGTTTATTACTTTTACGATATTATATCAAAATACAGTAGAGTAGTAACAGTTTTTTTTTCACAAACTCAACTCTTCAGGCGGTTGTATTCTTTATGTAATGGCTACTTTATTCAGCATATTATCGTGCTTTCGGTAATTGTAATCCTCACTTCTGCTCAGTCCACATAGATAAAGTTATTCAGTCATGCTACACACCTTACTTGTACGAAATAAGCAGGGCCAGGAGTTTATGAAAATCGCGAAAATCACGACATAATAGATATACAATAAATTTTTACTAATATTTACGAATTAAGTGATTCTGATTAATAATATGCGGATATAACAATAGCGACAAATCGCGAAATAGAGTTCTAATAGCGAAATATGGACACATCCGAGACTTATTATTATTCCGTCGTTTTATACCGAATTTCATATTATTAGTTCTTTTTTAGGACTTTTTTTTCTTTTGAATCTATTATATATCCAAGTAGGCTTCATTACATGGTATTCTAGGTGTTCTGATTACATTAGTGAACAAAAAAGACGGAGAATTCAACATTTCAATAATTTGAAAGTGTTAATATGAGGGCTGCAAGTTTTTTTCGTGTTTAATGAATGTGCGTTAAATACAGTCTCAATCCAACAAATATTGTCTATTGGCCATACCGCACCTTTACGAGAATCCAATGATCCTTTAATATTAATTATTTGGAAAGTAATATTCATACTTAGTTAATACTCCAATTTCAAGATAATTGTATTTTCCAAAATTTCCATTTATACCTGTCAAGTGTACAAATCAATCTCCAAAAATCTCCGCCGACACCAGTATTAAAAAACACAAATGATAACATTAATCTCCATAAATACCTGCCCTGGAAATAAGTTTCTTAAATAATATAGGCTCTTTCTTCTATAGAAAACGCAACCATATTTCTGAAACACACTATACTCTGTACTATTTACTTCACTGCTAGCATACTTCGAATGCAACAGCGGCCGTAAGTTTGTGTAACTGACGGGAGAAAGAACATTAGTGAAAGGGGTGGGAGTCAAGTACATTCAGAAACGCAGTTACAATAAAAATGCAAGTAAAAATAAAGTGATGTATTACATATTGTGACCAGGCATTTTCTGTTATAAACTTCTAAAAATATGAGGATGAGTGACAATAATCTTAGAAATATTTTGCATATATCTGTTGCTAATAATGTTCATCCCGACTTCAAGGGCATAGTGAAATCAAAACGATCAGTCAAAACACGGCTCTCGCGTACAGTGACGACAGCACGCCTGCTGAATAGATACCCACGCACTTCATATAGCGACATGCCATCTGTGCCACAGCGTCATACTGGTGGCAGGAACGTTGACATCACTGTTCTGATGGTTTTCATAATTTTTAACTTTACTTTTACCAACATTTTTTAACATTAACTGTCTGATGGAAACACTGTTGCCCCTTCCATTACAGGAGTTTGATGTTGCTAGTGCAATATGTAAACAAATCATTTTACTAGGTATAGGAGGAGAGAAAAGTAGTGTATCCAATTATTTGTAGGAAATACGATAACGATTTTCAGTTTGATCATCACTTTTACGGAATTTATCAAAATACAGTAGAAAGCAAATTTTTTTCAAAAACTCAACTTTTCGGCTATGTTCGTTATGTAATGTCTACTTTATTTAGCATATTAATTATTGATGTTAACATACAATATAGAGAGTGCATTTAAATTGAGGGGCTCATATGTAAAGAGCTGTAATGCACTTAAGTTACTTTTGAGAAAATGGGGTTTAAATATTTAAGCTTTCGTAAAATCGGTGAAATTTTTATTTTAATTTTAATGTGTGATGCGATTAAAATATCCCTTTGCCACTAAAATTTTAGATACTTTTGCTTACTCTGGATGCACTTAACTCATGTTATTACAAATGTCACTAGCATTCCTTTGCTTCTAGCCACCTCAATTCAAAAAGCTAATCTGAATTTTTAAACAAGTTGCTGAAAATGGTTGCCGTTCATTACAATGCAGGCTTCAATTCAGTAGCATATTATTAAAAACATTTTGAAGCATATTCTCCGAAATTGAATTTATCGTTTCTTATATATAATTTTTTGGAACGATATTATTAATATGTTCTTTCTTCTATAGAAAACGCAATCATATTTATGAAACACACTATACACTGCAGTGTTTACTTCACTGCTTGAAGACTTCGAATGCAACAGCGGCCGTAAGTTTGATGTTTGACTAAAAGGACATTAGTGAAGGGTTGGGAGTGAGGTACATTCAGAAATGCAGGTACAATAAAAATGCAAGTAAAAATAAAATGATGTCCATGTACAAGAATTAAAAATACTATCTTCAAAACGCCATCTGTGACTACACAGCCTTTCTTATTTCAGCAGAAGGGAATTCAGATGGGGAGAATATTTTCTCTCATTTTGTTTACGGACATCCTGGATGAACTGTGTAGGATCTTCTTATAACATGTTGCTACTGGGAAAGCTTGTCCGATTTAAAATCAAATGTAGGAAACAGAAAACGGATGTAGGTAAATTCTCATTTTTAAATAGAATTTATAAATGATTGCAATGACCTACCTGCAGCGGTCCTTTTAAAGATTCAAGAAAATTAAAAAAGTTGTGTATTGCAAATTAAAATTAAGTGACATTCAACATTTAATTTTTTAAGGTGACATGTATTTATCTAGCCTGACGAGTTACTTCTTGGTTTGAATTGTACGTTATTTAAAAATAGCGTGTAAGAGAGCCTTAGACTAGAAATGTTTAGTTTAAATGTAGTTCTGTTTATAAGTATGCATAAGGGTGTTATTTGACTTGTTTGAACTTTTATCAGTGAAGCGAGGTGAGTCAGTGAAGTTATGGTTTTACAGTGCAGTGACTGTAAGTTCCGATCAGTGATAATTTATAATGTCAATGAAATGTGTTCTATAGTGTCAGTGAAATGTGTGCTGAAGTGTCAGTGAAATGCGTCATAGTACTACAGGGAATGAGATGATTGAAAGTGAAAGACTAGAAATATGCAGGGCCTATACATAACCCTGTAGGTTGTATTGTAAAATTAGGTATTTTATTTATGTTTTACATTATTGTGTTCAATTGTATTGTGTATTCTTATTTTATTGTGTATAAAATTGTACCCATGTAGTAAAATTGTATTGTGTATTTAAATTTTATTGTATATTGTTTATATTTAATACCACTGCCACCGGGTACTTGCAGTGTAAAACATACATACATACACACATACACACTACATAGGCTACATACATACATACATACATACATACATACATACATACATGCCATACATACATTACATCATGTTGATGGACTGTTTTGTTAACTACGCTGTCGTCACTATTGTCCAAGACACATTTTGCAGCTTACAACATGTTTACATAAATTCCTCGATCAGCAAAAGAAAGTTTTATAATGTTCTCACATAACAATAAGCAGAATTAATGGTTCAGCAGCAGCCCATTCTGGCTCTGCTTTGGTGATGCGAATCTCGTTTGTCACGATGCAATATTTATCTTCTACAAAGAACGTTCTGTAAATGAACCTGTGGTAGATATCATCGGATTACGACTTCACGAATCCTTCATCAACTATGACTTTGGTTTTTGAATACAAAAATAATGAGCAGTGCAGAGAAAAATATAATCAGACACAGAGCACGACGGAACCCTGATAGGCTACTTGTTGCCTGTACCTGTAAAAAGCTGAAATCTGCACTGCGACGTCACATGTTTTCAGTTTCCTCTCTGAAGAGAGGGCTGATGTACTAAAACGCGTTTTTATTTAGAAAACATGCATAACATTGTGTACAGGTACTTTAACCCTCCTGCAACCAAAAAGGGTAATAGGATTACTCCACTGATGATTTTTTTTATTGTTTCCATTTTTATCCATATTTATTTTTGAAATTCCATAAATTTGTCCGTTATGTGTCTGCTAATATTTTGAAATAAGAATAACATAAACATTTAATCAACTTCATGTGGTGTGATCTTATTAACCCTCCTTGGTAGTTTGTGTCATAAAAATTTCAATGTACTTCCACTGTACTTCATTGGAAACGAATTTATGAACACATACATAAAGTGTAAGTCTACATATACACACATACATTTTCAGAAATAATTTTTACCTTATTATTATTGTTTATTTCAAATTTCATATGCATCGTATGATGCTATAATATGGACAAGTACAAATTTATATAATAATACAGAATATAACACATAATAAAGAATAATACATCAGACTACAGACTATAATTAGCCTACAACAACAGAAATAGAAATAAAATAATACAATCAATCCTCTTTCACAATAGGCCTGCCAAGACCCTGGAATTCGCTACCTGCTAGCATCAGGGACTGTCGAAATAAAATTGAATTCAAACGCAAACTTACTAGGCACTTGGTCAGTAATTGATTTCTTGTAAATAGTTTCCTTAATCTATCACAAAATATTTCAATATCCAGTAATTTCATCACTATACAATTTTGTTATTCTAGGTTTAATTTGTAATTCAGTAAATATAAAATAGTCTTTGTTTTTCTATGATAAATTATCTAGCTTTAATTAGTCAGGTAATCTTTTCGTACTTTGATTTTTATTGTATTTTGTAATTGTAAATTTAATACTAATTGTAATTTTATTTGTAATTGTAATTGTAAATTTAATACTAATTGTAATTTTATTCTTCATATTATAGTTGGAATCTCCTGGTAGAGGGGCAGAGAAGGCCTGACGGCCTTATCTCTACCAGGTTAAATAAATAAATACTACTAATATTACTAATAAAGAGAGGATACAATAATATTAACAAAATTTGAGGACCGAATGACCAGCGCTCGGATATGAAATTAAATCTGTAGCATAGACTAATTTTCTTAATTTCTGAATTTGTCTGGTTTCAAATTATTTTCTTTGTGTTATTTATATCATTATTCATATTGTTATTTATATTGTCATGACCTTTGTTTTGCATTTTTTTTTTTAATTCTTGTGTGTTACGGTGTGTGTTATTGTAAAAGCGATTTTATTAGAAATAATTAGAGAAGTTTTTTTTATTTTTCGAGACGTCCATTTTAGTAGCTATAGGTGGTGTTTGAATATCTGAATTTGAACAAAACTAAAATTTGTTTTATTGGGTATACATTTTGTTAATTTTTTTACTTTTTATTGATACCAGTTGTTTTCAAAACAGAGACACTTTGAAATCTGTTTGATGACGTGCTCAAAAGCGCTGTGATACTGAAAAAATGTATGGGAAAATGTAGCACAGACATTAAAGAAAGACATAAAGGAGTACCTTTCGAAGTACAATATTAATGTCATGCACCCGACATAACGGTCGGTATGGCGAATTATATTTCAAAGAAGTTTTTTTTCCGTAAGAATTGGTTTCCTAGTGAATTTTTAAAAGGCATATACGCACTTTTGGAGGAAAGAAAAATCTAGGAATGAGTATTCACTAGGTGACTGGCATGGCTGTGTGACTGGCATGTATCTTATCTAGGCGACTACCTAATCACCAGGCGATAAGCAAGCCCAGTGAATTCATTTTATAGGCTATAATGAGAATTATAAATGGGAACAAAATTAGCCTTGTACATACATGGGCATCGTGCCTCACTTGAGAATTAGTGCCTCACTGACCTTCACAGAGCTCATCGCTCTGAGTGACGTCATCTTCACAGTCTCCGTTCCTCCCTCACGCAGCTCCTAGGCGTGGGCAGGTTCTATATCAGTTTCATAAGCAATACCAGTGGTAGCATAATGGCATTATCAAAGCAGTGTGTACGCATTAGAAAACGATTATTTCATGAGAAATGGGAGGAAGAGTTCCTTTGCTGTTTAGAAGGGAAGAACGTACGATGTATGTTATGCTCGAAAATCCTGTTAGGCATTAATAAATTTAATATACAACGACATTACTCCTTACGCCATAAAGAACATGCTGAATTAGAAGGTAAGACAAATTAAATGTTATTTTTTCGTACTATTCTGAAGAAAATTTACGATCTTAACATTTTGTATACTAAATTGACATTATACCTTAAACAATTAAAAGGTTCGAGGAATTAAATGTTGTTTGTACGTATTATTTCCAAAAGAATTTTATTTTTATTTTAGATGGTTACTTAACGACGCTGTATCAACCCGTTAATGAGATTGGTGATAAGATGATATTTGGCGAGATGAGGCCGAGGATTCGCCAGAGATTACCTTGTATTCACATTACGGTTTCGAAAAAAAACTAACCAGGTAATACGGGAATCGAACCTATTCAGACCGGCAGGCAAGCATTTGAGCCACGCCGGTGGCTAAAAGAATTTTATAAAAAAATATCAAATGTGCGTAGAAAACGAAATATGATTTTCTGAAATTATTTTAGGTCGAGAACGTGCAAATCTATTAAGTAATCCTGAGAAACGCCAGAGTATTCAAGAAAATAAACGTATACAACGTGATGGAATATTATTGGCCAGTTACGCAATTTCTCGCCTGTGATTTAAATCAATTCAGCGACGGAGAAAGAGTAAAGAGATTTATTATTAAAGTTGACGAATTAATTTGCCAAATTGAATAAAAGTTTTCGATAGTCTCACGTTAACCAAGCGCTTTCCGAATAATTCGCCACTGACCGCCTTAGCGATTACGATAAGGTGACGCAGGTCACAGCAGTTTATATTTCCCATCCTACTCTGCAGTCTCCTCTCCTAATAAACAAACTATTTCAAATCGAGTGCCTCACGTAACCGAAAATTGTGCCCATGTATGGTCTAGTGCAACCAATTGCTAGGGATGTAATATTTTCTGTCTGTAATGAGAAAATATACTTTTAGATAAATCTCTTTTATTTAAATGGGATCAGGAAATGGAATCCCACGTCTTCATTCTGTCATTCGCATTTATAAAATTGAAATTGTTGTATTATAAAAAATTGTACACTTGCATGAGAATTGATATTCATGCACCGTATATAAAGCAACGCATTGTCTAAAATACTAAAGGAAAAATGAAATACAGAGAGGCGATTCTATGGATAAAAATTTTCAATCCTATTTTTTTTAAACAAGCATCGCCCCTTTCGCCCACGCCGAACCACTACAGGCGCATCGGAGTGACTCATTCGATTTGTTGACGCTGTCAGAAGAAACCGAGGAATGAATTACATTATCGAGTCAACGGTGCAGAGAGTAGAAACAAATGACCACTGCGCCGCGTCTAAGCTTCATTCCATGATTACGAATTTGCTGGATTAGTAGAAAGTTTTTCTATATGAGTCCTATAGTTCCAAAACCTGCCTTCTCCTCAAAAATCAGAAAATTAGTTAGCAATGCCAGTGCATTCTATATTATAAACTACAGATATTTTAATGTTGTATTTAGTATTTATTTAGTGTTTATTTTTTGACCTGGTGAGATAAGGACGTCAGGCCTTCTCTGCTGACCCTCTACCAGCAAATTCCAACTATAATATGAAGAATAAAGTTACAATTAGTATTAAATTTACAATTACAATTACAAATAAAATTACAATTAGTATTAAATTTACAGTTACAATTACAATAAAAATCAAAGTACGAAAAGATTACCTGACTAATTAAAACCAGATAATTTATCATAGAAAAACAAAAAATATTTTATATTTACTAAATTACAAATTAAACCTAGAATACCAAAATTGTATAGTGATGAAATTACTAGATATTGAAATGTTTTGTGATAGATTAAGGAAACTATTTACAAGAAATCAATTACTGACCAAGTGCCTAGTAAGTTAGCGTTTGAATTGAATTTTATTTCGACAGTCCCTAATGCTAGCAGGTAGCGAATTCCAGAGTCTTGTCAGGGCTTTGTGAAAGAGGATAAGTATGAGGAGGTGCGATGGGATGGTATTGTTAGTATTGTTTCATGACTAGAGCGTGTGTTCAGATTGTGGTGGGAAGAAAGGTAAGTGAAGCTAGACGACAGGTACGAGTATAGGAATAGAAGATTTCAAGATTTCGAAGAGAAAGAGAAGTGAATGTAAATTTGTTTTCTTTTCTCTTCAAAAAAAAAAAAAAAAAGTCAGGTTCTACAGAGTGATTCAAAACCCTGCGACAAATTTTGAGGGGTAATAGATCTAACAATGATGAACTCTTTTTGTTAAACAGCCTATGTCTTTTGAAGCGTCGTTTCGAAGTTACCGTTGAAAATGTTTTTGCGCGGGCGTATGTCAATCTATGTTTGTTTGTTGCGATGTTTGTAAGAGACGAGAAGAGTTGTTGTTGTTTGTTTACGTTTAATGTTCAATATCTTTTCCTTTCAGTTGAGTCTAATCATTAATTGAGAATGGATGTCTATACTTTTCCCGAGTTGGCCGAATATTGTACGAAATGGAACTATAAAAATTGGAGATTTATCCTTCGAAGAGGTGGAAAAATTCAAATATCTTGGAGCAACGCTAACAAATATAAATGACACTCGGGAGGAAATTAAACCCAGAATAAATATGGAAAATGCGTGTTATTATTCGGTTGAGAAGCTTTTGTCATCTAGTCTTCTGTCAAAAAATCTGAAAGTTAGAATTTATAAAACAGTTATATTACCGGTTCTTCAGTATGATTGTGAAACTTGGACTCTCACTTTGAGAGAGGAACTGAGATTAAGGGTGTTTGAGAATAAGGTTCTTAGGAAAATATTTGGGGCTAAGAGGGATGAAGTTACAGGAGAATGGAGAAAGTTCCACAACGCAGAGCTTCACGCATTGTATATTTCACCTGACATAATTAGGAACATAAAATCCAGACGTTTGAGATGGACAGGACATGTAGCACGTATGGGCGAATTCAGAAATGCATATAATGTGTTAGTTGGGAGGCCTGAGGGAAAAAGACCTTTAGGGAGGCCGAGACTTAGGTGGGAAGATAATATTAAAATGGATTTGAGGGAGGTGGGATAAGATCGTAGAAACTGGACTAATCTTGCTCAGGATAGGGACGAATGGCGGGCTTATGTGAGGGCGGCAATGAACCTCCGGGTTCCTTAAAAGCCAGTAAGTAAGTAAGTTAGCCGACATGGTAATGTGTTATGGGGAGGCTCGCGGAAACGGAAGAAGAGCTCTCCACATGTACCAACAAGAGTTTCAAAACAGAAATCGTCCACACCTGTGGAGTAACGGTTAGCGAGTCTAGCCGCGAAACCAGGTGGCCCGGGTCAAGGCAAGTTACCGGGGTTTTCCCTCAACCCAATATGAGCAAATGCTGGGTAACATTCGGTTTTGGACCTCGGACTCATTTCACCGGCATTATCACTTTCATGTCAATCAGACGCTAAATAACCTAAGATATTGATAAAGCGTCGTAAAATAGCTTACTGAAATAAAAAATAAAACAGAAATCACCCTCGCCAAACAAAGTTTGCTCGACTTTATCAGCGCCTTCGAGACGATGGATCTCTTCGTCCCCGGCGCATAGGTGGAAGACCGCGTAGACATCGATTCTCAATTGATGATTACACTGAACTGAAAGGAAAAGGTATTGGACAATAAACGTAAACAAACAACGACCCTTCTCGTCTCAGACAAACATCTGTACAAACAAACAGGGGTGCACACATTGGCATACATTGACGTACGCCCGCGCAAAAAAATTTCCAACGGTAACTTCGAAACGACGATTCAAAAGACATAGGTTGTTTAACAAAAAAGCGTTCTTTATTGTTAGATCAATCACCTCTCAGAGTTTGTAGCAGAGATTTTGAATCATCCTACATTTAAAACTATGATGAAAAATTTAGTTTTAGAAAACTCTTCTCGGGTTCTCAGCCAGGTGAGTTTTATTCCAGCTTTCGAAGCTCTGCCATCTTCTTCAGGGACTGGGACCACGTCTAGCCGGTATATAAGCCCCCTACTTTTGCTTTAACCGGCAAAACACAGAGTTAGCCGTCGAAATGCTAATCTCCAAATATTTACATCAAACGCCGGGAAAGCCTCAAGTCAACAAATTTAGTTTTATTCCACAAGCTGCCTTACTGGGCAATGGCTTTAACAAAACACACTATGAAATATTTCATATAAAACAATTTGTATTTCAAAAAGAAAGCAAACACAAACAAAATTGTGTTAAACTTTTTTGTTTTAAATATCTAAAAACATAACCCCTGATATTAGTAACATTACTTTTGATTCATTCTGTATAGGTCTACTAATTAAATACAGAATTGTTTAAATAAATAATAATTACATGAGTACAAGTAAAACATGAATAAGATAAAACGTAGGTAAATGAATAAATAAATCGTATGACTTTTGCCAATTCTGTATTTTGTCGCTTTAAGATTCCAGTATTCTGCCTTGTTGGACCATGCGACATCAAAATTATCAGTCAACAGAGTGAACAGTTTACTTAATAGGAGATTAATAAGTATATGTTGGCATTTTAGACAGGGTGGGTATATTTAAACAGTTTAAACATTTTAAAAATTTTGTTTTCTTTGCATTTAAGATTAATATGGATTAATCATAAATGCAAACAAAACAAAATTTTTAAAATGTTCAGCCAAAAATATTGAACCAGAAAACTTACGGATGGATAATACTATTTTTGAAGGAGTAAAATCCTTCAAGTACTTGGGATCAATAGTAAACGACGAAAACAATATCGAGGAAGAAATAAACAATAGAATTGTTATGGCAAATAAAGCACACTTTTCAAATCTCAACCTATTCAAAAGCAAATACACATGCAAACAAGCAAAATTAAGACTATATTTAACAGTAATAAGACCAATTGTAACATATGCAAGTGAAACCTGTACCCTAACTGAATTGTCTAAGCAAAAGCTCTTGGTTTTTGAAAGGAAAATACTAAGAAGGATATTTGGCCCAATATAAGATGCAAACGATGCGTGGAGAATTAGGAATAATAAAGAGTTAAATATTTTAATACAAAACCAACACATAGTAAACTATTTCAAAGCGCAAAGGATGGCATGGTTTGGCCATATCAATCGTATGGATGTAGGTAAAACAGTTAAGAAAATATATAAATGGAACCCCATCAGTAAAAGAGCAAAAGGAAGACCAAAAAGTAGATGGAAGGAAAACATAACCAACGATTTGAAAACAATGAATGTAAAGAATTGGCCAAATCTTATTCATGACAGAAAAGAATGGTGTAAATTAATTGAGAAGGTCAAAACTTCGACGAAGTTGTACCATCTACTGAAGAAGAAGACGAAGAAGAAGAAGAAGAAGAAGAAGGAGAAGAAAGAAGGGTATTTTTATAGTTACTGAGATACAATATATCTACATACCGCATTTATAGGCTACACACAGTGGGTACCGGTACTATTTATTAAATTAATAGCAGTGCTTCAAATAATTTCTTTACGCAATTCATTCTCATGTTCTAACTCTTTAACTAGTAAAGTGAAAATCTCAGTCCACATTTAAAGTAGACGTCTAATAGTCAGTCGTGCAGAAGGGAAGCTGTGAACTCTATTTTGTAAAGAGAGAAGAGTGTCTGAACTTTGGAAAACAAAAGGGGGATATTCCTTTATTCCAGCAAGACAACGAGAATAATGGATTGCAGAGAAACGAGCAAGGATGTATTGGCTGCAGCTAAGAATATAAAAAAGATAAATTCTGAAATAATCTTGATATATCGGGTAAGCTGTGAAAGCTAAGTGAATAATTATAGTCTTTTACTTTAAGTTTCAACCGCAGTTTCTGAGGGAAAACTGTCTATTAGAAAGACAAAGTGGATACATTTTGTTTACGTAGACGACTACGTTTAACGCGTTTAATGCATGTCCTTTGTAAAACATTAGGCTAGTATAGAGGATCTCATATACAGGCTGAAGTAATATGTTATTTATATTTTAAATCTCCTGTTTTAAATGTCATTCAACTGTAGATCAGATCGGTTACCGGAAATATCTTGAAGTTTCAATGTTTCTGCATAGGTCTAATATGGAATTTATTCAAATTATTTACAACTATTTGTGTCAGACTATAATGCAGCAATATAGGCCTACCTACAAAAAATTCGTAAGGCTATACTGTATTTAGACAAAATATAAATCATATTATGAGAATACGTTAGAAAATTACTAAAGGATTATTGAACAGAGCGGTAATTTGTTCGAAAATATAAGAAATTGGTAATACATCTGTACCCAAACAAACACTACACTATCAACTGAAAAGTCTGCAAAATCTAGAGTAGTTTTTAATAAAAAAAATTGCAAGAATATCTGTAGCTTGCAAAAGACTCTCTATGACACGCTATAAAATATTTCATATCAAACAATTTTTATCTCAAAAAGGAAGCAAAAATCTTCAGAGCTCTAACAGTTACCGTGTTAGTCATAGGTTCCGCGTTTCGTCTGTCCAAAACCCGTTGAAGGCGATATATTTCAAATAGCTTTAACATTTTTAGCAAGGACATTAGAGTGAGCCATGAAACTAGTACGTTTGTGTGCAATGATGATAGGAAGTGCATTCAATCAACCTCTTAAGTCAATCTCATCTTTATTTGTATGATCGACAGCTAAAGCTAGTGTCTGAATATTGAGAACATTTTGTATTACTCAAATAATATCAGGATGAATTGGAAAGTAACGCACAATAATTTTTTCTGCTTTGGTATTGCGACTGGGATGTTGAAATTTCACCGAGATATAGTTTGAAGTTTTCACTACAGACAGAACTATTTTTGCATGTGCAGCTCTAGCGAGAAAAGCGTGAACTAAGCAACAAAGATGTCGCACATGTTACTGTCATCAACTTGTGAAGAGCAGCGAAGAGTTGTGCGATTTTTGTGGGCTAAAGGACATAACCCGAGTGAAATTCACAGGGACATCTGTGACGTGTACAGGAAAGACTGTATGGGCCGTAGCAACATCTCCAGGTGGTGCGCATTCTTCGCAGACGACCGTAGGAACCTTTGTGATTCATCACGTTCCGGGTGGTCTTAACACCTGCAACCCAGCGGAATTTCATAGGCATTAAGGAGGCAATTTTGAACGACCGGCGGATCCAACTACGAACCTTATGTCAGCAGTACAACATTTCATATGATGCGGTGTACGAGATCGTGCATGACACATTGCAATTTCATAAAGTTAGTGACCGCTGAGTGCCTAAGAACCTGACAGACGACCACAAGAGCTAGCAAATGATGACATATTTGGACCACTTAAGGCGTTACGCTGCAGAAGGGCATGACTTTCTGAAAGGAATTGCCATTGTTGATGAGCCCTGGGCGTATCACTACACGCCCGAAAAAAATCAGGCCACTATGGAGTGGAAACATGCTGCTTCTCCAGTAAAGAAAAAATTGAAAGTGACGCAATCTGCTAAGAAAGTGCTTGTAACAGTGTTCTGGGATAGGCATGGTGTTTTGTTGGTGGACTTTACTAAACACGGGACCACTGTGAATGCTGCAGCTACATTCAAACGTTGGAAAAGTTGCGTCGTACCCTTCGTGACAAACGCCGTAAAATTAATGGTGGCGATGTCAGACTTCTTTATGACAATGTTCGCCCCATGTTGCGGCATCTGTTCGTGAGAAAATCGACAAATTTGGTTGTGAGGTGCTCCATCAGCCACCATACAGTACAGACCTTGCACTGCCGGACTTTCACTGTAACTGTTTGGTCCCATGTAGAAATTCCTGGCCGGTCATTGACTTGCGACAGATTCAGAAGTGCAATCCACTATCCGCAGATGGCTATATTTCAACCGAACGGACTTCTATGAACAGAGTATACTGAAACTGGTACGACGATGGGAGAAATGTGTTGTGGAACTTGGCGCCTATGTAGAAAAGTAGCTAAAAGATATGAGTTCATTAACGTATTTTTTTATTTTTGTTTACCTATTAAACATTATTTTTATAATTATTGTACGTTACTTTCCGATCCAACCTCGTATAACTTAAATACAAAAAATATGGTAATCTGAAAGACAGATAGTGTTTTGTCTTCTGTCATAAAATAAATTGATATGCATTCAATATGCAATCACGTTATCAAGACCAAGACCAATTGAAGGGTTCAGAACCATAGTGGGCCATAAGCCATTTACTTAAACCGTAGAAAACAAGGGTTAAAATGAAGTTATTGCCATAATTCAATGGAAACATATAGCAAGTGATATAAAGTATACACATGAAAACTAAATGATGTGTCAATCTTCATTAAACTATGGTATTCACTTAAGTTTGTCCCGCTCCATGGCGTCGTGGTCTAAGGCATCCTGCCTAGGACTCGCGTTACGGAATGCGCTCTGGTTCGAGTCCTCATGGGGGAAGAAATTTTCTCATGAAATTTCGGCCAGTGTATGGGACCGGTGTCCACCCAGCATCGTGATGCACTTGGGGAGCTACGATAGGTAGCGAAGTCCGGTTGCGAATGCCAGCTATAACGGCTGGGGGATCATCGAGCTAACCACACGTTACCTCCATTCTGGTTGGATGATCGTTCACCTCTGCTTCGGCATGTGAGCGTGAGGCGAGCAGCCGGCTGGTCGGTCTAGGCTCTCCACGGGCTGTAGCGCCCCGGATTATTCACTTAACTTTAACCCTTGCTTTCTCCGTTTTTAATAAATGGCGCATGGCCCATTATAGCTCTGAACTCTTTAATTGTCTCTCTCAAATCAAAGCCATGCAGTTTACTCTTGTACAACACGTTCCTTGATGAAGCCACTAAAAACTCTCCTTGATACTGCCACTAAAATGGGAAGTTGTAAAACTTCAGTATGAAAAAATTACTGAGAATAATTCTATTAATTCTGACGCAAGCTTTTTCACATAAAAAGAGCTTCTGAATTAAATTCTGAATATGTAGTCGATCTAATTTGATTGTCAGACTTTCTAAGTTTCGGAAATAGTATTACTTCTGTTGCATGGGGGACAATTTTTATAAGTGGAAACGTCACTGTGTTCTGCATCTTGCGAAAATAAATTCAGTGAAGGATGCAAGTTATGTACCACCTATAGGCTACTCCAAGACCATGAGATAATAAGAAATCGGATCATTGCTGCGATTGTATCCATAAAACAGATCTATGTTGGCGTGTGTGACAAGAATTTGTCTACTGACTCACATTGACTGTTTAAAAAGTGTCAATAAAAACATTGAGAGTTTCGTAAACTATATTAACCAAATTATCGTGTCATTGATGCTAATAATCATATTATGAAAGTGTTGCCACAATTTAAAAACACGGAATGAATCAGTGCTGAAATATTGTTGTCTATGAACTGAATGAACTTATCGAAAACATGGCAGAGAGCCGCTATTTGAATCATAATCTTAGAGGATCTACCCAGAATCCCAATAAAGTCATCTTT
The DNA here is from genome assembly GCA_025594305.2 of Periplaneta americana. NCBI lineage: Eukaryota > Metazoa > Arthropoda > Insecta > Blattodea > Blattidae > Periplaneta > Periplaneta americana. The sequence continues at coordinate 36,004,270 of JAJSOF020000005.1, read as the reverse complement.
CGTGATAATAATAAACATGACTACATTTATATTCGGTCTCTATGACAGTCATTTCCAACTGACGGAACTGTGACATCGCTGCACGTTCCCTCTCTTGAAACATAGTTGGTAGAGCACGTGAGGGAAGGTTATGTATTTAAACATTTCCATCCCTCCTACCGCCACCCCTCCTACTTTGCTCTTATAGCTATGCTTTTCCTCTCAAGGAGCTCGAGAGCAGAGATGTGTGGCGTCACAGAGCCAGCAGTTGGAAATGGCAGCTCTATGATTTCAGATGATACGTGCTCATAATTTGTGTGTACGTTTTGTAAGCAATGTTCGTAAATATGATCATATTACCCCATCCCTGGAAGCAATAGGTTGGCTTAAACTAGATAAGAAAAGAAATTTACATTCACTTCTCTTTCTCTTCGAAATCTTGAACTCTTCTATTCCTTCGTACCTGTCGTCTCGCTTCACTTACCTTTCTTCCCACCACAATCTGAACACACGCTCTCGCCATGAAACAATACTAACAATACCATCCCATCGCACCTCCTCATACTCATCCTCTTTCACAATAGCCCTGCCAAGACTCTGGAATTCGTTACCTGCTAGCATCAGGGACTGTCGAAATAAAATTCAATTCAAACGCAAAGTTACTAGGCTCTTGGTCAGTAATTGAGACTCGTTCAGACATGGTTTCTTGTAAATAGTTCTTTTAATCTACCACAAAATATCTCAATATCCGGTAATTTCATCACTATAGAATTTTGTTATTGTAGGTTTAATTTGTAATTTAGTAAATACAAAAATATTCTTTGTTCTTGACTTCTATGATAAAATGTCTAGCTTTCATTAATCAGGTATTCTTGTCGTACTTTAATTTTTATTGTAATTGTAATTGTAAATTTAATATTCATTGTAATCTTATTGTTCATGTTATAGTTGTAATCTCCTGGTAGAGGGGCAGAGAAGGCCTGACGGCCTTATCTCTACCAGATTAAATAAATAAATCTAATCTAATCTAAATCTAATGATATCGTTATTCATTTCTGTTTTAATACGTATTGTAGTCCTTAAAAATGTGTATTTTTGTTATTCAAATGTTGAAGTAGTAAAACTTTTGTAAAGTTAGGTTTTACTTTCAATCAATCAATCAATCAATCAATCAAACTCCTGTATCTCCTCATGAGGGGCATAGGGCATTCACAAAGTGCCTCCATCGGACCCTAATTGTAGCCAACTTCTTCACTTCGCTCCATGTTTTCCCTTCCCTAGCAATTTTCTCCAAAACTGTTCTCTTCCATGTATTTTTTGGCCTTCCTCTTGTTCTACGACCCTGGGGGTTCCAATCCAAAGCCATTCTTTCTACTGCTCCATCTTCTTTCCTGATTGTGTGCCCTATCCAATTCCACTTTCGTCTTTTGGGGTGTTATTCATAGACATTTCGCAGCACGCGCTACGAGCGTACTAAGCTAGCCCCGGCTATCCACTGGTTACTAGTACAGAATTCAAATCATATCCTATCGCTAACAGTGATTTATGAATACGAAAAACACTGATAATCCACCTAAAGCCCGCGCTAAATATGTCTATGAATACGGTAATTTCTATTTTGATTTCTTTCTGATTTGGTATCTTCCATAGTTCAGTGTTTGTGATTATATCTGGCCATCTAATTTTTAAAATTCTTCGTAATCATCTATTAATAAAGGTTGGTAGTTTATTCTGTATAATTTTACTTGTTTTCCATGTCTCACAGCCATATAATAAGACTGATTTACATTACTGTTAAATATTTTAATTTTTGTAGATCTAAATATAATATAAGTTTTCCATATTGGGTACAACTGGACAAATGCAGTATTTCCATTTTTTATTTGATTCTTTACATCCTCAAAGGCTCAACCATCCTTGTCAATTATGCTACCCAAATAAGGTTTTACTTTAATGTTTTTAAGTTCTTCTTCTCAACACTACTTGACAAACAAAAGCCTTGCCTTTGGCTTGGCTATTGAGAAGTGCACGTGGGAGGGGTTGGAGGTTGAGAGTTGCTCAGTCAGCATCAATATTCAATTTATAATAAGCAGTACTCAAGTCGAGAACATTTTTATAACAAGGAACGTTATTTGTGTAGAGTACTCCAAAATGGGATAATATTCCAACAAAGAATTGTAGTTATAAACAAGTACTTCTACTTATTCACGGGCTATAGAATTCATCTCAATAACTATGGAATTATCTCTGCTATTAGTAGACTTCGAGACTTCGGACCCAATAGAGCCGTTCAGTGGGAAATCCGCACAACGGCGTACTGAGTCTAGTGGTAAACCGTACAGTGGGGGGGGGTGTAGAATGAATGCCAACAAGTACGCAAAGAAAAACGCTCCGGATTTGAAAGTTGTGACGAATAATTTGGTTTTCATACAAACCTATTTTCAAACTGTGTCTGAAATTATTACACGGTTAGAAAAGTCACAGCAAGAGATGCCGGAAGCCCTCAAATTAATTTAGAAAATGACACAGGGAATTAATGAGGCAACAAGTACACCGGTTACTGAACGTGTAAAACAGAAGTGGAAATCAATTTTATGTAAAAATAACGGATATGGAACATTGTGTATTATAAAAAACAAATTTGTGGATATAGAGTCACCCGACAATAAAGGACTGTCTCTTAGAGACTGCAATGATGTTAGATTATTTTTCGTTTTGCTCCTATCACGTCATGTGACATAGAGCGCAGCTTTTCACAGTACAAACTTTGTTTGGCAGATAACCGAAAAAGATTTATGTTTGAGACACTGAGAATGTATCTTGTAGTACATTGCAATTCGGTACTGTAACTGCACTTCCTAAAGACGACCAATAGGATAAATGAAGAAATTAAAATTGTTACTTGTTTATTTCCACCATTAACACTGTGTATAATTAAACACAAATGCTTATAAAAGACAGAAGAATAAATGTTTTTCACATTCTTTTGACATTGTCATTGTGTAATGTATATTTACTTTCAGAATGTGCATATGTGTATGATTCCCCATACTACCGTACTATATTCTAAATAGCAACATTGTTACCTCAACACATCTCTACCTTTCGCTATCTTCAGCGAGTCAACCACTTATAGTATATGCACAGTAAACTTATTGTATCGGGTCCCAAGTCTCGAAGCCTGCCTATTAGTTGTTGAAATATTACAATATTAGACTTGTTATGTGAATTTTGATTCTGTGTTTTTTACTCTAAAAAAGTATATATTTATAATGAACTCAGCCTAGAAACATAAATGTGCTCATTATAGTATACATTGACTGCCTTCCTTTCTCTGTTTTCACTACATTTTTATACCGACTAAGACTGAAAATATAGTGCAGCGGAGAGAAAGCAGGGAGCTGTGCGATGAGCAAAGCGGCAAAACCAAAGGATCCATATTTTCAAGTCGGAACTTTGCAATATCTCATTTCCCTCACTTTATTATTATACGCTCTTTGCCATTACGTCATTTAATGTATTCCTTTAAGTTATAATTAAATCGTTTATATTATTTCATTGAAGTTTTGTTCTGTTTTGAGTTCGTTTCTTCCTAGAAGATAACTAAATCCTTTTAGTGTTGGTACTGCAGCCCAATTATGCTAGTTCCGCTGGATATGATTGTTTAGCCAAGCGTCTTACAATCTGAATTTATTATATTGTATTAATGAAATGCATACAAAAAAATCGAAATAATTTTGAATCGTATTCTCGTAGTTATGAAGCAAAAGGTATGAATTCTTTAATATTGTTTGAACCAAAATGCAAACGTGATACAGTATTTAATCATAGTAGTAAATTAGGCCCAAAAATATATAACAAATTTATATTTAAGGGAAGACTCCACTGAAAACCATGAAAATTTTTCCAAATATTTTTAGCTATTTCACTTATTCAGAATTTATATTTTCATACCCCAAATGGATTCAGCTCAATTCTGATTACAAATACTCATATGTTTACACTTTTTTATTTAAGGCTGGAAGGGGGCGTGGAATTTAAAGAGCTGTTAAAATTGATTTTCATCGAAGAATTCTTTTTTAAAATTTCTGATTACAAATCTAGTAACTTTTTGTTGACTCCCTGAAATTACTAGATGAATGTAGCGGAGGAGAATATTAATTTACATAAATATTCATTTTATTTTCAAATCTATTTTTCTGTGTTCATTTTTGATGATTCAACACCAACTTTCTTATGCCAAATATTAATCAATATGGATGAAATTTTTACTGCAAGTATTTGTGAGGTAGCTGCTAGTTTATTTTATTAATAATTTTCTTAATGTTGCTAGTTTATTTTATTAATATTTTTCTTAATGCTACTAGTTTATTAGTTTAAGAAAAATATTAATAAAATAAACTAGCAGCTTTTCTCACAAAATAAATGCATAGAAACATGCAGCTACCTCATAAATACTTGCAGTAAAAATTTCATCCAGATTGATTAATATTTGGCATAAGAAAGTTGGTGTTGAATCAACAAAAATGAACACAGAAAAATAGATTTGAAAATGAAATTAATATTTATGTAAATTAATATTCTCCCGCTACATTCATCTAGTAACTTCAGGGAGCCAACAAAAAGTTACTAGATTTGAAATCAGAAATTTTAAAAAAGAATTCTTCGATGAAAAACAATTTTGACAGCTCTTTAAATTCCACGCCCCCTTCCAGCCTTAATTTAAAAATGGAAACATACAGGTGTAATCAGAATTGAGCTGAATCCATTTGGGGTATGAAAATATAAATTCTGAATAAGTGAAATAGCTAAAAAAATTTGGAAAAATTTTCATGATTTTCAGTGGAGTCTTCCCTTAAATATCCTAATATTGTCAGTTCTACTCGTAATAGTTCTAAGATACCTGGGGGCATTCAGGCCCACTACGTAGTTTTACCATTAGTTACACACTTTTGCAAAAGAGAGCAACAGCTCTTAAGATATATTTCTTCTTGCATTCGAGTGAGGTATAAAGAAATTTGATCCTCGTTCTTGTTTGTAGCTGACTGGTGGCAACAAGTTATGTGTGATTATTTCTGCTTTCATTATAAAATTTTGCAAAATTACAGTTGATATTTAATCGTTTTACTGTGTATTATTAATATAATATTAAATGCACGTTATTGTGTAAACATTAAGAAGTTTGGGGCTACCGTGAAACTTTCGCTAATGAGCATATGAGACCCCATACATTAAAATTGGCGCGAAGTAACAGAGCAGGAAATAAGGCCCTTGAAATTAATACGTGGAAACGCACATAAGTTCATAGAAGTCCCTGAACTATAAAGTTCAAACTCTGAAGCACAATCTTTTTTGCAAGAAATGAAACAAACGAAAGACTGACAATTCCTAATGCAGAAAGAACATTGGATGAACCATCAACTTCAGGATTTGTAAACATCCAGGAGACGCGGATGTGTTTTGTCTGCGAAGAGAATTGTTGCAGATATACATGTGTGTGTCTCTTGTGAATGCTGGGTGCACGATGAATGTGTAGGTCTGACTGAGGAAAAACCTGAAGACTTTGTATGCCCAAATTGTGTTCAATACTTATATTCTTTATCGTGGGCCTTATTATCTGTCACAGCAGGATATAAGGCCATGTGAAATGATGTTAATTTTCATTGCTCACAGCATTTATGTGTCTGTTTGAATATTTCGTTAAAGTAAAATATAATAGGGTAACTGTGAACGTATGCTAATCCATTATTTAAAAATTGCTAGACGTCTCCTTTTCAAAGAAAGAATGTTTTATTCCTTAGGTGAGCCTTATTATCCCCGGTTACATTAATATTAAATTTAAAAAGTTATGTATGGATTTTATAAAACTTGAAAAATTGTAAATTTAAATTTATATACTCTTATTGCGTAGTAGACATAAGACAAAATATATTATATACTTCACAATTTAAATTCAGGAATCCGCCCCTGAGGACGAGTTCTACTCTTTCAGAGGCGAGCTAAAGTTTTTCTCTTTATATTATACTTACTTACTTACTTACTTACTGGCTTTTAAGGAACCCGGAGGTTCACTGCCGCCCTCATATAAGCCCGCTATTGGACCCTATCCTGAGCAAGATTAATCCATTCTCTACCATCATATCCCACCTCCCTCAAAGCCATTTTAATATTATCTACCCATCTACGTCTCGGCCTCCCCAAAGGTCTTTTTCCCTTCCGGCCTCCCTACTAACACTCTATATGCATTTCTGGATTCGCCCATACGTGCTACATGTCCTGCCCATCTCAAACGTCTGGATTTTATGGTCCTAATTATGTCAGATGAAGTATACAATGCGTGCAGCTCTGTGTTGTGTAACTTTCTCCATTCTTCTGTAACTTCATCCCGCTTAGCCCCAAATATTTTCCTAAGAACCTTACTCTCAAACACCCTTAATCTCTGTTCCTCTCTCACAGTGAGAGTCCAAGTTTCACAACTATACAGAACAACCGGTAATATAACTGTTTATAAATTCTAAGTTTCAGATTTTTTGACAGAAGACTAGATGACAAAAGCTTCTCAACCGAATAATAACAGGCAATTCCCATATTTATTCTGCGTTTAATTTCCTCCCGAGTGTCATTTATGTTTGTTACTGTTGCTCCAAGATATTTGAACTTCTCCACCTCTTCGAAGGATAAATCTCCAATTTTTATAGTTCCATTTCGTAAAATATTCTGGTCATGAGACATAATCATATACTTAGTCTTTTCGGGATTTACTTCCAACCCAATCGCTTTACTTCCTTCAACTAGAATTTCCGCGTTTCCCTTAATCATTTATGGATTTTCTCCCAACATATTCACGTCATCCGCATAGACAAGAAGCTGATGTAACCCGTTCAATTCCAAACCCTGCCTGTTATCCTGAACTTTCCTAATGGCATATTCTAGAGCGAAGCTAAAAAGTAAATGTGATAGTGCATCTTCCTGCTTTAGCCCGCAGTGAATTGGAAAAGCATCAGATAGAAACTGGCCTATATGGACTCTACTGTAAGTTTCACTAAGACACATTTTAATTAATCGAACTAGCTTCTTGGGAATACCAAATTCAATAAGAATATTATATAAAACTTCTCTCTTAACGGAGTCATATGCCTTTTGAAATCTCTGAATAACTGATGTACCGTACCCTTATATTCCCGTGTTTTCTCCAATATCTGTCCAATACAAAAAATCTGATCAATAGTCGATCTATTACGCCAAAAACCACACTGATGATCCCCAATAATTTCTTCTATATATGGAGTTAACCTTCTCAAAAGGATATTCGACAAAATTTTGTACGACGTCAACAAAAGTGATATTCCTCGAAAGTTACCACAGTTAGTCTTTTCCCCCTTCTTAAAAATACAGTATTATATTATTATTATATTATTATCCCGCCTTGTATATGAGCTCATGAGAGAGACATATTTCGTAGATGATATCAGATCGCAGCACTGGCTACCATCCACAGGACCCTACCAGGAACTGGTAAGCATAAGAGACCGAAGAAGAAGGAGATAGACCTAGAGTTCTACACCACATCAGCCATGCTAGACGACAGCTGGACCAGGGAGTGTAGGAGCCAGAGACACGTGACAACAAGACTCGCAATACACGGGTTTCATCATAAAATATGTGTGAACAACAAGTTCCATGAACCGAACGAAGACTGCAAATGTGTGCTGTGCGTGCAAAGATATAGGAAATACCACATCATAACGTGTGCGAAGAGAGTTAAACCAATAACAGACTAAACCAATAACTTGGACATTAATGCTCAACTCGAGCGCATTTTACTCATTATTATTATTATTATTATTATTATTATTATTATTATTATTATTATTATTATTATATACAGTATTTTATGTATTAGTAGCAAAATAAATAATAAATAAATAAATAAGTAAATAAATAAATAAATAAATATTACCTTGTAGCCAAACTGTAGGTACGAGAAACGCGCTATGACATAGATATGCGAATGGGAGGATTTGTCGTGCCGTGCTAGGAGTGAATTTAACTGAATTGCAGTGGTTCTCGCACTTTATGTTGCATGTCGAGTTCCACATTGTGAAGTATCTTAAATGTCTCTCGTAAACTTAAACCTTCTGTTTTATTGTCGCCTCCTGCGTTCTGGATAGTTACATTTATGTTTTCATTGACATGCTCTAGGCAAACAAACTCTTTACGATTGAGTCAACTGAGTTGAACTGCGGCTTCCTCCGCTAAACTCCGTAGCAGTGTCTATATTATTGTCGGAACTGACTATAAACCTGCAGGTACATGCACGGTATCACACAGATAAAAGTTCTGCAGTTGAGTGCGACTCAGAAGGTGGAATTTTCTTTTTCACTGCTACGTTTGAGTTCTAGTCCATTTCTGCTTCACACATCTGAACATTTTGGTCATGAGTTGAGGTCTGTAAGACTAGTACTTATAGCTTTTATTTCTACACTGTCAAGGTAGTTTATTCCATGGACGGAGGGAGTGGACAGAAGTCTTTTTGCACTAAAATCAATCTCCGTGATATCCAGAAATTTCTAATATCCGCGCACATGACCTACGTCAAAATCCTGCATGAAATTGGAGACGAAAATGTTAGTTGGAAACATTTCTTGCGAAGAAGTTTCAGTTGCACAGTTGGCAACATTTCACAATATAGAATTATTCTTACAAGAAAAGTTCACCAAGTGATCAAGGATTTTCGCAACGATATTTCCTCCATAGGATTGATTTTACATAAGAAATCTCCCTTTAAATTTCTTCACCCGGAGAAGCCTAGTCTTCGAGATATGATTTTTCAAAATAATCGCTTGACACTCATATAAGTCTCATAAATATCTATAGCCATCGTGAAGAAGAAAATGTGTAATGCCTCAAATGTGTAAGCATTGTCCTCAAAATCAGGACACTTATGAAATCACCTGTTCAAGTAGTTTTAAGAACTGTATGTCTTTCCTCAGTGATCATAGCATTCATTTTGTAGACTCATGGACCAGTTACCGAGATAGACAGGCTATAGAAAGATCTCACTAAAGCGTTCGATTGTGTTAATCATAATTGAATTGTATCAAAATTAGAATTGTATGGTATTCGAGGGAATACACTAAATATTTTTAGAACCTATCTTCATGGCAGGAGGCAATTAGTTGCTATAGATGCAAATTGGTTAAGTCTCACCACTATACATTATGGGGTTCCACAAGGCTCAATAATTTGTCCTCTATTATTCTTAATAGCAATAAATGACCTTCCAGAATTCATTAAAGCAATACCAATTATGTATGCAGGGTTCCCAGACGCTATGTCCATGGATATTTCGTCCACTGTTTCACACGTCCCTTTGATATTCTGTCCACTATACTTTTTCGTCTTCTGGTGTTTTATGCCCATTATTATTTCGTCCACAGTTTATATGTCCATTGTGCTATTTTGTCCTCTGAACGTTTGGTCCATATTTTATTATGTCCTACATTCATCTTTGTTTTCTTTATTAAGTTGTCCATTTTATTGTCTCGTCCAGCACACTGTGTCCAATATTCATTATTGTCCATTTGCATAAATGATTTAAAACTAATACACTATTACTACTACACCACTACCACTACTGAAATGATGAGGATGATAATAATAATAATAATAATAATAAACAATGTGAATGAAAGTGATTAGTATGATTGTTGTGGACTAGCATATTCCGCCCTCTTATGTCTGTTATTTTAAATGTTTTCACTTCAAAATTTAATACTAAACCAATGAACTACATATTTCCATAGAAATGAACATTGTTATGCTACAAAATAATTAAATACATTTCCATAGCAACCCTTCTTTTTTAAATTACATAGTACTTGTTACCCAAAAATGAACAAAATATTCGAGGACAAAATATTTAGTTGACACAGAAAGTAGTGGACAAAGAAAAATTGGAAAAAATTTATGGACAAATCATTTTTGACCGAAATATTAATGGACAATTTTTTCGGTAGACGAAATGTTTGCTGGACTAATTTCCTTGGGAAAAATAGCTGTGGAAGTGAGATAGTGAACAAATTGTCTGATGGACTTACTCCTGTGGACGTATCGTTCTGGAAGCGTATGCAGATGACAGTACTTTCCTATGTTCTTCCTCTGCTCTAAATCAATTACATGCTCGCAACAACGATATTCTATCACAGATGGCTTGATAGTTTGAATCTAATGGTTTCTTGCTTAATCAAGAAAAAACTATCAACATAACTTTTAGCCTAAATTATGTTATAAATAAGGACAACAGATTTAACTATACAAAATTTCTAGAATTTTTTTTATACTTCAGTTTAACATGGGATAAGCACATCGAATACATATGCACAAAGCTATCAAAAGTTTTGTATTTGTCAAAGATATTAACGACTTGCGTTTCTCAAAATTATTTAAGATGTGCCTACTTTTCTTTCATTCAGTCGATAATCCGATATGCCCTAATTTTCTGGAGAAATGGAACCAAAATTGGAAGTGTCTTGATTTTGCAAAAGAAAGCCATTAGAATATTATGCAAATCAAACTGTCTGGAACATTGTCTGCCACTTTTCAGACATTCACGGATTTTAACAATCATAAATTTGTATATATACGACCTAGTACTTTACACTCGACAAAATATCGACAATTACTCATTAGTGGCCAATATACATGATCATGTAATAAGAAAGAGTGAACAAATTAATATTCCATATTGTAGATTACCCAAGAGCAACACAAACGTCTAAATTATGGGAATGAAATTATATAATAAGCTCCCCAGTCAATATTATAAATTACCAATCAATAGCTTCAAAACTATATTTTACAATTGGTTATTAAATAATCCTTTTTATTCTGTTGCTGAGTTCTTGAACACAAACTTACATGAAATTGTTCTTTAATAAATACGTTTAATTGCAAGTAGTTACAATTAATACATTAAAGGTGAACTGTTTTCTTTAATTCAAAAGTTTCATAGAATTTCATGTTTAGATTTTACTGTTTTTATTAGTGTTTTGTAAATTGTATTATATGTTTTTCAATGTATTCTGACGAAGCCTAAAACTTTATGTCTAATGGCCAAAATAAATCGAATTGAATCACTGTTTATAATAGTTGCTATAACTCTGGATTGAAGAATTTGAAAAATCATATGTCTAAAACTAGCTTTTGTCCGGATGTAGACATTTATAGGGAGGTCTGTTGTTTTAAATTGAACATATGGGGTAACAATCGTTGTGAAAATCCATTATCACTGGGTGATCCTTTCTTGTTAGTAGTTTACTACAATGTAATGTTTTCTGTATTTACCATCATAACTAATAAGCAATAATTTACTCAGTAACTGATAATCAATAATTTATTACGATTTTATGAAGGGATATATCGATAATATAACTCGGTAATAATTATTCCTAAATTACAGAAAGACAACTAAAAATAAAATAATAAAATAAAAATAAACAACGATGTGGTTTGAACTATTGGCGTTTAGTTATAAGCAGCGTATAGATATCTACTGCATTCATTTAAGTAGCATTTATTTTCAGAATACAGTGTTGTCACATTACACAATTTTTTTAACGAAATTTTGTCATTAATATTTTAGGCTTCATTTTCATCCAGGATTCATGCGATGCAATATATTGCGAGAATTTTGAGGGATTCTCTATAACTTCGTCATAATGTAGTAAATCTCCTGAGGAGGAAGGCATGAAATGAAAACGAACGACTGGATTTACAGTGCAGATGTATCGCAGAGATGTGTCAAAACGAATTTAACTGATCATTTCTGTGAAACTTTGCGCTTTTAGACAGTTTTGCGGAATAATCTCCGACGTCAATGTTCATGGCGTTGCACAGGGAAATTGCACATCTGGCTGGCGATGTGTATCTGGTATCAGCGAAACTCGCATGCCACAGTGCACCCCATATATTTATTCAAATCCAAGTGTATAAAATGATAGAAAGGATTATGTGAAATGGAGAATGTTGGTAAAATAATAATTTGTAAAGCAGAGAAAAGGGAAGTTTCCCGAAATAGTTCTCATCTCCAATCTTATTCAACAAAAAATTTCATTCCAGTTGCAGCTGTAAGAGTTCGAGGAATGACAGAGCTTCCTTCTACTTCTTAGCCACCAGAGAAGCATTGATGTACGAGTATGTTCATCAAGATATCTGCGTGGATTTTCTATTTAATTCAAATCTTTTCTAGGCCATTAGTGTTATATTTCATCATTTTGCATTCTTAATCAATATAGTACCTCTGATTGGGGTTCTGGCTGATATGTACAGAAGTGGCAAATAAATCGGACCGACCTTCGTAGCTGATTTCAGAGCCTTGTTCACAGTGACAGCACGATAGACTGGTAACTAAGACTTTCGTGGTTCGAATCCTGCCTGGGAAGGAAACTTTCTTTTATTCTTTATTCAAATTTATTCCCAATATTTTTCGATTGCAGCGATATTTTACTACTTAATTAACTTATTATTCCCAGAACATTAATTTTACCAGCTTATTTTCTAATGGCTTTCGAAATGGGCTACGTCAGCATTCGAAACTACAACAATTTCAATAGATTACTCGCTATCTTGTGAATTTGGGCGTGGCATGCGCAGTGGCTCATTTCTGGGACTTTGATTATTGCGTCGGTCCGGTTTTTGCCACTACTGTACATCTATTATGAGGCAGTACACATCACTTGACGATATGTGTCGGAGGAAGAACAATATTTATTCTATACATCTTAAGTCTGATTAGTGTTGTTACTAGCGATGTATGCAATAGAAGGGTAAAGTAACTGGCACCTTACCCCATTACTTTCCGGCTTGGTTGCTTCATGAGCGATGCTTATTGATGTCATTTATGAGATTCGGACTGTCTGTGGACAGTTGACTAAAGAAAAAATAATAATATGCTACTGTCCACAAATCTGGATTACGGTTAGGGCGTCTGACTGCGAAACCAGGTGGCCCGGGTTCGAATCTCGGTTGCGGTAAGTTATCTGTTGAGATTTTTTCCGGGGTTTTCTTCAGCCCCCAATATGAGCAAATGCTGGGTTAACTATCGGTGCTGAACCAAGGACTCATTTCAACGGTATCATATTCATTTCATTCAGACGCTAAATAACCCGAGATGTTGATACAGGGTCGTAAAATTCTCCACCAAATATATATGCTACTGGAGCTAAATGATAGCTGCGAGCACTATGGGATATTGGCAAGTCGACGGGGATCAGGAGGAACCAAAGCAACAGTGAAGGAGAATGAGATTTCTAGTCTCTTGAGTGGGTTAAAAGAAGCAGACAACGAAACGAAATCATCTTAAGGAGCCAAACAAAGAAGGTCTGTGCTTAAAGAAAAGCCGAGTGATAAGGTCTTGAAATTTCGAGGATGACAAGCCTGGTGAAAGGTGGATTCAATGCGTCAATAAGAACAATGGTTTCATATCAATGCCTTTCAAAATGACACACAGAATTTTTAATAGTTTGGTTTGCAGGTATAAATCGGTCTGAGGAATGTAAAATTTAATGAATGTGCTTAAATATTTTGAATTTAACGACTGCCATGAAAATACCATTGCACTAGAGATGAACAAAACTAACTGCCACTCTCGCTCGCCTTGACTTTCGAGTTTCGTCTCGTCATTCTCGTGCGCTTCGAGTCTCGCTCATCATTCTCGAAATGTCATTTGGTCGGCGTGGAAATATTTCGTAACTTTGAATAACGTACATCATTGAAATAAATAACATTATAAATGTTTAAATGAGACAAAAAGACAAAACAGAACAATATCTTAGTTATCAAAATGTTCTGGTTCTATTATATGACATTATCTATGGTTATATAAATAGAGAAAAAAATCATTCTCAAATAAATCTGAATTTCTAAGAAACGTAAAAATAACGTTAATATCTTTTTACTTGAGATTGCACACTTGATCTCAAACATATGAAAAGAAAATTCCTAGCCTTTTAATAAGGACATAGTAATTAAATAAATATTGGGGAACGGATTGTTATACACTGAAAGGTAGAGATGATGTTTCAAATAGGCTACTTGATTGTTTATACATAATAACTGTTGCCAAATTAGATTAAAAGTTCAGTCAGATATAAAGAACTGTGGCGATTCAAGGCTGCTTGACGTTCGGGACTTAGGGAGTGATCAATCTCGACGTCTTGAAACACTCACAAGCAGTCTTTACGTCAACGACGCGACGTATACAAAATTTGAATTTTGAATTCATCTTTGTAGATTATCCAATAAGTCGTATTATGATGAAAGAATAATGTGATTTCAATGTTTCCGTCTTGACTTATTTATAATGTTAACCCAAAAAATATATTTGTTAACACATTTTAATTATTTTGTGAACGTTTTCACCCTGTGTGGGCATCTTCAGACAATATAAATATCTGTACATAATGTATATCAAAATTACATAATACATGTGACCAATTATAGAAATACTAACTTAAAGTTTTAAAAAGGCAATTAAAACACTTTAAAAAATCGAGCTGAAAGTACAGTAACAAGATTAATCATTGAGTATAATAAATATGCATATTTAATATTGTACTGTGATCTTCTATGACAGATAGAGATTAAAACGGGGCTATTATGTGGGATCGATAAGCTGTATTGTTATTATTATGTATGAAGACTCGTAGGTGGACACTTATTTGACAATAGGACGCATAATTAAATGTGCATATTTTAACAAGAATACCATGAAAATATTTGCAAATCAAGGAAGGGGTCATGGATAACTAGTATGCTCCTAAATTGGTGTTTAGGCGTGAATAGGAAATGTTATGGATCAATAGGAGACTTGGAAAATTGTCGTGCGGGTTTTCGGCTTTGCGGGCGCTGTTAGTCTCGCTTTCTCGATCCTTTTTCATCTCTACATTGCACATTACTAATCGACTACAGAACTCATTTTTTATTCTATTGCATATTTGTAATTACTGTATAAATATATATGAAGTAAAATTGCTGACATAAAATTGGAGATTTATCCTTCGAAGAGGTGGAAAAATTCAAATATCTTGGAGCAACAGTAACAAATATAAATGATACTCGGGAGGAAATTAAACATAGAATAAATATGGGAAATGCCTGTTATTATTCGGTTGAGATGCTTTTGTCATCTAGTCTGCTGTCAAAAAATCTGAAAGTTAGAATTTATAAAACAGTTATATTACCGGTTGTTCTGTATGGTTGTGAAACTTGGACTCTCACTTTGAGAGAGGAACAGAGATTAAGGATGTTTGAGGATAAGGTTCTTAGGAAAATAATTGGGGCTAAGAGGGATGAAGTTACAGGAGAATGGAGAAAATTACACAACGCAGAGCTGCACGCATTATATTCTTCACCTGACATAATTAGGAACATTTAATCCAGACGTTTGAGATGGGCAGGGCATGTAGCACGTATGGGCGAATCCAGAAATGCATAGGCCTATAGAGTGTTAGTTGGGAGGCCAGAGGGAAAAAGATCTTTGGGGAGGCCGAGACGTAGATGGGAGGATAATATTAAAATGGCTTTCAGGGAGTTGGGATATGATGGTAGAGAGTGGGTTAATCTTGCTCAGGATAAGGACCAATGGCGGGCTTATGTGAGTGCGGCAATAAACCTCCGGGTTCCATAAAAGCCTGTAAGTACGTAAAATTGCTGACATGCCATTTCTTAAAACTTAATATTGTTCGTAAATTAAAATTTCATTTTTTCTTTTCTTTTCTTTTTCTTTTTTTTAACATATTTTTGTTTCAAGACCTTAGTGGAACGAAATTAGCCTAGTCTGCCCTAATAGTGATTTAGTGCTATGTCTACTGGGTGTTCAGTCCAAAGTGTGTCATGGCTCGCTGTATGCAGTCATGTGGCTAGTCGATGAGCCTAGAGAATTCAATCTTCCTACACTTCCGCAGAGGTGTATTACTTATGTGCCAGAGAAGTTGCCTAGCAAGTACGGCGTTCATTCAGAAGACTACTTAGCGATACGTACGGTAACGCCGGTAGTGGCAGGAATGTGAACTGTTTCGAAACATGTACTGAGGTGAGCTTTTTTTCTTACTGTCGGGATATGTGGAGAGGGATAAGACGATTACTTACGTATTTGTTGACATTAATTTCGACGGTCAACATGGACATGCAGCATTTGATTTGTGTTGTGGAATGTTGCCGTACGCAACCGATGATAACAAATACCCTGCGTACGACTTCCCCGCGCAAAACACAATTCGAAAGAGGTTGTGGTAGCACACAGACCGTACAGACCGCCATCTGTTGCTACGACGTTCAAGTTATACCGTACACGTTTTCAAGTTCAGATTGAACGCCTTGATTAATAGGCAACTTCTCTGACACAAAAGCTGAAACTCGCTTCAAATCGCTGACTCATCAACAGTGACGTAATGACACACTTTGAAATGAACACCCAGTATAATAATTGTTCTTGGCAATGCAAATAATATGAGAAATAATTAAGTTTCATGTCCCTGTGGAGAAACATTTGTTCATAGAAGATTGCTTGAGAAACTGAAATATCGAACTAGTCATGTTCTGATTTGTGTAATTCGAAACTAATAACTGAAATGAGCTCTTGCGTAGGAGTAGGATTTGCAGTTGAATTCGGACACAGATGTGACCGCAATGTGGTTCCAACCTACACAGCCTATAAAACCGCTAAAGCGCTTTCGAATCTGTTTGCTTGTACAAAACACGTAGAGTTGTTTGATTAATGATGTGATTACTGCCGTACTTTTCCAGTGCTGACCTGAAGGCCCACCATGTTCGTGCTCTCTCTGAGCTGGAAAGTTCTGGAAGTACCGTAGTTGTCTTCTCTGGCGTTTAGCACTAATCCGTTTTCAATTGCCGTAATGGGCTGCATGCTAGCTGGTATTCAGGTCAGCCATACCTTAGCTCATTCCGTTTTGCTTAGGTGGTAAATATTCCAACTTTCTGAGCAACTTCGTCGATTACGATAATATTAATCTCCCATTTCGACATCGCTTGATCTCCGTCATTGTTATATACAGGCTAGATGGTAATCTCTGTACCAATATTTAAGAAGTGATTCTACATGTTAAATTATTATTGATAAATTATTATTTATTTCAAATTTTCAAACTTCAGATGTATGTACTTATGTATTTATTTGCACTGCAAGTGGGCAAGCACCCGGTGGCATTGATATACACAATATAAACAATACACAATAAAATTACAATACACAATACAATTATACAATACAAATACAATTAGGAGAGAGTCGGGTAGTATCGGGCATCGGGTAATATCGGACAGTGAATTTATTTCATCTACCACCAGATAATGGTACCTGAATGACATGGTTACGTTTCTGTGATGTCGCATACAGAAACGTAACCATGTTATTCAGGTACTACCACCTGGTTGTAGATGAAAGAAACGCACTGTCCGATATTACCCAATGTCCGATACTACCTAACTCTCCCCTATACATACACAATACAATTATATACACACTACAATAAGAATAGGTATACAATACAATTTAACACAATATTACAATTAATAATAATAATAATAATACATAAAATAACCTAATTACTAAGTGAACCTAATTTTACAATACAACCTATATATGTATAGGCCCTACTTAAGTTTCACATTGGTAGGGTAAACATTGTTAATTTCGTGGCAGTGGTTATTCGTGATACTTTTCCTTTGCTCTTTCGTAAACTAACCAATGGTGTTACGAGATTCAAATTTCCGCCAAGGGATTGCATATGTTGTCCAGTTTCCAGAAACATACAGCTACGCTTTGTGTGACTATTGTAGCTGCTTCAGTGACCTTTTATGTTTTGAGAGAGCAAGTTAGCGTCGACTTCTCAGGCGTACAAATTTTGTGGATATTTGTAATTACATTAAAGGCTTATTACTAAAGGTAAGCATATGATATTTTGTACAAAGATTTATTATATCTTAATTAAATTTTAGGAAATGTTTTTGGAATTTTAGATACAGCTGTAGTTGCCATATAGGCTTAGTTTTACTGATAGAAATCTTAGCTGTTTGAGGCGAAATTTTGTTGAGCATTAATCGTTACAATTTATATTATTTTAAAAATTGTATTACAATACGAATTTTAGAAATCTGAAGATAAGATGTGATAACAAAAAAGAAAAAGGGGACGCAATGGATTCAGTGTAGCTTCTGTTTGATTTCTTATCATGCTAAGTGCCAATGATAAGTGCTAGATGACTTACTTGCAAGAATTGTGACAGAAGAAGAAACATGGCTCCACCGTTTTGGACCGAAGACAGAGGCGGACAATGGAGTGGCATCATGCAAATTCACTAAAGAAATAGAAATTCAAAAGTGCACCTTCGGCAGGAAAAGTTATGGCTACTGTGTTTTACGATTCAGAAGGACTCTTGCTTGTGGACATCATGCCACACGGAACCACCATTAATTCTGACGCGTACATGGCAATTCTCAAGAAACTTCAGGCTCGACTGAGTCGTGTTCGACGACATCGGGAGAAGCAGGATGTTCTGCTATTGCACGACAACTCACAGCCATAGTATGTCAGTCACAAGATCACAGACCAGGTCAGAAAAATTCGTATAGACAACACTGAAACAACCGCCTTACAGTCCTGAACTGGCACCGTGCGATTACCATTTCTCTGGTAAACTGAAGGATCCCTTAGCGGAACGAGGTTAGAAGATGACTCCCTTGTGCACGCTGCTAAAGAGTGGCTCAGACGTGTTGGTCCAGACTTTTACCGTGCTGATCTACAGACCCTCGTTCATAGGTTACGTAAGGCTGTTGAAAGGGACGGGAATTACGTGGAAAAGTGAAATTTTGTTCCTAAAGGATGCATCTACATTATGTGAAAATAGCAAAGCTGTAAGATAAAAATATAATTTTTAAACAAATGATATGCATTACTTTTGAAGTTAGACTAGTAATATAGGCTATTGTAAAGTCCGTAATAAAAGTGTTCACCCTTTCAGGGCAAAGATGCCTCTTCAATTTCTATTTTTACTTTGATTTAATTCTTATTATGTGTTGATATGTATTTCTGTGTTTTCTTGCTATGAATATTAGACGGAATTACTATTTTTGAAGTCTTGTAACAACAAATGAGAATTTCATTTCACTTTAATGAATTTTTACACAATTCTTCTACCCTTCACGAAATTATCAATGTAATATCACGAAAGTACCAAGGTTATCACGAAATAACCACCTTTTAGCTTAAGTTGTAAAAGTGGTTTATGGCACTTGTTCAACAATGTGTCCAATCTTTTATGTCTTCAGATTTGTACAGCAAATAATCGTCTTTTAGGTGAAAAAATCGGAATAAGAATATATTTACACATTTGCATTATAAATTAATTTTCATGAAATTATCACGAAATTATCAATGTTTACCCTACTGATAATAGTCTTTCACTTTACTCTCATCTCACAAACTGTAATGGCACTCTGACGCATTTCACTGACATTTTAGGACACATTTCACTGACACTATAGAACACATTTCATTTACACTATAAATTATCACTGATGGGAACTATTCACTGCACTGTAAAACCATAACTTCACTGACTCACCACGTTTCACTAATGCAACAGCTCAAATAAGACAAATACTTACACCCTTATGCATACTTATAAACAGAACTACATGTAAGCTAAACATTTCTAGCCTAAGACCCTCTTACACGCTATTTTTAAATAATTTACAATTCAAACCAAGGGAGTAACTCGTCAGACTAAATAAATACATGTCATATTAAAAAATTAAATGTTATATGTCACGTAATTTTAATTTACACTTTATACACAAGATGCTACAAATTTATATAATAATACGGAACAGAACAAATAATATAGAATAATACATCAGACTACAGAATATAATTACAATGATAGAAATAAAAATAAAATAATAATATAATCAATATAAAAAGAGAATACATTAATGTTAACAACATTTGAGGATGGAATGAGCAGCGCTGATGTTCGGTCGCAGTTGAGATATATTATTAATATAAGAAGAATATAGAAAATAAATTAAAATAGGAACTAAAATTAAAATTACAAATACAATGAAATTATGCAATATAATACAAGATTAATATAAGCGAAATATTGAAAATGAACTAAAATAGGCAGTAAAGTTAAAATTACAGCTACAATGAAATTATATAACATAATTTTAACATAGAAAAGAATAATATCATTGGTCTAGGGACGAGTAGGTTGCCTGCTGGAAACCTGGGCACACACAGAACCTTAGTGTTGTCAGCCGGTGTGGGTTTGAGAATACGTCACCAGAGGGTTAGAGCAATAGACCTTAACAGCTCTGAGTGCTGGGCCATAGTGCCCCCATCCGTTAAATTCAAGTCAGATCCTCTAAAACGATGAATGTTAGAGAAAATCTTATTTTGATTTTACAAATCTCTCCTCCTGATTTATTAACAGTTTCATTTTGGTGCAGAGGTTACCATCCATCCTGTATAGTCGTCAGTATTTTTGTTGTTACTACTTCTATGTTAGTATCACAGTTGTCGTTAACATTTTCATTGTTGTTTACATTTCATTTGTATAGCTTGAACTTTACCGGGAGATGTAATTTATTGCCTTACTTCATAAAAAAGTGCTGGAATTGTCAACCATACTCTTTAACACAAGCATGTTTGAATTTATTCTTTTAAACAATATAAATACTAAATGCCACATCAACTGCAAAACAATTTGATCACGTCTTCCTATTTCCGCGCCTGTGGCTTAAATGCTAGCACGCTGGTTTAACAATCAGACGACCCGGGTTTGTTCTCCGGCCGTGTAGTGATGGAAAATGTGGTATACAAATTAGACTTTGCAAAGGGTTTTTCTCGGGGTACTCCCATTTCTATCTAATATTCAACCAACACACTTCCCCTCATGTCATCTATCATTTGCAGTTAAAAAAATATACTGAGGTGGCGTATGGGTTTCCGATGATAAAGGAAGGGCTTAAGGCTCCGGGACCATGGGGCTTGTATCTAGGGACCGGATTTTTAGGTTTTTAAGAAGTACATTTTAGGTTATTGGAATAGGTGAAATGAGTTTTTTGTTTTTTTTGTCCAAACTGTGAAAGAGGTAGCAAATATTGTCTGTTTGTTAAAAATGTACCCTTACAGTCAGTTTTAATAACATTACTTTTCCCTCGGTAGTAAAGATGGACTCATTTCCAATCCACTGTCTAGTAAATGTGATTTCACTTGTTTTGGCATAGCTTAACAAAACACAAAATATTGTAGCTTTTATCTTTAACCACCACACACCCGACAACAATGTGACTTATTTCTTAATAATTCACCCTACAACAATGGGTATTTCACTCAACACAGCAACACAATAGTCGTTATTGCACTCCCCACCACGGCAATGGCAATACACTATGTGTATTATTGAGAAGAACAACAATATACTCCTAATTTCAATTAATTTCACAATGCACTATGTGCAGAACAAAACTGTCGCTTGCCTTGGCTAGTTCTTCTAGCTCACTGTTCAAGTTCACTGCACATCGAACTCAGGTCTTCCGAACTGCGTCGCACTCGCCTGGTGGACAATGCCACAGTTACGGACTCACTCAAGTTCACTGCACATCGAACTCAGGTCTTCCGGCTACGGTCCGCTGCAAATCGAACTCAGGTCTTCCCAGTTGCGGTCCATCGCACATCGAACTCAGGTCCCCGTCGCTCGCTGCTGTCCAAGACAAGACTTGAGGGCTCAAGACTGACTGTCGGCCACTCGCGCTTTTATTTATTACTAAATCACATGTTCTGAACTCTTGAATTCGCGTGGCTTTCAGAAACTTCGAGAGAAATCCGCTTCTAGATGTTTCCCTTGCTCTCTCCGCTCCGCGCCGTCACCGTAGTTCTCCTCCCCTCGCTCCGTACTGCGCTACAGGTCCTACCAAAGCTCGAGTTTCTGTTCCCCCGCGCCTTTCTCCTCGCTAGATGCGCGCACACACTCCTGAGGAAACCAGAACAATCCAGACTGGTGCCACAATATATAAAAAAAAATGTTAACATCAGAAGCACCAGAATAAGATAGACTGCACAGAGACCTCAGAAAAGTTCACAGCTTGTACCCGCACATGCAAGATAAGTCTTGTATCTGGGAACATGCCCAAAAACTTAATTAATTTCAACAGTGGGACTTTTTCGCGGTTCATTTACCTCAAGAAAAAGTTCAGTCACTTTATACCCTTCTACTGACAGGGTTAAGCCTGTTAAGGACGGCCCCCTTCATAAAGAATACGAAATTCCCTGTTAACCATCTTATTCAAAACAACAAAACACTAAAAGATGGCAGATTGGGTCTCTTTCTTCAGTCCAGAAGAGAATAATAATTATAATAAGTATTGAAATTTCTAAATATATTTATATAAAACGCAGTAAATATATAAAAATACATATTAATTATGATTTCTTTAGTTCTTAAGGTACAGTTTAGGTTTTTATAGGTTCAACAGAATTTACATATATGACTCTTACGATCATGATTCTGAAAATTATCTAAGAAATTATGAGTTCACAAGTAAGGGGAAAAATAGGTAAAATCCTATAAATCCAGACCCTACTTATATCGTTTGGGGACAGGATCTGGTGGTATCAGGGGCTGAGACTGGATGGTTCACTTGTCAGCGACGGCTGATCAGGTAGGACTTGGGGCTCCAGACTCCTGGGGTTTATGGGGCTACTCGTCCGGGAAATGGGACCTGGCCCTGGGCTGAGGTAGGCTCACCCACTTGTCAGCGTCGAGCTAACGAATGCCACCCTTGCCATGTCACACTGGCCATTTGTTGGACATGACAATCACTGTATATATAGAGCGCACAATTGACAAAGAGTGCTTACGTTAGTGTACCGACCCTTCAGACTCGTCCCGGGAACGTCCCTCGTAATTCAACCAGTCATGTATTTCTGTTCTAAGCCACTCTCGACAGAAATGAGTAATATCATTATCTCCATTGCATAACTGTACCAGTATCCTCGTGTTTGATGTTTCTGTCTCTTGGCTGCATCCCTTATACGATTGAACCATTTCGTGGCTTTGCTGAGAGTTCTTGCTCTCGCATTGTGGAATAAACTGTTTTCTAATATCGATTACTCGTGGGAAATAACAACGCAATGCCCGGACATGTTGCAAATATAATGAAAGTGCACTGAACTCTGGTTTTCACGGACAAAATTACATCTGAAGAACAAAATGTAATAACAAAGTCCATGCAGTGTTGGAAAGAGTGGTTGAAGAAAAAAATAAGTTGAAATTGATTAGGAAGAGGAAAAGGAATTGGCTGGGTCACTGGATGAGAAGAAACTGCCTACTGGAGGATTCACTGGAAGGAATGGTGAACGGGAGAAGAGTTCGGTGCAGAAGAAGATATCAGATGATAGACAACATGAAGATATGTGGATCATATGCGGAGACTAAGAGGAAACTGAATTTCCTGAATCTGTGTTGGAAAGAGTGGGTGAATAAAGAATAATGCTGAAACTGATCAGGAAGAGAAATAGTCTATAAACATAGTTCCTATTCTCAATATTTTCAGAGTTTCGCTAATTTAAAGTTGTTTGTAAAATACCTTTTTTCTTTAGTTTGAAGGTAAAAGAACAACACAAATAGAGAATGAACCATTCAGAAGTATCATTTCTTTAATTAGCAAGTATTATGAAGCTAAAAATGTGCTTTGAACTCCTTACTTGCTTCGTACAGACATCGTTTTCTATTTTTAACTAGAAAATTACATTATTCTTAGCACTTATCACAACAATTATTACAAATCACACCACTTCCACCGACTTAGGCCCCTAATTATTTGCAGTTAAATTTTGCATCCTAATTTACAGTCTTGGAGAGTTTACAACACGTTTAAAAAATGTCGCCGTCATCTTGAGTACACTTGGCCGCACACTTGTGAACGGCACTCGTCGCTCTACGTAACTGCATACGGCTATCTTTGATTTCCGTAGCGCTCGCACTGGCTGCTGACTGCACGCTGACCAAGATCACGCGTTCACAGCAATGCGTTCCAATAACGAAACGTAACTCTGTAAATATTGAGAATAGGACCCATGTGTATATGACATCTTTGTCTTCGGACATAAGCTCCGTAAGGGACGGTAAATCCTCATGAATCACTCTGTATACGGATCACATACGGAGGCTAAGAGGAAGGCAGAAAATAGGAAAGACTGAAGCATACTGGGTTTACAGTGAAAGACCTGCCCTTGGACAGAACACTATGAATGAAATGAATATACTAATATTGAAGTTGCGCCCCATAAAGCTTGTGTTGTATGTAAACATTAAATGTAACTTTTTTGTAGTTGTGCCATTTTCAAGCTAAGTAACTAGAAAGTAAATGCAATTTACGTTACTAAGTAGTTACCCCAATAGAAGTTCGAACAGTAACTCAGTTCGCCTGCACAGATAAAATGTGACGCAACGTATACTGTCGTTATAATCCAAAATGTAAAACGTGAGAGATGTTCCTATATGTTACAACAATATTGGAAATGAAAAAGAGGGCTTTGCAAGCAGTATGTTTACTTCAAATGCAGAATTGATATTAATCTGTATATTATTCCATAAAGAGTTTGGATATCGCAAAGGATAGACAGCATCACTAATACATCCAGATTCGTGTTGCGTATTGTGTCAAAACACACGAATAATCAGAGTCAATCCAACAACAATCAGAGAGTGGTACGTAAATGAAACGATTTACGTATAATCTGTTGGTTATTCATAATCCTTGTAATCGCAAAGAGAACAGTAGGTTTTCGACTCCAGTTGGTTTGCAAACCCATCTGTTTAATGGGGAAACTCTAGTGATATACGATATTGAAAAATGCTGTGGTCAGTAATTGTACAGTGATCACCAGGGAAAGGGATTTGGAGTATTATAAAGAATGGTGAAACGTAGTATAGATATTTGTAGCTCAGTGACTGTCAAGCGAGCTGCGTCACAGAGCATGGACGAAGTACAGTCCACTTCATACAAACTTACACGCAACGTGCTGTAAACGTATTTCAGAATAAACATATGGAATAGTTTAATGACATATAGTGGCCTACATACATAATCTGCATTTCATTTTGAACCACATGTGTTTTTCTTGGCAATGCACAAGACACCAATAAACAGCATTACAAATATACATAATTAAATATCAATCTCTGCGTCCTCGCGTGTCAGTGGAGACATTGATGGCTGATAGACAGTTGTCTTCTGTACGGAACTCGCCTCTGAATATGTATGTTTTTTCTGTCAGGAGCGTGTTAAATTAAAACCTTTACTTGCAATATCATGAAATATGATAATATGTATACAACGTATACTACAGAATTTACAATACATGCAATATACTACAATGTTTAGAACATAGCTTAATGTAGTATCATTAAAAGTTGAACAAAATATAGAACCAAACGAATTTATTTTCAAGCACTCTTAATCTCTGCTCCTCTCAAAGTGAGAGTTTCACAACCATAAAGAACAACCGGATATATAACTATTTTATAAATTCTAACTTTCAGATTTTTGACGGCAAACTAGATGATAAAAGCTTATCATGCGAATAATAACAGGTATTTCCCCTATTTATTCTGTGTTTAATTTCCTCCCGAGTATTATTTATATTTGATACTGTTGCTCCAAGATATTTTAACTTCTCCGCCTCTTCAAAAGATAAATTTCCAATTTTTATATTTCCATTTCGTACAATATTCTCTTTACGAGACATAATCATATACTTTTACTTTTCGGGATTTACTTCCAAATCTATCTCTTTACTTGCTTCCAGTAAAATTCCCGTCCTTTCCCTAATCGTTTGTGGATTTTATCCTAACATAATTAATAATAATAATAATAATAATAATAATAATAATAATAATAATAATAATAACAATAGTGTGACTTTTTAAATTTTAATAAATTGTAACATAACGTTATTATAAAATTATTTATTTTACAAAATATAAACTCAGTTCGAAGAAAATAATGTACCTCCTCAGAGTTCCTCCACGAAATTCTGTACCTAAAATTTAAAATATGTATTTTCAAACGTTTATAATACCCATTCAAATAACAAGTATTTTTAATTCCTCAAACAGACCGTTTACCTGGTATTCTCTGAATGTCATTGGCTTTGACATGACACAGTTTCGTCGTCTGTCTTCCTGTCATTGGATGTGACCACTTTCTTAGTACACACGACTGTCCCTGAGCACTTGCAGCGTGAGCTTTGTGTACGTTGTACCTGTAACCTTACTCATGCAAACGACACAAAAGTCCCCAAGTTCCGAGCTTTGGAATGAATGATGAAATGAATAGACACTTCTTGCGTCGATTGGGAGCATATAGCTAAATTGCTACGTTATGATGATGACCTTGCTTACTGACCCATGCTTTTCATACTGTGCTCATAATGGGGGACAAATATTTTATGAAGCAATTAAGCCAATAGTTTTGTTATATGAATGCAAATTTTATAACTTCATTTGTGGTAGCGTTTTACAGTCAATTTTTCATTATGATTTGATTAGTTCCAATTATCTGCCTGAGTAAATTGCTGTTACTGTAACCGTTGGGAAAACGTTGTTTAATTAAGAGTATAAATGCCATGTTTTTCATTCAGTTATTTTTACCGCTTCGCACGCAATTATTAAAACGATTCGGTTGACTGATATGATATTAACACGTGTATGAAAACGTCCCAATGGCATAATGCTATTACATGTTTAGTTTGTGGCTCCTGTTAATTAATTTTCCTTTTTTTCTTTCAGTGATTCCCGCTCGAGCTATCTCTGTGGAATGAAGGGATAAACATTTCAAGCTACTATCAATACCTGTAA
Source organism: Periplaneta americana (assembly GCA_025594305.2). Lineage (NCBI taxonomy): Eukaryota > Metazoa > Arthropoda > Insecta > Blattodea > Blattidae > Periplaneta > Periplaneta americana. The sequence continues at coordinate 35,977,343 of JAJSOF020000005.1, read as the reverse complement.
GTAACTCTTCATTGCCATGCTCTTATTTTTAATGCTATCCTTACACAATTTATTCCTGACTTTTTAACGGCACAAAGATTTACCATGATTGATATTTATATAGATGATATTGTAATTCAATTACTATAAATAAATCACAGAACAAAATGTACCTTAACTCCAAGTCGCCAGTTTGTAAGTACCCTAGACCGTAGAAACAAAGTATGTCCAAGGCTATGGCTTATAGCATTTAAAGAGTTAAAAAAAAAAAGAAAACAAAGAACCGTAGTCCAAAAGATGCAAATTTGAGATATTAAGTATATGATAAGCGTATTGTGCGACCAGAGGTATGCACCGGACGTTTTCGCTCGAGCGCCAAGTACTGTAGTTCATAGCATAATCCGATAGGTAGCGCACATGCATGATGGGTAAAATTGTCACTTACGATAAATCCTAGAAAGGTATAAGCCGAGCGTTAGACATTCGTTCTTGTTACAGTGATGAACTGTATAGTAACATCAAAGATGTTTATCATTTGAAAACTTTGCAGTGTTTAACTAACCTCTCCATAGTACAACTACAAAACTTGCTTTAAAATGTAATATAAATATTGTAGGTAATTTCCCCCCCCCCCACACAGGAGTGATTTTGTTTTTGCCAGATCTGATAGATATTATTGGATGTAAATGTAATTATTATAAACGGAGAACACAATCACGATAGTGCAAGAACTGTATCAAGTTTTCTAGTAATAGTGATGGTGATAATAATAATAATAATAATAATAATAATAATAATAATAATAATAATAAATGTACCAATCTTTGCATCCGTTACAGTTGTGCAGCATGATTATTCGTTTTATTATATTTTCTGTGACGTTATCTCTGTACTAATATTATTATTAATCTACTGCTATATCAGTAATATTTTGTAAAACGTTTCCACATTGTCGCAGTATATAGGCGAAACACTATGTATGGACCTATCATATTAATATATGTGGTAAATGAAATATTGAATAATTATTAATTAGCAATAATAACTGTATATCGAAGTTTTTCATACTATTTTATTTATAACTTCATGTTACTGTTTTGGTACGTTTCATTGACTGTTCCATTAAACGTTTGTCATAAACGCAGAAAATAAAGCCTTATTTTTTACAGGGTGAGCAAAACATATGTGTATCTTATCTGTCGCCTTCCATACAAGATAAGACATGTCGGTGAGATGACCTTGTACTGTGCTTCTGTTAATTACGAGCGTATCACGACCGATCGTATCTCACTCGAGGGTGCGAAACTCGACCGAGTTCAAGAGAGCGATTTAACTCCAATGTAGCACTCTGGTAGCGACCATACATTGAATTAGTTATAAGGGGAAAAAGGCCTATGTTATAGAAGTTGAAGTTTTCAGTGGTTTTTCATAAAACAATCTTAGTCCAAATACTTTTTTTTAACAGTCATTGTCCACCTACGACGTTGGTAGCATTTACAAATATCGCATTCATGTCATATTGAAACATTTATCCCTACAATTTTAAACTGTAGATAGATTGGCAGTACTGCTTCTTACGTACGCGGCAAAAGCCACCTCAGAGAAAAATACTTTAGCACGTGGGTTAGTTATGTAGTTATCTTTAGGTGCAGAAGTAATCACATGGAAGAAACGTAACAACGATAGGAGAAGAAACAGGATATAATAAAGGAAATAAAGATTAAAGGAGAGGCACACTTTAGCTACAACAGAGTATTTTTTCTTAAAACAACCATTGTCCACAGTTACCTACATTTACACATGTAATTCTATGAGGCAATTAAAGCTATAAATGTAATTAAGTTTTCTCAAATTTCTACAACACCTTAAGATATCAATCCAAGAAGGACCAAGACCGACCAGCCGGCTGCTGGCCTCACGTCCACATCCCCAAGCAGAAGTGGACGATCATCCAACCAGAATGGAGGTATCGTGTGGTTAGTACGATGATTCCCTCAGCCGTTATAGCTGGTTTTCGAAACCGGATTTTCGCTACATATCGTAGCTCCCCATGTGCATCACGATGCTGGGTGGGCACCGGTCCCTACACTGGCCGAAGTTTCATGGGAAAATTTCTTCCCCCATGAAGACTCGAACCAGCGCGCATTCCGTAACGCGATTCCTAGGCAGGATGCCTTAGACCATGACGCCACGGCGCGGGACACCTTAAGATATGACATGGTTCAAACGTCAACATTACCCATGCCAGATATGATTTTTATTTCTCCTGAACAATTTATATTTTTGGACTACGGTTGTTTTTTCCTTCAAAAAACCCTTCAATTGATTCGAATTTCTATTTTAGTTTGTTGACAATATTATTACAAAACTTTTATGAATATCGGAAAAAAAAAATAATTTTGAAGACATCATGATACGATGCTGTGAAACAAAATTCTGTGACTGATACTTTAAGATTATTTTACGGGATTGTATAGGCCTACACTGCTATGTTATGGCATAAATGAAGTTGTTGCTTGCTGTTTTCCACCAATTTATATAAATTAATGCATAAAATAAAAGAGTGAGGCTGCCATCGGGCAGTGCGCCTTCTGTTTGCTCTTTATGACATAAGTTGAAAATGTGGAAATGAGTCGCCGAAAACGAAAACGAAAACGAGTGCACTAAAATGAGAGTGAGAATGCCGGGTTAGGAAGAAAAGCATTTTCTAACCTCTCTTTTGCCGTTCACTAACACATTTTCAACGATTTAGTGAATGGTCCTATTGTTAACAAACGACGAACAAACAAGTACAATGTCTGATCCAACTGGTATCATTGATTTAATTCTAAATTGTAGTTTACCATAATAAAGGCTTAAAATGACAGTGATCATAAAACATCTGAAAAGCTATTAACCTAGGTTTGTATGCTTCACTTTTATCTTGCTCTAACAATCATAAATCTGTTTTTTTTTAATTTATTTAATTTATACATCATGCTTAACTGGGGGAGGTGTGACTACATAAATTCTTGTAACAAAAACAGTAGACCAGGTTTAGCGTGGCTAAGGAAGGGTAATAAAATTATCAACTAAGAAGGAGAGCGCCTTTGTCCACTGTGCGGAGAAAAGGACTTCTGGACACATATTTTATTGCAGTGTTTCGAATTGGATTAGAACTTTAGCTGTTGAAGTTTGTGATGCGAACTGACGAAGGGATACTCAATAAAATTATACACTTTTATGCCTGTTTATGTTAGGATATATTATATAATGTGTTTTGTTTGTGCCACTTTCATTTTAATCTGTGTTCTTTTGGAGATTGTTTGGATCTAACTATAGGTGAGAAGGGTGAAACCTACAAAGTAGAACTTGTTTTACACAGCACGTACGATCAGAAGACCTGTGCATGGGTTTTAAGAGATAATTCTGATAATATAGTACATCTGTATGTGTAATATTGCTCAATAAATCCATGTATTTTATTGTATTCTAACATGATGAAAGCTGCTAATCTATTCAGAAGCTTAGTCGGGAGATGAATCCATATCCCCATATTCTGTCGCTCTTGCGCCGCTACAAGTCCACATTTCCGTTCTCTATCCAACAATCTTCAAGGGAACTTCTTTGATAACGAAGAAGCCTTAAGAACTATGCTTGACGACTGCTTTAACTCCAAACCAGCAGATTTCTTCAGGCGCGGAATCGCAAAACTACACTAGCGTAGATAATGTAGGAAAATATATTACCGAATAATTTCTGTCTTGTATTAGTCTGAAAAATAAATTTTCGTCATAATAAGAAGAAACGCTATGAACCTTTGCATTAACCCAACAAAAATGATGATAATAATAATAATAATAATAATAATAATAATAATAATAATACTCACTTACTTTCTTACTGGATTTTAAGGAACCCGGAGGTTCATTGCCGCCCTCACATAAGCCCGAAATTGGTCCCTATCCTGAGCAACATTAATCCAGTCTCTATCATCATATCCCACCTCCCTCAAATCCATTTTAATATTATCTTCCCATCTACGTCTCTGCCTCTCCGAAGGTCTTTTTTCCTTCGGCCTCCCAACTAACACTCTGTATGCATATCTGGATTCCCATACGTGCCAACATGCCCTGCCCATCTGAAACGTCTGGACTTAATATTGTTCACATTTCCTAATTATGTGAGGTGAAGAATATAATGCGTGCAGTTCTGTGTTGTGTAACTTTCTCCATTCTCCTGTAACTTCATCCCGCTTAGCCCCAAATATTTTCCTAAGCACCTTACTCTCAAACACCTTTAACCTATGTTTCTATGTCAATGTGAGAGTCCTAGTTTCACAACCATACAGAACAACCGGTAATATAACTGTTTTGTAAATTCTAACTTTCAGATTTTTTGACAGCAGACTGTATGACAAAAGCTTCTCAATCGAATAATAACAGGCATTTATATCTATTCTGTGTTTAATTTCCTCCCATAAAGTATCATTTAAACTTATATTTGTTACTGTAGCTCCGAGGTATTTGAATTTTTCCACCTCTTCAAAGGATAAATTTCCAATTTTTAAATTTTCATTTCGTGTAATATTCTTGTCACGAGACATAATTATATACTTTGTCTTTTCGGGATTTACTTCCAAATCTATCTCTTTACTTGCTTCGAGTAAAATTCCCGTGTTTTCCCTAACCGTTTGTGGATTTTCTCCTAAAATATTCACGTAATCCACATAGACAAGCAGCTGATGTAACCCGTTCAATTTCAAACCATCTCTGTTATCCTGGACTTTCCTAATGGCATACTCTAGAGTAAAGTTATAAAGTAAATGTGATAGTGCATCTCCTTGCTTTAGCCCACAGTGAATTGGAAACGCATCTGACAGAAACTGACCTATACGGACTCTGCTGTACGTTTCACTGAGACACATTTTAATTAATCGAACTAGTTTCTTGAATAATAATAATAATAATAATAATAATAATAATAATAATAATAATAATATGCATAAGGATAGAAAATCTTGTTTTGAACAAATGATTTATTACACTGAATTTATTCTCGTGTGATCTGCCGATTGTTAGCTCTAGTTTCAATTAGGCCTATTTTATGAAAGCTCTGGAATTCAAATTCGCAATAATGTATCCACAATTGATAGTAATACTCATATCAAACACCAATTTTATCGTGTTTGTAGAACGCAATGTATTACCTGTTTGTGAATGTACATCAAACCAGAATGGATTCAATGAAAGACCTAATGAGGTTTCTGAACTTTACCATGTTTTTCCACGCGAGTGCACAACCAATAAACAATGCTAATAGATACTGTAACAGATCTGATATTTAAAATCGTTATTGGATTCATATGATTAGGTTATGTTTATTGCTTTGCGAAGTAAATAGGCCTATGTAATGTGGATGGAATGTCAGAAAACAACCACGATTATTAATCACGTTTTATTCCGACCCGTACAATTGGAAACAAATACAAAGCAAACGTAGCTTACTCATGTACATAGCGGCGTATAACAGATTAATAATTCTCAATTTTATATTCTGAATTTACTGTAGGCATTCATTCATTCATTCATTCATTCATTCATTCATAGTGTTCTGCCCAAGGGCAGGTCATTCACTGAACCCAGCATTCTCAAAATTTTCTATTTTCTGCCTTCCTCTCTCTCTTCTCATATGATCCATATATCTTAATGTCGTCTTTCATCTGATATCTTCTTCTGCCCCAAAATCTTCTCTCGTTCACCATTTCTTCTAGTGCATCCTTCAGAAGGCAGTTTCTTCTCAACCATTCATCCAGCTAATTCCTTTTCCTCTTTCTGATCAGTTTCAGCATCATTCTCTCTTCACCCACTCTTTCCAACACAGCTTCGTTCTTTACTCTGTCCATTTCACACACTCCAAAATTGATATTGTACTCTCATACTTGTTATTGACCTATTTTAATCATCATCTCCGAATTCCGTATGTTCTGAAAGTAACAGCTGCTTGAAATTCATGTGATTCATCTGCATAGATATTACTTTGAGAAACAAATTTTCATTTAACCGATAGTGTATGTGCATATCCAATGTTTCCATAGATATCTCATTAATAATTCATGTACAAATACATTTTGCGACTAGAATTAGTTTGAACTGTTACTTGCAGTTCCCGTGTTTTTAATCTTGAATATTCAGTCTCATCATCTATGTGAAGAATTTTGTAATACGGGTTTTATTATCATTAGTAACTTCATAAATAGTCGCTATACAGGGTGGACCATCAGGAGGAACGTGACCTCCAACTAAAGATGAAGCAATAAACAAATATTTTAAACTTTTCGCAGGATTTATAAAATCCATAGACTTTGTCAAAGTATAGTACAAAACAAGAACACAGTACCTTGCAAAGATGTGACTAATTTGAATCTGATTTACATGATTATTCCGAGCATGTAGTATTGCTGCAAAATAATGGAGCATGCTGCTAAAAAAAAAAAGTGGACCATTGAAGTTGATACTACGAAATATCTAAAAAAGAAATAGCTTGAGAAATAAATGTTTTAAAAGAAAGTTAGTGGACTTCAGGCGGGATAAGAAATTGCGATATTTATGTTTTATTTGGAGAAAATTTTCAAGGTAATTTGAAATTCAAACTAATATTGTTTTTAATTGGAGATCTGTATTTTTGTTTTTTATTCTTATTCTGCTTAAAAATTAATCACATTTGCATTACTCGTATTTGTATTAAATTGAGTCCGCCGAGTTAGTTCTGTGATAGCATGTCTGCCTCCAGACTAGCCGGCCCGGGTTCGATTTCCGGTGGGTTCAGATGTAACTTATTTTCTATAAAATTTCTACCTGGTGAGAATGGTTTTAAAGTCAAACGTTTAGAAAATAGAAAATATATTTAAATGGAAAAGATCCACTGTCAGCAATATCTTTGTTCGTTTTTTATTCCATTTTAAAATGTCTGCGAGAAATTTATTGTCATTTCAAATGTTTAATACAAAAGATATATCTTTGTTCATCTTGAGGGTCACTATATAATTTCAAATGGTATGATATCGCTCTAAGATATCGAAAAATTTCATTCCTATCTTTGTAATCTTGGTAATTGCCGACAATGTTGAAAATTCTCGTTTGTTCTGTGGTAGCATGTCTGCGAATCTGTTGTTCAAAGATGAAGCCAGCACAAGTCGTTGGAATTGAGAGGAATCATTCAACCACATTATTCGTACGCTGACTGCCATTAATTATTAATTCATAGACGTTCCATGTCCCAGGAAAAAAAATGTATGGGGAACTGCTCGCGTTCGCCCTCTTGCCGGAGGATATGTAATTTTAATGTAATATGCTAACTCCAAGAGATCGTCCACAAATCTTTCAAATTGAAAGTCATTTAGCGGAATAAACGGCAATCCCATAATTTAGACCCCTGTTGACTACATTTCTCCGTATTGTTTGATTGAAGTGGAAAAGATACCCACTCACTACCATCCACTGGAATGCCAGTCGACAAGCATTCATATTGGCGATTTCAAAATCACACATTGTATAGATAGGATTGCAAGTGAGCATTAAATGTGATGAATAATTTTTTATCTCATATATAGTGCGATAAGTATTTTCAGTCTTATTTGCACTTAGGCAATGTACTAAAGGAAATACTTAACCTCAAATAATCCCATACACTGTGAAAAGCTGAGAAAAAATTGATTTCGTATGATGGGCTTTATAATATGGTGGACCACATAGATGTTGGACTTTTTACTCCATGGATAAATTGTATGTAGGACTTTAAATGTTGGACTATTTAGTTTATGGACATTTTCTTGTGGACCTTTTGTTATGGACATTATAACCTGGAAGCTTTCTACCTCGGGGCTAGGAAAGGTGGCGGTGCACAACTTCTAGTCACTAAATTGTGCACCAATATGCCTGGGTTAAATCCCAAATCTCTCCGCACTGCATGTGAAGAAAAGGCATATGTCACTGTTGATAGTGATTAATCCGTCGAACGGGGATGTTAAGTCTGGCGGCCCCCTTGGTGCTATTCGAAAGGAGTAGGCTATCTACCGGCACCGGGTTTCCCTTATTCCTTCCTCATCTTCATAATCATCCTCCCCCATTCCTTACACTACACTTACATGAACACTGGCACATACACACACCCTAGTACACAACATAACTCTTCACCGATACACATTATGCATAATGTGGCCCGCCGAAGTGATGTGCAACTTGAAAATGGATCAATCCTGCCATCGATCACCAATATTCGGAACCCGAATCACGTAAGTGAAGTGGATAGTCATTAGATACACACATCAAATTGATGGTTCCTCGGTAGACGATCTTTTACATCATAAATTGTCCATAACTTTTTAGCGAATTTAGTAGTTAATAAGACAGCACGTTAACCTGAGCAGGATGTTTAAACTGAGTGTAAACGACAATAATTACAACGCTACCGGATGAATGTACGAACTCGAAGACGGCTGATAGAATGGCCTATGAATGATTGTAAGAGTAGCAAGCTGCTCTATCTTGGTATTATTTGCACAACTGTACACTTAACGGGAAAAGGAATGGGCCGACTCTTGGTCAATAGAAATGCTAAGTTCTATGGCGCGGTTCACTCGTGTAAACGCACTGCACTTCAAGGCATTTCTGTGGTGTTTCTTCATTGAAAGTCGTCCGTCTACAATGTTTTTAGAATATACAATCTAACTTAATATTAGAGACTATGAAAAAAGTAAAGACAGTTCTAATGAAAATATCGAAAGATGAAATAGTCAAATACTGTGATAAAAATTAAGAGGAGAAACTCGGATGTCAAAGAACCCGTTGAATAACGTTATGAAATGGGTTTGTATATTTATGTTTTCTATCTTATTAAATATCACAGTATATTTTGTTCTGAAAATGAATTTTAAAATGTTAAAATATTACATTCGTTCCGATGACTTCATTCCATTCCATGGTCATTTTCGACCAATCAAGTTTAATGACATTTTGAATTACAACCAATCACAATGATACATCGCGATAATTTTTGTAACTCGTATCACAATCAATTTATCGCATGGTCGTTCTTTTGTTCAGTCAGTTTCGCTAACTGTTCCCCGTAAATCGATGAGCATGAATTCATATGATTTGGTAAACTGTGTTTCCAACAATTGTTCATTTAATTATTTTATTAATCAGGTTCCTTGTAATTATATTAAAATATTTATATTAAATGATGAATTCAGCATATAATAAAAATGTATTTCTGTTACAATAACGAGAGGAATACGCAGTATATGTAATTCACATAGATAAACCTGTATTTCACTTTTCGCAATTGGTATTGCTCAATAACATCCAATTTCTTTATTCCAGTAATCGATGTTCATGTATTTCAACTTCACAATAGCTGGATAGATTAAGTACTCATAAATAATAATATTAACATTTTGTGAGCGAATTTTAGGGATAAATTATTTACATTTTTTATTTTTTAGAAGTTATTTTACTAACAAATGTCACATCTTAGTTATTTAGATTCTGAATGAGATAAGGTGATAATGCCGGTCAAAAATTGAGCACAATGGAAATTAAATCAAAAGCTTTAACAAAACACGTCATGAAATATTATATAGAATAAAATTTTATCTCGAAAAGGATGCAAAAGCGAACAACATTTTATTAAACATTTTGCCTAACTCCTTTAACTTTAATGTTTCTCTCGATCAGTCTTATCTTACGTTTCGTATCTAGTGCAGTCTCGTAAATAAATGTTTTTTTTAAGTTAGAAAAACTCGAACAATTCGAACAGAATTACATAATATATGATGTTCTTTACACAAAATATAAATGTTATTTTACACTTCTCAAAGAAGCTAGGCAGAACGGTGATGATAGAGTCTTGTCGACTTGAAATGATCAAAATTACGAAAAATGATGTCGAGGATTATACCGATGAGGATGACGACGACGAGGGATGATAAGTCAATGGGAAGAATATGATATTACGAGCACTAATCACAAAGGAATGCGTTTTACGTTCTTACTCACACGAGGAAATAAACTGAGATGAGTAACTCTTCCAAAATATTTGAAACCCTTACCTAGAAAAGACCTTTGGTTTTGATCGCATGTAATTTACAAATGAAGTCATGAAAATAGTACCAATATAAAGTCATTAAAAGATTTTTATATATTCTTATAGACGTTCAATTGCTCTTGTAACTTACAGTTGCCATCATCATAATCATCATTTGTTTGGGTAGGTCCTTTCCTGACCATTAGATTCTGAGGTGATTCTGTTCAAATTTTACGAAAGATTCAGTCTTTTGAAAACATCACGGAACCAATAAATTCATCATCGTTTTCAATTGGTCTGGATATTTATGAAGAAATTCTTCGTAGCACTTTGTCCTCTGGTTTTAGGGCTTGCAGAACTATAGTCGGAAGAGATGAAATCGGAAACCGCTTGTGAAGAATCTAGCCTTAAAATCAGTGAAATGTAACGGACAAACAAAGTGGATCTGCTCAAACAGATTGTTTGATAATACGTTGCAGATTAATAATTGACTGGGAATGAAAATCCAGATTTCTGTCCTCTAAAGGAGCCATTTCTGCTGTCAACAATGAACAAATTTGTTTATAGAACAGTTATATTATGAGGCACTGTTACCAACTAGGAAAAAATGTTGCCACAACAAAACCTTTTGAGTTTCTCTTTCCATTGAGTGCTATTTTGAGAATAAGTTCTTAAAAATACATGTGTTAAAGGGAAAGGTCTTTTACAGGAGAATGGATATCTACTCCTTTACCAACATAGTTTAAAGCTGCACGTTAGGTTTAACCTGAAAATATTCAGGAAAGAAGATGAAGATTGCTTTGAGCATGGCAGCCTGGAACTGTTTCTAAAGAACGTAACATTTCGTCTGTAAGTTTTCAGTGCTTTTAAAGTACAGTACATACTGTAAATAAATGAAATCCTTTGGGAAGAACTCTTGAACTTAGATGGGAAGATAGTCAAAAAGATTTGAAAGCTATTAAAATGATTTTACATATTCTTGTAAGCAGTAAAGCTCTTGTAACTTACAGTTGCCATCATCATAGTCATCATTATGTTTTGGTAGGCCCTTTTCCGATTACATTTAGTTCCATGAATAGAATTATGATTAAATTATAGGACTTTTGAATCAGTCGTGCATTCAGAAGACTTAGAAAGGATTTTATACTTTGATTTAGTAGTCGTGAAGGTTTACTAGCTGAAATGGGTAAAGGATATCTAGAGCTGTTGATGAAGACGAAATCGTGCAGAAGGAAATAATAGACATACAAAGAATACTGAACGAGATGGACCATAGAGACAGGGAATCGAGATGACTCCGCGGGTAAAAGAGGACGAATCAGTGAATCAGAAGACTGATAAGGACCGTTTTAAGGAAGGCGTTCAATAGTGCGTAGTGAAATCAAGAATGGGAAAACAACCGGAGTTGATGGAATACCCATTTAATTTGTGAAATACTTAGGTGAATATAGGAAGTGAATTATATACTTATGCACCAAAATATATGAGAAAGGGGAATGACCTTAATGTTTTATGAAGACAGTGTTGTTGCCAATAACGAAGAAAAATAATGCCAAAAAAATATAACGAGTTCAGGACTATCAGCTTGATAACGCACATGTTCTGCGAATACTGAATATACGTTCATGTTCCAAGATAGAAAACAGTTGGAATAATAGGAAAGGCAGTTTAAATAAGAGTAGTTTGGCTTCAGGAAGAGAAAAGGTAAAAGAGATGTGATTGGACTATTACGAACAATAGGCGAAAGATACTTTGAGAGAATATAACAGTATATGTAGCATTTGTGGATATAGAAAAGGGATTCGAATTCTAAATGAGGCAGTACAGCAAGTGGACAGCTTTAAATACTGGGTGTTCATTTCATAGTGTGTCATGACGTCACTGTTGTGAGTCAGCGATTTGAAGCGAGTTTCAGCTTTTATGTCAGAGAAGTTGCCTATTATTTAAGGCGTTCAATCTGAACTTGAGAACGTGTACGGTATAACTTAAACGTCGTAGCAACAGATGGCGGTCTGTACGGTCTGTGTGCTACCTTAACCTCTTTCGAACTGTGTTTTGCACGGGCAAGTCGTACGCAGGGTATTTGTTATCATCGGTTGCGTACGGCAACATTCCACAACACAAATCAAATGCTCCGTGTCCAAGTTGACCATCGAAGTTAATGTCAACAAATACGTAAGTAATCGTCTTATCCCTCTCGCCATATCCCGACAGTAAGAAAAAAACTCACCTCAGTACGTGTTTCCAAACAGTTCACATTCCAACTACTACTGGCTTTGCCGTACGTATCGGTACGTACTCTTCAGAATGAAAGCCGTACTTGCTAGGCAACTACTCTGACACATAGGTAATACGCCTGTGGGGAAGTGTAGGAAGATTGAATTCTCTAGGCTCATCGGATAGCCACATGACGGCATAAAGCGAGCCATGACACACTTTGAACTGAACACGCAGTGCTTGGGGTGTACTGTAAGCAGTAACATGAGCTGCTGCCAAGAAGTCAAAACAAGAATAACAATGACAAAAGAAGGATTTAATAGAAAAAGGAGCATATTCTACGGAACTCTAGGAAAAAGAACTGAGGAAGAGAATAGTGAAGTGCTTGGAGTGGAGTGTGGCATTGCATTGTATGGAGTAGAAACATGGATATTACAACGTGAACAGAAACGACTGGAAGGATTTTAAATGTTGATATGGTGAAGAATTATGCGTGTGGAATGGACAGACTGAATAAGAAATGAAGTTGTGTTGGAAAGAGTGGGTGAAGAAAGAATGACGCTGAAACTGATCAGAAAGATAAAAAGGAGTTGGTTGTTTCTCTACTGAAAGATGCTCTTAATGGAATTGTGAACGGGAGAAGAGTTCGGATATTTGAAGATATCGACGACATTAATATACTATATATGGATCATATGCGGAGACTAAGAGGAAGGCAGAAACAGGAAAGTTCGGAGAATGCTGGGTTTGCAATGAAAGACCTACCCTCGGGCACAACACTATGAATGAAAAATAGAAAGAAAATTATGATAGCAAGTTTTGTTAAGGACGCCTTTAAGGAGACCTGCAAAAAATTACGCACATACCACAAAATTTGACACTAGTATAATATTCAGTAAACCATTATGTAAGAAAGAAAAATGCAAATGGAGAAAATTAAATTTAAAAGTTTAAGGGCCTCAGAGAGCGTGCAATCATTAATAAACTATCGGTCGAAACAGCCTATTGAAGATGCCTTTATGGATGAAAATTTCTGGAGAGATTCCATAATAAAAATGTCAGTGGAGTTTGATACAGTTTTTTTCATATTTTTGAAAACAGACAACAGTACATATCTTCTCATAATGAGTGATCAGAATGTTTTACAAACTATTCTGTCTATCGTTCATTCACCACTAAACTGTTTGATTTTATATTTTTTTCTTAGCACTTGAAGAATGATCTGAAAAAGTAGGGAGGAAGTTATGTTTCATAGAGTTCGAAAGCTATGTCGAGCAAATTTAGGGAAGAATTTTTATTATTCCAGGAGGAATAGTGATTTTTCAAAATATGGTTCAAATTAAATTTACAACAATTTTAAATGGTATAATTTTGGACGAAACGAGTTGAAATTTTACGTAGTGGCTGTTTATATGTAGCATGAAATGTATACAAAATTTCAAAGATTTATTTCAAATGGTTAATTCTGTGACTGCTGACGCCGTGAGTTATAACAGTAACAAACTGAAATAGAAGGGAACTCTTAGGTATACATCTGAGCAGCTGATTTTGTCTTTTGACATTAAAAACACATAGAGCTAAACGAGAAAGATAAGGAGACTTCTACCTAACCCTAGAAATATTATAGGTTAACATTATGCATGCATGCAGTTAGTAAATAGAAGTAATATATTGTCGCGTTTACCGCTTTTTTATGAGCTAGCAATGAGAAGGTAGTAAGTAATAGATACCGATAGCATTAAATATTAAGTGTTTCTTGTATTATTTCATTTTCAAGGCTTCCATTTTATGGTGTAATGGTTGAGTTAAAATGATGTTATCTGGAGAACGATTCCGCTAGTTTTGATTATATGACCAGTTTAACAATCTTCTCATTTATCTGTGGTTCATTCTTGAGTTCTGCTCAGTAAACATAAGGTAAGAAAAAGTGCAATTCATATGTCCAAAGAACTTGCGACAATTTTGTCTCCTATTGGGATATACGACTTTCGGCCTATTCTGATAGGAAGTTATAATACCGTAATTCCAAGTAACATAAATACTGACGGCATTTTCGCTTCTTATTTGGAGATACTGTTGATTTGCTTCGGACGACTTCCATATTTGTACTTATAACGTTAATAAAACGTCATTTTTTCGTGACAAAAACAGAAATTTCACCGTCACTGCAGCTCACCTCTGGAAAAATCTACCACGGACAGAGACTGTCGGACATTATCTAGTTTAAAAAATAAATTAAAACTGAATTTTTTCAATTCAGATTCCTTTCAAATATAAATCCTTTTCTCTGCTATAGTTTTGTTAAAAATATATATTTCCTTTTCTTCTTTATTTTTTGAATCAACAGACGAATTTATTATCGTAGGCTTTTTATTTTGGATTTAATTTAAATATTATATATTTTTATTTTATTACATTCAATTTGTTATATTCTTCCTTACGTTTTCCCTGTTAACTATTTACAGTAACTGAGTTGCTTTTATTATATTCCAATCTTTAGATATATATTTTACTTTCTTTTTTCTATTATGCTACTATTTTCATATTGTTTACTGTCAATTTTGTTGTGCTATTATATTCTATAATATGTTAGTATTCTGTTCTTTAACTTTTTGTTAAATTTCACTACTTGTAGACTATACTTTGTGAACTGGTGTGTGTGTCAGAGAAGGCTGTATGACCTTAACTCTGCCAGTATAAATAAATAAATAAATAAATAAATAAATCAATAAATAAATAAATGAATAGGTAGGTAGGTAGGTAGATAGATAAGGAAAGAAATGAAGAAATAAAGAAGGAAAGAAATGAAGAAATAAGGAAAGAAAGAAATGAAGAAATAAAGAATGAAAACATGAAGAAATAAAGAATGAAAGAAATGAAGAAATAAAGATTGAAAGAAAGAAAAGAAATGAAGAAAGAAAGAGAGAAAAGAAATGAAGAAAGAAAGAGAGAAAAGAAATGAAGAACTAAAGAAAGAAACGAAATGAAGAACTAAAGAAAGAAACGAAATGAAGAAGTAAAGAAAGAAAAGAAATGAAGAAATAAAGAAAGAAGAGAAATAAGGAAAGAAAAGAAATAAAGAAAGGATTAAATAATAAATCAATTTAGTTATTTTTATTACTTTAACACGTCAGAAATGCTAACCTGATTCCGAGGCTATAGCTACATATCTCAAAATTAAAAAAAAAAAAAAAAAAAAATAGAGTTACGGTTTTTTCGCTTAGTACAGCAGTGTTGCCAGAAGTACTATCAATATAACTTTGTAATGAGTACGTCATTTCTATTTTGTGCTATGCTTGA
The DNA here is from genome assembly GCA_025594305.2 of Periplaneta americana. Lineage (NCBI taxonomy): Eukaryota > Metazoa > Arthropoda > Insecta > Blattodea > Blattidae > Periplaneta > Periplaneta americana. The sequence goes on along the minus strand of JAJSOF020000005.1, from coordinate 35,961,782 downwards.
GAAAGTGTGGGAGATTTGTCTCCTTTTATTGTTGTGTGTGTTTATGTGAAAAAAGTCAGTTCGCACTCATATTACACATTTCGAGCAGTGCTAAATTGAATGTAGACAGTTTCGTAATGAGTATTTTGCATATGAAAAACTTATCCATTTAAAACTTTAGATCCCATGCCTTTCCTGTACTTCTGTAAAATTGCAGCAGTTGAGAGAATGCAGCAAAAAATTAGAAGGAAATAGAGAACGCAGTCTAGAAGATTAAGCACTCTTGACCCATTACCGATGTAGTATTCAAACTCGAGTTAATGCATGTTTAATGAAGAACAGACCTCAATTCCCTCAAGGCAATTGAATGGCTCTTAATTGAACTTGGTCAAAGGAATTGAGGAGTTATTGTCTAGTCTCTGTTTCAAGCAGGAACAATGACTACTCCAGTAGCAGCCCGAGATAAGTGACTGCACATCTTGTAAGTTAGGATGCCTTCATGAAAGGAGTTTGTGTTCTACGTAATCATGTTTAATCAATATACACAATGATTTGAGTTCAGCCGTACAATACAGCGTGTTCATATTCAGTGTCATGTAAGGTCTTGAAAATCTGTTATGCTTTACTAATAATATGCGCAATGTTCAAAATATACAGAGGTGAGCCCGCCTGGGGAGAAATAAAAATTAGGTTGCAGCCGCCAAATTACTCTTCATGTAAATTGACGGAAATAAGACACAAGACACACACTGGAAAGTTTTCTTTTCTCAATCGTACTATCAGGGATTGGAATGCTTTACCTGCAGACATATTAAAGGCTTTAAAATAACCAAAAATGTATTTAAAAATAGGCTTAAGGACTATACTAATAGACGGTAGTACATTATACACTCCATTTAAATAATGTACGGTAATTAATATTTTGTTATTGAGGTGTTGCATCAGTGAACAAGTGTGTTGTGTCAATGAAGCATGAAGTGTATTGTGTAAGTGAAGTGTGTCTCTGTCAGTGAAGCTTATAGTGGCAGTACAAAGTGTTTGAACAGTGAAATGCTTTTGAAGTGTTAGTGAAATCAGGATAGAATCAGTGAAATGTGTCGCAGTTTCAGTGCAGTGAGTGAGTTGACAGCGAAATGAGTGTAGTGCTGAAAGGTACAGGGACATCATTTTATTTTTACTAACATTTTTAATATTAACCTGTCTATACCTTTAGAGAACCGGAAACACCGCTTGCTCCCTCCTCCAAGACTGGAGTTCCATGATACTGGCGTAAAACACAAATCACTCTACTAGGTATAGAAGGAAGAAAAGTAGTTCATCCATTTACGTAAACTAGGAAATATCGCGATTTTGAGTTTGATAATTTTCATCAGGTTTTTCTTTAATCAAAGTACAGTACTGTATTAAGAATAAGTGTTTTTACTCACGAAGTGAGTTATCCATGCGAACGTATTCATTATGCAGTGTATATTATACTGTCTACAGCACATTAGCGTACAATATAGAGAAAGAAGTTAAATTGAAAAATAATCATAATATGAATATTTAAACACAATTTTGAAAATGGTGGCCGTTCATTTCGATACAGGCTTCAGTTCTTTTGTGCATATTATCGCAATATAGACTATTGCATCTAATTCCAATTGCCAGTTTCGTCGTTCGTACTAGTAACTCATGTTGAAAGAATTCTGTACCTACTCTACGTACTGTAAATTCAATCTTCACTTCTGCCCGACCCGAAAATATAAAATTACTCAGACATGCTATCTACTGTCCGTCCAAGTGGTTATGCCGCAGGATTGTAGAAAGGGAGGAAATCACGTGACTGTTAGTTACTTAACGAGGCCCTTTTATTTAAGTTAAATTAAACAGCTGTATAATATTACATAAACGTCCAATTCCTAACAGAAATTAATGTTTTCAGAAAAGAGCTAAGACAGCCCAGCTTTTACAGAGGGACGAGCAGAAGCAGGTGGAGGAAATCGGGATGCGACGTAGGCAAACGGACAGTACCTGTGCGAAAATATGATTCAATATTTAAAGCTCTTTCGTCACTGGAAAACGCGAACATATTTCTGGAACGTACTATACTCAGTAACTCAGTACTGCTTACTGTCTGCGGTCTTGGTTCTGTGTGGAGTTGGAACTTCCTTAGTAGCAGGGGTGGGAGTGAAGTACATTAAAAAACTCAGGTACAATAAAAATTGAAGTAAAAATAAAATGATGTCCCTGTACTTGTGCAGGTCTGAACATATTATCATACTCGTGGGTTTTATTTGGAACTTAGGGTTAAGATACAAATTAGTTTACTTTAAATGTTATTTTAAGTGACCCTTCTTCATTTAATTTAGGATGCTCACTGTTATTATTATTATTATTATTATTATTATTATTATTATTATTATTATTATTATTGTCATTATTGAGTCTAATTAGTTACCACTGCCACAGGGTATATATTTTTTTAAAGTGTGAATAAATACATACATATTTATTTTTAGACTGTGGTTCTTGTTAATTTGAAAAATGTCTTGTTGAATTGATACTTCTTCAGGCAGTGTACGAACGATGTGAAACAAAATTTCTGTGACAGATTTTTAAGACGGATTTTCTTGTTGTTGCTACGGTTATTTCAATGTTACTTTGTTATCGCTGGTATAAAGTTCTTAATGTTTGCGGTTTTCCAGGACTGTAAACAAGTTAACGTATAATTTAGTGGTAGTGAGGCTCTTGCAATGCGTTTCCTTTAAAGTGTTGTGAAATTGCCTTACTGACAAGTTTTTGTTAGAAAATATCCGAAATCAGAGACAGAACTGAATGAAGACAGTAAGGCTTGAAAGAAGGAACGCAAATGAACCACCGAAAACCAAAAATGTGGACTAAAACGAGCGCGAGAATGCAGGGAGAGGGAAAATGGATTTTCTAACCTGGCTTATGCAGTTCGGTTACAAAGTGTCAACAATTGAGTAAATGTAATGATTTCCGACAGCCAGAAATCAACGAGTGCAATACCTGATCAAAATATCAGCGATGTAGATTTAAATTATTGGGCTAAAAGGGACGAAGTTACAGGAAAATGGAGAAAGTTACAAAGGGCAGAACAGCATGCATTGAATTCTTCACCTGACATAATTAGGAACATTAAATCCAGACGTTTGAGATGGGCAAGGCATGTAGCACGTATGGGCGAATCCAGAAATGCATATAGAGTGTTAGTTGGGAGGCCGGAGGGAAAAAGACCTTTGGGGAGGCCGAGAAGTAGATGGGAGGATAATATAAAAATGACTTTTAAGAAACCCGCAGGTTCAATTCCGCCCTCACATAAGCCCGACAACGGTCCCTATCCTGTGCAAGATTAATCCAGTCTCTATCATCTTATCCCACCTCCTTCAAATCCATTTTAATATTATCCTCCCATGTACGTCTCGGCCTCCCCAAAGGTCTTTTTCCCTCTAGTCTCCCAACTAACATTCTATATGCATCTCTGTATTCGCCCATACGTGCTACATGCACTGCCCATCTCAAATGTCTGGATTTAATGTTCCTAATTATGTCAGGTGAAGAATACAATGCGTGCAGTTCTGTATTCTGTAACTTTCTCCATTCTCCTGTAATTTCCTCCCTCTTAGCCCAAATATTTTCCTAAGAACCTTGTTCTCAAACACCCTTAATCTCTGTTCCCCTCTCAAATTGACAGTCCAAGTTTCACAGAACAACCGGTAATATAACTGTTTTATAAATTCTGTCAGTTTTTTTGACACCTGACTAGATGACAGAAGCTTCTCAACCGAATAATAACATGCATTTCCCATATTTATTCTCGGTTGAATTTCCTCCCGAGTGTCATTTATATTTGTTACTGTCGCTTCAATATATTTGGATTTTTCCATCTTTTCGAAGGATAAATCTCCAACTTGTAGCCTATGTTTCCATTTCGTGCAATATTCTGGTCACGAGACATAATTGTATACTTTGTATTTTCTGGGTTTACTTCCAAACCTATCGCTTTGTATGTATATTTATTTACTCTGCAAGTCGGCAAGCATCGGGTGGCAGTGGTACAAGCAATATAAACAATACAGAATAAAATTACAACACAAAATACAATTAGTTACACAATACATTTATATACACAATATGATAAGAATATACAATACAATTATACACAATAATTACAATTAATAATAATGATAATACATAAAATAACCTAATTACTAAGTGAACCTAATTTTACATTACTACCTACATATATATAAATAGGTCCTACATAAGTTTCACATTGGTACGGATAATAATCCTTCACTTTACTCTCATTTCATTCACTGCACAGGCAATATGACACATTTCACTGACACTTTAGAACACATTTGAGTGACACTATACAACACATTGCACTTACACTATAGAATACATTTCATTGACACTATAAATTATCACTGATCGAAACTATTCACTACACTGCAAAACCATAACTGCACTGACTCATCACGCTTTACTGATACAACAGTTCAAATAATACATAAAATTACACCCTTATTCATACTTACAAAGAAAACTACATTTAAACTAAACGTTTATATGGCTCAAGTAAAATTTCCGTGTTTTCCCTAATCGTTTGTGGATTTTCTCCTAACATATTCACGTCGTCCACGTAGACAAGAAGTCTGCTATTAAACTTATTAAATTAATTCATTCATTCTTTAAACTTAGTGAGCATTGATTATATCGTAGGCCTATATGAAAATTCAGTAAGCTATGAAATATCCCAATTATTTGCAACAAATATTCTTGGACTAAAAAAAGACCCTGATAAGTAGCATTAAATTCAATACCAACTAAGTTGCGACGGTTAAACTGTACATTTCTTTACTTTCGTCTATCGATGTAAAATACCGAGTTTAGTAAAAACAAATGTACGCCCTGGTTGGCTGCTGGTGACGTTTGTGCTACAAGGAGTTTCAACAGACCCAAATCACTGCAGTTGACAGCCGGGAGAGGAACCAGCTTTGACGTACATTCCAGCTTCAAAGACAAAGACCTCAATTCTCTGCGTTTGTTAGCTTGAAACCGGTATCCCTAAACAAGAATATTTTCAGTACATACGAGTCGATCAATCTTGATCTGAATGAAGGGGGGGGGAGCAACGGTGCATAGTTCAATGGTTGCTTGAGTATTTTGGACTTTTTCCATTGCTAATTTTCAAAAAATTGTCGTCAGCTGAAAACCTACTGTGGGGATCGTTACAAACAGCTAGCCTGTCTGACCGATCGACGATCGTCAGGTCGGTGCGAAATATTAATATAATTATTGTGTCCCCGCTCATTAATTTATTTTCTATTTTTTCATGATTTCACTATTTCCACTCTTGATTGTCAGTGGCTCTTATTCCTTGTCTTTTGTGTTATTATTCTATATATTAGTTTAGTTACAATCATGGAATTCTTCTTTCCATTCTCTATATTTCATGTTACAACAGCTTATGACATCGTGTTTTCCGTCATTATACAGAGTGGAAGGTAAACTTTTACAATTCTCCTGTAATATGACATCTCGAATTATGACAAACAAGAAACCCTAATAGTCTTTTGTAACTTAAAATTATGATTAAAGTTTTCATGAAACTTCTCAAAATTGGATTTTTATCTCATGTAGATGATAGAGTAAGCTATGTATGGCCGTGTTACAGTAGTATTTGCATGAAAAATAACACAGATTTCGAATAAATAGCGTTAATAGTCGTGTACATATTGCATGGGAACAGGGTTGTGACACGCCGGCAACACTGTTTCTTACGTACGCGAACCATGTGACCGAGCTAGGTGTACGGAGCGGACGATACGCTTACATTCACTTCGTCATTAGTTGCAGGCTACGTGCAGTTTGAAGCAGTTGAAACACAACGAGATGCCACAGTTTTCTAATCGTGAGTATCTGGACATGTTATTAATTTATGGCGAAACTGGTCACAATGCCGCTGCAGCTGCTCGCTTATACCGTGACAGATAACTAGATCAGGAGTGTGAAAGTTGTAGACACGCAACTGGTGGACACTTTGAACAATATCTTTAAAAAACACTGTTGAGAATGGTGTACAAAATTTAACAGTGTCCCCCACATTATTGTGTATCATTTTCATTTAGTTTCAAAGTTGTTTATTTCTTCAAAACACTGTATTGTAATTGAGTTGGAGTAACATCAACTGTGTGATCCTTAATGTAAATAATACTGTATTTAAAGGATTAATTTTGTTTTATGCATAATTTTTCATTCTTCTGTATTAATGATGAAATTGCCTTAAAATGTAACGGAAACTACGTGTTTGGTCGTGCTAAATTTAGTGCTGAAACGATACAATAATGAACCTTTCATCATAGATAACGAATAACATAGCTCATGTAATTAACATGTTACGATTACATAAATTTTGATTTCACTGCATTTCAACAGAAGTTTTTGTTTACATCCTATCAATACCACTGCCAAGTAGATGATTGGAGCGGCATTCAGTATGTTGGTATATAATGATCTCGCGGAGTAAACACTGCTACTGTCTACAACGTTGTAACATTGCAACATTCGTTTTTTCGAAATATTACAAAAACTATTGGTCGTATAAAAAATATTATTTGACAAATGACATGATCTGTTAGGCTATGTGTGTGAAGGATTGTAAAAGGTTACCTTCGTCGATCAGTCAGACAGGCTAGCTGTTTGTAACGATCCCCACAGTAGGTTTTCACCTGACGACGAAGAAAGATTCACTCTTCGAAACGTTGTGCTACAATTTTTTTTAATATTAGCAATAGAAAAAGTCCAAACAAGTCAACCATAGATCAAGCTTGCCAGGAACAGTGCTCGATGGATCGCACCTGGCTAATTGAAAGATAGGTTTGCACTTGCGGAAGGACTTCTTCCAAGAACAAGAAGGCTAATTCCAATACTTCTTGGTAATCATTACGCGGTTGGGTTACTTCAAGTTGACTAACCACAAAATCTTTCACATCTGTGGAAACGTCCTTAACTTCGGCTGCAGTATATGGTACTTCTACCCCAGGCTTGTAATCGTGACCAAACTATGAATAATGTTGGGCCAGAACTTCTTAAACGTCTTAAACAGTAGGATCTCCGGTCCACTTGATAGTCTCTTTGTGATGCAGACATTAAATGCTTCCTCCATGGATGGTTATGGTTATGATGTCTGCATGCCAGATACAGAACTTCTGATAGTTGAGTATGGTTTTACGACTTGAACGTATTACTCAATTACCCATATGTCATTATGGCACTCCTGCATGAAATTAAACACCGTTGAGAATACCCTAAATATGCTCTGATCGCTCCAATTTTTGGCACATGTCCGTTTTTAATGGTGTACTACTAGATAAGAGGTTAGAAGGTGGGAATTTCCGAACTTTTCTTTTTCAGGTCGTATGAGGACCACCCTAGTGTACAGCGTAGGAAGCTGAAGTACATTATTCTCATGTTGGTGAACATTAATGCTGTTATATATGCCTATTTTATGATTGTTTGAGAAAATGAAGTATCTAGAGATCATTCAGTGATTATATGATGAAATAAATAGATTTTTACTAAAAGAGCGAAAAGAATCTACACAGAGCAACAAGATTCATTTGTCCAAGTATATACCTAATATATATGTGGCCTAGTCTGAAGTTTTTCACAATATCTTAACCTGGCTTTATTTTACCTTCTTATTTAGATTCATGCTTATATCGCATACTTAGAATAATTCTATCGAAACTACCAAAAGTTAGTTTAGAGCAAATGCAAGATAAACATTTCAGTGTCGTATGAAAACTCAGGATTACCAAGTATTAATATGAGCCCTGCAATCTTTGTATTACAAGTTAGTGATACGACAGAGGGTTAAAATATAAAGATTACAAAACTGACTAACTAAAAATCCAATTTATAGGAGTTACGACAGTATTATTCTAGGGGTACGATATGTAGGTTATAACATTTGAATATGTTATATTCATATTTTATTCCAGAAAATGTTATTGCCGTCAGAAAAAAAAAAGAAATTGGCGAATTATTTATATTTAGGGCCTTTTGTAGTGGTTTAATAAAAAAATACATTATTATTCTCTGAAAGAAAAAAGCAAATTGTCCAATTATTTGTATACAGAGTGATTCTGAATGTAAAGTCAACCGCTGAGGAGATGATTCAGTGCGACATTTAGAGCAGGAAAGTCCATGTCAGTTTTATTTATTGGCATCCGTTTCAGAGTTACAATAGGTCAAACAGTTAATTCAAATCTCATGACACTTACAATAAATAATAGTAATTTACCGTCTGTTGTTTTCATCTAGGTTTGTATACAAAGCATGATTTTCACCATAGATGCAATGGCAATGGAACACACGCCGTCAAATGTTGTGATTACGTGACGGAAGACAGAGGAGAGCCAAGTTACCACGCCTCACGCCTTACAGTAGGACCTGTAGTTCAGTACCGACGGAGAAGCTACAGAGAATGCATAAAAATGTTTAGTAACGCAAATATCGAGACATGCATTATAGTATGGGTTCTGGCCAGCAAGGTCCCCTGATTTAACGCCTCTGGACTTCTTTGCATGGGGATTTATGAAATAAAAGGTATACGCTACGGAGATTACAGGCAGAGATCTTTTGTTTCAGGGAATTAATGCAGTTTGCAACAGATATCAAACTACGTACGAAAAGGGCTGTTAGACATGTGCACAACGCAGTAAGAGAACGCGCCCAGGCATGTTTGCGTGTAAACGGAGGACATTTTGAGCAGCTGCTCCAATAAAGTACTGCAAATTAGTAATTATTGTAAGCGAGTCACTTTAGCTGTGAGTAAATGTTTGACCTGTTGACCTGTAACTCTGAAACGGTTGCAAATAAATAAAACTGACAAGCGAATGTCCTGCTCGAATTGTCGGCCTGAATTATCTCAACGGTTGACCTTACCTTTAGAATAATTCTGTATAAGGGGTTTCGTATTCGTTTAACAAGAAAATATATTATTTATTCCCAAAAGTAAAGTGGCAAATGATTTATGTATAGGGGTGTTTCGTATACGTTTAAAAAGAAAATACATTATTGATCTCCAAAAACAAAGTGGCTAATTAATTATTTGTTTATAGGTAGAGGTCTTTTGTAGTTGTTTAACAAAAAAAATACATTATTGATCTGTAAAAACGAAGTGGACAATTTTATATGTATGTAGGGGTGTTTTGTAGTCATTTAACAAGAAAATACATTATTTAGTCGACCTGGTTGGCAAGTTGGTATAGTGCTGGCCTTCTATGCCCAAGCTTGTGGGTTCGATCCCGGACCAGGTCGATGGCATTTAAGTGTGCTTAAATGCGACAGGCTCATGTCAGTAGATTTACTGGCATGTAAAAGAACTCCTGCGGGAAAAAATTCCTGCACATCCGGCGACGCTGATGTAACCTCTGCAGTTGCGAGCGTCGTTAAATAAAACATAACATTTATACATTATTTATCTCAAAAACAAAGTGACCAATTATTTATATAAAGGGGTGTTTTGTAGTCGTTTAATAAGAAATTACATTATTGATCTTCAAAAACGAAGTGGCCAATTATTTGTATATAGGAGTGTTTTGTAGTCGTTTAACAAGAAAATACATTATTGATCTCAAAAACAAAATGGCCAATTATTTGTATATAGGGGGTTTTGTAGTGGTTTAACAGGAATATATATTATTGATCTCCAGAAACAAAATGGCCAATTATTTGTATATAGGGGGTTTTGTAGCCGTTTAACAAGAAAATACATTATTGATCTCAAAAACAAAGTGGCCAATTATTTGTATATAAGAGTGTCTTGTATTCGTTTACCAAGAAAATACATTATAGAGCTCAAAAACAAAGTGGTCAATTATTTGTATGTAAGAGTGTCTTGTATTCGTTTAACAAGAAAATACATTACTGATCTCAAAAACAAAGTGGCCAATTATTTGTATATATGGGTGTTTTGTATTCGTTTAACAAGAAAATACATTATTGACCTCCAAAAACGAAGTGACCAGTTATTTGTAGCCTATAGAGGAGTGTTTTATAGTCGTTTGACAAGAATATACATTATTGAGCTCAAAAACAAAGTGGCCAATTATTTGTATATAGCGGTGTTTTATAGTCGTTTAACAAGAAAATACATTATTGATCTCAAAAACAAAGTGGCCAATTATTTGTGTATGTAGGGGTGTTTTGTTGTGGTTTAGCAAGAAAATACATTATCGATCTCCAAAAACGAAGAGGCCAATTATTCGTATATAGGAGTGTTTTGTAGCAGTTTAACAAGAAAATACATTATTGATCTCAAAAACAAAATGGCCAATTATTTGTATATGGGGGTGTTTTGTAGCCGTTTAACAAGAAAATACATTATTGATCTCCAAAAACAAAATTGGCAATTATTTATATGTAGGGGCGTTTTGTAGTCGTTTAAGAAGCAAATACATTATTGATCTCCAAAAACAAAATGTGCAATTATTTGTATATAGGGGTGTTTTGTAGTCGTTTAACAAGAAAATACATTATTGATCTCCAAAAATGAAATGGCCAATTATTTGTATATAGTGGTGTTTTGTAGCCGTTTAACAAGAAAATTCATTATTGATTTCCAAAATGGTCAATTAAAAGTCGTTTTTACAAGCAAATCATTATTGATTCCAAAACAAAATGGCCAATTATTTGTTTATAGTGGTGTTTTGTAGTCGTTTTTAACAAGAAAATACATTATTGATCTCCAAAACAAAATATGTATTATTTGTATTTTAGAGGCAAATACATTATTGATCTCCAAAAACAAAATGGCCAATTATTTGTATATTAGAGGCATTTTATAGTCGTTTAATAATCGTTTTAATAGTCTTTGGCTTTTAACATTGGGATAATATTTCATTTGGGAGCTCCTTTGATCAGTTTCAGAGAACTGCTGAATGGAAAACATAAGCAATATAGTGATACAGGAAACTAGAGACTCGAATAAAATCTTCTCAACGGCAACGGGTTTATTCCCCACAATTCATTATAATACTCGGAATCGAGTCCTTTTCCGCGTGGTAAAAAGCAGCTACGACTGTGCCGCTATCAGGAGATTAATGTGTGTTATATCACATACGGAAGGAGTACAATGTTATCTTCACGACCGATTAAGCCCTTTCTCATTCGTGTAAGAGAATACGGCAGTGGTGGTGGTGGTGGTTGTGGGAGAAAGCTCTTGTCCGTACATGACAGTACAGTACAGTACAAGCAGATATACAAAGTTTAACCCTGCATCTCACTCCCATTGAGAAGCTGTATGGATCTGTTCCAAGAAGAGACGGAATGAAACTTTTCTTGACAAACCTCAAGTTGTTCACGTGGCTGAAAGGACTATTTCCAATAGATCTACGGCGCAGACATCTGTTGGTTCTGTTCTCAGACTTACGAATCAATTCATAGCTATTCATATAAAACGTAAAAGAACAGCTGAGAATTACAATGACATAATGAATCAAGGAAAGGCTTTTTCGTTGTAACTTTGATAATCACAGATCTCACTATGCTCATGCGCCTGGTTTAAATTTATTTTATTATTTAGTACCGAGAGCGCTAATAAAATGTGAACCATTTAATAATAAGTAACCTTAAAGTAATTATATACTTTTCAATTATAAAGGAAACTTACAAGGGAAGGGTTTCGGTTCGAACAGGAGTTTCGTATCCAAAATGTGAATAGAGGCCCTCTTTACATCTCTCTAAAGCTCCCAAAAGCATTCGTTTGTGTAATATGTGGTTTGTCTGTTAGAGCACTGTACAAATTGAGGGGTGAGGAGAGCACTGCACAAGTTAAGGGAATTGGACACCTTACCTGTACGTCTAGCCTAGCCTAGAAACTAGTGCGAGTGGTAAAATGTCTAAAGCCCATTTAAGAACACTTTTCTCCAACGTTCTGTCTGAAAATATTGCAGCTAATCAAAAATGTAGATTGTTGTGTGAGTCATTGATTACGCACAAGGACACAACCTTAATAAATGAATCATTCCAAGCCTAGGACAAAGAATGTATGATCATTCCAACTAAAAAAAAACTAAATATATCCAGCCTCTGGATATCTATTTCCTTAGACAATACAAAATATATGCTCGGAGGATAATAGATTGCATAAGGATTCTTGCTGAGAATCCAGAACTTAACTTGGAAATCGAGTGTTTATAATGAAAATGCACTCTGTTATTCATAACCAGTTGTCTGCTCCATTGTACCGCCCTATGCTTCAATATTCCTGGCAGTCAGCTGGTTACGTGAATCCTGAACAAGTCTCGGACTTCAAAAATGTAATTCAGGTAAATTTTTATTTTTGAGCACTGGAGTGTGGTTCAGAAGATTGTTCAGGTGTTGCTTCTGCGTGTTGTGCTTATTGCTCTGCTCCATGCTGTCTCAGACATTTATAGAGAATACTCATGTACATTTTTAAAGAAACGTATTGACCAATACCAACCAAACGGAGAGTTACACAAATGAATGCTTTTAGGGTCTTCATCAACATTGTGAGATAAGTCTCTGTACAAATTTTTGACCAAAAATTCCTGTTCGAGCTGAAACCCTTCCCTTGTTAGTACTAACAGCAATACACAAATTTTTAAATTAATGGCCCAACATAGAAGACGAAAGATTAAATGAGTTTTACAGAGCGATGAATGAAGCAAAGATATTATATAATGTTAAGATTTGGGAAATTTACTTATCAGAAGGAAATATAGATAGAATAAGATCTAAATTTTGCAAGAAATATTTGGGGATCCCATGAAATGCTTCAAATATAGCAGCCGGAATAGAAATTGGGATGGAGGGTAGTAGGGGAACAATATTAGTTAGGAAAATTAATTATATTGGGTTACTGTTCAGTCTAAACTTATCACTTTTACACAATGAATTATATAATTGAGTGTAAATATATTTTATTTTATTATATGACGAGCGCTTTCGTCTTAAGCATCATCAAGTCTCATGAAGATAACAGGAAAACATTGTTAAGTAGCCTATCTGGTTAACAACATGCATGAATTATAACAAAGCGATGAAGACTAGAAAACTCTAGTGAATTTTTATGAGCATGTCAGAATGCATATGTGATTTACAGGCTTCGAGACTTCGGACCCAATAGAGCAGTTCAGTGGGAAATCTGCATAACGGCGTACTGAGTATAGTGGTAAAGAGTACAGTGGGTGGGGCTACTGTAGAATGAATGCCAACAAATACGCAAAGAAGAAACGTTCTGGATTTAAAGGTTCTGGCGAATAATTTGGTTTTCATACAAACCTATTTTCAAAAACTAATAAATAACTGGAATTCTCGGAACCATATTTTCATAGTTCATTCTGGAACAGACGTGTATGGTATTATGACCTGAGCAGGGTAAGAGATTAAATGTAATCTTCCTTATCTGAAAGTCCATCTGAGATTCGACGCCGTTAATGGCTACTTGAAGTAGGGTCGACATTTGTGATTTATGATATCTATTAGTCGTTGTGGCAACGTCACTCCTGAAGGCGACATTGATACATATTGTTGGATGCTTAAAAGCGACTCCTACACTGTCGACATAACGATCCATATTACGACCCTGCGCTAACACAGGGCGAGCAAAAAATATATGGACTAACACAAATAAGTTACGAACAAATGTGACAAAGGAAAATCAATTTACGAGAAGACTGTAAGAAGTCGGATATGCCGACAAAAATTATACATCCTATTCTTACATATAAAACGTGGAATATCTGTAGAATACGAATATATGAAACCGTTGGTCACAGAACTGCTATGAAGTTGTTTGTTCGTTAAAAAAGAGAGGATACGAGTATAAAGGACGGCATTATTATTAACGAATTAAAAGTAGATTTCGAACGCATTCACTAAGTTGTAATTGTCCTTTTCTAAATGAATCCCCTCAAATTAAGTATCTCAGAATAATAATCAATCAAGACTTACGTTGAGATAAATATGTTCTTTTTCTTTGCAATAGATTAAGAAAAATAAAATTATTCACTTTTTTGTTACCCTACGAAATTACTTGACTGTCCGTACTTTACGACTGATGTACTCGCATTGGTACACTGACGTTCAAATATATCTGACGTACGATTTTATAATCGTGTAAGCGAACTTTTCCAACCACGGGATAAGTCAGAACCAAAGATATAAAAAATTGACGAACTTTGAAAGGATTCCCTAGTTCTCAATAGGTGGCACCATTATTGAGACTGTTAAAAATATGCTAGAGAAAAATGACTATGTAGATTAAGTATAATTTATTCTCATAATTGACAATATCATCGGTTTCCAACTAACCCAGTGTTGCTTTACACTCACAAGTAAACCTTCAGGTGGGGTAAAAAAGAAAGTCTTACCTTTATTACCATTCGATTAAGCATTAAAATCAATGCAAAATACGTAAATTTTACAACTCGAACGCAATGAACACCAGAGATAGCGACTAATCAAGATCAAGTTGACATGGGCTACTTAGATTGCAAACAACTATATCACGCAGCAATGCTAGCCGCGAGAGCGAAGCCAGTACTGCTGTAGAAGCGCTGTCAGCTAGTTTGTACCTTGCAGTTTATTGTGTAATGCTATGTGCAGTGAGCTGAAGAAGATGAACCCAGTGAATATAGTGATTAAAATTCTGGATAAACTAAATGAAGAGGGTTATAAGGAGACAGTGAAATGTCGCGGAAGGAACTTGAAATTGTTGATGATATATATGACTTATAAAAGATTTATGAATCGGAAGCAGTTGAAGAAAGTCATACTCTGGACACTAGTGAAAATGAGCCATGAAATGATGACAATGTCATGCCTCATGTACGAGAATGGGAGATTCAAAAAACAAGTACTACGTACGTCAGAAGAGGAATCAAATACTTCACAAAGTTCCGGTTCTCAATACGCTCCGTCCCCTCCCAAAACATCCCGAGTCATTGATTTTGAAGAAAAATATGAAGTAACAGAGTATTGGATTCTGCCAGGTGTACCGACAAACAAAAAGAAAAAGTTTAACCATAGGTCATGGAGCAGTATGAAGCATAAATTCACGTGGTTAACACACGAAAGTCAACTGTCCAAAGATTGCAACTCATAAGTCGTATTTGGTTGTATGATTTTGGACAGTTTGGATATGTGCAATGATGGCCAAGTGTTTAATACAGACGAATGTGGGTTCCATAAGGAAATGCTTTTCGGCAGAACATTAGAACGTCAAGGAACCAGTAAAGTGTATGGTGTCGTGCAATCCAAAGAGACAACTATACATTCCTACACTATAACGCCGGTGGTTTCTAAAGCTGGAAAACTGATGCCAAGAACCGAAAGGTACAAGTCAAAGAGTTGCGGAACGCATTTTCCAGAGCGACAACCTTGTAGTAAAATGGACTTCGTCGGGAAAAATGACCAAAAAATATGGATACAATTCTGCAACTTGCAATCTTCTGCTGTTGGACTCGTATGGTGTCCACTGCGACGAAAATATAATTAAGCAACTGTTAGAAGAAAGGGACTATGGTCTTGAAAAACTAGTAGTTAAAATCATACCACCAAATACGACTTATGAGTTGCAATCTTTGGACAGGTACTTTTTTCGAATGTATAAGCAAATGATTAGACACATTTCTCATAATGTAGATTTTGGTGATTCATCTGATACATTACAACAACGCAACAATATACTGAAACTACAGTCGCTTGTTTACCAGCAGTTACCTTCTCTACGATTCCAAAGGTGCATGGGTATGGTTGGGTGTTAGCTGGATTGGGATCCAGAAGTGGACAACGTTTTCAAAACACTACGGAGTACTGCATCCGAAATGTACAGGAATATGTACGATTTGTGCAAAATCAGCCTGAATAAAGTGCGGGTGGTGTACTGACAATTTGTGTTTCCAACATTTTGCATTAGCTATCACTGTTGTGCGACATGTGTTTCTGGATAAAAACAAATCAGATTCTGGAATACGATGCGTTAAGTAACATGATGACCACATCATCGTTTTCCTTCTTATGCATTAATCGCTAGATGAAGGTATGTTTTCTTGCTGCTTGAAGCCTCGTGTTCTGCACTGTGTATCGCACTTGATTATTGCAGTCGAGTTACGAAATTTTAGGATTATTCATATTTTATTATGCTGATTCCAAAAATATAAGTTTCATTTTCATTGTTTTTACCTCAGGTGAAGGTTTACTTGTCAGTAGAGTGGGATGAAAAATTGATTTCTATAATGCGGGTATATTTATGTACAATTGGCAACACTGACTTTTATCTTCGCCATCTATTCATACAAGTAATAACTAAAAAGCCACACTTACACCAACAAATTATCGAACTGTATCGTTTAGTAGGAGTCAGTTATCTTTGAACGTCTGTGTACAGTAGTGGCACAAAAAAAAAGCGGACTGACCCTTGTAGCTGATTTCAGAGCCTTGTTCACTCAGAGCACGATAGACTGGTAACTAAGACTTTCGTGGTTCGAATCTTGCTTGTAAAGGAAAATTTTATGTTCCTTATTCAAATTTATTCCCAATATGCGGCGATATTTTACTACTTAATTAACTTCTTATTCCCAGAACATGAATTTTACCAGCAATCGAAAAGTATTGGGAATAAATTTGAATAAGGAACAAAAAAAAATTTCCTTCTTAGGCAGGATTCGAACCACGAAAGTCTTAGTTACCAGTCTATCGTGCTCTGAGTGAACAAGGCTCTGAAATCAGCTACAAGGGTAGGTCCTGTTTTTTTGCCACTACTGTACAAACTATATTACAATATGTTATTATAGAATGGGATTTCTGTAAAGTACCTCCCTCATGCCAATAACTCTGCTACAAAAAGAATAGGAAAAATATGCCTTAGTAAACCTCTTGATTATCCTTCAGAGCTGCTGTACTTAGAATTTAAAGTATTTGACTTCCATCAAATTTATAACTATGTCTTGTTGAATTTCGTACATAAAAACCTAATGTATTTACATAAATATAAAACTAAAAGATCAGACAACATATGCTTGACAGAACCTAAATGGCCCACAACTGTAGCATATAATCACACTAGCAACTTCGGGCCAAGGCTTTAGGCTATATCATGATAATAGCTAAATTCCCAAACATACAATTTGTTAATACTCCTTATTTTAAAATATTAATTAAAAATGCTGTTTAGAGAGAAAATTTGTTCTTCTTTTAATTTGTTTTACTTTTTACTCTGTTATTTAATAAAAAGTCATAGCATTATGTGAAATGTCCCTAGTACGAGAATGCTAAATTGTTTTTTATGAAAAAGCAATATGTGTCTTTCTTCTAGTAATAAAGTATTATTATTATTATTATTGTTATTATTATATTATAATTATTATTGTTATTATTATTACTACTATTCTTCTTCTTCTTATTATTATTATTATTATTATTATTATTATTATTATTATTATTATTATTAAAAAGGAGGAAGTGACCTCTTACATCTGCTTTACGAGAAGAAAGAACACTGTGTTAGCGGCCATGTTGCCAGACTGCTGAAACTTGCAAATTATTTTCTAATTAACCGTGCATTTAATCACAAAACGTAATATAGGTTTTCTATCCATTTAAGTGTATCTTATCGTCCCTTTTAATCAGCTGGATTATTTCACTTCCACCCTGTATGTCTTATAAATTGGTAATTAGACAACTATTTACAGGAATGTTCATGAAAGCATGAGACCAGAACGGAAATATTGCTTATTGCGTATAATTGCGTAAATAATGTCATCTTTCTATTTTCTAATTGTTTAATGGAACAGTTATAAATCAATTTATTCGTTCTGTTGCAATCCAACATCTCTTATAGAAATATTATACTTAATAACAAACGAGCCTTTAAGAAGTTTATTCATTTCTTATTTATTTCACTTAATGGACTTTAAAATGGAACCTACAATTACTACATTAATGCTTGCAACAAGAATGGATTGCACTCAGTTTCGCAAATTGTGAAGTATATTACCATGCCACGAATTATTATTAATAATAAAAATATTTTACATCATGTTCCTAGGAATCAAAATTCTTTAAAAGGAATCACAAGTCCATAAATATATGAAGTACTGCTCTTTTAGCCAAGTCCTCAGATGTTAAGATACACTTATAAAATACAATCCTAATACACGCTTTAATGTCTTTCAGCGCTGTTTTATTTTCAATAGACTTTGACTGAAATCGAGAACTATTAAGAAAAGGTTTGACAATTGATATTTAGAGGGGATGAAAATGAATTTCTTAGACGACTTTTGCAAAATGAGTATCTATTTCCTTAGTCTCCATGTATTTAAAAACTGGTTTTATCATTCTTTTAAATACGTAATATACTTGTAGCTCTCAAATTGGACGCTTAACATAGAGAAGAAGGACTAAAGTGTGCTGCATTTATAATTGTCCTTCTGCATCTTCTTTACTGCGAGATAAAATAAAAAAGAAATTACGCATTTCGAATTATTTAATCTGTATAGGGGTTATTTTCTTTTAATAAGAGTGAAAGTTTTATAAAGTCAATGCTTTTAAGCATTAATGTTCTGCAGTATTCTTTCAGATACAACTTTCCTTTTTAACCGCATTGGCTATAAAATTAGCACTAATTTTAGTCCTAGAACCATAATCCAATTAGCTTAATTGAATCTTAAATGCCAATTCATACACAATTTCCTAAAAATTCATTATCAATTTTATTATCACACATAACATCATAACATTAAAAAATATTTTGTGTTCAGAAGACGTATTCGTTTAGAAAATTAGATTCCATTACAGCATTTAATATAAAGTAGACTGTATCCAACCTCCTAATGGCAAGATGAAAAACTGAATACAAATGAACACCAAGCCAATCGCTATCAAAATTCTGACAAAGTCAGCAAGAGAGAGTTGCAAGTTTTCGCTGTACAATGTACGAACACCTTTCTACAGAATGTGTTTACCTGAAAGCATTAAAATGTCAAATCCAAAACGTCCAGAGGAAAAAAAGTCCACATGCAAAAATGTCCAGGGAATAATGTCCATGGACAAACATGTCCAGTCAGGGAAACGACCAGTGCTGAAGTTCCATGAACAAAAAATGCCCAAAATTTTTCAATGTATTGTATTTCAGTTTAGCCGTTGCTAAGCTAATTCGGAATACTAACTTTTCTGTTACAAACTTTAATTAACATAATGACCCAAATCATTCGTTCCTAGAAAAAACAAAGCATTTTAGTAAAATATGGACTCATGCACCGCTTTCACTTCAGAAGTAGAGACTGCCATAAATTGTATTGGCGGTGTGTGGAAAGAAAAACCAGTAATGGAAGATATATAAGCAATTCAGATCTGGATAACATAACGATGTTAAAAGATGGACGAAGACAACATTTACATGAGAAAGATCTTCAACTGGTCAATGCCACACTAAGTTATTGAATCAATTGGACATTATTTTTAGTGGCAATTTAATTGAGTGGACATAATATGGTGTAGACTAGGAATGAACAAAACTAATTGCCGCTCTCGCTCGTTGTGTTCGTTGCATTTGTCTTTGGAGTCTCGTCTCGTCTCGTCTCGTCTCGTCTCGTCTCGTCTCGTCTCGTCTCGTCTCGTCTCGTCTCGTCTCGTCTCGTCTCGTCTCGTCTCGTCTCGTCTCGTCACTCTCGTGCGCTTCGAGTCTCGCTCATCGTTCTCAAAATAGCATTTGGTCGGCGTGGAAAGATTTCGTAACTTTGAATAGCATACATCATTGAAAGAAATAACATTACAAATGTTTAAATGAGAAAAAAGACAAACAGAACAGTATCTCAGTTATCAAAATGTTTTGGTTCTATTATATGAAAATACCTATGGTTACATAAATAGAAAAAAATTCTCAAATAAATTTGGATTTCTAAGAAACAAAATATAACTTTAAAATATTTTTACTTGAGATTGCACAATTGATCTGAAACATATAAAAAGAAAATTCCTAGCCATTTAATAAGGGCCTAGTAATTAAAAAGATGAGGAATGGATTATTATACACTAAAAGGTAGAGATGAAGGTTCAAGTAGGGTACTTGAGGCTACATGTAGTTGCCAAAGTAGATAAAAGTTCAATCAGGTATAAACAACTGTGGCGATCCAAGGCTGCTTGACGTTCGGGACTTCAGGAGTGATCAATCTCGGCGTCTCGAAACACTCACAAGTAGTCTTTACGTCAACGGCCGAACGTATACAACATATATATATATGGGCATTTTCATTGGATATTTTAACCTCCAACCATACTGACAACTAAAAATCGCATCACAACTAGGAAATCATTAGCGGCTGAGAAGAAATGGTAACAGGTTGTAAAGTACCCCTTTCAGAAAAAATCTTCCAAAGAAAATAACGGCCTAATTTTATTTAGAACTAGCCGCACCCGTGCGCTCCGCTGCACCCGTTAGAAATAAATATAAAGTAATTACATTATTAAAATAGGGCATTTGATCCAGGGAACATTCGTGTTTGATATAAGCATAAATCGTTTATTTTGTTACTTAATTTAAATTATATTTGCATAATTAAAATGCGATCATTTTGATCCAGAGACCACTCATTTGGTCATAAAAATTATTTTAGGAAATACAGGAAACGAATGTACAGAATAGCCTATCAAGTTTTCTGTGCATAAGAAGCTATTTTAATCTTACCTGTCCTCGATTCACTCAGAAGTTACTGTAATAACATTATAGCATTATGTCCAACTAGAGAAAGTACACTTTCCAATGGTGAATTAATAATTAATTATACAAATCGGTTAATTTAGCTTCCGATATTACTTCATACAAACACAGAAACATTATCTGTAGGCTATCTTTCATAGCTTTCGATTGTTGCTGTCCAAGGCCCCTTATAGACGAAGTCATTTGTTTTTTAATTCATTACACGGCCTTAGATGGCAGTTATTTTAATTTTAAAACTCATTTATCTCATTAAATATCAGTCCTATCAAAATTTTTCAAGGAGTAAAACTTATCGTAATTATTTTTAAAGAAACTTTTGTTATGTAACATTTTTCACAAAAATCAATAATAAGCGAGATATTTCGATTTATTTAATTCAGGTCCCCTTATAACCCCCCTTTTAAATAATGTATTTTGAATGTCATATAGCCGTAAAATCTAAGTTACAACGAATGTAATTTATATTCCAATTTTCATCGAAATCCGTTCAGCCATTATCGCGTGAAAAGGTAACAAACATACTGACAGACAGATAGACAGACAGACATACAAACAAATATTTCAAAAAAGCGATTTTCGGTTTCAGGGTGATTAATTATATATGTTGGGACCAATTATTTTTGGAAAATCGAAAATTACCAGAAAAATTTCGGCTACAGATTTATTATTAGTATAGATGATTACCGGTCGTAATTATCTGCAGAAACACAATCACAATGTATAAATTACTAACAACTCATCCAGTCCTCTATGTGAGGAAGCAGAGATACATCCCGAAAATCTTAGCTGCTGGAGATCCAGAGAAGATGTCTCTGACACCTAAGAATGTGAACTGCCAATCCACATCTACCGTAAGAGCGAAGTTGTATTGCAAACCACGCGGGAGAATAATCTGTGTTGGGGTTGGATAAAGAAGCCATTCTCAGTGTATAGCATATTTTACTTTTAATGGTAGATAACCGATGAAATATAATGCACTGTCAACGTTAACATTGGAATAACTCGTAGCCTATAAATATCATACTGGTTCTCGTTTGAACTAAACCAGAAAAAGGTGTTTCACAATTTTTTCATTACGATGTAGTTATTTTCACCGACCTATAACCATAAAATACGTGGCTCGGGCGCAGTTCATTAATTTTTACACCATTTTTATTGTTTTTTTTTTTTGGTCCAGAGAAAATTCTCGTCCTAAAGAGACGTGCAAGCGAAGTACATGACTGGCTGCTCACGCGACTCTGCTTCGGTCAAGTTGGGCAGAACAAAACATGAATCATTATAAAAATTACACTAATATTTACAATTTAAATTATTTACACTATTTACACTAGAATAAATTATTTTTACTATTTACACTCTGATAAAAAATGTTCTCTTGTTACCAGTTGTGCCAACTATACAGTCTTCATTAAACTCTATGGATGATTACGAGTCAAGAAGATTTTGTGATTCAGTTTCATTTTTACTAAAACAGATGCATTCTACTTCAATTATCATTATATCGATGGCCCAGAACCAGACTGTTCCAAGTCTATTTTACTATTTCTTTTTTCAGGGAGATATTTTAAGCTCCTGACATTCACAGCTTCATGAAACAATTTGGAATAGCTTCATAGCAACTTTATGAAGAGGGATATTTACAATTTTGTTCGATTCTCATATGCAGAGTAGAACTGGAACACAAAACAACACAACACGGATCTTGAGAATCACAAATTCTTTTGTCAAATAGAATTATTTTTTCCTTTCTGTTCTATGTCCTGTGATCGCTCTAAAATATACAGTCTGTCATTGGAGTAGCTTTCATAGGTCTATGTCGTTCTTGAATAAATAAAATGTGAGATCTTATACAATTAAAACTTTCATCTTGAATTGAATATATGTAGCTAATATTATGTATATTGATTTTCACATTTTCCAAAGTTAGGTTGTCAATGGAATGTGTTTCATTAGATTTATTTACATACGGAAACTTTTAGTTGAAATTTTTAGAGCTTTACATAAGCTATTCAGTTCGTTATTAGACACTTCAATAATTTACACAGCAAATTAATGAAGACGTCATATGTTCTCTCCTCTTTAACAAGTGAAAAATCTACTATTAAATTGAAGTTATATTTCAAAGACGGTTGCTCCTTTTAGTTTCTCCAGCTTAGACAAAAAAGTTATGAATATGACTTCTGAATTTCGTGAAGTGACGGGATTTGCTACGTTTTTGTTTGATCAAATCTCTCTTCTTGTTTCAAAGTTTATTTTGTTAATTCGCCGTAAGAGATAAAATTAATGAATTATGAAGCAAACCAGGATAACTCTCAAAGCTTCTACTAATTACGGAATTTATTTCTTTTGAGGGTTTACTTTCAGAATGAAACCAATTCTATGAAAACCGATGTGCGATGCAGATCAAAGATAGAACCGAGAACAAAAGGTATACGTGCACGTCTCAGTGGAATTACTTCGTAGAAAAAGAAAAAGAAAAAGGCTCGCAAGTGAACGTATGCTATGATAACTTGAAGATATCAAAATCACAGAGTTAAATCTGTCTAACGCTTTAATTCATATTTTTAATATT
This sequence comes from Periplaneta americana, assembly GCA_025594305.2. NCBI lineage: Eukaryota > Metazoa > Arthropoda > Insecta > Blattodea > Blattidae > Periplaneta > Periplaneta americana. The sequence goes on along the minus strand of JAJSOF020000005.1, from coordinate 35,938,470 downwards.
CATGCATTATATTTCACTAGGCCAAATATTTACATGAGAAAACAATTATTGTTCTTAATGAAATTGTATGATCATTTTCACTTCATAAAAAGTTACATTTACGAAGACCAAGAAATATTTCTTCTATCCGGAAATAGGAATATTCTAAAATTCTTGTTATTTAGTCAACTGTCCGAACACAGTTTGAACTTCATCAGTAGAGTCCTGCGTTTGGTTACCTAAAGTCTCCAAATAGCCCGTAAAAATATAGGTATGTACTGAGCATAGCATGGCGTACATGCTTCAGGTCTGCTGGTTCAGTGAACACGTCGAAACAAAACAAAGCTTGATGGTTGAAAACTTTTGTTATGTAACATTATTCATGAAAATCAATAATAAGCGAGATATTTCGATTTATTTAATTCGATTATAACCTCTCTTTTAAATAAAGCATTTTGACTGCCATATAGCGTAAAATATAAGGTACAACTAACTTAATTTATATTCCAATTTTCATATAAATCGGTTCAGCCATTATCGCGTGAAAAGGTAACGAAACGGATAGCAAAAATTTCAAAAATTTTATTTTTGTCTCAGGATAGTTGATTATACATGTAAATACCATTTATTTTTGGAAAAGCAAAAATTATTAGAAAAATATTGGTTATAGATTTATTAGCATTTATTTATTTATTTATTTATTTATTTATTTATTTATTTATTTATTTATTTAATTTTGTATTTATGTATTCATTCATTCATTCATTCATTCATTCATTCATTCATTCATTCATTCATTTATACGTGTAGATGTGTACAGTAGTGGCAAAAAAACCGGACCGAACCTTGTAGCTGATTTCAGAGTCACAGATTCAAATTTTGCTAGTCACAAAGCACATCCATCTTGTATAATTAATTGTAACAATGAAATTTATTGCATTTGTTCGATTCTTACCGTCTTTTGTTTCCTTCAGTGCGTCAAACTTACAGACGAAAAAACTTTGAGAGTTTCATTTTCATCTGACATCAAAATTACATTTCTACGTCTATTCGGCAAAGATAACTGCGTATTTTTACACTAAATAGCAGTACATACCTCTGGCTTCACATCTATATTGAAATTAGCACAGTTTGACACAATACACAGCACAGTATTCTTTTGTATCAGCTACAAGGATAGGTCCAGTTTTTTTGCCACTACTATACATACATAGGCTGTGTCCAGTTAAAACATTCACGTGTAAAACAAGTAGGCCTATTCATTTATTAATGTCTGTAATCTGGGACTAGTGACGGTAATACATGGAGACAAAACCAACCTACAAATATTTATAAATTAACAAAAGTTGAAACATCGGGGCCGAAATATATTTCACTTATTTCAATATTAACTCATTTTTAATGGTGAATATTCAAATTTCTTTCCTTTTAATAAACTATTATATCATTTATTTCAGTTTAAGAAGCAGGTGCTTAAAAGAGAAAAATATAAAAAGAAAGACAAAGGACAATGAAGCAGAAGTTAAGAACACAGACGTTAATAGTGAGGGAGAACAAGTAGTGGATAAAGAAGAGTGAATCAAGAATCATAATATTAAAGACACAGTGTAAATAGTGTAATAATAAATGAAAAGGGACAGCACAGTGAAAATCGTAATTGTTTTATTATAGATTTATTAATTTGTCACACAGAATAATATCTGTAATATTGACAATTAATATTTGAGGAGAAAAATTCGCTCCGGATATTATTGTGTGTGACAAATTAAAACATCTATAATATTCTCATAGCTAGCAGTGCATATGTCTGTGCAGATTACTGTGCACTTAACTGCGGAATCCCGGCCAAATAAGTCACTCAACTGAGTGCGCTCCTAGTATAATGGCAGTTCATATTGGACATATACGTCAACATATATGCCTAACATGGAGTCAGGCCATAAAGGGAAACATTGAAGAAGGAGAATTCGATCTGGTGCTGTGGATTGAATTCCGCGTAGCTCAGTGGTCAGAGCGCTTGGTACGTAGAACCAAGGACCCGGGTTCGATCCCCGGCGCCGTAGAAAATTTTTCTCCTCAAATATTAATTGTAATTGTTTTAATTAAGGAAAGAAAGTTATGTGAAACTAGGGTTAGGAACAACATAGTGTAGAGAAAAAGTATAAATTTAATGAAAGTGTACAGTGGATCAACAGTACATGAAACTCTTCCGATCCTGATTACCTTTTTTCGAAGCATCGCTAGTTGATGACTCGATCACATCTTCTCCCCACTCTCTCATTGTCGAATCCAGACGTTTCCTTTGTTTATATATCTCACTGACCTTACTTTTCTAGCCTTTCTTTCCTGCTAATTCTTCTCTGCTGCTTGGCTGACGCGTCATAAATCTGCTACTATGACGTATTACAGTTCTTTGTCCTTTTCCTCCTCCTAATGTATTATCTGCTTTTGCTGGCGATAAATACACGTGCTGCCCAGTTTCCGACCGATCACTGACGTCATTCACTATTTTTACCATTTTAGCTGATTCTAACATTCCTTCGTTAAATATGTGCTTCAGTGGCTGACCATGATAATATCTTTGAAAAATATTGGAGTGCAAGTGAGCAAATGATTTCATTGTCAAACCCCTGGCATTAGAAAACAACATCTGCATCGACATGGGGAACTATTAATAATGGAATTCCTCAAGGATCAATATTAGGTCCCCTACTTTTTCCCCTTAAGGGATTATGAGACATTGTCTAATTTGAAAAGCCGGTTGCAAATAGATTGCTTAGACTGTGATATTTCTTAAAATATAATTTTTCTAATATTCATTCATTCATAGTGTTCTGCCCAAGGGCAGGTCTTTCACTGCAAACCTAATATTCTCGAGTTTCTCCTATTTTCTGCCTTCCTCTTTCTCTCCAGATACGATCCATATATCTTAATGTCGTCTATTATCTGATATCTTCTTCTGCCCCGAAATCTTCTCTCATTCACCATTGCTTCCAGTGTCATGATTCCAATTTTTGTTGGGAAAGATAAATGCAGTAGTTTCCCGTTGCTTTCCGCACACTACTCTGTCTTTACTTACTTACTGGCATTTAAGGAACCCGGAGGTTCATTGCCGCCCTCACATAAGCCCGTCATTGGTCTCTATCCTGAGCAAGATTAATCCAGTCTCTATCATCATATCCAACCTCCCTCAAATCCATTTTAATATTATCTTCCCACCTACGTCTCGGCCTTCCCAAAGGTCTTTTCCCCTCTGGCCTCCCAACTAACACTCTATATGCATTTCTGGATTCGCCCATACGTGCTACATGCCCTGCCCATCTCAAACGTCTGGATTTAATGTTCCTAATTATGTCAGGTGAAACCATTCTGTCTTTAGCATCTTAAAATATCCCAGGGGACCCCAGTGTGGAGGTGAGGAGAGTGGATTTGACTAATTAGGCACTTCGGACTTCACCGAAATTCACCGAAAGGGTTAAATATCAGTTCTATCAGGGTTTTTGACCCGATCAAAGACCGGGAAATCCCAATTAGTCTTTTCCCCCCTTTTCTAATGTGTGTTTTTTTATTTTTAATATATAAATTTTCTATACTAAGTTATTTTAATAATTCCTTCGATTGACATTGCTGTAACTGTTTAACTCTTAGAATTACATGTAACTAGACCTGTATTAATTTTGTTATTTCTTCTTCTTTTCCCTTTTATTGATATTAGTGATATGTAATTAATTAAGATGACATGTAATAGAGTTCGTATGTAATTAATTAAGGTGATATGTAATTTACTTAAATTGGTAATAGTTGGGTGAAATAGAAGAATTTATAAGTTAGATTTACTTTTGCTTATCGTAGGCATTATTATAGAATAGTTTTTATATATAGTCCTAGGTTTATTGCATCTACTATTTATAGATTTACATTTATTTTATTTTATTTCATGTAATTGTAATGATTGCATATTATATATCACTACCACCGGGTGTATATCCAATTGTAGTGTTAATAAATACATACATACATATATATATTATTATTATTATTATTATTATTATTATTATTATTATTATTATTTTCATTACCTAAGTGTATAATATTGTTCCTGTATTGCTGTCACTTTTATATTTTGTATTGTTGTTATACTGGTTGAGTGAAAGAGAAGGCCTTACGGCCTTAACTGCACCAGTAGAAATAAATCTATTAAATAAATAAGTCTGACCGTTTTCTCTTATGAAATAGAAAAATAAGTGGTGCAGTCTCGTGGCTTGCTTTAAACACAATTCCAATCCCTGATTTAATACTACACACATCAACACGTTGACAACGGATAAATTCGTAACAGAGGTGCTATTGTAACTCATTGCAATAGCATTCACAAAAGGTAGTAATCGTGTTTTTATTTTCGTAAATATATATTTTATCACGAGTAGTTATTAAAATTAAGGATTGCTTTACCTTTACTTCGTAATAACAGAATTGTATGTGGGGTACTTTTCCTCCTGTGTCGATATATTTCAGCGTTTACTCATATCCCTTACCCGTCTTCAGGCCGTGGCTTGAATAGAGTTTCCATTCTCATAAAATTCCATTTCTCTACATCCTCACTTTGTAAGATGTATCGACATTGCAATCGCTTAGTCGTTTCATCCCCTATTGCACTCTGCACACATCCTCTAAGCGGACGGGGTTATTTCCCACTGCTATAGCTCAGAATCACTGAACCGTGTTGGAAAGAAATTGATCTTCACTCCATGCCACAGACAGGTGATGAGGGTGAGAGTCTATCTTACTTATAAAGAAGAAGGTGATTGATATTTAGAAACATAATTAATTCCAATTGCATGCTATTTAAACTTTGTGCGATATTTACTTCACTTAACGAAAACTGAACACATTCATAGTTAAGAGAATGACAGGTAAAGCATTAAAAACACTGGAAATTCTTAGCATACTTTTTACCGAAGTCCAGTCGCATCGGAAAAGTTCCATATTGCACCTTTCACACAAATACTGGGCGTTCAGTTCAAAGTGTGTCATGACTCGCTGTATGCCGTCATGTGGCTATTCGATGAGCCTAGAGAATTCAATCTTCCTACACTTCCGCAGAGGCGTATTACCTATGTGCCAGAGAAGTTGCCTGGCAAGTACGGCGTTCCTTCTGAAGAGTACTTACCGATACGTACGGTAACACCTGTAATGGCAGGAATGTGAACTGTTTGGAAACACGTACTGAGGTGAGTTTTTTTCTTACTGTCGGGATATGGGGAGAGCGTTAAGACGATTACTTACGTATTTGTTGACATTAACTTCGACGGTCAACATGGACACGGAGTATTTGATTTGTATTGTTGAATGTTGCCGTACGCAACCGATGATAACAAATATCCTGCGTACGACTTGCCCGCGCAAAACACATACCATACACGTTCTCAAGTTCAGATTGAACGCCTTGATTAATAGGCAACTTCACTGACATAAAGTCTGAAACTAGCTTCAAATCGCTGACTCACAGCAGTGACGTCATGATACACTTTGAAATGAACAGCCAGTATAGTAGAAGTGTAATAACCTTGCAGAATTTCAGAGCGAATAATTCATGTTGTATGTAACAAAAAACTGTAGGTGAGACTCGGCTATTTCCGCAATATTAAGAAGTAATTCTATAATATTTTTATCAAAATGTTTATTGAAAAATATTATCAACGTATGTAGACATGGACGAAAACTTTCAATACCAAATGAGATAAAGAGACCTATTAAAATGCAAATATATTTAGTGGTACATACATTACAGTTAAAAAAAGAACTCTGGTAATTCCGCAACAGTGCGGGTAAATCCGCAATAGGACTTCGCTAATTCCGAAGTAGTAAATAATTATGAAATACATTATGAAAGTAACATAAAAGGAACAATTTATATGTAACAATACTCACTTTCTTCACAGGTGTGTAGCAAAACACGAAAAAAAAAAAAACAACTTTCGATGTTTCACTTATTGCCGACAGAGGTGTTGACCAATATTCTTTATTTTTTCTGTAGCACTGCAGAGGACATGCCTCCTGTTGACAGCCTCTCAAAACTTACGTTCACGCTATTGTAAAGCCGCAGTAAAATCATATATGCACTACTGCGGAATTACCCGTACTGCGGAATTAGCCGAGTTTCCCCTAGTATCATTTTGGTATCATAGCTTTTCAGAAGAGAAATTTCTCAGATTTTTAATGAGCCACACCTAGTGATGTAAAAAACTGTTTTAATCCGTTTAAATCCATATACATCCTTTTTTATGGGTTTAAAACCCTGTTTACTAAGATTAATTGGATTTATTGAATGCAATACAAACATCATATCTGCCATCCATTTTTCACACACATCCGGGCGATTTACTTGTGTGTGCCAGGCGCTAGGGTTGTTGGTGCATGCTGCTGGTCGTTGGATGTCTTGTTTGTCTACAAATCCATAATACAGCTGATGGATCAGTTCAGTGCGCGCTTGTAGTCCGTAACCAGTGTGTCGTGATACAATACTGTGTAAGCTCGTGAGTACAATGAGACCCTGTTCAAGCATTTGGATTCATTTTGAAACAGCAGTCTGTGGTGGAAAGGTTTATGTTCTGGACAGGCTTTAGATTCAATTGCTTCGCGAATATTGCATGTGCCGTCTTCTTCGGCTGTACGCGAAAGAAACTGGTCCGTTAATTCATACAAAACCCTGAAACAGGCTGTGTCCTGAAAAGTTGGAGAAACTTTCAATGGTAAGATGGAATCTTAAGTTCACTAGTTCTGAACCAGTGACTTCAGAGCCTAAAATATCTGATGAAGCAACTACTGAGGAAGATTAGTGCAGCAACAAGAAATGAGAAACGTATGTTTTCTAGTTTATAATTAACGATAGTGGTTTTCAGAATGACAAGAGAAAAAGTGTTTATTATTTTTAAGTTTTATTCCTCTTAAGGCTGGTTCACAATAAACCGGGAACGGAAACGACAACGAAAAGGAGAACGGAAATATTGTTAAAATAAATGTATTTAAATGTAAGCATTCACAACTTACTATTGTGAATGCTCGCATTTAAATACATTTATTTCAACATTATTTCCGTTCCTGTTCTCGTTATCGTATCCATTCTCGGTTTATTGTGAACCAGCCTTTACTATTAGTGTTGCTATATTACATTTGTAGCATGTATTGTTAATAAAATTTACTTTCAGTTTTTCTAGCTCAAAAGTGTTTAATTTTGAGAAGCTGAAAACTAAAAGTTACATTATTATTATTATTATTATTATTATTATTATTATTATTATTATTATTATTATTATTATTATTATTATTATTATTATTATTATTTCTGTCAAGAATCTTTTTATTTGACTATTACACTTTTATTACGTCACACTACTTTTGACCAATAAAACGGTACGAAAGGACGTCTTTCAACCAATCATGGCTCCTTATCGCCCAATTTTATCGCATCCCCAGCATTTGTTTAATTTTATCGCTTCCCTAGCATTTGTTAATTTTTTTCACTACCCTAGCATTTATTTCTTTGTTTGCCAACATTTCAAACTGCACTGGTCTGGACGTGAAAAGAACAAATAAAATTACAAACCACTCCAGTCGATGCACAGCAGTTTCAAATATGACTCGCATTGTCATTCAAGAACAAGAATTAATAAAGATTACTGGTCATAGCTATGCATCTTCCCTGATACCCCATTTACAAATAAATGAAGAGCACCATTCGGAAATCCTGAATAAGTTGAGGAATAAACCATGTACATGAACTAGTTCCACTTCTTTTACGCACACGTACCATATAACTTCAACTCAAACACCAACCACTTAAACAATCAAATTTAAAAATTGTACTTTCAATAATTGTTCCTTTTAAAATTATTCATGTTTATTTTTTATTTCATCGTTCTTAAGTAAAACTTTTCTTCTTTATTTCATCATTCCTAATTGAAACTTTTCGAACACTTATTTATATTATTTAGGTTATGTTACAGCTTCTTCTATATGATATTATGGACAGTCACGTATCAGAGATTGTTTAATCTCTTGAAATTCATCTGTCAAATGACGTTGATGACTGGGATCCGGATAATTGTAGTGGAATACAACTGTTTTAATAAAAATTAAACTGAATCAACAAAGCCTTCTTAACTAGCAGCCGTCCACAGAGTTCAATGAAGATTCCATAGTTGGCACAACTGATAACATGAAAACAGCTATGCATAACACACTACTGCCATCTAGCGTAATATTTGGAGTTCTTCGTTACTTCTAATCTTTATATACTTTCTTTTAATCGTGTAATAGTCAATTATTAAATCCCAGTCGAGTTTTGATTTTCTCTAGAGTAATAGTTCGTGTTCCACTCGCAAATTTTTCGATAAAACCAGAATCTCTAGTGAGATTTACTGTTGACTATTACACTCTTACTACGTCATACTACTTTTGACCAATAAAACGGTACGAAAGTACGTATTTCAACCAATCATGGCTGCTTATCGCACAATTTTATCGCGTCCCTAGCATTCGTTTAATTTTATCGCGTCCCTAGCATTTGTTTAATTTTATCGCGTCCCTGGCATTTGTTTCTTTGTTTGCCAACATTTCACATTGCGCTGGTCTGGACGTCAAAAAAAAAAAATAGAAAATTACAAACCACTCCAGTCAATACAAAGCAGTTTCAAATATGACTCGCATTGGCATTCAAGAACAAGAATTAATAAAAATCACTGATCATACCTATGCATCTTCTGAAATCCGATTTACAAATAAATGAAGAGCACCATTCGGAAATCCTGAATAAGTTGAATACACCATGTGGGCCTAAATCAACGAGTTCCACTTTTATTACGTACACGTCCAATATAACATCAATTGAACCACCAACCACATTCAAATTTGAAAATTGTACATTCAATAGTTATTCCTTTTAAAATTATTCATTCGGAAATTCTGAATAAGTTGAATACACCATGTGGGCCTAAATCAACGAGTTCCACTTCTATTACGCACACGTCCAATATAACATCAATTGAACCACCAACCACATTCAAATTTGAAAATTGTACATTCAATAATTATTCTTTTTAAAATTATTCATGTTTATTTTTTATGTCATCGTCGTTAATTAAAACTTTTCTAACACTTGTGTATATTAGTTAGGTTATGTTATAGCTTCTGCTATATGATATTATGGATAGTCACGTATCAGAGATTGTTTAATATTAAGATTTATTCAAAATCATCTGCCAAGTGACGTTGATTACTGGGATTCGGATAATTGAACTGAAATGTTGCATTTTAATAAAAATCAAACTGAATCAACAAAGCCTTCTTGACTAGTAACATTGCCATCGAGAAGTTCTCGACGAGAAGGCATTGCTCACTACTGCCATCTAGCATGCATCTAGCGTAATATTTGTAATGTTGAGATGGTAAAATAATACATTTGAAGACAGTTGTATTTTCGTAAGTCAATTAATATTTTATTGTATTGGAGTACTTCGTTACTTCTAATCTTTATATACTTTCTTCTAATCGTGTAATAGTCAATTAAATCTCGCTCGAGTTTTGATTTTCTCTAGATAAATCAAAACGTCTAGTGAGATTACTGTTGATAATAAAACCAATTAATCTAATAAAACTTGATAAAAACATTTTAAATAGCATTCTGATTGAAAACCAATGAAACCGATCCTATTTAAAATTCACTGATATCACTAGCCAGACCCGTATAATCGGGGGGATTAATTGCAAGAGCCCTGCTGTTCTACAAAGGAAGAAATATTTGCTCTAATGATTTTATTTTCTGAATAACAAAACTTTTTTGTGGTAAGTATTAAGAGCCTGACAGCGCATTATCCTGATACTGAGTAATTAAATATTTACGTCATTATTACGAATCATTGAGTTACTTCTCCATGTGCACACGTTACAGAACGTTATTTAATTTAATACATGTGGAGATGTGGCTTGGTGTCTACAGCCACCGAGCAGGACGACTGTCTTGTTATAGTCGTTATAAAGTTCTAAGGTCAAACTTTTCTCCAGATAAAAATCAGACTGTTCTTGTGGGACCTGGTGTATAGTTATCTCGAGGGTTGGTCCCTTCAGTCGTAATTGCAGGAGGGACATGGTAGAAAGCTCTGCACCCCTAGAGGGAAAACTTCCAATTGAATTATCTCAGTCGTCTATGTTGAAGTGCAACTTACAGAGTTGAAGGGCGATTTATACATGAACTCCAAGAGAGTTTCTTGGGTTTGTTGTCGCTTTCTTTCATTATGTTTTCAGAAGTGATATAGATCAATTTACTTAAACGCAGAAAAATATAATTCTTCCACTTGTACTCAAAAGCTTTAATGGAAATTTAGTCATCTTCGTCCTCTTTTTTAAATTTCATCAGTTTTCTTTATACACAGAGTGAGTTATAAGTAAATATATTTGAAAAATGTGTGAGTGTGCTGCTGGATAAAATATAAGATCAATTTCTTATATGGAAATTTTACGGGAAATGCTTGGTTTCTGGAAAAATGAATAATTTCAAGAACAATGGATTGGACGCGGTGGACCAGTATGTTGGCCACCCAGATCACCCGATCTCACCACATTAGATTTTTATCTTTGAGGTTATTTGAAGACTATTGTCTATGCAACACAAGTTAATGATGCAGAAGAGCTATGGCAACATATTCAAAATCCAGGTGGCCCGGATTCGAATCCTGGTCGGGGCAAGTTACCTGGTTGAGGTTTTTTCCGGGGTTTTCCCTCAACCCATACGAGCAAATGCTGGGTAACTTTCGGTGCTGGACCCCGGACTCATTTCACCGGCATTATCCTCTTCATTTCATTCAGACGCTAAATAACCTAGATGTTGATACAGTGTCGTAAAATAACCCAATAAAATAAAAAAAACATATTCAAAATGCTTGCCAGCTGAACCGTGATGATGATGTGTTTAAGGGAATTCGCTAGTAGTGTATACGTCATTCTCAGACATGTGTGAACATTAGATGGAGAAACATTGAGCACCTTTTGTAAACATTAAATGACGATTCTATACATCTTTCAATCAGAGTTTTGTGTCAATTATACATATTTCGTCCAGGAACACGTTTATCAAGTTTTCAAACATGTAGGCCTACTGATGACGGAATCTAAACAAAATAACAAAAATACTGTGTTCAGATACTCATGTAATAGAGTCGGTATTTAAAACTATTTTGTCCATTTTTTCAGAAACTAATTCCGTAAAATTTTCCCATAAGGAATTATTCTTGTCTTTTATCAATCCAAGAACACGCTCACGCATTTTCCAAACATACTTAAGACTCACCTATATAACTCCACTAAACATATCAAAGATATATTTACCTACTCCAGTTGAAAAAACTTGTTAATGACGAACAAGCAAACATACTGGTGGGAGCAGATAAAGTTATTTTATTTTCTTTCCCCTTGTTAATAATGTCAAAAGAAGTGCTAATACAAATTTTCGCTACTCGATCGCAATTACGAGGGTGTAATAAAATAAGTTCGCCAGGGGCCGTTAGCAGAAAGAAAACACAATTTCATGGAAAAATTTCTTGAAACAGATACAGCAATTGTTGAGCTATTTTTCAACATATTCTCAACCGGATTTGAGGCATGTTTCAATGTCATGGGATCGACAGAGACGTGCAGACGGCTGTCAAACGCTGGTTCCGATCCCAGACGCTGACTTCTACGACATAAGGATACAAAAATTGATCCCGTGGTATGACATATGTCTCATTCCAGTGGGGGATGTGTTGACAAATAGCGCAACAATTGCTGTATCTGTTTCAATAAATCTTCCCATGCAGTTATGCTTTTTTTCTGTAAACAGACCCAAGGAAAATCAGTTTCTGGACGATCTCGTAATTGCAGTCGAGTGGCCGAAATTTGTATAAGCACTTCTTTTGATATTATTAACGGGCAGGGCATAGTTGCGCCCCACGGTCAGATAAGATGCAGCAGATAAAAAAGGGTCCCTACTTTGTGGGCATAGTTGCGTTCCCATCGAAGAAATAGCTAAAGAAGAAGACACTAAGGAAACTCGAGCCTCGTAATCAACCAACCTGATTGATTTCTTATTCGATTTAATATTTATTAAAATGAACACCATGAAGTTGGCAGTACTTTATTAACTGTTTTTCTACTGTTTATGAAGCAATCATCGATAGCCTACCGTAAAAATGAACATCATGAAGTGGGCAGTACTTTAACTGACATATTCAAATGAGTGAGCCGTTGGAATATGGGGCCTTAGCAGTCTTGACATTTTATTAGTGATTTTCACACCGTCTGTGGCATATAGTGAGGTTAATTTAAAATGAATGTTAAGTTTAGTGAAAAGGGCAAAGACTTAACAATTCACAATGGTTCCAAGTTTCAATTTTCGAAACCTTGTGCCGTAGGGTTAAGATATCGGTGTACAAACAAAAAATGCAGTTCATTTATTGTGTGTGATCGATAAAAAAAGTGTTATTTTAAATAGCAAAATTGATCATATGCTAGGCCTACCTGATTTCAATGCAGCTACATTGTAATATTTTAAGTAATTTATTAATTTAGTGTAATATGTCCATCGGGGCGAAACTATGCCATGTCCATTCTTCTACCTGATTTCTCCGGGGCGCAACTATGCCATGCCTAGGTCTCCCAATTGACCGCGGGGCGCAACTATTCCATACCGTTATTAACATGGTGGAAGAAAAAAAATAACCTTTTTATCTGCCCCCATCAGAATGTTTGCCTCTAAGCTAAAATCTACTTCTGTAGTCGCAGACTAAGAACACTATTATTCTACAGAGATTATAAATAGAAGACATGATTTACAAATTTAACACCTGAACGACACCTTCGGCTGACCTATGGATCCAGGAAACATAAACGTATGAAAGTTTTACAAAAAACAATTTGTTGCAAGAAACGAAATGCAATACACAGCCAAGATCATTATATGTGGAAGTAATTTAGGTCCTATATGAATGATTGTATTAATTGTCGTTTGTCAAATAATTGATTAAATTATGTGAAACTTCCTATATATTAAAGACTGAATAGCAATTTTGTATTTGATTACATATCTAAGTTATATTCTGTACATAATTGCGTATCGTACGACCTTCATTTTCTTGAAGGCCATCAAGGCACATCTGTCGTCGTACCACGCGCATCGAAGTAATAAATTACATTGAGAAAAGTTTGGCGAATGTTAAATTGAAACATCCCACTCTCTCTTCCCCAGAGATATCCCCATTATGATAAATGGATTCGCAGTTGAGACCTCGTGTACATATATATTAAATGAATTTCCTAAGTTATGTAACCCTCGTAACAATAGCGTAAATATCGGTTTATCTGTTTTCCGAAGTTCCGCTCAGAATATCCAACATCTATATTTATCAACGTTTACTAACCTACGACCCCATGTAGTAGTATGCAATTCATATTCTCTGAAAATATCAAATAGAATCACTCGATTTGTATATACTAGGTATTAGGGATATAAGTGCAAGTTTTAGAACAGATAAAACCGGCCTCATCTCATGTCATATGATTTGGAAAATAAATTATGTAGGGTATTGATTTCTTTTCTTTCTTTTTCTTGAAAATGAAATTATGTTGGCTATACTGTATCTTCCGCGTGTTTTGTGTCATTGTTGTTGCGCCATTGTTGCTTATAACCTCTTCTGGTTAAACACATGTAAAGAGTTGTTCTTTAAATAAGCATGACTTATTCAATACCAGAGCGAATATTCATTGTGGAGACGTACGTACAGATCAGCTCTATTAAGGAAACACAACAATTATTCAGAGACAAATATCCGCTTCGCTCAGTACCAGCGAAAAGCAGCATTCAAGATTTGGTGCAAAAATGGCGTACGACTGGATCCATAAAAAATGTAACAAGGAACAGAACTCCTTCTGTCCGGACTCCTCCACTCACGGCGCGAATTAATGAATTTATGACTAGGAGTCCTCGAAAGTCTATCACGAGATTGCCTCAACAGGTTCATGTGAGTAGGAGAACTTGCGGAATTGCATCCGCAGTATCACCCATGAGGAATTGACACGTGTTTTCATGAACCTGTTAAAACGTGCACAGAAGTGTCTAGATGCAGATGGAGGGCACCTTCAACATTTATTATGAAGGTAAATGCATTTTATTTTCATTCCATTTGAAGTTTGTTTCAAATCATTAGTACCTATCAATGTCATAACACGGGCCGGTTTTATCTGTCCAATCCTGTATAATGAATTACACTATGTAAAGAATTTCTCAATCGCAGATGTTCTAGAACTCGGGGACAAAAAAACCGGACACTTCTATATTTGCTTGTATTTTGTTGCCAATTATTTCAAAATGTAACAAAACCCATTTAAACAAAATAATGTTTCATTTAGCACCTTATACGATAACATTTGAAAAAAATCTCTGATGAGAAAATTTACAAAAAATTACAAATGGCGTATAACTATGGCATCGTTTGGTCTAACTGTTTTTTTTTTTCATTTTATGGTGCCTTAAACATTAAAAACTTTTTTTAGTAACGAGTATTACCCTTTCTGGCTTGAATAACTGCATCCATACGTCTTGGCAAGGTCTCTATTTGGTTAGCAATGTCTTCTTGAGGAATAACTTCCCATTCTTCGCCAAGTGCTCGCCTCAACTCTTGTAACGGTTCTGGTCTCGGTCGTCTATTCTTAACACGCCGTCCCAGCATGTCCACACGTACTCAATTGGGTTCATGTCTGGACTCCTTGCTGGTCATGGAAGAACATGGATTCCCACTTTTTGGAGATAATCTCCGACCGCATGGGCAATATGCGGCCGTGCATTATCATGCATTAAAACAAAATTATCGCCTACAAATTGGCCAAATAGCACAACATGATCAGCCAAACATTCATTTATATACCTATCAGCTGTTAGTCTTCCATTTTCAACAAAAACCAACTCTGTACAAGCATCCGTATACACTTCTGCCCAAACCATCACTCCACCACCTCCATACGGCACATCTTCGGAAATGCAACACTGCGAAAATCGTTCTCCCCTCCTTCTCCAAACTCTTTCACGTCCATCAGGTGAGCACAGATTGAAACGGGACTCATCGGTGAACAGAACACAGCTCCACTGTCCATTTCTCCGATCCCTGTGATCATTTGCAAAACGCAGTCGTTCAACTCGATGCATCCTGAGAAGTCTGGGACCAGTTGCAGGTCTACTTGATATCAGTCCACTTGCTTTCAACCTCCTTCTAACTGTTTTGGCCGAAATTGGGCGTCCATGCATGTTAACAAATTGCTGGGCTACACTAGTAGCTGGCAGGTTGCGCTCCCTAAGAATTCTCAACACCATATACATGTCTTCATTTGGATTTGTAGCTCTAGGACGACCCGAACCTGGTCTTCTGGTATATTCTAGGGTCTCTCTATACTGTTTTATGACATCATGGGTTGTGCTTCTAGCCATATTCATAACATTTGAAATGTAACGTACACTGCGTCCATCATCGTAAAGGGCTACAGCTCGAGCCACGTCTTCAGGTCGCATTTTGTTTTAAGACAAATGTTACAACCCCACTTAAACTCAGAAAACGTAAAAATAAAGAAATAACGAATGATAACGATAATGAAGCACAAAATGGTTGAGACAAAATTGTTATAGCTGAGACTCCGAAAGAAAAATTGGAATATTTGGTTGTAATGGCTTGTTTATAAAACAAAAACAATCAACAATGTATACACGTCTCCATAACAACAGATGACTACCATAATATTGTATGAGAAGATAATATTTTGCAAAATACCAGCAAATATTAAAGTGTCCGGTTTTTTTTTTGTCCCTGAGTGTATTTATACATCGCCACTGTTTTCATCCAATTTTGTTCGCTGTTTTGACGGTATATGTATGTACCAATTTATGTTTGCCTCGATGTCGTGCACTGAGATGTGGAATAATTACGAAGTGGCTGATTCGGTTGACTGTAGTGGCATGACTTTCCACATAAAATATTTCTTCCATCAATTTACCAGATGAGCATTTTGTGTGTGGAACGTAAACAGCTGCGCTGCGATATTATGTTTTTAGTCTGTGGGAAAGAAAAAAACAATCTATGACGACAATAAGACAGTGATCGTACTGTAAGGTGACTGAACAGGGGAGCGCTTTGTGTTAATACAGGCATGTCAAAACCCTGCACATTATGCAGTCGCGCACATTGTGCAACTGTCTCTGTGCGATGTGCACTCTATTCCCCTACCTGGAGGTGATAAATCGCCTTGGAGGGGAACGCGACAGGGCTATACAATACCTGCAGCAGTTTTTGTTTCAGTAACACAGTTTCAGTACGAGTGCCGATTTGGCTGAGTCTGTGAACGAGTTATGATAAATAAAGTAAGGAGTTCACAGATAACGGAGAAGAGAAATTACGAATCATATAACATAATTGTTATAATGTTTTCCTCAGCCAACAATAATAATTATTTTAAAATGAAAGGCTTTCATCACCTTATGTCGAGGTAACAGTGTTCTGAGGTGACAATTTAGATCAGATTAGTAAAGTTCTCAAAATATGATATTGCCAGCGCTTATTTCTTAATCAGTACTCTCACGGCAAAACGTACTTGACAATGGCGTTGTTTTCGAGTCTGTACTAACACAGCCATCAAAGATTAGACAACTTACGACTTTCATTTCATAAACTGGTGAGTGATGAGAATATAGTGAGGAATACATGTGAGGTTGTAAGGAGAGAAGAGAACAACTATTTGCAAGGCGGAAAAATTTTCTGGAAAAATATATAATGGCAAATTTTCCATCTCACGTCACAATATTAATTCAATATACTTATATTAATAAATCTTTAAATCTGACATAAAGAGAATATCGTCGCAGCTTGTGAACCACACTTTTAATTTCTTTGAGTAACGCTCCCAACTTTTCGATACTTGCTCTCAACGTTTTCAAATAAACTATATGTGAATTTAAATTCTAAACTTAATTTATATTTATTAATATTAATATTAATATTAATATTAATTTATATTGACATACAGCAAATCAATTATTTAAGTGTAAAAACTTCACAATGTCTTACTGCATGTAATTAATTGGGAGTATAATATTTTCTTCAACATTTGTGCACCAATGGTCACAGTAAATAGTAATCCTTGACGAACAATGAAAGAGTAGGGTCTATTACTTTAAAATAATTAGTACCTACTACGTAAAATGGAATACTTGTCTGTTTCTTGTTGTTTGAAATTACTGCATTTTTTTCCTTCAAATACTGTATAAACATCATATTAATAAATTATGCTTTACAAACGACCACTATGTGAAGTATAACTGAGTAAGCCTAAAGTTTCTTGTATTAGAATTGTCAAGTATAGACACTGATAATAACTGTTTTTTTTTTTCGTTCTGCTAACTATGTTTGTAATGTCCAAATGTCTATTTAATCCAACCCTAGAAGCGCAGAATAGGTTATTGTACACCCTCTAGCTAAGAACGGGTAAGAGCAACGCTCGAATGATGCAGTCTGCACAGACCGGCGATCCGTGCACATAACTGCACCTTTAGAGTCTGATTTCTGACATGCCTATGTTAGTACAAGCAACTGCCATTCCAAAACAGAATGGTCGGATAACATAGTGGAAGTGAAATAACGTTCCAGATTGAAAGGGACGATAGGATACACTTAAATGAATACTAAATCTATATTACGATTTGTGTTTAAATGCACGGATGATTAGAGAATTAAGTTAGAAGTTTCAGCAGTCCGGAAACATCACCGCTAACATACTCTACTCGTGATACAGATATAAGTGGTCAACGAACTCGGTGCGTCTCGACAGGTCAGCTCTCTCTGCCTCCACATTGCCACTTGCTGGCATGTGCAGTGACTTGAAATTAGAGGTTTTCAAAATTAAATTTACACGAAAACCGTCCCCGCTATTCAAATACGCCAGAGGAATAAATATTTTTTATTACATATCCTATCGATATGGACAAAATCACGATAATACTCGTAATAGTTACCGTATAAGAGGGTGTTAAACATTTGGGTAATTCTTTTTCATTTTTATTTAAAAATAGGAACTCTCAACCAATATTCGGTTTGAAAATATGCAACCTATTTCACTTCAACCCTGTATACAATATATGCGCTATTTACACATAACGTAAACATCAACAAACCTAAGTCCTAATATTTTTTCCCCACTTTCAAGTGGTTTAAGACGTTAACGGCGAAAGGCCTAATAGTTTTAAAATTGTATTT
The DNA here is from genome assembly GCA_025594305.2 of Periplaneta americana. NCBI lineage: Eukaryota > Metazoa > Arthropoda > Insecta > Blattodea > Blattidae > Periplaneta > Periplaneta americana. Next base: position 35,920,168 of record JAJSOF020000005.1, on the reverse strand, counting down.
TATTTTTTACGTATATTGCTGATGTATAGCTCCACAAGAGAACAAATTGAGTACATAACGGTCCTTGTTAGTACATATTATTAGTACATAAATGGGGATATACGAAGCATCCACTTGGTTCGCCCATTGTTACATGCGTAAGTCTAGCGTAAAAATTCCAATAATTTGGTCCTTTTTAATTTTTCATAACAAAAATTCTCAAACCCTTAATGGACATGAATTTTTATCTTCAATATCTCTAAATTCTCCTCCTGGTCTCAACAATTTGGACTTAATCTAAACGCATGTAAATCACAGGCTATTCTGATCGCGAATCTTAGATTAATTCCTGATGTCAACAACCTGTGAAACTGAATAAAACAATCACCCCGTTTAGCTGTACCGTAAAAAAAAACTTGGAGTGCATTTCGAATCTAATCTCAATTGGGATACACTTATAAATTACATGTAAAAAGGCATTCTCTATTCTCCATTCTCTAAAAATATTGTATCATTATCCATCTAAATTAAATCAAACGCTGGTACAGATCTCACTTCGATTATTGCGACGTTTTGTCCAGTGATCTCAGGATTGATTCCGCTCAGAAACTACAGCGTGTTCATAATGCGTACGTACGCTTCATTTGTAATGTTCAATACTATGATTATATCACATCGTCTTTCTATAAGTTATCATGACTTAGGTTACATGAGAGGAGAAATCTGCACTCGCTTTCTTCTCATATCGAATTATGCACACTTCATCCTCTTATTTATTCGCCCGTTTTCATACTCTCTCTCGCTATCGTAATATTATTACTCGATCACAACGCGATAACACACTAGAAATTCCACTTCACACATCATCTCTGTATTCCTGATCTTTCACTGTTGCTACCTCTAGTCACTGGAACTCTGCCGCCTGAAGTCAGGGCTATCGAACATTGAAATCTTTCAAATAAAAGTTAGAAAATTATCTTATGACGAGTTGCCAAACTACCTTACTATTATGACAAGTATTTTATCTTTTGTTTTCCTATTTCCCGATAATGGTATATCTATAGGCCTAATGCGATAACCTCAGGTATAATTATGTAATCATAATTTTCCTTATTGTGTGTACCTATAAATATTGTGTTCATTGTATGCTTTGTACTTCATTATTTTATTATTATTATTATTATTATTATTATTATTATTATTATTACTATTATTGTCTTATATTTTTACATTTTGTATGTCTAATTTATTTTGACCTACTGTTCACATTTTATTATGGATTTTCATTTCTTTCCATGTGTTATATGTTATGTCTGATTTCTACTTACTTGTTGTTTACATTTATTATTATTATTATTATTATTATTATTATTATTATTATTATTATTATTTTATTCAGTTTGTGTGTAAAATTGTAGTCTACTTTGTAAATTTGTAGTGTTTTTGTAACGCAGATTTACTCCTGGTTAAGTGTTAGAGAAGGCCGTATGACCTTAACTCTGCCAGGTTAAATAAACCATTATTAATATATTATTATTATTATTATTATTATTATTATTATTATTATTATTATTCAGTTTTGTGTGTAAAATTGTAGTCTACTTTGTTAATTTGTAGTGATTTTTGTAACGCAGTTTTACTTCTGGTTGAGTGTTAGAGAAGGCCGAATGGCCTTAACTCTGCCAGGTTAAATATATTATTATTATTATTATTATTATTATTATTATTATTATTATTATTATTAAATTTTCGTAGTACTATTATATGTGGGAGTACAGTATCAGTTGAAAATTTATGTCTGTCATCGTTGTGCAGATCTCACCATAAAATTCTACGCCTGAAACAAACTCCAGACAATGAGTGTTTGTATTGAAAAAGCCATTGGAAATTTATAGTTTGTCCATTGACTTCTCATTGGGAATAATAAAAAGACTGCCGAAGTGCTATTTCATTGAAGAGATTTCTCTAACGGCTGCTTTAATATTTGTTCGCGTATTTGCTCTTTGATTTAATCCTTCGAACAAAACAACAACATATGAAATTCGCATTCGAATTCTGTGGTAGAAGAATCGGAGAATAAAAATACTTGGTGACTAACACCCATCGAGAGGATTAAAGAACCGTGAGCGAGGAGACAAAACTCCATGAACGTTATTCAGAGAGAAGGGTACTTCTGTTTGCTTTCCACGTTCGATTATGTCAACATTATTACCTACCTCTCAAATGTATGGACTGTAGTCAGATCCTTTAATACTTTATGTAGCATTTAGAGTGCATAGAAAGATTGCACTTTAGATAGTGTGAAGTAAAACTTAATTCCATTCACTATTACAATAATAGTTCTTACTTCTACGTTCTTTCTAGGCAACGATGACGTATATTGTTCACTATTTTCAATATAAGCATTTCTAATGTGGAAAATAATAATAATAATAATAATAATAATAAATAATAATAATAATAATAATAATAATAATAGTAATAATAATAATAATAATAATAATAATAATAATAATAATAATAATAATAATAATAGGAAAGTTCAGGATGACAGAGAGGGTTTGGAATTGAACGGGTTACATCAGCTTCTTGTCTATGCAGATGACGTGAATATGTTAGCAGAAAATCCACAAACGATTAGGAAAACCGCGGAAATTCTACTTGAAGCAAGTAAAGAGATAGGGTTGGAAGTAAATCCCAAAAAGTTAAGTATATGATTATGTCTCGTGATCAGAATATTGTACGAAATGGAACTATAAAAGTTGAAGATTTATCCTTCGAAGAGGTGGAAAAATTCAAATATCTTGGAGCAACAGTAACAAATATAAATGACACTCGGGAGGAAATTAAACCCAGAATAAATATGGGAAATGCTTGTTATTATTCGGTTGAGAAGCATTTGTCATCTAGTCTGCTGTCAAAAATCTGAAAGTTAGAATTTATAAAACAATTATATTACCGGTTGCTCTGTATGGCTGTGAAACTTGGATTCTCACTTTGAGAGAGGAACAGAGATTGAGGGTTTTTGAGAATAAGGTTCTTAGGAAAATATTTGGGGCTAAAAGGGATGAAGTTACAGGAGAATGGAGAAAGTTACACAACCCAGAGCTGCACGCATTATATCCTTCACCTGACATAATGAGGAAAACTAAATCGAGACGTTTGAGATGGGCAGGGCATGTAGCACGTATGAGCGAATCCAGAAATGCATATAGAGTGTTAGTTGGGAGGCCAGAGGGGAAAAGACCTTTGGGGAGGCCGAGACGTAGATGAGAGGATAATATTAAAATGGATTTGAGGGAGGTGGGATATGATGATAGAGACCGGATTAATCTTGCTCAGGATAGGGACCAATGGCAGGCTTATGTGAGGGCGGCAATGAACCTCCGGGTTCCTTAAAAGCTAGTAAGTAAGTAAGTAATAATAATAATAATTCTGATTGAGGTTCTGGCTGATATGCACAGTAGTCGCAAAAAACCGGACCGATGCTTGTAGCTGATTTCAGAGTCACAGATTCAAATTTTGCTAGTCACAAAACATATCCTTCTTTTAATTAATTGAAACAATGAAATTTATTGAATTTGTTCGATTCTTACCGTCTTTTGTTTTCTTCAGTGCATCAAACTTACAGACGAAAAAACTCTTGAGGGCTTTATTTTCATCTGGCATCAACTTTCATTTCTACCTCTCTTCGGCAAAGATAACTGCGTATTTTTAGATTAAATAGCAGTACTTACCTCTGGCATCCCTATCCATATTGAAATTACCACACTTTGACACAATACACAGCACAGGATTCTTTTGTATCAGCTACAAAAGTCGGTCCGGTTTTTTTGCCATTACTGTATATCTATTATTATCAGGCAGTGCATATCACTTGACGATATGTGTCAGAGGAAGAATAATTGTTTGTATACATCTGAAGTCTGACTAGTATAATATGTAGCTAGTCGGTGATATGCAATGGAAGGGGAAAGGAACTGGCCACCCTACTCTATTGTCTCTTGGCCTATTTGCCTCATAAGTGTTGCCTTCTTGGTATCACTTGTGAGGTTCAGATGTCTTCGGACAGTTGACTAAACTAATAATAATAATAATAATAATAATAATAATAATAACATACGATGTATATGTTTTAATATAACTTCCTTATTAATGAGAAGGTTCTGATACAGAAGTGCATTAATAATTATGTTTCTATAAATATCGATCCATTAGTTTAAAATATATACAAGTGTTTAAAAATTATGAAATATTACTCCTAACGTCTTGAATTGTAATTTTATGAGAAAAAGTTTTATTCAAACGCTGTTGGAGATGAAACATACACGTATTATGTCATTGTTAGAAAATGATTATTTGTTCAGGCATACAGGGTCTGACAATAAACTTAATTTATTTAAATCGCACCCATATTCAAATTTGAATACAGCTGACTCTCCTAAGTTGGACAAAACAGAATTGAAAGTTCAGTCTAATAAGTTTAGTGGGTGTGGCAGGTGAAATGAATACAAATTCTTATTGGTTATCCATCAACGAATACAGTACTGTACTTGCATTTCCTGCTCGCCCCAAGACTTGTGTATTTGCTTCTAGTACTACAGTGGATTTCGTCTCGCAAACGGCACAATTCTCAAATAGAAAAAGAAGAGTTCATTAATTTAAAATCAGTGATTAAATATGGATGTTCTAATCAATAAAATATTCTGTTTTCCTTTAACATAATTATCTTTACAAGACACAGAACCAATTCCCATTCAAATGACAAACCCATATCTTAGTGCCTGTATAGGGGTGTGTCTAATTCTCCTACGTAATCAGTCGAACTATGGGATGTCGAACTTGATTTCTGTCGAACTTAAGAGCTTCCATTCTATTCCGAATCTCCATTAAATTTTACGTATGAATTTGTAGCAATTTTACCGATTCACTCTTTCATATATTTTAACTATTTATTACACTTGTTTCAAGGACTTCAAACTTGAGACAAATAAGTATGTAAATTCATGTTGAGTAGTCCATAAAATATAAACAAAACACTATTACTAAACAAACGTTGCAACAGATGCTAAAAAAACATTCACAGTCAATATTGTCATACAAATTACAGCCAGGGGATCATCCTGTATATCCTTCACTCTTTTACACAGCATTGGTATGAAAGTCTACGGAAAGACACGATTAAACACGATGAGAAAGCAAAAATTATTATACCCGTAACATACTTAAAATTATTTTTATACTTTTATTATATCCAGAGCTGCGATTCCTTTAATCACAACACTGAAAATAGATTAGTGGTGTCTAGACTATAGATGCCCATGTATTGTGGGTCCCTATCACCACGGCATGACGCGTCCTCAGGTTGTGGATAGAGGAGACGGCCTCCAGATATGGAGGGTAGCTGCGAATATATTGAATAAGCAGTCGTGGACAGCCGATAAGGGGTGGTCCTCCAGCTTGGGGGTTGGGCGAAGGGCTAACAACCCATCACCGTAAAAAACAGCTTGTTACGTATCCCTATAATAAGCCTCGGAATAGGACTGATTCTCTGGCACGACCACAGCAAAGGAATAAGGATTTGAGATTTGGCACTTGGAACGTAACTAGTCTTTATAGAACAGGAGGGTAACATTAGTAGCAAAAGAACTAGCTAGATATAGAATAGACTTCGTAGGAGTACAAGAGGTTAGGTTAGATGGGAATGGCACATCACAAATAGGAGATTACTTGTTGTATTATGGGGAAGGAAACAATAATCACCAATTAGGAACAGGATTCTTTGTTCATAAAAGAATAAAATCAGCAGTAAAAAGGTCGAATTGATCAGTGACAGGTTATCATATTTAGTACTTAAGGGTAGATGGTGCGACATCATAGTTATAAATGCTCACGCCCCTACAGAAGAGAAAGACGACCATATAAAGAATAGCTTCTATGAGGAATTGGAACATACTTTTGATCAGTTCCCTAGATATCACATGAAAATTTTATTGGGGGATTTCAATGCTAAAGTAGGACGGGGAGGATATTTTTAGACCAACTATTGGAAAAAGAGCCTACACGCAATTAGTAGTGACAATGGAGTTAGATTAGTCAACTTTCATCGAAAAATTTAATTGTCAAAAGTACAACATTCCCCCATAAGGATATACATAAATATACTTGGACTTCTCCAGATTGATTGACACACAACCAAATAGATCACATCTTGATAGATAAAAACACTAGTATAGTAGATATTCGAACTTTCAGGGGTGCAGACTGTAATTCTAACATTATTTGGTGATTGGAGAATTAAGAGAAAGATTATCAGTACCGAGTAGAGCAACAAGTTAATATTACTAAATTCAATATTTTGAAATTAAAGGACAGGAAGCTAAGCAAAATTATCAGGTCGAAATTTCGAATAGGTTTGTCACTTTAGAAAGTTCCGACGAAGTTGAGAAAGAATTAGATGTTAATAGCGTGTGGGAAAATATCAGAGATAGTATCAAAATTGCAGCTGAGCAGAGCATAGGTTATTACGAAATAAGAAAATGAAACCGTGGTTTGATGAAGATTGTTGCATGGTAGTAGAAAGAAGGAAACAGGCAAAATTGAAATTCTTACAGGATCCAGTTGAGGAGAAGAGAGATAATTATTTCAATGAAAGACGGGAAGCAAGTCGTACACTTAGGAATAGAGGTTACTTGAAGGAAAAGCTGAATTAGAAACAAATAGTAAGAATAAAAACATTCGAGATTTATATAAGGGTATAAAGGAATTTAAGAACGGATATCAGCCAAGGGTAAACGTGATCAAGGATGAGAATGGTGACTTTTGCAGACTCTCCATCAATCCTAAACAGATGGAAAAACTATTTTGCGCAACTACTAAATGTACATAGGCCAAATAGAAATGATCGGGACGAAATTGAAATACAAACTGCTGAGCCATTTATACCCGAACCCACGCTTTCAGAAGTCGAAATTGCGATAGAAAATCTGAAAAAGTACAAGTCTCCAGGTATCGATCAAATTCCAGCAGAATTAATACAAGAGGGTGGGAGTGCATTATATAGCGAAATTTATAAACTTGTACTTGCTATTTGGGAAAAGGAAATTGAACCAGAACAATGGAAGGAGTCCATAATTTACCTATTTTTAAAAAATGGGACAAAACCAACTGTGGTAACTTTCGAGGAATATCACTTTTGTTGACGTCGTACAAAATTTTGTCCAATATTCTTTTGAGAAGATTAACTCCGTACGTAGATGAAATTATTGGGGATCATCAGTGCGGTTTTCGGCGTAATAGATCGACTATTGATCAGATTTTTTGTATTCGACAGATAATGGAGAGAAAATGGGAGTATAAGGGTACAGTACATCAGTTATTCATAGATTTCAAAAAGGCATATGATTCGGTTAAGAGGAAGTATTATATGATATTCTTATTGAATTTGGTATTCCCAAGAAACTAGTTCGATTAATTAAAATGTGTCTCAGTGAAACATACAGCAGAGTCAATATAGGTCAGTTTCTATCTGATGCTTTTCCAATTCACTGCGGGCTAAAGCAGGGAGATGCACTATCACCCTTACTTTTTAACTTCGCTCTAGAATATGCCATTAGGAAAGTTCAGGATAACAGGCAGGGTTTGGAAAACGGGTTACATCAGCTTCTTGTCTATGCGGATGACGTGAATATGTTAGGAGAAAAGACACAAACGATTAAGGAAAACACGGAAATTTTACTTGAAGCAAGTAGAGCGATAGGGTTGGAAGTAAATCCCGAAAAGACAAAGTATATGATTATGTCTCGTGACCAGAATATTGTACGAAATGGAAATATAAAAATTGGAGATTTATCCTTCGAAGAGGTGGAAAAATTCAAATATCTTGGAGCAACAGTAACAAATATAAATGACACTCGGGAGGAAATTAAACGCAGAATACATATGGGAAATGCGTGTTATTATTCGGTTGAGAAGCTCTTATCATCCAGTCTGCTGTCCAAAAATCTGAAAGTTAGAATTTATAAAACAGTTATATTACCGGTTCTTCTGTATGGTTGTGAAACTTGGACTCTCACTCTGAGAGAGGAACATAGGTTCAGGGTGTTTGAGAATAAGGTGCTAAGGAAAATATTTGGGGCTAAGCGGGATGAAGTTACAGGAGAATGGAGAAAGTTACACAACACAGAACTGCACGCATTGTATTCTTCACCTGACATAATTAGGAACATTAAATCCAGATGTTTGAGATGGGCAGGGCATGTAGCACGTAAAGCGAATCCAGAAATGCATATAGAGTGTTAGTTGGGAGACCGGAGGAAAAAGACCTTTGGGGAGAGCGAGACGTAGATGGGAGGATAATATTAAAATGGATTTGAGGGAGGTGGGGTATTATGATAGAGACTGGATTAATCTTGCACAGGATAGGGACCGCTGGCGGGTTTATGTGAGGGCGGCAATGAACCTTCAGGTTCCTTAAAAGCCATTTGTAAGAAAGTAAGACTATAGATGCAGTCTGACGTATAGAGTTACGAGTGTAGCCTAGCAACGCAATACGATATCAAAGGAAGTCGTCCCGTGAATGTTTGTTTTCCTTACTCAGGTACATGGACGTTTAGTTTGTTACGATCACAGGCGCTAGTCTGAACGTAGTCTTACGTTGTTCAGAAATATGCCGAAAATAAGAAAACAACATGTAACAAATATTGGTAAACTAATTTCGCTGTGAGTATTTTTGTGTGAAAGGGTGTAATATATTTTGTAAAGTATGTGGTGTGGAAATAAGAGCAGAAAAATAAATTTCGTTCAATCACATTGCAATTCAAAGAAGACATAGTGGACATATGAAAATTTATGTAAACACAACAGAAATAACCCCGTCCATTTCATGGAGTACAAGTACCGAACAAGATTTTCACCCGACAGCATCTCTTTTTCTTTTGATGCAGTCAGAATGTATATTGTAATTTATTGTCATAAAGATCAGTCAACCATATACTGGTATTCGTTAAGCATATATATACATTTTATTTATGTATGTCAAACTGTAATTACTAGTTTTTGCTATTCATAGAATTGTATTGTAGTTATGTATTTTATTTAATTACTTTTCAAAGTTATATGAAGTTTACTGTGTTAAATTCCAGTGCAAGTGTTGCTCAGTAAAGAAAAATTTAGTACACACGGAAACTTTGTTCATTGACCTGCTAGGTTTTTCACCCGATTGTACCTGTATACACGCGAACACTACTTCCAAATGGGAGTCCACGCCTGTGGAGTAACGGCTAGACGTCTGGACGCGAAACCAGGTGTCCCGGGTTCGATTCCCGGTTGGGGCAAGTTACCTGGTTGAGGTTTTTCCGGGGTTTTCCCTCTACCCAATATGAGCAAATGCTGGGTAACTTTCGGTGCTGGACCCCGGACTCATTTCACCGGCATTATATCACCTTCATCTCATTCAGACGTTAAATAACCTAAGCTGTTGATAAAGCGTCGTAAAATAACCTAGTAAAATAAATAATCCAAATGGGATCATAAAGGTATTATCTGTCTCTTCCTTTCCTCTAGAAATATAGTAGCTGCGACGTTTAGAGCACCACGCAGGTTAAAGGAATCTCAGCTCAGATTATATCATTGTTTCATTATATCGTATCGCCTTCTCTGAATAACGTCTGTAACGTAAGATGAAGTACAATAAAGAATTGTGCATTTGTGTTAATAGGGTAGACCAGGATAATTGTAAGCAGGGGGTAATTGTAAACAAATGCTGTGAGAAATATAAAACTGTCAATATAAAAATTTTAATTCGGAGAATATTTAAATTAGCAAGTTGGCTAATCTACAAAGTAGTTTGGCGCCAAATAGGAGTAACTGCTTAGTTGTGAACGAAAGTTTTGTAAGTGTACAAAAAATGTTGAGAAAGAATAAAACTTTGCTTTACCGTCATTTTGGCATTGCAAGTAAACGTACAATGCTATTTTTAAGAATATGTTTTTATATTTAATGTTCTTATTATTATTAATTATTGTTTTTTATTTGTTCTGTTTATTATTAAGAGTGTAATTATTTACCACTGCCACCGGGTATATACCCATTTCAATGTGAATAAATACATACAATGTATAGCAGTTAACATTTATTAAAATGGTTTTGAGATCTCCCATAACCTCATTTCATTAAATTATGACGTGTTTACATTTGCCCCATAGTTTTAATTTCTTGGGCAATTGTAAACATGTTTTACTATGGTTACATTTCGTACTTTTTAATAATCAAAGAGACCCCCACCAAACTACACTGTAGAAGATTTAGAGAGGGTTGTCACAGATGTGAAAAATGGTAATAGTCATTGTGAAGCTCAGGGGAGGTACGGAGTTCCTATATCCGTCATAAATCTTAGGTTAAAGGGACGAAATGTACCAGTGACGAAAATTGGAGTTGGAAGGAGTACAGCTCTTTGTTCTGAAACAGAACAAAAAATATTCGGAGTCTTACAGCTCGTGCGAAAATTGGTGTTTACAATTACTCCTCTAAAAGGATAAATGTAAACTAGTGATTAAAAGAAGAAAAAAGTGAACCTTGTTATTTTAAACCCATTTTCAGGGGAAAAAAAAAATTAAAAAATAACTAAATGTTTCTTTGCCATGCTTAACGTTACTGAGGGATGTGTAATGTTGAAATATATTTGAACTCGGTGAAAAGTGTTTACAATTACCCTGGTCTACTCTACTGGTTCAACTCTTTAAAAATCTGAATAAGAATAATTATAAACTTGAGGGGTTAGAATTCCAGGACAGATGATGTATGATGCTCAGCAGTTCACAGCATGAGTATGGCCTCATAATCCTGCATCACATAGCGCTGCTCGATACATCATTGTGCATTAACTTGCACGACAAAACATCCACGCCGCCTTCGCTATTGTTTACCTCCCACGTCAGAGCGTGAAGGATTAGTAAGGAGGCAGCTTCTCCGCCGTCGCCGCTGTATGCAAAATAATGTCGATATGTTCAGCTCTAGTCTCGTTAGTGAACGGCTTATATTGTCAAAAACGAGTGTGGCATACGCAGCAGTGGCGGCAAACCTGCGTTCTGTAGCATACTCAGCTACTGATTACAGTTGTTCTGAACAAGTCGTTGATTGATTGGTATAGGATCTATAGAAAATTATTGAATAGGGCGATTAAGCTAACTTGAGCGACACATGTTTCACCATTTGAAGTAGAATGCGGTGAGTGAAATAACACATTAATATTATCCACAATATGTAGGGTAAGCTGAAAACGGCGGGAAATGACAAACAGTGTTATGGGGTAATAAACCCACACATACTGCTTTACAGCACATTACCTTACTACGACATGACCCCCCCTTCCATTTTAAAACAGAAGTGCAACGTTGTGACGTAGGGGAGACTGTTGTACCTTTAGCATAGTATCTTTGAAAATTTTTGTTTTTAATTTTTGCTGCTACCTAGAGGACTCAAAATGAAGTAGATTGTAGAGAAAGCCGCTAAGTAGCTCTGGTCATAGTTTCAGTTTGATTTATTGCATAGTGTGAGTTCCGTGGACAAAATAAGTTTTTAGTACCAAAAGTAAACATTTCGTTCATTGATGCATGTTTTCTAACACAAAAACAGATTGCATTTGTTAATATCTTTCAAGTACGGCGTGCTCCCTATCATCTGGTGAGTAATAACATATTTTAATTTCCATGATTTATTTGACTCTTTTAGTTTTCGGAGCCATATTTGTTTAAACATGCATCCTCTTGTACCTTTGAACACAAAACATCTTGTACCATGGAACATGTTCCAAATTACACGATACTATCGGTTTTTTTCTTTTATTTTAAGTTCATGTCACGAAGTAAGTCTGGAGTTAAAGAGGTCCCCAATTGATTCGGATGCCTTGAACAAAGCTGTTGAAGCAGCTATTACTTCTCCAGGAAATAAAATCTCAATCAGAGAAGCCTGCTGTAGTTTATGATGGCAAATACATTTTAAATATGATTGTCAGTTTTTACAACTATATTCCCTCCTATATTCCATGTGTTCCAACTTACAAGAGGTTATGTTCCAAGGTACATGATCCTGTTGAACCTTTGAACACATTACATATCCCTTCATTTTATTTTTTCCATCCTTAATAGAGCTGTAAAACAGGAAAATACATACAGGAAGTTGTAAAGGAATCTTCAATAATTATTTCAAGCATTTTTCATTTAAAAAAATTTCATTTCCCAAAATTAAAAAAATAAAATGTGAAAAGTGTTTAAAGGTACAACATCCTCCACTAGATAGAAAAACGTTCGCAAACATATGCGGTGTAATGCTATCAATCGCTCTTCTAATTCGATCTTTAAAATCTGCAAGTTCTCGAACCCTAGTTCGGTACGCCAGCGATTTGATGAAAGAAAGAAATGGAGCGGGGTAAATTCTGGAGAACACGGTGCCCACATACGTTTTAATCTTTTGTCTATCCATCTTCCTGGAAAGGTTTCATTCAAGAAATCATGAACAATGTTCGCAAAATATGGTAGTGCTCTATCTTTTGAAACACAACGGTTTCAATAACACCATCTTGCTGTAATTGAGACACCAAAAGAGTTGTAACATGTCCAGATGGGAATTGCCTCTAATTGTTGCTTCCTGAAACATAAATGAGTCATAGTTTGTCGTCTGTGTCATGTCTAACCACACATTCATTTTTGGCGTATTTCTTGCCCATTTTGCATTTGGCTGCTCGTTTACCCATATTCTGCAATTGTGTTTATTGAAAAAGCCAGAAGTGTGGAATGTCCCCGCATCGCTGAATAAGAAGTTTTCCTTTAAATTTTTATTTTCTGCAGCCTGAACAAGATCATAGCGACATAGTACATTGCTTCACGTTGAGCACAATCTTTAGTCTCAAGTGTGTGCAGAACTTCAACACGATACGCACGTTTATGCAACGAAAAGTACAGGGACATCATTTTATTTTTACTAACATTTCTGATATTAACCTGCCTATACCTTTGAATCAACGGTTGCTAACCCCTTCCATGACTGGAGTTCGATGGCGTAATATACAAACAAATCACTTTACTAGGTATAGGAGGGAAGAAAAGTAATTCATCCATTTGCGTAAACTAGGAAATATCAAGGTTTTGAGTTTGATAATTTTCATTAGGTTTTTGTTTAATCAAAATACAGTACAGTATTAACAATGAGTGTTTTTACTCACGAACTGAGCTGTCCATGTGGACGTATTTATTATGCAGTGCATATTAGAGTGTCTATAGCACATTAGCGTACACTATAGAGAATGAAGTTAAATTGAAAAATAATCATAATATGGATATTTAAACACATTTTTCAAAATGGTGGCGGTTCATTTCGATTAATGTATGTAATTCCAATTACCAGTTTCGTCCTTCGTACTAGTAGGCCTAACTCATGTTGAAATAATTTTGTACCTACTCTATAAAAGAGTACCTTACGTACTGTAAATTCAATCTTCACTTCTGCTCGATCCGAAAGATAAAATTACTCAGACATTCTATCTACTGTCCGTCCAAGTGATTATGTCGCAGGATCGTAGAAAGGAGCAAAATCACGTGACAGTTAATTACTTAACGGGCCTGTTATTTAAGTTATTTTAAACAGTTGTATGGGTATAATATTACGTATATGTCCAATTCCTAACAGAAATTAATGTTCTCAGAAAAGAGCTAAGACAGCCCAGCCACTAGCCTTTACCGAGAGGCGATTAGAAGCTGGTGGGGAAAACCGGAATGCGACGTAGGCAAATGGACGACAGTACCTTTGCGAAAATGATGCAATATTGAAAGCTCTTTCGTCATTGGAAAACGCGAACATATTTTTGGAACGTACTGTGACGGTAAGGCTACTATGACTTGGATCTGTGTGGAAGACGGTTGAACTTCCTTCGTAGAAGAGGTGGGAGTGAAGTACATTAAAAAACTCAGGTACAATAAAAATTGAAGTAAAAATAAAATGATGTCCCTGTATAAAATCTTTCACATAGTGATTTGTGTAACATCAAGCTTACTACTGAAACACCGAGTCGATGCACAAGGGCTTCGTTCAGTGGCTTCCTGAATCCGTTGCACGATGTCTTCACGGCAGATGGCCTGCCTGAACGCTCTTCGACCTTAACACTCTTTGTGCGATTTAATTATTGACAAGCTGGCGAATGGTCGCATTTGTGGGGTCAGATTTCCTAAATCGTGGTGTGAAATCAGCTGTTACTACATCGTATGTTAGTCCTCTCAGACGAGCACGGACAGCGGCTATCCTCTCGTCAATAGTGAACATTGTCAATACTTAAAACAAAAACAAGATATATTTCCGACTTCACAATAATGGATAGGGATTTTATAATCACACTATAACATGCAGGAACAGAAAGAACATTAGAAACAACTGTCGAAGAGCGGAAACGCCTAAGGTTACGTGTATGTTGTAGCAACGATAAACGATATCAGCAACGGTTTAAGACTTAACAAACAAAACTCAGTGCGCAGAAACCAGCGGGCGTGACTGTCTCGGCAGATGACGTTTGCTCCATTTCCCAGCATGCTCTCCGTCTCCAATCACACCACCGACACATGCGCATACGCACGTATTATCTTTTTGTGATGAATTGAACACGTGTTATTGCTACAGAGTCAGGGAGTGACATAGCGTTTTATATTAAATATTAATTTGATTTAATTTAAATATTTAAAATTTAAATATGAGAACAGTTCCAGTGAAGATAGATACCGATTGTAACTTAGAAAGACACGATGTTGACATCTTGTAATGTTATATTCACTTAATTGGTTATTGTTACAGCTGGTCTTTGAGTGCACATGTCCGCAACCGTAGCCGTTATAGCTATACCAGTAGCCGCTTATCAAAGAACTCGCCTACTGCAGGGGGTAAGAGGGGTATAGCATGCGGGGAGGAGGAGTCGAGCTGAGTTTTGCTTGTAGGATACCTAGAGCAATGCGATATTTCAGTATTTTGATGTGTTTAGTTGGAGCAGTACGACGAGGAGTAATAATTTTATAATGTTCAACTGCTGGTCTGAAGCATAGCATATCTTGTGCTGAATTTCCTAAAAATATTCAGTAGTCAAAATTTGGATCCTGAGAGAGATTATTTCAATATGAGTTTGCTTAGAGCTAGAAGAACGGCAGAATGTGTTTTTGCAATAATTTACAGCAAATGGAGAATATTATCCAAAGCCTTAGAAAGTAATGTGCAGATTGCTGATGACATAATAAAAGGAATTTGTATATTGCACAACGCAATTATTGAAAAAAGAAGGAATGCATCGTAATTTGAAAGATATTGCAGTAATTCCAGATAGGGCCAATGAAAGAAAATTGGGTCGCAGACCCAGCTGCAGCTCATGTAATGGATGTATTTAAAAACTGTCTCACTGAGCATCCTTTTTTGTAACATGCTGTGAAATTCAATGTAGAATAAAATAATAATTCCGTTATTAAATGGATATTATATTACCATTATTGTGCACAGAACATAACAATGAATATTGTGAATGCTGATATCGCAATTCAGACTATTAATGCACGATTCGTAGAAAGACATTAAAATTAAATAATGTCTTAATAACTAGGTATTAAAATAATATAGACATATCATCATTATTAAATACATATCACCGTTCATTTAGTTGGTTATTTAACGACGCTGTATCAACTACTAGGTTATTTAGCGTAGATGAGATTGGTGATAGGGAGAGGATATTTTGCGAGATGAGGCAGAGGATTCGCCATAGGTTACCTTGTATAGTTGGTGGAAACCTCGGAAAAATCCCAACCAGGTAATCAGCCCAAGTGAGGATCGAACCCGCACCCGAACGTAACTTCAGACCGGCAGGCAAGCGCCTTAACCGATTGAGCCACGCTGGTGGCTTCACCGTTCGTAAAAAATGTATTTATATCCGATTTGTAATATTAATCATATATGTTTCATTTACTCACGTGCAGAATTTAATTTCATTGACATTTCATGCGACAATTTGTCCAAAATAGGAAAAAGAGTTAAGGAAGAGACTAATGAAGTGCTTTGTATGGAGTGTGGCATTGTATGGGACAGAAACATCGACATTACGATTAAGTGAAGAGAAGCGACTAGAAGCATTCCAAATGTGGATATGGAGAAGATTGCAGCGTGTGAAATAGGCAGACAGAATAAGAAATGAAGCTGTATTGGAAAGAATGGGTGAAGGTAGAATGATGCTGAAACTAATCAGAAATAGAAAAAGGAATTGGTTGGGCCACTGCCTGGAAAGAAACTGCCTACTGGAGGATGCACTGGAAGGAGTGGTGAACGGGAGAAGAGTTCGGGACAGAAGAAGATATCAGATGATAGACGATATTAAAATACAATGGGAGCTCTTAAGTTCGACGGAAATCAAGTTCGACATCCTTTAGTTCGATTGCTTGCGTAGGAGAATTAGACACGCCCCTATACGCGCACTAAGAAATTGGTTTCCCATTTGAGTGGAAATTGGTCCTGTCTTGTAGTGATACTTTTGTTAAAGGAAAACAGAATATCTTATTGATTAGGACATCCATATTGATCACTGATTTTAAATTAATGAACTCTTCTTTTTCTTTTTGAGAATTTTGCAGTTTGTGAGACGGAACTGTCGAAACCCACTGTGGTACTAGAAGCGCATACACAAGTCTAGGGGCAGGCAGGAAATGCGAGTACAGTACTGTATTCGTTTATGACTAACCAATAAAAATTTGTATTCATTTCATCTGCCACATCCACTACCCTTATTGGTCAGAACTTTCAATTCTGTTCTGTTGAACTTAGGAGAGTCCATTGTATATGGACCATATGTGGAGACAGAGGGGAAGGTAGAAATTAGGATAGTTCGGAGAATGCTGGGTTTGCAATGCAAGACCTGTCCTTTGACAGAACACTATGAATGAATGTCCTAAATAAATCTGTTTTGATTATTTTTATCTTTCTGGTTTCGTAATGGTCCACAATCGAAAACTGAGGAAATTCATTTGCCGACATCCATGTTTTCTTTTCCAACTTGAATCAGAAAGTCAAGCGAAGAAAATCTAGTCCCGAGTTTTCGCTTTTAGCAGCGACATCCCACAGTACTGCACTTCGCCAACATAAATGCAGTCATTTGTTTGTTTGAGAGATTTTTGCCTGGAGGCTATTATCTTTTATCGTCGCTCCGACATAAACAGAGCCTAACAAAGCAAGAGGATCAAAGCTTGTATATCCTTGCTTCAGACATACATGGAGAAGAGAATGCGTACATTCAGTGAAACGAGTACAAAGTTCAAACGGTGCACTGCAGGCTGGCTTGGTTTGGGCAAACACAGAGTCGACGAAGCAATCCCCTAGAGACGACAGTGCATGCCTGCGCTTAAATATCTCTCTGGTGTTATTTTGTGGTGATGGAGACCTTGCGACTACTGACCAGTCCTGAGGGAAATCGTAGTCAACTATCCTGAAGGTCAGTGCCCATGTCAAATATATGATAAGGTCACTCTGGATACGTGTGTCGAGGTCAATATTTTTCACCTACACAAGTATTCCAAATTTCAGTGCACAGTAGTTGAACTATCAGCTTTCTGATATTTCATTTTTTTTATCTATTATACAGGGACATCATTTTATTTTTACTAACATTTTTAATATTAACCTGTCTATACCTTTAGAGACACGGAATCACCGCTTGCTCCCCCTCCAAGACTGGAGTTCGATGATACTGGCGTAAAACACAAATCACTCTACTAGGTATAGGAAGGAAGAAAAGTAGTTAATCCATTTACGTAAACTAGGAAATATAGCGCTTTTGAGTTTGATCATTTTCATTAGGTTTTTCTTTAATCAAAGTACAGTACTGTATTAAGAATAAGTGTTTTTACTCACGAAGTGAGTTATCCATGCGAACGTATTCATTATGCGGTGTATATTATACTATCTACAGCACATTAGCGTACAATATAGAGAAAGAATTTAAATTGAAAAATAATCATAATATGGATATTTAAACACATTTTTGAAAATAGTGGCCGTTCATTTCGATACAGGCTTCAGTTCTTTTGTGCATATTATCGCAATATAGACTATTGCACCTAATTCCAATTGCCACTTTCGTCCTTCGTACTAGTAACTCATGTTGAAATAATTCTGTACCTACTCTACGTACTGTGAATTCAATCTTCACTTCTGCCCGACCCGAAAATATAAAATTACTCAGACATGCTATCTACTGTCCGTGCAAGTGGTTATGCCGCAGGATTGTAGAAAGGAGGAAATCACGTGACAGTTAATTACTTAACGAGGCCCTTTTATTTAAGTTAAATTAAACAGCTGTATAATATTACGTAGTCCACGCCTGTGGAGTAACGGTTAGCACGTCTAGCCGCGAAACCAGGTGGCCCGGGTTCGATTCCCGGTCGGGACATGTTACCTGGTTGAGGTATTTTCGGGGTTTTCCCTCAACCCAATATGAGCAAATGCTGGGTAACTTACGGTGTTGGACCCCGGACTCATTTCACTGGTATTATCACCATCATTTCATTCAGACGCTAAATAACCAAAGCTGTTGATAAAGCGTCGTAAAATAACCTACAAAAAAATTACGTAAACTTCCAATTCCTAAGAGAAATTAATGTTTTCAGAAAAGAGCTAAGACAGCCCAGCTTACAAAGGGGCGAGCAGAAGCAGGTGGGGAAATCGGGATGCGACGTAGGCAAACGGACAGTACCTGTGCGAAAATATGATTCAATATTGAAAGCTCTTTCGTCACTGGAAAACGCGAACATATTTCTGGAACGTACTATACTCAGTAACTCAGTACTGCTTACTATCTGCGGTCTTGGTTCTGTGTGGAGTTGTAACTTCATTAGTAGACGGGGTTGGAGTGAAGTACATTCAAAAACTCAGGTACAATAAAAATTGAAGTAAAAATAAAATGATGTCCCTGTACAAACTGAGACATGATCCGATGAGCTGTGTGTGCTGTGAAGAGTATTCATCGCGGTACGGGTAGTGCGAAACTAATCACAGTAGGAGTTACCACAAATCAGTTAAGTGAGCATGAATGGTGTAATAACACAGTTTATTATCAACACACACAAAACTGTTACACATCCTAATTATTCTTCGTTGAATGAAAAATTAAAAAATTATACAGAGTATTCTATCTAACGAAACTGATAAGCTTGTACTTGCTATTTGGTAAAAGGAAATTGTACCAGAACAATGGAAGGAGTCTATAATCGTACCTATCTTTAAGAAGGAGACAAGACCAACTGTCGTAACTTTCGAGGAATATCACTTTTGTTGACGTCGTATATAATTTTGTTCAATATTCTTTTGAGAAGATTAAATCCATATGAAATTATTGGGGATCATCAGTGTGGTTTTAGGCGTAATAGATCAACTATTGATCAGATATTTTGTGTTCGACAGATAATGGAGAAAACATGGGAGTATAAGGTACAGTGCATCAGTTATTCATAGATTTCAAAAAGGCATATGACTCGATTAAGAGAGAAGTTTTATATTATATTCCTGAATTAATTTGGTATTCCCAAGAAACTTGTTCGATTAATTAAAATGTGTCTCAGTGAAACGTACAGCAGAGTCCGTATAGGCCAGGTTCTGTAAGATGCGTTTCCAATTCTCTGTGAGCTAAAGCAAGGAGATGCACTATCGTCTTTACTTTTTAACTTCGCTCTAGAATAAGCCATTAGGAAAGTCCAGTTTAAAAGAGAGGGTTTGGAATTGAACGGGTTACATCAGCTGCTTGTCTATGCGGATGGCGTGAATAACTTAGGAGAAAATCCAAAAACGATTAGGGAAAAATACGGGAATTTTACTTGAAACAAATAAAGAGATAGGTTTGGAAGTATATCCCGAAAAGACAAAGTATATGTTTATGTCTCGTGACGAGAATATTGTACGAAATAGAAATATAAAAATTTGAAATTTATCCTTTGAAGAGGTAGAAAAATTCAAATACCTGGGAGCAACAGTAACAAATATAAATGATACTCAGGAGGAAATTAAACACAGAATAAATATGGGAAATGCCTGTTATTATTCGGTTGAGAAGCTTTATCATCCAGTCTGCTGTCAAAAAATCTGAAAGTTATAATTAATAAAACAGTTACATTACCGGTTGTTCTTATGGTTGTGAAACTTGGACTCTCTCTTTGAGAGAGGAAAATAGGTTAAGGGTGTTTGAGAATAAAGTGCTTAGAAAAATATTTGGAGCTAAGAGGGATGAAGTTACAGGAGAATGGAGAAAGTTACACAACACAGAACTGCACGCATTGTATTCTTCACCTGACATAATTAGGAACATTAAATCCAGACCTTTGAAATGGGCAGGGCATGTAGCACGTATGGGCGACTCCAAAAATGCAAATAGAGTGTTATTTGGGAGACCGGAGGAAAAAGACCTTTGGGGAGAGCGAGATGTAGATGGGAAGATAATATTAAAATGGATTTGAGGAGGTGGGATATGATGGTACAGATTGGATTAATCTTGCTCAGGATAGGGACCAATGGCAGGCTTATGAGAGGGCGGCAATGAACCTCCTGGTGCTTTAAAAGCCAATAAGTATAGTGCAGGGTGTTCTGAGAAGAAAAAGGTTCCAATATTTGGAGAGAATGTAGTATGTATAAAAACAAAAATAAAAGGCCTACAAACATTGGTCTTAATATTAATATCTTCTGAGAAATGATCAGTTATTTACCATCACTGTGATGGCAGCATATCTTCTACTGTGAGCTCTTTGGAAAGGGGGAAACAGAATGCAAATGCTCACATTGAAAGATAGGCTGCTCTTACAGTAATGGTAAACATTTGCTCATTTCTCAGAAGATATTAATTTTAGGATCCATGTTTGTAGAACTTTCACTATGGTCTCTCTAAATATTGGAACCTTTTTACAGAACACCCTGTACATTTCATAAGAAATTGGTAGAACATTTCCCTCTGAGTACCGTATTAATTAAAAGTGATACATCATGGTAATTTTTATTGATCGCATTGGTGTGATATATTATTTTAGTAGCCTAATATGCATATTATATTCTGAAAGAAGTCTTATTTTATATTTTATAATACATTTTCTTCAGTAATTGAAACGAAGTAAATTATTTCTACATTTTTTCAGACAAATTTAATATGAAGTTGTCTAATAACAAATGTCTGTATCTTTCTCTCGATGTTTTGCTGCTGTGGAAAGTTTCTTCAACTATTGATTCCTGAACTTGTTTCAGCGAGCTCAGCACGTAATCTTGCGAACTCTAACTCATTGCTCAACTTTTCAACGGAATACAGTTTGCAAATATCGCGGTTACATCTTAATAAGAATGAACGGCACAACTGAGATTCATTATGCTAATACTAAACTACGAGACATACACGAATGGGATTTGCGCAATAATCTACACATTTATTCAAAGGTTAACTTCCAGAGCATTTTTATCGAAATTTTAACGAAAACTAATAGGCCACTGATATTTTCAAGGAATTAACGAAATAATGTCCACATCTGTGGAGTAACGGTTAGCGCGTCTGGCCGCGAAACCAGGTGGCCCGGGTTCGATTCCCGGTCGGGGAAAGTTACCTGGTTGAGGTATTTTCCGGGGTTTTCCCTCAACCTATATGAGCAAATGCTGGGTAACTTTCGGTGCTGGACTCCGGACTCATTTCACCGGCATTATCACTTTCATATCATTCACACGGTAAATAACCTAAAATGTTGATAAAGCGTCGTAAAATAACCTAAAAAAAATAATTATCATATGCAGTTGTATTAAAAACCTCCGAGACTTCGAAGATTGCTTACCAAACTTCATATAATAATCAGGTGGAATTTGTACAAGGCTATTACAATGCGTAGTTTTACACCCTTTAATGTGAAACTCTATTAAAATGAGCAGAATGTGTATATTTTTCATATTTTCTTATTTTCTTTTCCTCATTATTTCATTCTGTGACTTTCACTTCTCAGTTTACTTTGATATAAGTCCATACATGAAATTTGGCGCGATCTGGAACTTAATTGACCCATTGGTATGGCGTATGCACTACTGTACGTTTTGTAAGCAATGTTCCTAAATATGATCATATTACTCCATCCCTGGAAGCAATAGGTTGGCTTAAACTAGATAAGAAAATAAATTTACATTCACTTCTCTTTCTCCTCGAAATGTTGAACTCTTCTGTTCCTTCGTACCTGTCGTCTCGCTTCACTTACCTTTCTTCCCACCATTATCTGAACACACGCTCTCGCCATGAAACAATACTAACAACACCATCCCATCACACCTCCTCATACTCATCCTCTTTCACAACAGCCCTGCCAAGACTCTGAAATGCCCTACCTACTAGCATCAGGGACTGTCGAAATAAAATTGAATTCAAACGCAAACGTACTAGGCACTTGGTCAGTAATTGAGACTCGTTAAGACATGGTTTCATGTAAATAGTTATCTTAATCTATCACAAAATATTTCAATATCCGGTATCATCACTATACAATTTTGTTATTATATTTTTAATTTGTAATTCAGTAGATACAAAAATTTTCTTTGTTCTTAACTTCTGTCATAAATTGTCTAGCTTTCATTAGTCAGGTAATCTTTTCGTACTTTGATTTTTATTGTAATTGTAAATGTAATATTAATTGTAATTTTATTCTTCATATTATAGTTGTAATCGCACCTGGTAGAGGAGTAGAGAAGGCCTGACGGGCTTATTTCTACCAGGTTAAATAAATAAATACTAATACTACTAATACTGTGAGCCTCACTTTAAGGCAAAATATCGTAGTTTATTCTTCATATTATAATTGTAATCGCCTGGTAGAGGAGCAGAGAAGGCCTGACGGCCTTATCTCTACCAAGTTAAATAAATAAATACTAATACTACTAAAACTAATAACGTGAGTCTCACTTTAAGGTGCAATATCGTATTAGCAGTGCGAAAGCATCTACAGGGACATCACTTTATTTTTACTAACATTTTTAACATTAACCTGGCATTACTCGGAAACACTGTTACCCCCCTTCCATTACAGGAGTTTAGAGTTGCTAGTGCAATATGTAAACAAATCATTTTACTAGCTATAAGAGAAGAGAAAAGTAGTGTATCCATTTATGTTACAGGGAAATATAGTATTACGATTTTCAGTTTGGTCATTACTTTACAGTATTTTATCAAAAAATAGTAGAATAGTAACTTTTTTTTTCACAAGCTCAACTCTTCAGGCGGTTATATACATTATGTAATGTCTACTTTATTCAGCATATTACTAACCTAATTTATTCCTGAGAATTTTGTGAGCACTTCCGCAAGAATCCCAAATTTCTACAGCTAACTTCTTGACCGACTTATTAGGACCTCCCTGCATCCTTTCTCTAGTATCTTCTACAGCATCTTCTGTCACCTTTGTTGGCCATCTTACACTTTTCTTCCTTTCTTACACTCTCTTGTTCTAAATTTATCTACCAGATTAATGACATTTTATGAAAATATTCCGTAATGATATAATCAGGAAATTGTGAAAAAAAAAAAAAACTGTTGTTCACATTCGGTTATATTATAATTCCATTTTCTATCATCGTCGTTCATACCTACAAACAGTAAAACAAATCTCTTGTTTAAATTATGCTGTTAAGTACCGTACCATATTATAGGTACCGTACTTTCGGTAACTCTAATCTTCACTTGTGCTCAGTCCACACAGATAAATTCAGTTATGTTACACACCATACCTATGTGAAAATAAACTTCAATAATATAAGCTTTTTCTTCTATAGAAAATGCAACATATTTCTGAAACACACTGTACTCTGTACTGTTTATTTCACTGCTAGCAACAGCGGCCGTGAGTTTGTGTGACTGACGTTAGCAAGGACATTAGTGAAAGGGGTGGGAGTCAAGTACATTTAGAAACGCAGGTACAATAAAAATTGAAGTAAAAATAAAATGATGTCCCTGTACATTACATAGAATTTATTGCTTTGGTTTACCGACGTACGGCATGTGAAACGGAAGGCACTATCCGATCGTCTGCCGCTCAATCTGCTCCTCGATTCTCCTTCACGTTGGACGCGCGCATGCGCTTTACGTGATTTTGCGATTGTTGTCAGTGCAGTTTCGTATCGACATAACGTTTCACTCTTTAGGAACGAGTGTGTGCAAGACATAATATAAGTATGAATCGGCTCGCCTGGTCTGCACGAAGTTTATTGGTAAATATTCGAATATTCGACCGTCGATGAGGCAGACAGTACGTAAGTTAGGGAATAAATTAGTGAATAAGAGGGCTGTGTTAAGGATAAAAACGCCCTGTTTTAACAGCGGCTAGGTTAGATGACATTGCCGCCATTCTCGAATGTTTGTCCAAAGAATTGCTAAAAGAAATTAGTTCAGCAGACTGCCATGCATTTCAAATTTAATTAATATTTCAGCAAGAGTACTGTGTTAATGTGAGTTAAGAGAATTAATAGAGACAGAAAATAGGCTAGAGCAGTTGTCATCAGCTCAGTGCACTCTCGGGCTAGCATCTCTTACCCGCAGGTCTCTTACAGTACTAGCGTGTATTTGTGGCTGCTGCCGTGTATGCTCTCTACCTCTTCCTGCTGCACGACAGGTCAAATGATGTTGCTCCGCTTACCCTTTACCCATTTTAGCGAGTGCTGACGACCACTGGACTAAAAAATTAATGCGATAGGTGTGATATGGTGTCTCGGAACTATGAGGATACAAGTGTAAGCAAGAAGCGGCATAAGTGCCATCGATTTTCAAGTCATTACATTTCGTAAATGAGGGAAAAACGAACGCTTCTTAACGAACGAAAATTAACTTAAATATACATGTTCATTAAATTCAAGCACTATGACCTGAAACGATTCCCTCGTCAACTTTTATGAAAAAAAAGTTACACTTTTCATGTAGCCTATTACACCCTTTAATACACTACTTAATTGTTTTACATTTATGGAGGGCCAAGAGAAGTTGTTTAGATCAGAATTAACAAAATTTCTCCACGTTCCAATCAAATGATGAATAATTGTTTGTGCTTGTAAATTAAATTAGTATGCTTATTAATTTATACTACACACATTTCTGTAAATGTTTTTATTTTCTCCGAATCAAAAATATACAATACTGATGTAAGATCTATACAATAGTCGGCCTGGGTGGCGCAGTGGGTATAGTGCTGGCCTTCTCTGCCCGAGGTTGCGGATTCGATTCCGGCCCAAGTCGATGGCATTTAAGTTTACTCCTGCAGGACAAAATTCCGGCACGTCGATGACGCTGATATAACCTCGGCAGTTTCGAGCGTAGTTATTTTTTTTTTTTAATTTTCTATGGAATACATTAAATGAAATGACATCTTAAAATATATACACACGGATCGTACGAGTTCTTATATTCAAAATTACTTTGAGTATTGTCATAAGTTTTTGAAAAATCCTATACAGTGAAGTTCAGTAAAATTAAAAGAGCAGAAATACATTTTCTCTATATTGTGCCATCAAATATCTACATCATCGCAATATCAGACGTGTTCACTATTTTTTATTGCCACTCACTTTCGTATTCTTGAATTCTTCCATTTTTCCCATGCTTCGTACCGCTCGCCTGTCTGTCTTTTCTCTATATCAATTTCTTTTCTCTGTATCCAATTCAGATTTATACCCTTCTAGAGCATACTTTTGTTAGTTATCAAATACTGACTCTGCTATATCCCTTTGCTTCTGCCAATACATTTTCTTGATCTACAGTATCTCATCTGGGTAATATTGTAGCCATTCAATGATAGTAAGTAATTTCAATCTCAATGACAAACATAGGCTTATACGGAGTGTTTTGTTTAAGTTTCCAGCTTCTTATCTCGATTGCGAAAATGTAATTTTGAATAAACTTTCTTTCGTTTGACGGGGAAGAATAATGGTTATTAGTTATTTTTTACTTTGTGTAACTTACCAATGTTATTTTAAGGCCAACTTAGTTTTAATGGAAACATACTTTCTTCATCAGACTCTGAATTTTGGCAAAAAAAAAAAACCTTTGTCTGCCCATGTTTCTGCTCCAAATAATGTCACCCTACACACAAAGCACTTCACTAACCTCTTCCTTAGTTCTTTTTCCAGAGGTCCGCAGAAGATACTCATTTTTCTATTAAAAGCTTCCTTTGCCATTGCTATGCTCCTTTTGACTTCCTGGCAACAGCTATTTCGGATTTATGAAATGAAAATACAGTAGACCTATAGTAATAATAATAATAATAATAATAATAATAACAATAATATACGTAAATCCCCAGAGGGGCAAGGCCTCCTGTTTGGGCAGGGGTGGCTCAAGTCTTGACCATCAGAAGAGCCGACCTGATGGTCTATTTGCATTCCTAGTTTTTTTGTTTACAATTTCACTAGCCCTGGTTGTTGCTGCTGCTCAAAGTTGGTTGACTGCGTCCTTCCACCGTGTTCTTTGGCATCCTATTCTGGTCCACAGTCCTCCTAGCTGCAACCTGAACTCGTCCCCCATTTGGTTCTCGGTCGTCCACGGTTTCTCCAGCCAATTCTTGGATCCCACAGTGTTGCCGTGTGTGCCCATCTGGTAGGTTGCATTCGTACCACGTGTTCTCCCCAGCGCCATTTCATCCTATTAGCGAGTGTGACCACGTCCTCTACGCCGGTTCGTCGCCGTACTTCTTCGTTTCTGATTCTCTCCTTCAGGCTTATTCCGAGTATTTTCCTCTCCATTCCTCTTTGACATCTTCCTAATTTTAATGCCTGTTTCTTTGTGAGTGACCAGGATTGCGCCCCATACAGAAGTACAGGTTCAATGCAGCTGTTGAAGATTTGCCTCTTGTTCTCCAATTTCTGGCTCTTGTCCATTAGGATGAAGGACAGACCCCAAACCTTTTCCATGCTGATACTATTCGCCTATCGAGTAGACCTATTACACTTGTGTAAATATGAGAATAAAGATGCGTTTCGTACATATATGGGCCTAATTTTTGGGTAACATAACTAACCACTCAGTTCAATATTAACTTGTTGATTTGTATTTTGTAAGATGATCTAGACCATAATTACAAATGCTTAATTAAAAATTTAGGGATCGTATACGTAGATTAGAAGAAATGAGAAAATATGGAAGATTGGAGAGTGTTGAGTTTCCATTGAAAGACCTGCCCTTAGGCAAAAAACATTGAACGAATGGATTCATATTGTGCTGAATTTCGCGCGTAATGTATTATTTTATAATTATAATTAAGAACAATCTCATAGAAGGTCGTCAGAAGCAAAGAGGCATAAGTGCACTTAAGTCATTTGTGAGAAAATGTGGTTGAAAGTACTTAAGATTTTATAAATTCCTTGAAATTTTTTATTTCAATTTTAGTGTGCGGTTTGGTTGAATTATGTATCCCTTTTCTACTATAATTTTAAATGTTAAATGTTTAAATGTTATGTTTTATTTAACGACGCTCGCAACTGCATGGGTTATATCAGCGTCGCCGGATGTGCCGGAATTTTGTCCCGCAGGAGTTCTTTTACATGGCAGTAAATCTACCGACAGAAGCCTGTCGCATTTAAGCACACTTAAATGCCGTCGACCTGGCCTGGGATCGAACCCGCAACATTAGGCATAGAAGGCCAGCGCTATACCATCTCGCCAACCAGGTCGACAATAATTTTAAATTTTAAATGATTTAGCTTGCCCTAAATGCACTTCACTCATATTCTTAGAAATGTCACTTGTGCCCCTCTGCTTCTGACCACCTCAGTAGATGAGCAGTTTAATTTATGATTATGAATTAGAGCGAATTTTGTAAACTTTTCTCTTTATAGAAAACCTTGATTTTATGGACATTTTGTTCCTTTTTTGATGATGACATACCAGATTGTAAAGCTGCAGTATTCCAATGCCGATCTTTCAGTGCCTTCTGTTTTGTGCGTCTTGAATTTCAAGAGCCCTAGTTTCAATTTTTTGTATGTGTTCCCTCCATCTATTTTGCTTCCTTTTCCCTGGTGGTTTTCATTTATATAATTGAATCGACTTTTGCAAAAAAGGACATATGTTACACCTGGTTTCGCGGCTAGACCCTCTAACAGTTACTCCATAGGTGTGAACATCGAAGTTATAGGTAGGTATACTTTTATACAAGCAATAGTTTGTATAGTTACCAAGAAACTAAAATCTGTATACTTCTGCCATCTGTTGAGATGTTGGAAAACTAATTACCTCCATTAGACTCCATTCGTTCGTTCGTTCGTTCGTTCGTTCGTTCGCTCACTCATTTATTATCTTCCATAGATCTTATATGAGCAATGAAGCTTTAAGATGTGGAACAAGTCAAAATTTTACAATATTACAAATACAATTTTTACAAATTTTCACAATAATTTACAATTTTTACAGTGTTACAATTTAGTAATCTTCTACAATGATGAGATGAGGTCCGAGGATTAGCCAAAAGATTACCCGGCATTTGCCTTTCGGTTGGGGAAAACCTCGAAAAACCCAACCAGGTAATCAAATCAAAGGGGGAAATGAAGTGATGCCGAGGACTCGCCATAGATCATCCGGCTTCAGTCCCACGGATGGGGAAAACCTCGGAAGAAACCATTCAATGAGACCAAAGGGGGATCCAACCCAAGCCCGAACGCAGCTCCGGATCAGTAGCCCAGCGAGTCTGCCGACTGAGCTACATCGATGGCTCTACTAAAAATATACAATACATAGCCAATCAGATTATTAAATTTACAAACGAAAACGATCATTCATCAGCTGACCTATATGTATAATACAAAACAAGAAAGTTAATTAAATTTAAGGCATAAACAATTCCATCAGCTGTGATATACAGAAATTGATAATATCATACAAACTACTTCAAATTACAAACACAAACAATTTATCAATAGATCTATACAGATTACTATTCAATTTAAAGCATATACACTTCATCGGCCAAAACTATACAAACATATACAAAACAAAGTAAGCAGATTAATTCAATTTACAAGCATACTTTCATTAAGCTATACAAATTTGTACAATTAATATCAAGTAGATTAATTCAATTCAGAATGTACATACCATATTATACGCTACATATCTATTTTTGATCAAAATGTCAGTTACCATGTTTTACGCCCGAGCCCCTTATTTGTAGAATTAAAAGAGAAACCATTTTCAAATTGCATATTAAAATAGACGATGGAGGAATACAAAGTAGAAAATTTCAATTGTCAATTGTCTGAGGCATATAAATTATACTGTTATACCTGCATTGTGTTTTGGGGTGAAAATGAGTGATCATCTTCTTGTGGGGTCTGTGTCACAAAATATTTTGATACGAAAGCCGAGAAACATCTGGTCTATAAAAACATATAAGCAGATATTTTCAGCCTACTAAGAATTTAAACCTAATCTTCGCCACTGATCTTTACTCCATCACATTTTTAGTTCTTTGTAGCTTGCTACTTTCCTCAGAACTCATACTTGTATTATTTCGATTTTTTTAAGTAGAACTTTAATTTATATAGTCATACTTATAATAATAAAATAAACTTTGAATGGCTAGCATTGTTATGATCAGTTTATGTATTTGGTATTATTAAAAGCTTCTGCGGCCGATAGTGGTCTGCAACTCTGAAAACAAATTACTTCCATCTTTCTCCGTTAAGTTTGAATCATTGCCTCGAGCATGCCTTCTTTCTAGGATTTTCTTCCAACGACCAAGTCTCCTTCTTCCTAGTGGGACCAAAGCCATCTTTTGTTGCCCATTCTCAACAAGTAGCAAAATCATTTCCGACCTCTTTTCTTAAAAGTTCTATTACGATCTTGACAGCTTTCATTCTATTCTGTTTTCACTTCTTATTCGAACTCGCCTGGACATAAGGCTTTTCGTGGAAAAGGGAGTTCATCTCACTGCTTGCAATTTTCTCTGTGTGTTCTTTTCTTTTTGTGTGCACTTTGCAACCATTTAGTAGGACCAATTTGAGAACCAGTTCGTCAACATTCCATTCTCTCGTTCCCTATGGTTGCTGCGTTGTCTGGATCTTGCGACTATTATGCAGTCTTGATAAGTTGTGGGATTTTTCAAATATATTGTGAAGTATAATTAAACTAGTAGCTTGAGCAGCAAATGCTGCAAACTAAGTTCGTTAGACGTTCAAATAAAAACTTTTCAGATTTATTTTCAATGAAGAATACCAGACATTTTGAAAGTTATTTGCTTCCATAATAATGAATAGACAGTAGATGCGGCATGACTTAAGGAAAAGTGTAGTTGTTTCGTATCGGAGTACATGGCACGTGCCGCGCCGTCCGTGTTATGTGTACCTGGCGAGTACAGCAGCGTACATAACGAAGGAACCCCGGTCCACATTGCAACGCAATGTGTGCAGTTGTGTTATCCTGCTCAAGTATTTAGTAAGAGTTGAATAGTGTAGTGCTGATCCATTCATAATGTCGAAGTCAAAACATTAAATTCGCTCAGAAATACGAAATGCAATTAAGAAATATGAGAGTGACATTTTATGTATTAATGAAGACAATATCTTGTGTAATGTATGTGAAATTGAAATAAAAACCAGAACAGCTCAGGCTACAGAGAAACATTGCAACAGTACATCGCACAGAAAATACGTTGAAATGAAATCTGAGGAACCATCATCATTATCATTTAGTTGTTCGAGTCTAAATGACACGTGCAACATGATGCTCAGTGCAAATATCCCTCTAAAGAAATTGAGTGATCCCCATTTTAGAGTTTTTCTTCAGAAATTCTCTCGATACAAAAACTGTTTAAGCGATAGGTTACTACAGTAGGTTATTTTTCTTTTCCTTCTGACTGTACGGAGATACAGTAGCATGTTGAAGTCGTCTGTTTACGTTTAAAACCTGTTGACCAATTCTCTGAATGAAAAAAAAATGTAACATATAGTAAATGTGCACCTACATTCAACGATAAGTCATCCCCCATCCACTGTCTAATAATGAAACATAGTCTTTTGAATGGTTTTTTTATGCCAAATGCTTTTTTTTGAACCTATCCTCTTTAGTTTTTGAGTTTCAACGCGAAAACGCAAGTAACAATGTCAGGACGATCAGTGGGTTTTTCATGTGGGAGTAAAGCTATAGCTATTTCAGGTCACTGTGGATTGTAGGTGAAAGCTAAAAAGAGTCAGGTTTGCTATGCTTTTGAACAATAGACATAGTATCTTAGCATAGCCGCTGCATGGAAAGCTTGAAATGAAGAGGGTAAAATCATTTTATCCTGCTAAGAGATCTTGCTGAAATGATCGGGAGACTACAAAATTTTGTAGGCCTCTTATTTTATCAGTAAATAATACCTTTTCATCATTCCTTAGGAACTGTAATTTTTGCGCTTTTTCGAGCCAATACTGATGATAATGACGCATATAAATATATACACCACAACGTCATTAAGTATATGAAAAAAACCCAAACCCACTTCATTAAAAACTATAAAAATATTTCATTTTTAATAGCAATAATGTTATCTTACGTAAGTTTTGTAGTTTTATATATACAGGGTGTTTCCTGACTGGTGTTACAAGGTCACATATATAATTTGAGATAAGGAACCCTGGTCCAGAAATGACTGATATAAGCAAAAATAGTTGTGTGGAAATGGAATTGTAATTTGGCACCACGTGCCCTCCTTCCCTTAACCTATGGAACAGTGGTGGAAAGATGGTATGGGCCGGATGTCTCCTACTTGGGTACTTGCCAGATACAATCTGTGAGCTTGTCTACTGTTCCCATTGACTAATCCGTATTCGAAAATCAGTTCTTCTTATTCCGCTCTCGTGTACTCCTCCATTTCACTAGGACTGATCGACTGGACACTGCAACTTATACACATACACTGCTGTCTACAGACGTGCATATCAGGACCGACCATGTCCGTTACACATTACGCTATCTGCATTGCTTTAGTGTAGTTTCCTGTCCCCATCCCTCAGGCAGCGCACTGAATGGAATACTGTAAGTAGACAGTATGTGTAAGATATACAGAAAAAATACACATAAATCAGGTTTACAGAGGAATAAAATTATTTTATTTCCACACAACTATTTTCGTTTATAACTTTCGACTCAGTCATTTCCGGACCAGGGTTCCAGGAATATCGAATTTGAGGTATTCTCTATATCTACTTATATAACCTCAAAACGTTTCACTTTCATGTCATCAATATAGCATTAATATGTATAATTAATTAAAAATAGTCACATCATGGCATTAACTATAATAATTTCATTTCTAATGGTAAAAATGTCATCAAACCACCTGACGTTTTGTAGATTTTAATATCCAATACACAGCTGTACTCAGAAAATTAGACACCGCAGAATCAGACCTGCAAGTTATTTTTAGTAAGTCTTGAAGTTTTTAATAACCAATTGAATTTGAGCTCTAAATATGTTAGCAATCCTGCAGGTCATGGCTTTCGTGTAATAGCCTATTGTTTATTGCTGTGTGTTTTTTGTTTTATTCTCAAATGCAATTACTTCTCAAAACTGACGAAAGATGGATTTTAGAAATTAAGAAAATTATATAGGAAAACTAACGCTTCACTGAAAGTTACTACTTTTCTGAAAATCCTTGGATGCAAAACTTCAAAATGACGGGTCATTCATTAAAATCTGTTCAGCCGTTTTCCCGTAATATCCATTACCAGTTCAAATTATATAGGTTATATAAGGTTTTCAATAGACGAGATTAGTAAATTATTTGACAGTACATGAGCATGGTACAGCGATGGTTTGAGGATTGAAGAGTTTTCAAACTAACCAAACTCGCTGCAAAAACAAGCCTAATAACGTACTTCTAAAAATAAAAAGCACCTTCTTGAAATTGTTTTAAAATCGTAGTCTGTTTGGCATTCATAATAATATTAATAAGATATATCAACATATGATTGATTATTTATTCCGTCAATATGGCTTAAGCAATGAATTACATATGAAAGAAAACTTTTGATGTATTACATCCTATTTAATCTTGATACTAACGTTTTCGCCCCTAGTGGGGCATCTTCCGGTACAAGATATAAGTATCATCTAAAATCAATTACAAACAAGGTTTACATTTGAAAATGCCATGACTAGAATAAAATGGTGACAATATTATCCATACAAACATTAAATGTCCTGCCGAAATATTAAAAACAAATGTAATTTAAAACAATGTGAATTTACATAGTTATGTAAAGTAGATATCCTTATATGGATATCTTAAATATATTGTTGTCAATAAGGTGATGATCACAATAAAATCAATATAAATACTAAAAATATACAGAATTAAAACCAT
Source organism: Periplaneta americana (assembly GCA_025594305.2). Classification (NCBI taxonomy): domain Eukaryota; kingdom Metazoa; phylum Arthropoda; class Insecta; order Blattodea; family Blattidae; genus Periplaneta; species Periplaneta americana. The sequence continues at coordinate 35,886,806 of JAJSOF020000005.1, read as the reverse complement.
ATTAAACGTTAGTATCAAGATAAAATAGGATGAAATATATCAATAGTTTTCTTTCATATGTAATTCATTACTTAAACCATATTGACGGAATAAATAAATCAATCATATGTTGATATATGTTATTAATACGAGGCTTAGCTGAACATTCCCAACATGAATTGTAAATAATAATATTAGCCAAATAGTAATATGCGTTACAAGAGCGGTATGTTGAAGTTTTCATGTTCGAGGAAATGTTTGAAAAAGCGAAACGTAGTTGAGCTTGTTTAACTTCCGAGAATTTAAAGAAAACATACCGCTCGTGTATCGTACATTATTTTGTGCGAAGATCGTTTATTACATACCTGAAAGAGGAATTTCTAAGTAGTTGCAATGAAATCTCCATCTTGGTTTCTGTTCAGTGACGGCAACTTTGGAAAATAAAAATATCTCTCTTCAACATTGTTGCTTTAAAATGTTTTCTGTGTTTACTATACTCCAGCAGGCCGTGATATACGTCTGTCTTTTTTTCCCCCAGTCTATAAATGCGAACTTAAAACAAACGGCTTCCTTAATGTTACATGCATCACGAAATGCAGTAACTTTAGTGGAGTTGTAGAGTTTACTTAATTTTTGCAAATATTTAAAAACAATAATTAACAGTGCAATTTAGGTGAAATTTTAGTGGTGAGTTTCGAATTTATAATTATTACTATATTGAACGCCTCTAAAAATAATATGTTAAAAGCCTAAAGCAGTAAAATGAATATGTCACTCAAGCGGTAAGAAGAGGGACATTATTATGTGTGTTCGGTTTGGAATACTGAATGTGGAATTTTAGACTTACCGCGGGTTGGTTTTGTGCGGAAACCAAGCAAATACGCACGATCTCGCACAAAAGGAGTTTACAAATTTCTTCCAAAGTTCTTACATAATTCCGTTAATTACTGTGTATGGTAGGCGTATTGTAAGAAGATCATGACAAATCACTATGGTGGCTATAATAAAAATGCTTCATTATGCTTGCTAGCACGTACATGAATGTATCTTTCTAATTTAACGCAGGTAGGCCTGCCGTTTCCATTTACAGGCGATGCATTGTACCGCGTAGTTATCAATTTTATGAATTATGCACACATGCGATTTTCAATAATTAAGTACAGATGCATGCAATGATGTGAATAAGTACATCTGATAGGCCCAATTTTTCCTGTGTTATTACTCCACTCTCGTGTCTATGCTGCTCACCCATTACCAAATGCGTTCATGTAATCAGACTAGCATGTGACTGAGTACCACAATTATAGTTGGGAATAATTGCATGTTTTACAACTCCCTTTGCATACCTTCAACGAAACTGTATGGAATTAGGGCGTGGCCCATTCACGTATTCGTATTCATCATCATTACCGGCAGATGCTGCAGTAGAAAAATTCTCAGTCAGAATAGATCTGTATCGAAATGCTGGTATGGTAATGATATAAGGCAGTCTTTCCCAACAGCCCGACCCTGGCATCCCTGGTATTTGTCATTTTACTTTTCTGAACATATTTTACGAATACATAGATTGATAGGTGGATTTATTGAGGAATATTATACGTACAGATGTTATATTATCATAATTTTCTCTTAAATCCAATGCACTGGTCTTCTGACCGTACGTGCTTTGTACCTAAAACAAGTCCCACTTCTTATGTTTCACCCCCCCCCCTCACCTACGATTAGATCCAACGAATCTATAAAACAGCGGTGACCAAAATTCGAGCTGTAGTGATTACATGCGACAACAGGCTACGAAGTATGGAGACGCAGGAAAGGTACTTGGCATGAAAACTACAACCAGTGGTGGTTCCTGTACTAACATCTTCATCAATCCCTCGGATAAAAATCTCAAGTTTTGCTGTATCAGTAATGTCACTGCTGTCATCAAGAGCCAGTGAATAATATACGATTTTTCTCTCGATACTTGGTCGAGAAATTCGTAGTTTTTCAAAATTAAAAACTTCTTATGGACAAGTTATTTAAGCTATTTTAATCATTATTCTTTTGAGAAATTCTTCTTGGGAGAAGATCTAAAAATAGCAATATTCATACGCGTACAGAGGAATTATAGAAACACATACTTAGTGGTCAGTAATAATAATAATAATAATAATAATAATAATAATACATTATTCAGCGTGGCAATTAATGTTTCTATATAGTCCTAATTGAACCGTTGAGAAAAGTAAACATATTACATTTTGTCCGACAGAACAACAAAAAAAGTTTTCCTTCTCATTCTTTACGAAACCACCTCTTACCCTTGTAGAGATATAGTTTGTAGAGCTACATGATACCGCCACTGCTTGCCGTCAGTATGTGAATGAAACACACAGCAATGTACATACAGGAAATTCCTCGTACCCGTTTGAATGTCTGTGATTACACGATGTAATCACGACATCCGCTTTGGTCACCGCTGCTCTAAAAAAACACACAGATTAAAATGACAATGGTACAACAAAACACATTATATAATATATTCTAATCTAAAACAGACATAAAAGTGTATAAGTGAGTAGATACCATTATCCCTTCGTCAGTTCGCGTCAGTTCAACGGCTGAAGTTCTAATCTGTCTCGCCTTCAAGAGGAACAATCCAGTTACGAATAAATATTTTATAGCGGAAATATTCTTAGGCCAATAATTTTCATGAATGTGTCGATCAGGATTGTCTCCATCCAAACATACAATATGACACAGCAATCAGATTTCTTCTTTGTTTTTCCACCACTTATCTTTTTTGAAACTACATTTTCTGCCATGAATATGTTTAGAACCAAACAGAGGAACCGCCTGCAAATTTCTGTCTCCGTTTGGCTATCACTTCAATTCATCACAGAATATAGAACGGAGTGTTAAAAGTGTCAATTTTGAACGAATTAGAGGAGTGTAATAGGAAGTTAAGTAAAACGATGGAGATTAATGAAAATAGGTGAGGAGTATAGCGGGGGAGGCTAGCTAGGATAGTGAAGTATAATATGTAGAAAAATGAAATGTACACAAGAAACAGATATAGAACGAACATATTGGACAATGGTGTCGTATGTTTTAGTAACAAGTATTATTAGAAGCAGTATGTGTTCGATATAAGGGTACTGAAAATCAAGAACAGAGACGGTAAAGTGTCAATTTTGAATGATCTAAATGGTCGAAAGTTAAATTAAAGAGCGTCTACAAAAGGTATAACTGAAATGTGACACCGGATACAAAATTGTGAGGTCCACATTACATGGATGTAAATGTTGACACCAAATATATATCATATCATATCAATTCATCACAGAATTAACAAACTAACGAACAGAAGACAGTAACAAAAATCTCACTACCCTCGCTAAATCATTAAAAATTCTCAGGTGTAATAAAAAATTAAATGAATTAAACACTAAGGTTAACTTCTTCAATAACATTATTATTGATGTGGTAATGTGCTGCGTTTTTAAACTTATATTAATTAATTAGTATTGGGATTTTGCTTAGACTTGAGATATTAAACGTTATGTGTGTTTCTTCCCCACGAGACTGTAATAAACTAAAGTGATATTACACGTATTAAGAAAATACATGCAGTTTTCTGCACGGAAAACGTACTATCTGGCGATAACCGTACATCGGTCTCTGTAAGATATTAGTGGGCTAAAATATGTGTATGTAAAAACTTCGGACTTTATGTGGTATAACACTAAAACTGTCTCTGAAGATTTGTGAATATCATTTTATTTTTCAATGCCTCTACACTTTTTAATGGACGAGTTAATTAAAATTAATTTCAGTCTTGTTGAAGTTAGATTAAATAAATCTCATTGCTACAAAATGGGGAAAAGTAAATCTATTATTTATGTCACGACAAATGCTAGAATATTGCACGGAAATTATGAACTTAAAACAGGAAATTGAAACTGCCGATTCTCTCTGCAGTATAAGGAAAAGTAATATTCATGCAAATGTGATAAAGTAACACCATCCGATCTGGTGTAGCGTCCGCATCTACTTCTTACAATACGCATAAAGCTAGCGGTTAAATCCATTTATATCTGTGAATGCAACACACACAAGTTCCGTTACTTATCTGTAACAAGTATTTTGATTTTAATCTCTTTGAATAATGACGTACATTGTGATACAATTTTCGAACTTCATGGTAACTGAAATAGTAATAATTTTCAGTCCGGTAAACAAATTTAATTCAACATAATTTCATTAGAAACTTTTATATCCCAAAGTGATACTCGACATGGTGTGACCACAGTCTAGTATATACAGTCACGAAGCTCAATTCGTAGTAAATATGCATCTATAGATAGTCGCCAACCTCCAGGATCGCTAATATCGCCTCATTATAGACAATGTGAAATAGTACCGGCACAGTCTATTGTTCGTAGCAACCTCACAACTCAAGCTTCGTGACTGTACATACTAGACTTTGGTCTGACTTTATTCACTATTAGAAATACATTATTCTTTTGTTAGAGGCACATTTGGTCTAAACGAGGTTTTTTTCAGCAATTATAGTCAGAAACCAAATCCGCTGATTTGGAAATCATTAGTAACAAGATTGTATTATTGAAAATGTGCATGAAGTATTTTAAATAACTTAATTCAGTTCTCAATCATACATTATGCGAAGTAACTGTTTCTTTTTAATACTGAGGCAAACTAGTTGCACCAAATAACAGTATTAACGTTGGGTTAAAGCAGTATAATAGTGTATTCAATAAGTAATGGCAACAATACTGTAAATCACTGCTCCTAGCGGTGAGCTTCGGAATCTTTTGGTACGTAATACATTTATAATATTAAAAGTCTTTAAGTAACCATATTTTGTGAATACAGGGACTGTTTCTGATTTGTGTTAAGTAATACCGCCCTAAAAATGTTCAGTAGATAAGAACAAAGATGCTTCATACAAATATAAATTGCAAGAGGAAAACATGCAACCCAGTGCTTTACGGCATTACAAGAAGCTTGTGGAAGAGAAGTCCAAACATAACGAAATATTGCAAGATGAGTGGACACTAGCCATTCGCTTTCAATCAACAGTTGACATCCAAAGAGCTTCAGATCGATCAGTGACAGAGAACATCAGAAATAATGCTGCTGATGGAGTCCGCCGTCTTCCAAGGATTTGACAACATACGCAGTCCATCGGTGAACAGCATCCAGGAGGGAAGCAAGGAGTTGAACTGTGTTGTCCTCCACCCGGGGTCGTCCTGTAGGGAGGTTGTCCTGAACGGCATCTCTGCGTTTTCCCTCAACCCAATACGAGCAAATGCTGGGTAACTTTCGGTGTTGGATCCCGGACTCATTTTACCGACATTGTCTCCTTCATATCATTCAGACGCTAAATAACCTGAGATGTTAATACAGCTTAGTAAAATAACCCAATAAAATAAAACGGCATCCCTGCCTTCCCGAAACCCTTTAACCCATCGTACCACTGTGCGATATTACAACGCTGCATCGGCACACGCTTCACGCAGTACCTGAAAACATTCTTGTGCACTACGACCTCGTGTCACTTCAATTTTGATCCAGGAACGTTGCTCTAGTTTCGTAAACGTGGTCTTAGGGTGCTCGCACTATCCCTATGAAAGTCAATGTTCTACACACTGCAGTAGATTGACAGAGTACTGTCGCCGCTGGCTGCTCTAACTCATCTAACAGTCCTTGTTTCATGTCCACACAGCTGGCAGCTCTCCAACGCACCATCGTCACGTGACAGCAGTGTTGCCATAAGTTTTTATCCAACCTATGTATTATTGACATGGGAAGGGATCATATTTGAAGTGTGTAATGCCAAAAATAACCTAAATAAATATAGTGTCAAACAGTAACTATGTTGTCATACATTTCGAATGCTCTGGTATACAAATTTTAATGTCAGATATTTTTCCAGTGCCCGAAATGAAGCTTCGCTAGAAAAATGGGTGAAACTGATCAGTAAGAGAAAAATACTAGTGAAAAAATTTCCTACTGAAGAATTAACTGAAAGAAAAATGATGAACGGGGGAAAAGTTCGGGCCAAAAGAAGAAATCGGATAGACAACATTAAGGCATATGAGTTGTACAGTATACGGAAACCAAGAAGAAGACCCAAAAAATGAAAGATTAGAGAATGATGAACTTGCAGCGAAAGATCTACCTTTGGGTAGAGAACTATAAATGGATAATAATACTATGATATAAAGTAGTAGTAGTAATAATAATAATAATAATAATAATAATATTAATAATAATAATAATAATAGGTAAATAAGCTCTGCCGTTAAAATTGCCGCTGCAGCACGAAGTTTCTCGTTTGAAGTCCAGTGCAATGTAGCAGTAGAAACCACAGAGACATGTACGTGAAGTATTTCCCCCTTTGTAACGCGCTGTGCATTTCACACAATAAATCTGATGCCACAGTGACGAGGAACGGAAATCTCGTAATACCTTTGCGGTCCAGGATATCAGACATCCCAACGGACAAACTGCATGGCAATCCCGAATACGTTTACGGTATAAATTCAAATGTTACAATTCAGATTACATTAAGTACGAAAGCTCTATTCTATACCAAAGAGGCACATCCGAAATAGGATGATGGGGCTGCAAAAGGCGCTGTATCCATATCTATATTATATTCTTAGTTTAATGTATATTGATATAGGCGTTTTGTAAGCTAAAATTGCTGTAAAATTAAATTAAATTTCGATTTTAATTTTACGATTACCGAAATGCTTTGAAATCCATATAACTGTTTCCTCCGAAAAAGAGTAAGAGAAATCCAGGGTGACCAGATGTCCTCCTTTTCTGAGATGTATCCTATATTTTAGCCTTCTGTCATGATCAGGGAAGAATTTCCAGTAATTAAAAAATGTCCTCCATTTTGTGAAGATGGTGTAGTTTCATTTGAAAATCTTAACATTCTTTGCTCTCAAAGCGATCTTTTATTCATAAATTCAACCTTAAGAAGGCATGTCATTTATATGACTATAGTGTGTGTGTGTGAGTGTGAGTGTGAGTGTGAGTGTGTGAGTGTGAGTGTGTGTGTGTGTGCGTGCGTGCGTGTGTGTGTGTGTGTTTTTCAAGACCAAGGCATGCACTAGTCAATTAACATAATTTCTCTTTGAAGGGATGGGACACTGGTAGAGATGTTTATTATTATTATTATTATTATTATTATTATTATTATTATTATTATTATTATTATTATTATTTCGTATTAGTTATTTGGAAGTAATTTCTATTTTGTATAATAGAAGAAAAGTAATTATTTTCATTACTCGCCGTTCTACTTATATATGAAATCCAGTCGCCGCTCCTTCTTGACGAATTCCTCAATAACTACATCATAAAAAGTTGAAGTTGAGATTGTCTACAAATTGTCATAATCTGCTATTAAGTTAATGAGCTCAATATAATTTCCACGGTTAAGTAAATCGAGGTATTCGCGATGCCCGCGAAATGGAAGTTCCTGATACGCGAGGAAACACGCGACATTTATTAAACGTTTCAGTACTTTGCGGTTCCTCTTCACTTTAGTATTGTGGTTTTCAACCGTCAATCGTCTGTGTTCATTTATTGCAATATCTACACGCACTTTACCAAATTCTTTATATGTAAGATGTTGACTGACAGATTTTTCATGTCTGCTGATGGCAGTGTGTAGGTTGTTGAGGTCACAGTAGCCTGTACTGGTCCATGGCGATTTAACGTCCGAAATTTCGAACAGTAAACACGGCCAGCAAAATAGTTTTTTTAATCCTTCGCACCCTGCCAACCACTTGTGTTGTTCATAGAATTTTTGTGTTAAAATGACGATTTATTGCCCTCTTATTACAGCTTATTAAGTTCGTTAATTTAGGTACTGGTCTGTCCCGAGAAAAAATAATTTGCTTTTCTTCGAAGTTCAATAATCGAAAGGGTTTTGATTTCAGTTTGCAAATGTCACATTCACATATGTCGTTACACTCACCCATCTTTACAAAAAATAACAGTACACACTTCACTATAAGAAAGACACTTTAACACTGCACTGTGCGAGACTATACTTCGCACGAAAACATGACGACCTTCCCTCATCCCCTTCACCAGTTAACTGCAGGCACGCGCAAGGGATAAACCCTTAGCCGAGTTGCCAATTCTTGAAGTCATTGTGATTTACGGACGTTTTTAAAACTGTGTTCCGTGAAACCGCGATTTTCAGAAAGACTATATTATCTTTGTAAATATATCTTAATTTATAATTACTAAAACAAAATTGGTATAAAAATGAACAAACTTATTTTAAAAACACTTTATATTTATATTTTCACTCTTTATATTTATATTTTCACTAACATGTTTTGCCTAAATAAACAAAAAAATGCAGACTTCTATAATAAGTGTTAAATTCTCATGTTATTGAAGTTCCAGAATTTTATACTTAATTAAGAATGTTGCGCTGGTAAAATTTTCTGAAACTGTGATCATTGAATAGTTATAGAATTTATAGTACAAAAGAGTAAAGTTAGATTTTATCAGCTTCGCCTTGGGTGATAATTTCCACGAGCGCATAAAATCTCTTTACTTTATTATTTTATTCATTACTGGTATGTAAATTTAATTTTAAATTGTAGGACTTTTCTTTGTAATGTGTTGGTGGCGAAGAAGTTCATATATATTCATTTTACTATTGATGTTGGTTGTCATGTAGAGAGTGATTTAAAAACATTTAATTCACTGCTGTAAGTTAGAAAACTTTTAAGCACTGCTGTGAATAATGTCATTATTTAGGTTGCTAAGGACGGTGTTGCTGTTGGCGATATCTCTTTCGCGTACTGTTCACATACTGTTCGGCGAAGTAAATCACGTATAAAATCGTCTATCTTACCGAATTCTGTTTTAATTTGTTTATTTTCTCTTTAGTTGGTGAACCGTAATTCTTAATTTCTATGCCTATATATCCAACTCCGCCGGTTGCGTCCGATGTTAAGTGATTAAGATTTATACTTATTAAGCTGCCTGAACTTTCGATTACTTTATGGATAGAATTTCTAACGTTAGACACAATTTTAACACTTTGTTTTCTTAGCTACGCTCCTCTGCAAATAAGATATTCTACTTTCTTCGACGGTGTTATTTATTCTTGTCGTGATCTTCAGGTATATCAGGAGGCCTGGCTGCTGATCATCTGCTCCAACACTCATTAATCATGGCCGGAATAAATTAGACATATTGAAGCGCACAACGGTATAAAACAACACGTTGACAAAGACACTGAGAATGGGTGAAACCCAACAGGTAGAGGCAATGACTACTAGATTTGGCAATGCTGGGATCTATTGTATTTCTGCCACGCGGCTAGGAGTTGAGTAGAGGATGGGGGTTTATGAGAGATTACCAATTCCAAGAAGAGAGGCCGTCATGTTTCCGAGCCAAGTATAACTGAATTCAAATTGTGGATAGACACAACTCAAGGCTTGTAGAATGGTGAACAATAGTCCCGTTTCGGTCATTGTACTGAAAGTATCAGTGTCAGGATAACCATGAAATTGTATGGTTTAACTAGCAGAAAAGTGTGCGTTATTCCACAGCATGCAGGGTGGAATTTGCTTTCCTGACGACAAGAGTGACGGGTTCTCACACCCTTACAAATTCCTTCCTTTTGTATTGGCGAAGGTCAAGCCTGTAGATAGTAACACACCTCGACGGTATACGGCAGTTTTGCCAGAGATGCGTGCCTCGCATATAACGTAGTGCAATCTAACCTGGGCGGACTTCAACGTCATTCATACATTAAGTTTGCAGTCTAATATGCAACTTTTAAACTTGATATCAAAATCTGTATGAAAAAAATAAACAGAGCACATGCTGTCAAGCAAAATAGGGCATGCACTGCATGCGTAGCATGCTCTAAATATTCGCCACTGGTGTGTGTGTGTGTGTGTTTATTTATACCTATGTGATTCAAAAGTCGCGCGACATAGGATATTTCCGTTATTAGTGAACGTACAAAAAATAGTTTCAAATAAATATTTTAGATATTGGTACGTGTAGTTCATGTGCAAAATTTAAAGAAAATCGTAAGAGTCATTTTTGAGAAAATTGCAACAAACATGTTCGCGTTTCAAGTAAAGTACCAATTTGGTTAGGGAAAACGCATCCAAACTGAGGTGTCACATCTCTGGAGCGTACAAAACTTAAATTAGAAATGTGGTTTGGGTCGCGCGTCATTATTAATTGTGTTTTTTATGTAGACAGATGAGTAAGTACTAGTTTGACCAGTGAACCGGGTAGCAACAGACAATGTACACAATTCCTGAGAGGGTGGAAATGGTTCTCATCCTTGCGGGAGACCTGAGTCTACGGTAGAAAATATTAGAGACGGCATCCAGAACAACCTACCCCACATCACAGAAGCATTGGTCGTTTAATGGAACGGTTCAAGACAGCAGGCAGTATCCATGACAAAAAACATTCAGGGCGGCCTCGTACAACAACAGGGGATGCAAACACAGGTAGTGTACTAGCTAAGCTGTAGTCAGTCCATCACGGTCAACCAGGGAAGTGGCGCAAGTATGTAGCACCAGTCAAGTGTCCGTGTCCAGAATACTATCCGTCAATCATTTCCATCCCTATCGTACGGACTTTGTGCAGGAAATTCATGGGGATGACACAATTATGCGGGTGCAGTTCTGTGAGTAGTTTCTTGAGCGACGAACGCACCAGCCAAACCTTGAGGCTGATATTTGTTGGAGCGATGAGGTCTGTTTCCATTTGAACGTAACAGTGAATCGACATAACGCTGTGTACTGGGAAACCGAGAACCCCCACATAGCTGTAGAGGCTCATAATCAGTTTGACCCAAGATTAAATGTGTGGTGTGGCATACACGGGGATGTTGTGATCAGTCCCGTGTTTCTGAAGAACAAGCTCACTGCTCCACTGTACAGATAGTATCTCGAGGCTACACTGATGCCCTACTTGGATGATCCGCCCCTAGAAAGAAGACGTGGGTTTTTCTTTCAGCAGGATGGAACACCACCGCATTTCAGATTGACATTCCGCGAATTGCTGAATGAAGTTATCCCTGGGAGTTGGATCGGCCACAGGGATCCAGTGGAATGGCCGCCTAAGTCGCCAGATTTAACGCCACTCGATTTTTTTCTCTGGGGACATGTCAAGTGTGTAGTTTACAGCAACAGGCCCCGAAAACTGGATGAACTGCAGGAAAATATCACGAGAGAATTTGCACAAATAACACCTGCAGTGTTACGTAATGTGCGGAGCAGTTACCTCAAGCGTGTATAGATGTGGCGTCAACAAAATGGCCACCAATTTGAACACTTACTCCATTAGTGTGCATGTGGAACTATGACATAGGTCGTGAAAGTTCAAGTGCTAAAATGTTTCAGTTTGCCATTGCGACTCTCAACTTACTCACCTGTCAGCACAAAAAACACAATTTATTAATTACGGCGCGCCACCCAAACCACATTTCTAATTTAAGTTTCGTACCCTCCAGAGATGTGGCACCTAAGTTTTGGATGCGTTTTCTTTAACCAAACTGGTACTTTACTTGAAGCGCGAACATATTTGTTGCAATTTTCTCAAAAATGGGTCTTACGATTTTCTTTAAATTTTGCACATGAACTACACGTACCAATATCTAAAACATTTATTTGAAACTATTTTTTGTACTTACACTAATAACGGAGATGTCCTATGTCGCGCGTCTTTTGAATCACCCTGTATATATAGCATTTGCTGGTGATAACATCAATACAAATGTTGGATGCTTTCGACGGACTAGACTGATTCTTTCCCAAAACGAAAAGTTAATTTTTTTCGGCTCATAATTTTTCCACATTTAAAGGACAAAACTAAATTTTTTTCAATCCTGTATTATCATAATGCATTGATCTTTTAAATTGACTGGGCATATTGGGAATTAAATCAATGGCTTTCCCAAAACACGCTATGAAATTTTTCATATTAAGAAATATTTCGAAAGGGAAATAAAAACCACCAATTGTTTGAAATTATTTTGTTTAAAATATCTCAAAGAATAACCCTCTGAATTTAATGACCAGGAACGGATTTATATGGACTAAAAATATATGAAATATGTAAATATATATGTAGTTATTTTTACCAAAATATGGAATTAAATATGGATTTTTACCAAAATATGGAATTAAATATGGACTTAAAATTATAAAAAAATGACTATGTACGTTAAATATTGGTACATTTTAATCAAACTAAACAAAAATATAATGGACGTACCTTATCTTCCAATGTAGTTTCAACAAAACACAATTTTTATTGTCTGTTACCATAACAATAGGTTACAAACATTTCTTTCAAGTGCTGAAAAGTGAATCTTCTTCTATTGTCTCTGAGGATAGATTTATACTGACTAAAAGAGCGTTCGACGTCACAAGAAGTAACTGGTACATAATTCAATTTCACAATGTCTGCTGGGGATAAGTCCAAGTTAATCTTCACTGTTGATTCACCACTCATCACAGCAACAACCTTTTGTAGTTCTTCATATCCAGGGTTTTTTGAAAGTACAGTGTCCACCTTAGCTCTTACTGCATCTGCAACTTTACCTCTATCACGATTCAGTTGTTCCACAGTACTATTTATAATTTCAAAACTTTCAGATAGTGAAAGGTGCCTATTTTGGAGACTTTTGAGCGTTTTTATGATGCATGAAAATGTATGCTGAATGTGAGCTAAGTCATTCTTCACACTTATGTCACAGGTAACTGTTTTCGCAGTATCAATTGAATCGGTCATTGCAGAAAGGGGATAAGTCATGAAAAACGCGAAAATGAGTTAAGAGTGCCATTGTTTTCTCCAGACCTAGACACACATTTCCATACAGAAATGGGACAAATTTGCTCATTCTCAACGCAAAGCAGAGTACAATAAGCAGCGCAGTCATTGCAGAAAGGGGACAAGTCAGCGACTTCCCTTCTTTCTGCACTGACTGACGACGTGACGCAACTGAGTGCCGCGGATCTAATAAGTTACGCGCTCATCAGCTGATAAGGAAAATGACAGATAGGCTAGAAGTAATAAGTGACCCAGGGGAAGAAATCTGTAATATTAGTGGTAAACGTAAACGCAATGAAATTAACTACCGCAGAGATGTAAATAAGAAAAATAAATTGAAGGCACTGGAACGTCATTTCCATTGGGAAGGCTGTAGCAGCCCGTACGACTGGAGAACAATGTGGATAAGAAACTACTCATTGTTTGTTTAGACGCAACTTTGGGTCATCAATTTTCAACATTCACAATTTCAAAGATTATACGGCGCACTTCTATTCCTATCATGAAGGTATAGGCCACAAATCTTCAAATGAAGTGTGTTCCTTCTGAACTACATTGAAAATAATATCCCTCCTTCAGTCAAGGAATTGTATCTTTTCTCTGATAACTGTGGAGGGTAAAATAAAAATCATACCTTAATTCGATTGTTGCTTGCACTGATCCAAATGGGGAGATTGAACAAAATAATTCATTATTTTCCACAAAGATGCCATTCATTTCGTCCCTGTGACCGCAACTTTGGTGTAGTGAAGCGCAAACTAAGGAAGACAGACAGGGTAAATGTGCCAGACCAATACAATACCTTGATCCACCAGGCAAACACAAACAACAGATTTTCTGCAGAATCAGTTACTACTGATGATATTTTGAATTTTAAGTACTGGTGGTGGCCAGAGCATTACAAGAAAACCACCTGCTCGTTAGACACACTGAGGAAGAGAGAGAAAGATAAGAATATGTTTTCTTCAGCACAATTCAGTGAATTTGTTTACTCTAAAGATGATCCAGGATGTGTGACTGCCAGTTTGTTCATTGATAGTGAAATGAGGAAACACAGATTCTGTATGAAAAAACCAGGTTCTGGACTCATAGCAATGCCTACACAAAAGCATACAAATGGAAAATTCCCATTAATACGAAAAAAACTTGGAGACGTATCGAAAGTGAGGCAATACATTCCATTGGAACACACTTCCTTTTACGAAGAGATCCTGAACTGGCCACCTTGTGACAAGGAATCTACAAATGACATGGCTTCCAACGTCTAACAATACACTCTGTAACAATTGAAATAAATGATTTTGTGTAGTACTTTAGTGTATTTTTATTGTGCTCTCCTATATGCAGTTTTTAAGTATTAGTTTAAAAGTAGAATTTTGATTTAAAACTGTGATACAAAATCACATATTGGTACATTCCTGTAGTAAGAATAATGATTAAAATGCAAAAATAATTATGTAAATGGTGACAGTAATGTAGTAATTACACACAAAAACATCGTTATCATTGCAATTATTAACATTTAGTTTGTTTTCAAATATTACATTAGCCCAAAATTGTAAATTATATATATATATATATATATATATATATTTAACAATTCCTTGCAGAAAGGGGATAAGTCATGGTTCGATTAAACAACTTTAAACAAAAGTGTTTGAGATGTCAGATGTCTAACATGACGTATTATACTTCACTATTCATAAACAAAGCAAGAAAAAATATGTATAATAATTACTCCAGTATTGGAAGAAGAAAACAGTTTTTATTTGTTATTATCTCAAAAGTAAGATTTTATGACTTATCCCCTTTCTGCAATGACCGATTCAATTTGTCTATATATTATTGTGCTCTCCTATATGCAGTTTTTGAGTATTAGTTTAAAAGTACAGTTTTAATTTAAAAGTGTTATATAAAATCACGTATTGGTACATTTCTATAGTAGGAATAACGATTAAAATGCAAAAATATTATGTGAATGGTGACAGTAATGTAGTAATTAGACACAAAAACATCGTTATCATTGTAATTATTACCATTTAGTTTGTATTAAAATATTACATTAGCCCAAAATTGCAAATTATTATTTTTTTCTTTTATATTTAACAATTCCTTGCAGAAAGGGGATAAGTCATGGTTCGATTAAACAACTTTAAACAAAAGTGTTTGAGATGTCAGATGTCTAACATGATGTATTATACTTCACTACTCATAAACAAGGTAAGAAAAAATATTTATGAGGATTGCTCCAGTATTGGAAGAGGAAAACAGTTTTTATTAGTTATCTCAAAAGTAAGATTTTATGACTTATCCCCTTTCTGCAATGACCGATTCAATTGAGACTGCATCTTCAGAGTCCAATGCAAGGAGAACATTGTTAATAGAGTCTATATGTTCGGCATAATATTCAACTGCTTCTAGCCATGTACCCCATCTAGTTAAAATTGGCTTTGGTGGCAATGGAATTTCAGGGTACATTTCTTTCAACACGTTAACTCTACTGGGAGCTTTGAGAAATACTTTTTCACTGATGAAATCAACACATCTACTTTAGGGAAATTGTCTCTGACCACTTCTGCCACACGATGAAATGCATGCGCCACACAAGTAAAATGAGTCAATTTAGGATATACAACAGATAATGCTTGTCCAGCTTTGACCATATAAGGGGCAGCATCGCTAATAAAGAATAACACATTATCGTACATAATACCCTTTGGCCACAGGATACCCATAGCTTCGTTGAACAGTTTAACTATAGTTTTGTTATTGCACTTTTCTAGAACATCACAATGTAAAAGAATTCGTTCAGAATATTGTTCACTTAACAAACCGATAACTACATTACCAACAAGTCTACCTTCTTTGTCGGGAGTCTCATCAATGGAAACCCAAATTGAACTATCTTTAATTTCATCTCTTATCTTCTGTATTGTCTCATCGTAGATGGATGGAGCATACGTCTTCCTAAGTGTTGACTCATCCGGGATTGTATGTTGAGTATATTTTTCAAGGAATTCCTGAAGACCTTATTCTTTAGTTTGTAGAGAAGAATATCAGCAGAGATGAGAGAACGGCACAGGTCGATGTTAAACTCAGATCTTACATTCGATGTTGTTGGTTGTGTTAAAAACAATTGTCTCTGCTTGGAATTTAGTTGTTTGTTGGCCTGATGTTTACTAGTTGTAATGTGTTGTTGCACCAGGAACTTTTGTGTAGATGATACTGCACACTGACACAAATTACAAAATAATATTTTATTGTCAGTTGATAAACCATCTTCTTTAAATTCTGAAATGTAACTTGTTAGTTTTGATTTTAAATTGACTGAATGACGTACTTTTGGCATATTTACCGTCTTTATAGTATGATTTACAAAACTGAACCTATGTGTACTCTGACTGGCATTTAACTGTTGAGCTGCACAACTGAAGTCTGTTAAAAATTTTAAATTAAATTAATACAGTTTTGTAACTTACTTTCCCATTGTTGATAGGACTGCTAATTTTCAAATAACTCTGATGTTAAAGGGATTACTGAACATGTGTTTAAATCTCTATTGTTGAAATGTATTTTTAAAAGTTAATGGAATTTTGTTTTGTTTTATTGTTAAACCTAATATAATATGGACTGTTTTATATGAAATATGGAAAATATATGGAAATTAACGAAAATATGTACTAAACTCTAAAATATGGAAAAATATGGAAAATAAAAGTAGGATTTTTCAACCCTACACATTGTGAAACATAAAGATAATGCAAAATATAAATTATATTAGCTTTATAAGTAAATATGTATTTACATATAAATCCTTTCCCTGTTAATGACATTACTATATATAGAGAGTGATTACTGATTATATTTATTACAATTGAAGGTTTCAGAGACATAGCATTTATTAAAAACGGAGAAAGCAAGTGTTAAAGTTAAGTAAATACCATTATTTAATGAAGATTGACATATCCTTTAATTTTAATGTGCATACTTTATCTTACTTCCTATATGTTTCGCTAAATTATGGTAATCTATTTTAAGTCTTGTTTTCTCCGTTTTAAATGAATTGCGCTTGGCTCAATATGGCTCTGAAGCCTTCAATTCTCATTGCACTGTAACGTAATAATTTTCGAAATGCTGAATGCCATACACTCATCCTCATCATAACCATCGTGTAGCTCTCATGGAGTTAGAACACATGTTGGCCTGTTCCGACGTCACTTAACTCTAAAATTCATTTCATAGATTTTCTCTATATTTTTCCATTTTCCTTTTGGTACATAAGATTCTAAAATGTGGGTGTCTGCCTATATGTTTTATGATTTTCGATTTTTTTCTAACACGTCACCAGCAAATGCTTAATCCCACTCCAATTTATCGAAAACACATAAATTAAATTTATTGGCTAATGCTTTATAGGGCTCCTTCATCACACATTTATTACACAACTGACCTGCACAAACTCGGGACATGATTTTATAGGTGAATATAAAACTCTCTGGCGTAAACTTCAAGTGATAGTCTATAAATTTCCACTGCTGACTTAACTAAGCCCAGGCCCACGAGTCCAAGCCGTTAAATCCAGTGTCAACATCGGGAATCCGTAGGCCTATTAACACAGTCTAGTATATACAGTCACGAAGCTCAATACGTAGTAAATATGCAAACATTAGATAGTTGCTCAACACTAGGATCGCTGATATCGCCTCATTACAGGCAATGCAAAATAGTACCGGCACAGTCTATTGTCTCTAGCACCCGCAAAACTCAAGCTTCGTGACTGTATATAGTAGACTGCTATTATCCTGAAGACTTCATCCAGTCTAATTTGAACTATTGTAGATGATGAATGAAGTAAGAGGGAGGTGAAGGGTGTAGGTGGAATGAAAGAGACAGGAGTTCGCCGATAAATACTGTACCATCTGCAATCCCTCTTTCGTTGACCACAGATTCCGGTACTGCTTCATCGGGGATCGAACCCGGCCATTTATATGGAAGGCTAAAGTGCTAGTGCAGAGTCAAAGATGAGACTTTCCAACGGATTAAGACAATATATTGTCATTTATTCAGAATTTAACGTAATCGCCGCAGAGAAAGACATTTTATACCATTTTATGAACTGAGTTTCAGTACGCTATCACTCGTGGGTAGAGATGGGTAAAAAAACCTGGAACAGTTCATTTGAAACAGTTTCACAATTGAAACTGTTTCGTATGGAAACAGTTTCGTGATATAATCTGTTCCAACTGTTCCAAAGAGTGTTACACTGCTCCAGTGATAACTTCAACGTTCCACATGGTGCCAAAAGATAAACAGTTCAGTTGCTAAACAGTTTTCCTCTTCTTTGTTGCCTGCAAAGGCCATGTGTAGCACTATCATTGACCTCCATTCGAAAGTAATCCCCGTTTCAATTTGGTTGATAGGCTTTCCCCTCTACTCACACTCTTTACCATCCGTGAAGGGGAAGATGCTACTGTCTATCTTACTAACGTTCGACTAATTGACTTTGAACATAGTGAAAATTCTTATTATTGAAAATGTTTACCGGCAATCTATATTTCGAAAATCTATACTAAGCGTTTGTATTTCATTTTATTGTTGTTTATATCAACTGGCACTTTAAAAAGCTACTGACAGCAGAAGATAAATGTTTTCTTCACCGCTAGTTGCTACTCTAGCATACACAACGGGACAATCTGCACTGTCACTCCCCCCTGACTTTATATTACAAACTAACAGTCCTTAATTTAGTTAATTATTAGTTGAAAATATTGTAAGAACTACACTAAAATATACTGAAACATGTATCTGCCAAACAACTCTGTCACTGTATTTTATATCCACTAATGCACTTTATTTAATATTTTCTCTTCTTGTGTGTACAACTTGGGGGGTGCAGATATAAGAGGTAAGAGCCAACGGTCTGTTAGTGACGGACTCAGGGCAAGTAGAAGGGGAAAGAAATGCCTTCGCATCCTCTCAACTTGTATGAAATGTCGTTTAGATATAATATTCATGTCCCACACGGCCTTCGTGCAACAGTAGCCTATGTAGGATCGCGAAATTTAATTGTATGAATCAAATTCCCTAATAAATCTGATATTAATTATTAGCTGTCCATTGATGGAGAGTATGTTCATGGTGCCCTGACATAGTGTTAATTATTAATATACCGCGAAAAATATCATCGGCTAATGTCATCGTTATTAAACTCTCCTAGGGTTATATGCGTTATTTTTACTAAAATCGATTTATTTTGAATTGTAGTTATTTACTGTACCCTTAATAGCAACCTACGAAAACTATCTTTCGTTGTCATAATACACTGAACAGCTGATGTAAAGACGATTCAAGGGTCTTGAAACATGTTCTCGAAGCAGATGAGAGGTTGAAACAGTTAGAACACTTGGAATAGATGGCACTGATGTTGTAAACATATTCTTATGTAACTATTTCTTTGAAACTGTTATTTTGGAACAGTTTCGTTCATGAAACAGTTACAGTCGAAAATGTTCCTTAAAAAGAACAGTTTATCCCATCTCTACTCGTGGGCTGTCTGAGATGTTAGAGAGATTAACATGTGAGGTAACAAAGTTAGGCCTATAATGTCGGGTAAGGAAAAGTATTCTATCGAAATCCTACAATGCTTTGAGTGCGGTTTGGTAATGTCAAGTTGAAATTAGGAGTGTATTAGAGATGGGAACGATATATCGGCTTTTACGAAACACCGATATTTTCGTTTCGATATAGCGATATATCGATATCGAAATTTTGAATCAATATATCGTATAATATATCGGGTTTTCTAATAAATTTATCGATTTTTGTGGAATTATTATCATTATCAACAACAACAAAATCCACACTAGACAACTCCGATAATTCCCGAGAGATGGCGCTACTGAAGGTGAACAATTACATAACTCTGCAATCTCACGTTCTAATTGGCTGGACTGGAATTCGAATTCAAACTTTTTAATGTGCAGCACCAAATTCAAAATGCAACCTGTGCGAACGTGAGACAGACGGGAGGTTTATCTACTACAGTTTTAATATTGTTATTAATGTTCTCCAAGGCAGGAGCAACTCCCACCCTGAAAGGGAACCGTCTGACCTCAAAACGGGTATCAAAACTTTTATTTCTATATTCTGAAATGGAAAGAGAAACAAGGATTTAATACCGATGTGACATTTGTTTACGTCTATGATTTCTATGCACAACCTAGTGCTGACATTCTGTTTTCTTATTATATCTTTTAGTGCATACAAATTCCATCCCTATAATCATCACCATTGTTGTTTGGAATGTTGGAGTGTAACAATAACTTGCAATGGGAACTTACTGCAGAAGGATTGTATCAAATCAACTGTGAAGTTTGTTAGAACTTGTAACATTCTTAGGACGGTTTACTCACATTTAAAAATAATTACAAGATCTGTTTACTTACAGTACATTTAAAAATGATTATGTTGTTAGGTAGAAAAGAGCATGATATGTGTCCTGGATTGAATCCTATATAACATTAAAATAACTGAATCGTGTTCCAATATCAAATACTCAACCACGTAGAGTTCACCTAACCCTTTCCAACTATATCATTTAAGCTCCCTTGCCTCCACCATAATTTTTATTTAGGTTAGGATCTACATCATGTGGTATTGAAAATGTATTCTTTAGTGTTACAATTTTACATTTATGCTTTTGACTGTTATGATGTTAATTTCAATGGTAAAAAAGTAATATTAATATTTAAGTAATTTTATTGTAATACAGTAAATATACGCCTTAAAATGCAATTTGTTTCTAAGGAATAGCGATATATCGATAATCGTTCGATATATCGATGTATTTTCTGCGATATATATCGTTTATCGAAATTAGGTTTGCAATATATTGCAATATCAATATATCGATATTTAATTTATTTCCTCCAACACTAGAGTGTATGCAAATTCCGGACAAGAGCACATTTATTATCTGTGGACTCATCATGCGTCAGCGAGAGGTACACATAAATTCCGGAATAAATATACCCGGTGAAGTTAATAGGGGAAAGAATTGGGAGTGAAGGATTGGGAAGGGCAGTGACGTTCACTTATCAGCTGTTAGTTTCTAGTTTGAGTTACCTTGGTTCATTCTGTCTAGTGCAGGAATGCATAAGACACAGCGCGTGACTACTTCGCATGCTACCTATAATGAGGGTCACGTAAGAACAGTTCCTAAACAGCAAGTATTTCCGTCTTCTCAGTGTTGCCAACTGTTACCAGATATCACCACATGAAGTAAAATCACGATCTTACGTACTGAATGACTTATTTACTTACCGTACTTTATGTTGGAAGTTATTCTAAATAGATAAATAATTTGTAACATATTTTCGTAGGCAAACTATACGAGAAAGGGTTCAATACACAAGATCTCCCACTCATTAGTCAAAGTCAAAGATAAACTTCCATTCCTCCAGTAAGCCGGAATATACATGATCCCTTGCTCCTGCGGTCAAAAATACATACGCCAAATTGAACGTACGGTGGAAGATAGAAGGAAGGAACACATCCGACTCTGCAAATACGGACCATATGAAAAATCAGCAATAGTCTTACACTCAGCAGATTCAGGCCACGCCATCGAATTCGACAATATCAAGATAATAGATAAAGAAGGCAACTTATACAGAAGACTGGTTAAACAAGCCTTCCACATCAAACAATATCCCAACAACATCAACAAGGACGAGGGGTTACAACTCAGCAATTCATGGGGAAGTCTATTCCAAGATCATACTTAGGAACGAGAAACCAGATCTCCACATGTACGCGGCGTCCCCTTTTCATCCGGACATCGGGCACGGTATCAAGGTCACTCTTTCGGACCTTATGAGGGCCAGTACTTAATATGAATACCCCCCTTCATACAGACCTAAACCGATTGGACAACGAAGAACCAATCAGATGCCAGAAAGAGAACCTACTACCTATCACCGCAAGTACTCCCCCATCGAGACTATATGAGCTCGCAGACTATTTCCTTATCCAACTGCTTTGAAGATGGCCACAACACAGCTGTCGAAACGTCAGCCACCAACACCAAGACAACGCGGTAGAAGCCCCGAAGTTTATCCACAGACCAAGGGTTCAATATATTAGGTATTTATCTCGCTATATAGTGCGTTAGTTGGGAGACCGGAGGGAAAAAGACCTTAGGGGAGGCCGAGACGTAGATGGGAGGATAATATTAAAATGAATTTGAGGGAGGTGGGATATAATGATAGAGACTGGATTAATCTTGCACAGGATAGGGACCGATGGCGGTCTTATGTGAGGGCGGCAATGAACCTACAGGTTCCTTAAAAGCCAATTGTAAGTAAGTAAGTAAATATGAAATTCACTGGTTTGACTAAAAATTGATTCACGAGACCTAACATAAAAATGTATTTTGTTTGAATACTTGAAATTATTAGAACTACTGTATTCTTCAACTGACATAGGAACTCCATCCAGGAAGATTCATTAAGAAAACACGCATGCGCAACAGAGAATTTGATCATTGGGCTGATCAACATGATGTTGCGAAATTAAACATGCAAATATATCGTTACAAGTCTGCAGTGCTTGGGAAAAGTGACAGAAGTCAGTTTTCACAAACCTTTTTGATAATTTATTGACAACTTACTCTGGTTTATGTTGATTTGATTTTTTCTGTATGAATTATTGTAATGGGAGGAATACCTATGTATTTTTTCCAAGCGAACAGATGTTCCGTAAGTTGTCAATAAATTATCAAAAAGCTTTGTGGAAACTGACTTGTGTCACTTTACCCGAGCACTACAGAAGTATACCATTATATTCCGCTATTGTTCTGAGTAAATGCAGCACGTATGAGCTAATCCAGAAATGAATATAGAGTGTTAGTTGGGGGCCGGAGAGAAAAGTCCTTTGGAAAGACCGAAACATAGATGGGAGGAAAATATTAAAATGAATTTGAGGGAGGTGGAATATGATGGTACAGACTGGATTAATCTTGCACAGTATAGGGACCGATGGCGGCCTTATGTGAGGGCGGCAATGAACCTCCAGGTTCATTAAAAGCCATAAGTAAGTAACTAAGTATTGTTCTGAACAATCTCATTCCTGTTGCTTCACTCTTTTGTCTTTTTCTTGCTCTTTGGTTCACTTAACCATAAACCAATGTCGGTAATGGCATTTTCTTATATTATTTTGTCTTTTCTTGCTTTTCCAGGTAATGTTCTTTTTATACCATTCATTTATTGAAATCTGTTCAGTATATAGCAACTAAAGATTGGTTATATTACTTAGAGATTTTATCTGAGTTTAGTGTCAGTTCATAAGTCCGTTGTAGTTTAATATTGTGAATAATGATTGTAGATACTGCCTTCACCACAGAATATGCATTCTAAAGTAATTAAAATTTTCTTCTAAATTGTATTTGTTCAACTGTTTAATTATTCGCCAAGCTGCTAATGGAAAGAGGGAGTGAGTTTAATTACGGGCTATTTTCACGCTTAAACTGTGATTTCCATAAAACTGTAAATAACAACTTCTACAAAAATCCTCACGTAGTGAGTGGAATTGTTTCATACGACCGGGCAGAGAGTTTTATGTCGGCTATAAACATTGATCCTATAAGTCGCCAGAGCTGCCCGTGAAGGTTAATTTCTCTTTGTCATCATCTTCGCATTGTGAAGAACTAGCGGAAGAAAAATTGAACATGTTTTGAAATAAAAATTTGATTCGAAAGATTTATTCCAGTTTTCTTACTACACTGGGGCCTCAATTTTAGGCAGGGAAAATATCTTGTTTATTCTTTCCTTAGAAGGCAATAGTGAGTGAGGGGTGAGTGAATGAAGGTGAGGTATTCGTGTACAGTTGTCTCTTGGTAGTAGTCGGGTGTTTCATATTCGGCGCAACCACGCTTAAAAGAAAAAATAAATTCGTTCTTGATGAAAAGTAAGTTCATTGTGATAGATAATGATAGCGATAGATTTATTGATATTAGTTCCCAAAGTACAAAACTTAATAATAATAAAAAAAAATCTATAAACAAAAGTAGTTATACATAATAAATATACAATTTCCTAAACTAATTAATTTATCGCAAATCTCAATAATTTATTGGTTCAAGCTTGCACTTACGTCTAGTTTTAGTGCATGTTTAAACCAATCGTAATAACCATTAAGATTTTAAACCTTATTTACTACCATAAATATTTTTAAATCAATTAATAATTTTTTTAATTTAACATCTAAATTTATTCTATGACTTTAGTATTTATGTTTATTATTATTAAATATCCGCGGAAAAGAACCCTAATTCACCAAGCGGTATGCTAGGGTTTTAGTTTTTTGTTATGGGTAAACTACTTATCCATACTATTTATTTTGACACAGATAATGGTGAAATATGAATGTAAAGCCTTTTAAAGATGAAGTTTAGCAAGTCTATAAATTGTCTGTAAAAACAGGGTTTTTTGATCACTTCACATAGTGGAGTCCTGTATTCGGTATTGCAATCCAGAAGATGTGTCTTTATCTGAAATCTCTTTGCTTCAATAATAGGACAGTCAAATAGAAGGTGTTTCACACTGTGAAGGTCTTCGCGGCAGGAGCATGTAGAGTCGATGTCTGCTGGAATGTTGAATCTGTCGAAGTAAGTTCCAAATTTCCCATGTCCAGAAAGAAACTGCGTTGTCACGAAAGTAGGTTCGAAGTGATGGCTTTTGAGTCGCTCGTGGATTGTTGGGGAGTAGGTGTCTCTTGTTAGTGATCCGGTTGTGCTTGTCGTCCATCTAGTATTCCAGTTTTGATGAGTCTGTTGTCGTATTTGTCTCTTGATGTATGATATAGGTTGTAGACTGTAGGTCGGAGTTTCGCTGGTATTTATGTTTAGTGATAGGTACACTTATGCATGTTAACTAATTATTCCGTGTCATCACACTGCATCCAGGTTAGCAGTTGTTGACATATAGCCAGCACACTGCAATAGCTGAATCGGTATTTCTCAGCGAGTACAGTAGGTCAGTCTAAATTCCTGCTACATGCTTGACAGCAAGTTATTTGCTTATTTATACATCTTGCAGCATACATGTAAACATACTTGTCGTATTAATTACGTAAATGAATATAAATTACAATTACAACATTCTTTTCCATGCTCACATTTTGTTTAATTACATTCTACTTTTTATTAAATTTATTTTATGTGTAATCTTATTGAAATTTAAACTCTTGAATATACAAATTAATTTGATGTTGTCTTTGTAAACAAAGAATTTTACTACTAAATACATTTTTCTTGTTAAGATTTTTTTTTTGTGATTATAGGAAAGCTAAGTTGTTGTTGTTGCCTACCTCTTAGTAAATAATTTTGTGCAGTACTTCTATCATTATCTGTATTTGATTGTTCATAATATTTTTTTGCTAATATTTCTATATTATGGCCTTTTACCTCTAATTAAGTGATCGACCTCAACTTCATCTTCCTCGGTAGAATCCGCTAACCTCATCATGTTGGAGGTGTGTCACTTCCTCTAGCGCGCCTCGAACTACCCAAGGACTGTTGCATTATTTGAACACGATTTTAACTTTCACTGCACTTTTTGGAAGAACCATAGATGCTTCTCTCTGTAGCACTTTCACTTGATCGCCTCTCTGTCTGTGTTAAGTTCCTTGTGATAGACTAAATAAAAGTGGAAGTGTGGCAAGTTTAGCTATAGAACTGTCAATACCAGAGAGTACATTATCATAATAATAATAATAATAATAATAATAATAATAATAATAATAATAATAATAATAATAATAATAATAATAATAATAATAATAATAATATTTATTAATACTATACACTTGAGCTACATTAGGCATTGCAGCCCGAAAGAGCAGAAGCTCGTGCTCGGGCGCAGTTCAGATCAGTTATACAAAATATATCACAAAATTACGAGAGTTCATTGAGCACAATCACATTAATAAATGGTAAAATACATACAGCATGTAATAACAGGGTCTATATACAAATAGAAAATACAGAAGTACATGAATATTAGAGTAACAATTTTAACTCAATTGGCTTAAACAATTAAATAATTAATCTGATTTGTTTCTTAAATCTATGTGTGTTAAGTGTACTTAGCTCAGGGTAAGCTCTAATTAATGTATTATATATTTTGGGTCCAAAATTTCTGCTGTGTTTTAATCCAGCAGTTGTGTGGCATTTGGGAGTATTTAGAAAGAAACTGTAGTTTTGTCTCGTCTGGTATTCATGAGGATCATATTTAAATTTATTGTGGTTTTTATGGAAGTAAATCAGCAATTTTTGTTTATAAATTTGTTCTAGATTTGATACGCCAAATTCCTGAAAAATTAATTTTGTTGGGTAATCAAAAGGTTTATATAGACAAATTTTGATAATTCTTTTTGGAGCAGATTTAAAGGACGGAGAGTCGATTTTGCCATTCCTCCCCAACCTAAAATACCATACTGAATTATTGATTGAAACAGAGCTAAGTACACAGTACGCAGAACATAAACAGGTAAATAAGAGCGTAGAATGGAAAATTTGTGGATTGTTTTACGCAATCTGTTACACAGAAAAGAGATATGCTTGTCCCATTTTAAATGTTGGTCAATAATAATGCCTAAATATTTAACTTGTGAGGATATACTCAAAGCGTTACATGAGCAAGTAGGTAGGTTACAATCATGTATAGTTATACTTATATTATTATTTATTTCTAGTTGCTCAAGGCCATGTGATGTTAATGAAAATGGTATTAATTTTGTTTTAGAAACGTTCAAAGAAAGTAAGTGAGCATCCAGCCATTCTTTAATAATATTAATACCACTGTTAGAATTTTGATAAGTTTCATTCCAACTCGAACCGCTAAATATATCCACAGTATCATCAGCATAAGAATACAGAGTACCAGAATATTTCTCAATGTCAATTTTAAGTAAATCGTTGATATATATTAAAAACAAAACAGGACCTAAAATCGTCCCCTGAGGTACACCTATATCAATGTTACGTGATTTACTAAGGTGATCATTTATTTTAGTTGCTTGAGTTCTGTTACTTAAGTAAGATTTAAATAATTTTAAAGCAATTCCATTAATTCCTAATCTATCCATTTTATTCAAAAGTATACTGTGATTGACCGTATCGAAAGCTTTTTGTAAGTCTAGAAAAATTCCTAGACATTTATTTCCTACATCTAATTCTTGAATTATTTTTGAGGTAACTGCCATAATAGCATCATCAGTGCACAAATTTTTCTGAAACCAAATTGATTATCATTTAGTAGGAAGAGGAGTATTACTGGCAACAGTGATTTTGGTACTATGTCCAGTTCAATTCTCACTCCCGTTTCCCTCTCTACACCTGTAACCACAGCAAGCAGAGGGACGTGAAGAGAGACCGGAGGACGACAATTGGAAGAGAAGGACTCTCGGCCTTGACTCTGCTAGAAAAATAAAATTATTATTATTATTATTATTATTATTATTATTATTATTATTATTATTATTATTATCATTATTATTATTATTATTGATGATGTTTTTGTTGTAATAAGCCGCATTTTTGTATTGAAAAAAAGTGCGGAATAATGATGACTGTAAGAGAAAAAAGCTCATCATACGGTCACCTTTCCACTGTGTATTGGCCATTCTTGCAGTGTCGAGACAACATTTAATTGTTGATTTTCACATTTAATTTTACAGTTAACTTATACCAAATTCGTCAGACCCAACGTGTAATTGTAATTGCACCTCTTTTACTGCAGTTTTTCGTGACTTAAGGGGTTAGGTACAGCTTACAGCTGTAAAATTGTTGGAAATATTCAACATTTTTTTCCTCCATTACTGTATCTTGTACAATAATGAAAATTGGTATGCGTAAAAGACTATCCTTCTGATATATGAAAAAAAATATTTTTACGATTTAAAAAGATTTCATCTTTTTTTTTATTAAAGATGGTGGCAGTTCACTGCGCAGTGATGAAGCGTTTCCCTCATAACTCATACATTTGTTAAATTTTTCATATTCTCTCTCTTTCATTTTATTGCTGAAACTCATGTTTACAATATCATGCTCTTTTAACTACATTCCTTAATAAATAATATATATTTTTTTAATTTGTGTTAGAAGAAATACTGACATTTGACCATTTCTGTTATAATGAATTTATTTTTTATCAGACAATCTATCAAAGAGAGAGGAGTGATCTTGCATCATATTGTAGATATGATACATATAAATACACACAAAATATTTCATCACTGCACAGTGAATTGAATTTTGAGACATCAAAATATAAATAATTTTTTATATAGGCCTATATATTTTTTTCATATAGCAGAAAGATAGTGTTTTAAACATACCAATTTTCATTATTGTACAAAATACAGCAATGGAGGAAAAAATGTTGAATATTTCCAAAATTTTACTACTGTAAGCTGTGCCTATCCCCTAAATTATAGCTCACTTAA
The DNA here is from genome assembly GCA_025594305.2 of Periplaneta americana. NCBI lineage: Eukaryota > Metazoa > Arthropoda > Insecta > Blattodea > Blattidae > Periplaneta > Periplaneta americana. The sequence continues at coordinate 35,858,468 of JAJSOF020000005.1, read as the reverse complement.
AGTTTTCATACCAGGTACTTTTGCATGCCTGTCGACTGTTCATTGACAGAAATTGATGTTTAATGCTCACCACAGTTGTTGATACTCTTCTCTCACTGTGACACCAGATGACGGATACCGGCTTCAAAGAATTCTTGTAACCTAGAAATGAACCAATTTTTAAGAGCATTTTGCAACTCTTCGTCCGATGGAAATGTGATTCTCTTCAGATTTTTCTTCGTAACTCCAAAAATATAGAAATCGCATAGAGGTACCGCTGAGGTAAAGGACGCTGCGCGATGGAAGAATTTATCATCTTCCTCCTCATATCGTCTGAGATAATGTTGGCAAATTCTTACACGTCTGACTCTGTGCCCAGTACTTGCAGAATGTAGCACCCACTCTCAATCAATGTGATCCTGCAAGTGTTTGTGGGGAATTTTACGGTTAGCTCCCTGGCTGATATTCAGTAATAAAAAAAGTTCGCTTAAAGTTATTCTCATGAATTCTCTTGTAGAATATGATGAATTGAACTGTGATTGAAAGTCCTGATTACATATACCTGGATCATTCAATAATTAGTGACAATAGTGTTTGTATGTGACGCTATCGGCGGTAAATGAAGCTAGCTGATAATAATGAGAAAGAATAGAATCTGATATGTGTCATCTGTGAGTTTGAAGACAATAATGTCATTTATAAGATATTTGTATTGAGTTTAATTATAGACTGATATCTGTAGCCTCTAAAATGTTTAGCAAATAAGAACAAAGATGCTTCATTGAAATTCAGACTGCAAGAGGCAAGAATGCTCGACAATGCCATACAGCATTACTGGAAGCTTGTGGTAGAGAGACTTCACTATATCGTACCGTGGTTACTGTCCCCATTTCACGAGAAGATCCGAGCAAGGAATGCGAGTTTTTCCCCCACTCTTATAACCTACCCCCAACACGAAACCGGCCGACCATTGACTGAGTCTTGTTTGTCCCAGCCGGCCAATGACATCACCCCATCCACCTGCTCCTTCAAGAATGCCGAGTTACTGGCTTAGTCTCTCCTCTTACACCGCAAGGACCGTACTCCCCTCGCAGGGATCCTCTCGTGAAATTTGGACAGAAGGTAGGTGGACGCATGCATTTCGTAGCGGGAGGAAAGATGTTCATCAAAAACTTAGAGCTGGCAGACCGTAATCTGCAAGTGAACGCTGTAAGAGCGCTGCTGGAAGAATACCTTTGTTGGTTACGAATTTGACGGAATCTTTCTCACTCATTCAGTTCCTGTCGGAAATCGTGTAAATGGTGCATAGTACAGTTACTTTCTAGAAAACCATTTACAACCAGCGGTGCGCCGTAAACTTGCAAATCTCCTGAATTCTCATCCTATTGTGCTACATAATGGTGTTCGCTCTCACATAGCTGCCCCTGTGGTTAATTTACTTCGCAGATGGAACTGGGAAATTCTGGAGCATCCTCCAAACTCTCCAGATACGAGTACATGTGATTTTTACCTTTTCCCGAATATGGAATTAACACTTAGAGGAGATCGCTTTAGAACCAGACAGGCAATTATAGCAGCAGTCGAGCAGTCTGTTCGAAGATTAGTACAACAAGACGCTGTGGAAGGCGTGGAGGCGGGTTCTTCATGTTGGAGGAGATTACTTCTGAGCACTGCAACAACGTGACTGTTCCAAAAATGTATTCTCTGTTGTTAATTCAAATGTTGCCACTAATTATTGAATGACCCATGTATATCAGATTGGCAATTCCCATGTTATAAAATTACAACATATAAAATACAAAACCAATAGGATTTACACTGTCTAAAATGAATTTTACTGTAACGACCGCTAGATGAAAGTAACTGCCGCAAGCTATATCAGTCCATTCAATTCCATCAGGATTATAACGTGGTTTTTAGGTGGTTGGATGGCAGAATAGCCAAATTGATAAAAATTATTGCCTTGAAAGTGCATTGGGCTGATTAATTTGTGATTTTGATCAGGGGTGATAGACTTCAGCGCTTGCCCTGGTGCTAAATTGGCCTGTACAGTTGTTCAGCCGAACGAAACCATACAAATCAATCCTTTACGGCTGATTTCCTTAGGAATGTCTCTCCAAATAGTGAACCATTCTGCTATTGATTTCAGCAGACGTACTCCCTTCTGCAATCAAGAAACAAATTACAGCACACTGCTAACTTTTGGACGCTAACATCATGCACCATTCGCTTTACTTTTTTCATTTATTCGAAGTAACAATGTCTGGTAAAGCAACCACACGGATATCCCCACTATCCCCAGACATTACCCCAGCCTGTTTTTTATTTATTTATTTTATTGCTAGTAAGTTTGAAATGAATACAAATTAATAAATACAATGAAAGATAAACTAGCCCACTCCTGAATGAGTAAGACTCGTGCTCAGTAGGGGATTCCAATACAGACAAAAATAAAATTAAAATTGAGAGTGAATACAGATTAAATAGTGTTTAATATGTTTAAACCCAAACTATAAATCCAATACAATTTTTTTTTATTAATTTGGAGAGGATTCGTGGTTGAAATATTATTGGAATAAAATTTGTTTAATAATCTGTGACCTTGACTCATGCTATGGTAAAAAGCTGCATTGGTTTTATATTTTGGTTCAGAGAATTCATAATTTTAGTTCCATATTTATGTATATACCTTTGAAAGTTATTGAAATTTCTATGAAAATATTTTAATAAAATAAAATAATACATTTGTTTAATGTTGAAAACTTTGAAATGTTTAAACAACAATTCAGTTGGGTAATCTTTCTGCTTTTTAATCAAATTTTTAATACTTTTTCTGTAGTAAAATTAACGGATAAAGTTTCGATTTAAAAGTTCCACCCCAACCTTTATACATAAATATATATTGAAATAATGCTCATTAAATTACACGTAACCAGTTAAGTAACAAAATATTTCTTAGAATAACAAAGTAACATAATGTTTTACGTAATTTATTACAAATATAATGAATATGATTATTCAATTTTAAATGATTATCAATAACTATACCTAAGTACTTAAATTCATTAACTTCATTAATAACTGAACAATTGCAATTGCAATTCATATCGGTCTATCATTAAAAGGTCATTAATATGTACAGGGACATCATTTTATTTTTACTAACATTTCTAATATTATCCTGGCTATACCTTTGGATTAACGGTTGAGAACCGGAAACACCGTTTGCTACCCCATTCACGGATGGAGTTCGACGATACTGCCGTAAAATACAAACAAATCACTCTACTAAGTATAGGAGGGAAGAAAAATATTTCATCCAATTATGTAAACAGCGATTTTGAGTTTGATAATTTTCATTAGGTTTTGTTTAATCAAAATACAGTACTGAATTAACAATAAGTGCTTTTACTCACGAACTGAGCTATCCATTCCGACGTGTTCATTATGCAGTGTATATTATACCGTCTATGGCACATTAGCGTACAATATAGAGAATGAAGTTAAATTGGAAAGTAATCATAATATGGATATTTAAACACATTTTTTTTAAATGGTGGGCGTTCATTTCGATACAGGATTCAGATGTTTTAGTATATATTATCGCACTATAGACTGTTGTACCTAATTCCAATTATCAGTTTCGTCCTTCGTTTTTTTGTGTATATTATAGCACTATAGATTATTGTACCTAATTCCAATTATCAGTTTCGTCCTTCGTACTAGTAACTCAAGTTGAAATATTTCTGTACCTACTCTATAAAAGAGTACGTACCTTACGTACTGTAAATTCAATCTTCATTTCTGCCCGATTCGAAAAGATAAATTCACTCAGACATGCTATCTACTCTCCGTTCAAGACCTAAGTGGTTATGTCGCGGAGTCGTAGAAAGGGGGAAATCACGTGACAGTTAATTACTTAACGAGGCCCTTTTATTTTAGTTATTTTAAAAAGTTGTATAATATTACGTAGACTTCAATTCCTAACAGAAATTAATATTTTCAGAAAAAAGCTAAGACATCTCAGCCACTAGCCTTTACAGAGCGGCAAGCAGAAGTGGGTGGGGGAAACCGGGATGCGATGTAGGCAAACGGACGACAGTACCTGTGAGAAAATACGATTCAATATTGGAAGCTCTTTCGTCACTGGAAAACGCGAACATATTTCTGGAACGTACTATGCTCAGTACGTCAGTAGTGTTTAGTATGACCGTTAGGCGACTTTGACCGCATACGCGGCCTTGGTTCTGTGTGGAGGACTATTGGATGTTTACTAGTAGAAAGGGTGAGAGTGAACTACATTCAAAAACTCAGGTACAATAAAAATTGAAGTAAAAATAAAATGATGTCACTGCATATGATACTTGAATTCAAGGAGTATGGGCGGAATGAAAGAGGCAAATGATAATACCTACAAAAAAAAAAAACCCTCTGTAATGTCTGTTTTACCAACCGTAAATTCCACTCAGATATATTACCAGGGATCGAATACGGTCCGTCTGGACGAAAGGCCAGCGCGTAAACACTAACCACAGATGAAGCGCTATGCAGGCCTAATTTTACTATTGGGCGGATTTTATTCGTATTCAGTGTCGAGTAAATTTTTTCCGTGAAAGATGCCTATTAAATTTAATTTATTTATAACTAGCCGTACCCGTGCGCTTCGCTGCACCTGTTAGAAATAAATATAAAGTAATTACATAATTAAAATAGGACGTTTGATCCAGGGAACATTCGTGTTTGATAGAAGGATAAATCGTTTAATATGTTACTTAATTTAAATTGTATTTAAATAATTAAAATGCCGTCATTTTGGTCCAGAGAGCAATCATTTCGTGCAATGACAATTCCTTTCACATGTTTCTTAATTGTTATTACATGCAACCATAGTTTAATGAAGATTGATATATAATTTAGTTTTAATATGTATACTTTATATTTTTCAGAAGTTACTGCAATAACATTGTAGAATTATGTCCATCTAGAGAAACTACACTTTCCAATTAAACAATTACTTAGATTCCGATATTACTTCATACAAACACAGAAATATTCTCTTAGGCTGTGTTTAATAGCTTTCGATTGTTGTTGTCCAAGGCCCCTTATAGATGAAGTCACTTGTTTTTGTTTCAGTACAGCGCCTTAGATGGCGTTGTTATTGTAATTTTAAAACTCATTTATCTCATTAAATATCAGTCCTATCAAACTTTTGTATGGAATAAAACTTATCGGAAATTATTTTTAAAGAAACTTTTGTTATGTAATATTTTTCATGAAAATCAATAATAAGCGAGATATTTCGATTTATTTAATTCAGGCCCCCTCATAACCCCCTTTTAAATAAAGTATTTTGAATGCCATATAACCTAAAATCTAAGGTACAACGAACTTAATTTATATTCCAATTTTCATATAAATCGGTTCAGCCATTATCGCGTGAAGAGGTAACAAACATCCAGACAGACAGACAAAAATTGAAAAAAAGCGATTTTCGGTCTCAGGATGGTTAATTATACATGTTAAAACCAATTATTTTTGGAAAATCGAAAATTACTAGAAAATTTTTGACTACAGATTTATTATTAGTATAGATAAATAAATGGCGAGTTTAGTCGATTACGGATTTAAATCAAACTGAAACAATGTAGGTAGTTAGAGTGTTACTGTTATGTAAAAGAGTTTTAACAACTATATAATTCTACATTTTCTTACAGTCATATAAATGCAGTACCAAGTACACATGAGGAGCTTTTTTTCAAAACTTAACATGTTCATTTTTAGGAAATGCCACAAATATGCGTCTCTGCAATAAACCAAGATTTTTCTTGGTAAAACATTTATACAAATTGATTGAGAAAAAAATCTTTAATATTTCGCCATAGAACAATTTTTTTCATTGCAGAAAAGTAAGTTTTGAAGAAAAGTTCCTCACATATGTTCTTCATTGTCATCTCATTGAGTGAAGCGACTGTTGCATATTCGTTATATTTATGACTAATTTTATTGTCTCTTCGTTAGAAGAAAAATTGATTTCTCATTATGTTAATCACCTTCAAACAATGTATCGTTTTTATCAAGGAGTGGCAATCAATTTCATACAATCAACTGTGTGGCAAAATTTCTACAAAATTAAACATTTGTTAACCTTCTCTAGTCAATATGGTGGCAGTCACAGAATTGTCAATAAATTTGCTAATAGTGCGCTTGAGAATTCATATTGTCAAACAGACCATGGTTTCGGCAAGAGAACAATATTATTTCAAATATGAATTAAAGCTCATAGAGAAGCCCCCACCCCCCTCAATTGAAAGTATTCCATTTTAGCCTTACTTTCCTTTTCTGGGGAAAGAACAATTTCGAGGTTCAAATGTAGGGAGATAGATTGCATTTCCGCGATTCATGAACGATATGGAATGTACAGCGTTGAAAGATACAAATACTAGCAACAAGTCCTGCTACTGAATAAGGTACAAGAGTTGTAGGAAAAACAGTAACACTTTTTGTTTAAGCATTAATTTACTTTATCAATGATTATATGGAAAAAAAAAAATAAAAAAATGAGTATTCTAGGTGTGGGAAATCAAATTTCATTTTAAAGTAATGTCCACACCTGTGAAGTAACGGTTAGTCACGAACCCAGAGGGCCCGGATTCGAATTCCTGTCGGGGAAAGTTACCTGGTTGAGGTTTTTACCGAGGTTTTGCCTCAACCCAATATGAGCAAATGCTGGGTAACTATCGGTGCTGGACCCCGAACTTATTTCACCTGCATTATCACCTTCATGTCAATCAGATGATAAATAACCTAAGATGTTGATACAGAGTCGTAAAATAACCTACTTAAAAAATTAAAGTAGTTGTATTATGTAGTCTAAACACTTTTATCAACAGTAATCTCACTAGACGTTTTGATTTATCTAGAGAAAATCAAAACTCGACTGGGATTTAATTGACTAATACATGATTAGAAGAAAGTATATAAAGATTAGCAGTAACGAAGTACTCCAGTACAATTAAATATTAATTGACTTACGAAAATACAACTGTCTTCAAATATATTATTGTACCATCTCAACATTGAAAATATTACGCTAGATGCATGCTAGATGGCAGTAGTGAGCAATGCCTTGTCGTCGAGAAGTTCTTGATCTATTATACACGATGGCAATGTTACTAGTCAAGAAGGCTTTGTTGATTCAGTTTCATTTTTATTAAAATGCAACATTCCATTTCAATTATCCGAATCCCAGTAATCAACGTCACTTGACAGATGATTTTCAATAAATCTTAATACTAAACAATCTCTTATACGTGACTATCCATAATATCATATAGCAGAAGCTATAACATAACCTAACTAATATACACAAGTGTTAGAAAAGTTTTAATTAACGACGATGACATAAAAATAAACATGAATAATTTTAAAAGGAATAATTATTGAATGTACAATTTTCAAATTTGAATGTGGTTGGTGGTTCAATTGATGTTATATTGGACGTGTGCGTAATAGAAGTGGAACTCGTTGATTTAGGCCTACATGGTGTATTCAACTTATTGAGGATTTCGAATGGTGCTCTTCATTTATTTGTAAATAGGATTTCAGAAGATGCATAGATATGATTAGTGATTTTTATTAATTCTTGTTCTTGACTGCCAATGCGAGTCATATTTGAAACTGCTGTGCATCAACTGGAGTGGTTTGTAATTTTATATTTATATATATATATATATATTTTTTTTTGACGTCCAGACCACCGCAGTTTCAAATGTTGGCAAACAAAGAAACAAATGCTAGGGACGCGATAAAATTAAACAAATGCTAGGGACGCGATAAAATTAAACAAATGCTAGGGACGCGATAAAATTGTGCGATAAGCAGCCATGATTGGTTGAAATACGTCCTTTCGTACCGTTTTATTGGTCAAAAGTTGTATGACGTAGTAAGAGTGTAATAGTCAATCCAAATTACAAAATTAGTAAGTAGTGAATACAGTTTAGTTACGAATATTTCAGGTTAATTTGCGATTACAGGTGCGTTAGAAAGTGTGACAATATGTGTGTGGATTGTGATAACGGGGATCGGCTGTAAAGTGTAATGCTCTTATATAAATGTGGTTATGTAACGTAGATAGGAATGAAACTAGTAACAAGGGAAACTAAATTTTTCAGAACTCACAAAAAGTATAATGAAAATTATGTCTCACCTAGATCTCACCGCTTATTCACTCGATACTTCTAGCATATTAAAAGATACGATTAAAAATGACAAAGGATTTATGAACAATCTTAGATTGCGTTAAATGTCTTAATTTGTTATGTGTAATTAAATTCAAAGATTTTAGATCCTCTTCATACCACAGCTTGTCACACACATTACATATGTAACCAAATTTATAAAATTATTATTGTTATTAATATTATTATATATTATTATTATTATTATTATTATTATTATTATTATTATTATTATTATTATTCCCATCAAGTATAAGGCCATATGACCTGTTACGATCTCACAGTTGAATTTTCAATCCAGACCTTCTTTGGACGACCGAGAGATCTCTTCCCGTTTGGACGATAGTGGAGCACGATTTTAGGGATTCTATCTGTTCGCATGCGATGCAGATGATTTATCCAGTTGTTCTGATAATGTTTTACGTTGTTAATTACAGGTTCTAGTTGTAATATTCTTTCATTATATCTTCATTGCGTTCGTGGTCCCAATTTCGTATATCCCGCTGTGTATCTCATAAATTTCATTTCATTAGCCATTATTCTACTTTCGTCTTTCTTCCTCAATGTCAATGCCTCACTGCCATAACAAAGTACAGGACTCGCCAAAGTCCTGTATAGGCGAATTATTGTATGCCTTTGTACTTGGGAAGGTTTCATAATGTTGTTAACTATTCCCATTGTTTTGGTGTATTTAGAAATGTTCTGTGAAATGTCTACTTCATAGAAAAAAAGATAATGTGTATCTAAGATATGTAAAATAATTTACTCTTTCTAATATTTTTGAATCTAAACATATTTTGCTAGGCAAAGGATATTTCCCGCAGAAGGCCATAATTTTTAGTTTCTTCTTTATTGATTTTTGTTTCATATTTAATTCCAGTTTAGTTGAAATTGAAAATTGAAGGTTGTAATTTATCTTCTGAGGATGCCATCAGAGCTAAATCGTCTGCAAAAAGTAATGAATCTAGTTGTAAATGTAAATTTATTAAAATACCTAAAAGGTTCCTTATAAGATTTTCTTCCTTCAACGTTCATGATTTTTCTTTATTTCGCATATTTACAGATAAAGTAGATGCATTATTATAATTTACTTGTTACTTTTGGTAATGATTACATTTCTTCACACATTTTCTAATAATTGTTTTTCGCAAATTTTGACTTTCCTTTTTACTTCTGTTATCTTGCCTTTTCTCTTTCGTTAAGCACGCATGAAGTAACCTATATTATTCCGAATGTTATAATTTGATTTATAAACTTAACTAATCAAACAATTACTGATGTAAAAACAGTCTTCCCAGCCTTCGAGTGTGAGGGAGAAGTGAATGGCTGTTACCCATAGAGTCTGCAATTACTTCCTGTGCTTTGTTTTTCCTAATAAAGCAATTTCGTGTATTAAAATTTGGTTGTGACTGTAAAAGCCAAAACCGAAACGGAAGAGCAGTCCATTATAGAGTAATTGACATTGGGGATTTCGCTTCGACGTACTCTGCTTCACGGGCTTTAAATGAGTGGTGCAAACAAAAGCGATCTTATGCGTTTTAAACTAACAAATCTGTACCTCTTCTTCAATATTAAGCCTTTACTACCCATTTTCATCATTTTTAGTACATATTGTATGCTTAAGATGTTACTCATCTGAATAAGTACCAGTAATGGTGATCTGAACCTCTTCTAAAGCAATGACGAATTTGTTATTATCTTTATTGGAAAGTAAAGTTCCTTTTGAAAGTATATTATAGTCGCGACACTGTTATTTCCGGAGTGACTCCGCCTCTTTGCTTACGTCTTAGGAAGTGAAGGCTCTATATAGTCTAGGTAGGTAGTATCGTTCGCCATTTTTGTTCTTTCGGTCCCGAGCTACCATACGAGGAATCTATTTGCCACACCGTTGAACATTATCATGTCGTAGTTCCTATGATAATAAATCAAATGCACTGTAATTCAGCAAATAATTGAGCGGCAAATATCGTCTCCGTGTGCTTTCTGCGAACGCCAACGAAAGAGCCAAGATGGCGTACGATTATATTAAGTATTTATCGAGCCTTAAGAAATGAATAACGTCTTCATAAGCGAATCACAAGGCGCACACGTTTAAATGTAGCCGACCTGCAACACGATTGGCTGCCGGAAGTTAGAGCGACGGGACTATAGTTGAATATTTAAAAGTGTTATAATTTAAACAGGTTATGTACATACACTAGTGGCAAAAAAAAAAAAACCGGACCGACCTTGTAGCTGATTTCAGAGCCTTGTTCACTCAATAGCACGACATACTGGTAACTAAGACTTTCGTGTTTCGAATCCTGCCTGGGAAGGAAACTTTTTATTTCTTATTCAAATTTATTCCCATTACTTTTCGATTGCAGCGATATTTTACTACTTATTTAACTTACTATTCCCAGAACATGAATTTTACCAGTTTATTTTCTAATGGCTTTCCAAATGGACTAAGTCAGCAGTCGAAACTACAACAATTTCAATAGATTACTCGCTATCTTGTGAATGCGAGCGTGGCATGCGCAGTGGCTACTTAGGGGACTTCGATTATTCCGTCGGTCCGGTTTATTTGCCACTGCTGTACCTTATGACAGACGGGTCCCGTTTCGACACCGGTGTGGTTTCATCTTCAGCGTCCTTTGAACTACTACTGTTCCAGTAGATCTTGATTTCCGGTGTTTGCGTTCGTCAGTAGTAGGAGTAGGAGTGTGATGCTCTTATGTTGGGGGTGGTTGTTTGTGTGTCATGTATTATGATGTCGAATAATATATGGATATTGAATTGTAATTGTGTATAAGTATATGTTGTGGGTGTGTTATTGTGCGTCTGTATATTTCGTGTTGTTCTAATATGTTTAACTGCGGACATTTTGGTCTGGTGTGTAGAATTTCCATATCTGTTTCTATGTTATTGTAGTCGTGATTGTTGTTGGTAATATGTTCTGCGTAATTTGATGTGGTATAGGGTTTAGTTATGGCTTTAATGTGTTCATTGTATCTTGTTTGAAAGGATCTTCCTGTCTGTCCTATGTAAGAATCTGGTGAGCTGCTGCATTTTAGTTTGTAAAAGCCAGTTGAATTATATTTATTTGTATGTCTGATGTGATTATTTAGATATTTCTGTGTTGTATTTGTTTTATATGCTATCTTGTATTTTAGTTTTCTGAATGAAGTTGCGATTTTGTATGTATTGGTATTGTGATATGTTAATGTTATGTATTTATTGTCACGTGTTTTTTGTGCTGGATTGTTCTGTTTTTGTTTTTCCTTTTTCATTAGTGTGTCTAACATGTTACGGTTACATAGGGTATAAATTACAACACTTTTAACTGTTCAACTAGTATAATTTCAAGTTTAAACAAGTGTGAACGTGAACAAGAAACAATAAAGTTCTTCTTTATATTCATGTTCGTAAAGATACTAATAAGTAGACTTCGTGGAATTGCCACGAGAATCGCAAGGTTTACTGCGCACGCGGTATAGACTGTATGAGAAGGGGGCGTGCAACGGATGGAGTATGCCTCTAATATAAGCACTGAGCAGTATACTGCGGTTACAATAAAACCTGTATCCTGCATTCAAGAAATATAATGAATGATCATTGAAGTAGGAAATGTCTAAACAATTATTTTATAGTGAGATATATTAACTCTTAAAATTTAATGTAAGAGACTTACATAATCCTTGAATATGTGTATTGCAGTGAAGAGTTACGTACATTTTGAGCGACTGCAAATTAACCTCCTCCGATGGTCACTTAAACAGTTTTCATTTTGGGAAAATGTACGTTCAACATCACATGATGTAATACATACATATTTGAAGAAGGGAAAGTCACAACTTTTTAGTACACCAACTTCAGATGTATTGTCGAGACCTGATAGTACACCATTTATAGTACGAATTTATGAATAGGCAGAATATTTAGCAATAATGTTTCTCAACTTACATTTCATTTTTTCTGAAATTAATGAATTGTTATTTTGGATAACGGGTTGTGATACTTTATCCACTACATTAAGGGCTTCTGAGAGCTGTAGTTTAGATGATTCTAACAGGATGATGCTTTTGGACACGATTCTAAAATTATAATAAATGAACAGAATATCTTCCAATAGCTGTTCAGAAGGCAATGATTTTACAGCTGCAACATTGGAACTGTCTGTGCTATCCAATGCATCATTTACCTCCATTATTTTTCCGTAATGTTCTGCATAATACTTAACAGCATCCAACCACGTTCCCCAACGGGTCAAGACTGTCTGTGGGGGTAAGGGTATTCCAGGGGAAATTATTTGGAACAGCAACACTCTCATTGCAGTATGTTTGATTGAATTCTTGTCTGCACTGAACAAATGTTAAGCTTTGACTATTCCAACCACAGTAATGCAAAGACAAGTGCTTACATAGGTATACATTAGCTGTAGCTGCTCTATCCATTTGGACCTGTCACAACTCTTAATATGAACTGCTTATACTACGAGACCGTACATCGGCAACCTGATTGCATGCTGCGTGTGGCAATTCAACGAAGTCTACTAAAAAGGTTCGATTAATTGATATTCTAATGATTCTTAATGTTTATCTAAATCTATAAGATTTCAGAATTCAATGTACAGGTAAAACGTGTTTATGGGTCATTCTGCAAAAGTATGCAGAAAGGAGATAACAATTGAAATAAAAATGTTAACAAAAATATTTAATTAATTAATTATTTAATACTAGTCCTCCTTTAAACAACAATATAGACGGTTACACTATTTATGAAATAAAAATAAAGTGAAATAGTAGTATGAGCCCACAGCATGGGGCGTCCTCAGGTTGCGGATAGAGGATACGGCCTCCAGATATGGAGGGTAGCTGCGAATATATTGAATAAGCAGTCGTGGACAGACGATAAGGTGTGGTCCTCCAGCTTGGGGGTTAGGCGAAGGGCTAACAACCCATCACCGTAAAAAAACAGCTTGTTACGAAACCATACAATAAGCCTCGGAATGGAACTGTTTGTCTGGCACGACCACAGCAATGGTTCTTAGGAAAATATTTGGGGCTAAGAGGGATGAAGTTACAGGAGAATGGAAAAAGTTACACAACGCAGAACCGCACGCATTGTATTCTTCACCTGACATAATTAGGAACACTAAATCCCAGACGTTTGAGATGGGCAGGACATGTAGCACGTACGAGCGAATCCAGAAATGCAGGAGGGAAAAAGACCTTTGGGGAGGCCGAGATGTAGATGGGAGGATAATATTAAAATGGATTTGAGGGAAGTGGGATATGATTCTAGAGACTGGATTAATCTCGCTCAGGATAGGGACCAATGGTGAGCTTATATGAGGGCGGCAATGAAACTCCGGGTTCCTTAAAAGCCAGTAAGTAAGTAAGATGCCTTGTTTCTTTTCTTTGTTTTGATATGTTTCGGTGTATTAACATTTGTTGGCCTATTTCTTGTATATAGATGGAACTACACTCGAGCACGAGCTTTACTCATACAGATGTCCCTGATTATTCATATGTGCTAAGTAATGTAATATATGAAATATGAAGTATATAAAATGTCAATGTAGTAATTTGCGTCCAGGATTCTAATTCGCGCTTATTTCTTATATTATAATAGACTATGTACAGTAGTGGCAAAAAAACCGGACCGAACCTTGTAGCTGATTTCAGAGCCTTGTTCACTCCAGAGCACGATAGACTGGTAACTAAAACTTTCGTGGTTCAAATCGTACCTGGGAAGGAAACTTTTTGTTTGTTCCTTATTCAAATTTATTCCCAAAAATTTTCGATTGCAGCTATATTTTACTACTTAATTAACTTATTCCCAGAACATGAATTTTACCAGCCATCGAAAAGTATTGGGAATAAATTTGAATAAGGAACAAAAAAAAGTTTCCTTCCCAGGCAGGATTCGAACCACGAAAGTCTTAGTTACCAGTCTGTTGTGCTCTGGAGTGAACAAGGCTCTAAAATCAGCTACAAGAGTCGGTCCGGTTTCTTTTGTCACTACTGTATGTGTAACTTTCAAAGGGTTATATACCTATTCGATTTTTTTATTGGAATTTAGTCAAAAGCGTATATCGTTCACAAGTTGTGTAACACTTTGGAAGAGAATGCGATGTTATGGGAATACATAATATGATTTTATATAAATTTGAAAAAGCCATTGCAATATGATACAACATTTGGGGAAGTAGCAGGTTACTGCGAAATATCGAACACTTGGCTGCATCACTCTGATATTCCATAGAGAATATAAAGATAAAATGTGACGGTGCTCTTACATGGTGACATCCATTTCTTCTCCCTTGCGGGAGAACAGTCATTTTTCTATATCCGCAGAGTGCGCTCAAAACATATACGTTGACGTAGTTATGAAGTTTCAGACATTAAGTTGTCAAGACTTGTGCTTATAGCAAGAAATCATTCTGATCACGATCAATAAATATATACAAGAGAAAATATTGCCAATCTCATTTTATTATGGCCTGTATTTAGATAGGCTAAATATATTCATAAATACAAAGATTCAGACTTTTTTCAGTAATAAATCTCGACATCAAAGGACTTTCTTTATATATTTAAATATAAATAGTACACTTGCATTTCATGTTGTTATAGTCCGGGTCAGCTTACTTCATACCGTAAGGGTGAAACCTCACCATTTTCCCCCCATTACTACATAAGCTAGTGGATTATGGTGATTTTCTAGTTTGCACGTTGAATTTTGTTTTGCCAACTTCGTTTCGATTTTCGGTACTGAGAAATACTACAACTGGTAGTGATTTTATAACTGTTATGTTGGCTGCAGTGACACAAGTTGTCAGTAGTTAATTCTGAACATTCAAATTGTTCTAGATTTCTGAGCCATTACTGGAAGCTAGTGAAATTTGAACATATTAATAATTAATATCAGTATTAATATTAATACATAATAATAATTGTATGTGTTGCTTTGTGTTATAGTTACAATTTCAAGATTAAGTCAGGTAGGCTGTGTAAATAAATATAACATATTTCGTGTGATACATACCCTTGAGTAATCGATAGAAATACCATTTCACATTTTAATTAATTTCTTTCGTGTTTAGACTTTTATTACAATAATGGAGTAAATATTCTAATGCGTACATTTCAAAGTGGCATTCATTTTCGGAATTCATACTAATCATTTCACGTGATCAAACAAAATATATTTTTAGGTTAGGTCTCGTGATTCGTAAACTGTTTAATCAAAGCAATGAATCTCATGTTCTCAGACAAAATACATTTTAATATTAGATTATACACTAATCTACTAACTACTAACATAATGTGCGAGAGGTTCAGAAGAAAAATGTACTCTTTCACAAATTATTGAAACTTTTAGAAAACGCCTCCCCAACATAAAGATGAGATGTATAAATAAGCAAGACATCGTTATTGTTAATACTATATTATTATTATTAATATTATTATTATTATTATTATTATTATTATTATTCTGATGTACCGAAGTACGCATGATATATGTATTATTATTATTATTATTATTATTATTATTATTACTACTACTACTACTACTACTACTACTACTACTACTACTACTATTATTATTATTATTATTATTATTATTATTATTATTATTATTATTATTACTATTATTATTAATTCATTCGCTACAGAAAGCTGGATAACAGAACAAAACAAAATTGATGATACTTACTAATTATATAAATATATGAAATATAAAATAATAAAAGCCTGAAATCTATCTTCCCATAGTAGTGTAGGGTGAGCTGAAGGTGTACTACACTTGGGCAAGCAGTCCAAGAGAGCTTACACTATATTTACAAACTAAACACATAAACTATACAAACTAAACACATTACATGAACCAGACGAAGACCATAATTGTCGCAAGAAAAATAAAGAAGGTAAAGTTGCGAATTCTAAATGAGGCAGCAGAGCAAGTGGACAGCTTCAAAATACTTGGGATGTACTATAGGCAGTAACATGAGTGCTGCCAGAAAGTCAAATGGAGAATAGCATTGGCAAAGGAAGCTTTTAATACAAAAAGGAGCATCTTGTGCGGACCTCTAGAAAAAGAATTGAGGAGGAAATGTTCCATTGAATAGGGTTGAACCATGGACATTACGACGAAATGTATAGAAACGAATAGAAGCATTTAAAATGTGGATAAGGATTAGAATGGAGCGTGTGAAGTGGACAGACAGAATAAGAAATGAAGCTGTGTTGGAAAGATTGAGTGAAGAAAGAATGATGCTGAAATTGATCAGAAAGAAAAAAAAAGGAATTGGTTCGGTCACTGGCTGAGAAGAAACTGCCTACTGAAGGATGCACTGGAAGGAATGGTGAACGGGAGAAGAGTTCTGGGCAGATGACAGACGATATTAAAATATAATAATAATAATAATAATAATAATAATAATAATAATAATAATAATAATGATTTATTTTAGCTGGCAGAGTTAAGGCCGTAAGGCTTTCTCTTCCACTCAACCAGCAAAAAGTGTATATACATATGCATGAACTTACAAAGAATACAACAATTTGATTTAGATGAGAGTTACATGTATACAAGAGTTATTTACGAATTAAACAACAAAATACTATGAACTATTAATTAAACACTGAAATGAACTGTGTAGCAGAGTTAAACTAAAATACATAGAATGTTAATATATTTCAAATGATATTAGATAATAGAAAGAGATTATTATGAGACAATTTTGAAAATGCAGCACAATCAGGATGATGTCTAATGAAAAAAGTAACAGTGTATTCAGTAATATTTTAAATCAGTATGATTAGAGTGAAATGCTAATAAGGTTATCTTTTAAGCTGTTCTTAAAGGTGTTTGTTGTCTTGCAGCCCCTAATACTTTGTGACAAGGAATTCCATTGACGCGAGGTGGATATTGTAAAAGATGAGGAATATCAAGATGTTCTATGAAGAGGTATATTTAGCGTGCCACAGATAAGTGATCTGGTATTTACATCGTGGTTAGAGTATAGATAAGAGAAACGAAATGAAAGGTAATTTGGTGTTGAGGTGTGCAGAATTCGAAAGAGTAAAGACAAAGAGTGTAAAGTTCTGCGTTCTTTAAGTCGGAGCCACGAGAGACTTGCGAAGGACGGTGATATGTGATCATATCGTCGGATGTTGCACACGTATCTGACGCACATATTCTGAGTTCGCTGTAACTTGACTGACAGTTCAGAACTTAGATCACTTAACAAAACGTCACAATAATCGAAGTGCGGCATTACTAGGGTTTGTACTAGGGTAAGTTTTAGTTGCTGGGGCAAGAAGTTTCTCAAGCGACTCAAAGAGTGAAAGGAGGAACAGATTTTTTTTATCGTTTCTTTAACTTGAAAATTCCAACTTAGATTATTATCAAAAAAGAAGCCAAGATTTTTTACGACAGATGAATAAGGGATTAGCGTGTTGTTAAGAGTAACAACTGAAAGATTACTGTTATTAAGGGAGTTAACTAAACGCTTATGTCCAATAATTATGGCTTGAGTCTTACTTGGATTAAGTGCGAGTCCGAAATTGGCCGCCCAAGTGGAGACAGTGGCTAGGTCACAATTTAACTTGTCAATCGATTCATTGATCGTATTGGGTCTGGAATGTATGTAAAGTTGTAGGTCGTCGGCATAGAGGTGATATCGGCAATACTGTAAGTTCTTTGATACGTCATTAATGTAGATAGAGAAAAGTAGTGGTCCTAATACGGAGCTCTGCGACACTCCCGCCTTTATGTGATTCATATGCGGAGACTAAGAGGAAGACAAAAAATTGGAAAGATTGAAGAATGCTGGGTTTACAATGAAAGACCTGCCCATGGGCAGAACACGTATGTATGTATGTATGTATGCGTATTTTTTTATCAAGAATAATAGATATGTATTTTGAAGATAGAAAGTATATTCTTGAAGGTGCAGAAATTTCCTTCCTTATACGATAAATAATAAGGCATTTATAAATAAAGTTTGAGTTGTTCATCCCCTTTGCAGATCTTTTACTACAGAAAAGATTTTTACGTTATTTATATTTTAAAAGACATCACGTGTCGTCTTATGACAAGAAAATTTCATATAATCAGTTACTTTTTTTAATTCTATTATAAAACTTTAACATCTCGACAATTAATAAATAGTCAAATTTTACTCTATAAGACTGTTAACGGCATATTGAATAACTGTGATTTTCTTAAATTCCTTCAGTTCAATGTAAAAAAAAAACAGAATTACGGCATAGGTAACCTTTTGTTATTCCCATTCCGAGAACTGTTTTCTTCAAGAACTCTCCATTGTTTGTTATGTGTAATACTTACAACTCTCTCTCTCTTTAAACTGTTATTCTCAATTAGGTTTCAATTTAACAGTTGACAAATTTCATACAATATTAAAAATAATTGTATTTCCTTAGATATTTAAATTATGAAGAAGTGTATTATAATGTTTTACTCTAGTTTTTAAATAACTTTGCATCATAATATTGACATTTGGCACTATATTAACTGCAATACTATATTCTAGCATCTATTACCGTTATTATTTTCTTTCTTTCGTTTGTGTTGTTTGTTTTGTTTTTTTTTTCTTATTATGTATTTAATGTACGTATCTGTGTAGCCACCTGTAATTGGAAGCCTGCTTCTGTTGGTGGTGGATATAATAAAATAAATATCACAACTTCTTTTACTTTTGTTTAGCGCCTCCTAAGAACAGTAAAAATAAAGCCAACTTTTACTCAGCATTTTCGAGCTCATAAACTGCTGAGTAAATTCACGACTGCAGCAGCAAATAAATAGTTCGATCTGGCTAGCTATGCAGTATTTTACGAGGGGAATCAAACTGTAAATGCTGCTTCCGTGTCGCATACAGATTAAAAAATAATAGCTTCGTAACTTCTCCTAACGCTCGATATAGTAGGAGCACACGAATATTCAGCAATGTGTTTTCGTGGCTTTTGGCATATTAGACTATAATTTATTATACCTAACTCAAAGACTGATTGGTGCAATGAGTTATTTATCAACTGAAATATTGAAACGAAGGACTTACACAGAAAACGCATAGACTGACAGAGAGGTGGACAGATGTACGTACAGTGAAGAAGATAGGCAAGCAAGTAGACATGGAGAAAGTGTCTGACAGACAAGCGACAGGATTATTTGCAAAGAGATATATCAACGGAAAGAAGGAAAGACGGACAGACAGATGGAAGGACAGGATGGAAAATAAACGGGTAGAAGAGACGGGAGGACAGGAGTAGAGACATTAAAACAGACAGGAGGACAGACTAAAAATGCAATCAGGTGGATTGTTACAGATAGGCAGATTACTGGCAATTATACTTCATTCCATAATGCATGACAGGCGACGTAAACATTACCGGCAGAGAAAGAGAGAAGGATAATTGCTATCGAACCAATGGCAGAGGTCTCATTTCACGCTTGTATTGAAATTGGTTGGTCTGAAACTTTCTATCTGCTCCCAACTATATTTTTACATTTTACATAAAAACAATTGAGACGGTAGCTGGAAAAAGAGCCCATAAACAAAAGTCATGTTTAGAGAAACAGTGACTGAAAGATTTATTTTTATGTAATTGCGATTTGAATGCACTTTCATCAAATAACAATTTGCATATTGTTACAATAATATTTGCCTCCAAGTTTCTGTTAATAATGCATTCCGACTTTAATAATATTAATAAAAAATATATTTCAATGAAGGATTTCATAGGCCCTTTTTCCGGAGGAGAAATTTATTTTATTAAAATACTTTCAATATGGTTATATTTTAGCAGAAATTAAACATCAGTATTGAACAGCACACATTACAGAGGTTTAAAAGTCCATAATCATTTCATAATTGTATTTGTTACATATACAGGGCTATTCAGAAAGATAGAAACACTTTTAATTTGCTATATTTCCTCAACTATGTGTTGTACAGGGACATCATTTTATTTTTACTTCAATTTTTATTGTACCTGCGTTTCTAAATGTACTTGTCTTTCACCCCTTTCACTAATGTCCTTGCTAACGTCAGTCACACAAACTTACGGCCGTGTTGGTAGCAGTGAAATAAACCGTATAGAGTACAGTGTGTTTGAGAAATATGTTGCATTTTGTATAGAAGAAAAAGCTTATATTATTGAAGTATATTTTCACATAAGTATTATGTGTAGCATAACTGAATTTATCTGTGTGGACTGAGCACAAGTGAAGATTAGAGTTACCGAAAGTACGGTACCCTATAATATGATACAGTACTTAACAGCATTATTTAAACAAGAGTTTTGTTTTACTATTTGTAGGTATGAAGGACGATGATGGAAACTGGAATTACAATATAACCGAATGTGAACAACAGTTTTTTTCCCCACAATTTCCTGATTATATCATTACGGAATATTTTCGTAGAAATGTCATTAATCTGGTAGATAAATTTAGAGCAACAGAGTGTACAGAAAGGAAGAAAAGTGTAAGATGGCCAACAAAGGTGACAGAATATGCTGTAGAAAATGCTAGAGAAAGGATGCAGCGATATAGTAATAAGTCGGTCAAGAAGTTGGGGTTTCTTACGGAAGTGCTCACAAAATTCTCAAGAATAAATTAGGTTAGTAATATGCTGAATAAAATAGTCATTACATAATGTATATAACCGCCTGAAGAGTTGAGTATGTCAAAAAAAAAAATGTTACTATTCTACTGTTTTTTTATAAAATACTGTAAAGTAATGACCAAACTGAAAATCGTAATACTATATTTCCCTGTAACATAAATGGATTCACTACTTTTCTCTCCTCCTATAGCTAGTAAAATGATTTGTTTACATATTGCACTAGCAACTCCAAACTCCTGTAACGGAAGGGAGGTAACAGTGTTTCCGAGTATAGACATGTTAATGTTAAAAATGTTAGTAAAAATAAAGTGATGACCCTGTATTTTAATTCTGTAAATTACATTTGATTGTACATACATGGAAGTTTAAAGATGTTCCACATGCCCGCCTCCGGCTGCATGGACAACATCTAGGCGGTAGCTGAATTCGTCCCACACTCGTTGGAGAATGTCTTGCGTCACTGAGTTCACCGCAGCTGTGAGACGGTTTCTTAGCTCATTCAAATTCATGGGAAGATGTGGTATGTAAACTGCATCTTTTACGTACCCCCACAAGAAAAAAATCACATACTGTCAGGTCGGGGGACCTCGGTGGCCAGAACTGAAGTGCCAAGTCTGCATTTCCCATGCGGCCTATCCATCGTTGAGGTAGAGATTCATTCAGAAAACGTCGAACATTCAGGTGCCAATTGGGCGGAGCTCCGTCCAGCTGGAATGCGGTCCACGTTCTCCTTCGATACACGCGCTCGACCTTTATTCAAAGAGCCAGTTTCGTCGAATTGTCTATTCCAATGATAAATGCTCTTCCTCGTTGGAGGTGTAACATTAAACTTACGCCGAAATGCACGCTGCACAGCAGTCACAGACTCGCTTCTACTGAATTCACGAACGCAAAAAATCTTATGTTCCATAGTAGCCATCTCGATTACAACTGACTTGGTACTGTACAGTGCAGCGTATTCGAAACAGCTGACGGTACAGTGCGGTGGGGCGCTCTAGTGGCAGTATTCGAAACTTTATACCTTCCTCTTTCAAATATACTCGACAGAATTAAAATACAACACATAGTTCAGGAAATGTAGCAAATTAAAAGTGTTTCCATCTTTCTGAATCGCCCTGTATCTCACAGTTATGTCATAAATTGTACCGAATACGTAAAAGATCAAAAATAGCTGTTGCGTAGGCCTGCAGAATACAGATTACAGGTTATTTAGTACTAATCTGGAATAGACTCATACTCACTTAAAAATTTTAGACCTATCTTTAGAGTGCAGTTTACACTTTAACTGTAACTCACTTTGAGGATGATCTTCACTGATGTTTGCTGACAAGGGAGTGTTTTCAATAAGGCACGATGGATTACTCAGACATGCTATCTACTGCCCGTCCAAGTGGTTTTGTCGCAGGGTCGTAGAAAGGGGGAAATCACTTGAAAATTAATTACTTAACGAGACCATTTTATTTACGTTATTTTAAACACTTGTATGGGTATAATATTACGTAGGCGTGTAACTACTAACAAAAATCAATGTTTTCAGTAAAGAACTAAGACAGTCCAACCACTAGTCTTTACAGAGGAGCGAGCAGAAGTGGGTGAGGGAAACCGGGATGCGATGTAGGCATACGGACGACAGTACCTGTGCGAAAATATGATTCAATTTTGAAAGCTTTTCGTTACTGGAAAACGCGAACATATTTCTGGAACTTACTATATTCACTAATTCAGTACTGTTTACTGAGACCGTAAAGGCTCATTCACAATGAAAATTAAACATAGCGTTACAATAAAATCAAGAAGTCATACCATCATTCAAGATGGGAACTTAAACATAACAGTAAACATACTTGGTAACCATGGAAACATAACAACAACGCCATCTCCTCATATTCTGTAGTATATTTCAGTGCTCCACGATTGTGTTCTGTTTGTAAATCACGTAAGCATAAGCATGAAAGTTCCGAGTTTGCAAACTTTCATGTTGACGTCTTACGGTAATGTTTATGTCAATGCTTATGTGAATCATTGTGAATGATCCCATTTGGTAGCCTGGGTGCAAACTTCTGTGTTTATGTCACGGTTATGTTTAATTTTCATTGTGAATGGGCCTTAAGGTGACTTTGACTGCATACGCGGCCTTGGTTCTGTGTGGAGGACGATTGGAGGTTTACTAGTAGAGGGGATGGGAGTGAAGTACATTAAAAAACTCAGGTACAATAAAAATTGACGTGAAAATATAATGTTGCCCCTGTATAAAAAACTGTAAAGCCTCCGGCGTGGATGAGTCAGTTAAGGCGGTTGCGTGCTGGTCTGAAGTTGCCCTCGGGCGCGGGTTCGATCCTTACTTGGGCTGATTATCTGGTTGGGTTTTTCCGAGGTTTTCCCCAACCGTAAGGTGAATGCCAGGTAGTCTATGGCGAATTCTCGGCCTCATCTCGCCAAATACCATCTCGCTATCACCAATCTCATCGACGCTAAATAACCTACTAGTTGATATAGCGTCGTTAAATAACCAAGTAGAAAAACGATAAGGTTTTAGTAGGCCTAATACAGATGATGAAGACGAGGATGCTTGTAATAATATTATTGGCGATAACGTGATAGTGATATGACTGTGTTGGTAAACGTAATGACGGCGATAAAATAAGTCAATGGATTAGTTGTCCGATTTAATTAATGACGAGAAGAAATTTGTTGATGTGGTTAGTGTTAAAAGTGATAGGGGATGCCCTTAATTCGTCGGTTGTTTTTCCAATGGATGCTCATGTTAATTACGCAGCCGCAGCTAAGCTGATTCATGCACTTCCCCGTTGATGTAACTGATTATGAACAGTGAGAAATAAATTGAATAATGAGTTAATGTGATTATTTACTTGCGTCGAGCGTAATCAGTTTTTAAACCCTTGGTCACAGCGCATCTACCGTAGTAATGTAAAACCCGAAATCATAAAATAGGATTAAACTTCAACAACATAACCTCTCAATCTCACTCCATTACAAGGTTCAGTGTCCTACACTGGTTATAATAACATTACTGTTATCTTGTAATTAATTATTACACCGCTATCTTTATTGGATCTGTGAGGTGTAAAATATTAATCTACGTTGCTGAATCCAGGTGTACTCCTGGTCTTTTTTCTGATGGACGAAGTGTGAACTAGAGTCGTGCACAACCGGTTTCGGAAAATAGAAATCATACCAGTATATTGTAGAGATGAACAACGATCGAGAAAGCGAGGCTAACAGCGCCCGCAAAGCCGAAAACCCGCAAGTCAATATTGTATTACGTCGCGTCCTTGACGTAAAGACTGGTTGTGAGTGTTCCGAGACTCGAGCTTGATCACTCCCGAAGTTTCGAAGTCAAACAGCCTTGAATCGCAACAGTTGTTTTATCTGGCTGAACTTTTATCTACTTTGGCAACTGTTATATAAGTTACGTATAAACAATCAAGTAGCTTATTTGAAACATCATCTCTACCATTCAGTGTATAATAATCCATTCCCCAGTCTTTATTTAATTACTAGCACCTTATTAAAAAGCTAGAAATTCTCTTTTCATGAGTTTAAGATCAAGTGTGCACTCTCAAGTAAAGATATATTAACGTTATGTTTTATGTTTCTTAGAAATGCAAATTTGTTCGAGGATTGTTTTTTTTTTTTCTAGTTATATAACCATAGGTAATAAATCATATAATAGATCCAGAACATTTTGATAACTAAGATACTGTTGTGTTTCGTCTTTTTGTATCAAACATTTATAATGTTATTTATTTCAATGATGTATGTTATTCAAAGTTACGAAATCTTTCCACGCCAACAAAATGCTACTGTATTTCGAGAATGATGAGCGAGACTCGAAGCGCACGAGAATGAAGAGGCGATACTCGAAATACAAATGTAACGAACACAGCGAGCGAGAGCGGCAGTTAGTTTTGTTCCTCTCTAGTATATTGCTATTGAACGCCTCGCATTGTAGTCAGTATGCAAAACTCTTCCGTCCCTGGTAGTATATCAGGTTCGGTTTAACGAATATCCGAGTTGTTTCTGACAACTTTGAGCCATCCAGGAGTTCCAAGAGTCCTTTCAAGGAGGTGATTATCGTCGTGTAGTCTACCATTTAATTGATAATTCTTCCTCTCCCACTACATTCAATCAGTCACCGATCCATCCACCGATTCATTGATTTATTCATTCATGGATTCATTGATTGATTCACTGATTTGTTAATTAATTAAGTAATCCATTCATTCATTCATTTATTCATTCATTCATTCATTGTTCCATTCACCCATGTATTAAGGCTAATTCATAATGAAAATTAAACATAACGTAAGCGTTAACTTAACGTTACAGTAAAATCAAGAAGTCATACCATCATTCACGATGGGAACGTAAGCATAACAGCAAACATACTTGGTAACCATGGAAACATAACAACGACGCATACTTCAGCGCTCCACGATTATGTTCTGTTTGCAAATCACGTAAGCATAAGCATGGAAGTTTGGAGTTTGCAAACTTTCATGTTAACGTCTTACGGTAATGTTCATGTCAATGCTTATGTGAATCATTGTGAATGATCCCATTTGGTAGCCTGGGCGCAAACTTCTGTGTTTATGTTACGGTTATGTTTAATTTTCATTGTGAATGGGCCTTTGCAGTTGGGTATCAACAACTTTCATCGTGAAAGTACAAGCATTAAAGCTTTTGTTAATAACATTCTATCTTGTTAAAAAATGATTTATTAATGCAATATTAACGCAGCTGTTTAGAGTAATTAAAATCCATTATATATATATATATTTATATATATATTAGGTTATTTTACGAGCTTTATCAACATCTTAGGTTACATTATACAGGGACATCATTTTATTTTTACTCCAATTTTTATTGTACCTGCGTTTCTAAATGTACTTGACTCTCACCTCTTTCACTAATGTCCTTGCTAACGTCAGTCACACAAACTTACGGCCGCTGTTGCTAGCAGTGAAATAAACAGTACAGAGTACAGTGTGTTTCAGAAATATGTTGCATTTTCTATAGAAGAAAGAGCTTATATTATTGAAGTTTATTTTCACACAGGTAAGGTGGGTAGCATAACTGAATTTATCTGTGTGGCCTGAGCACAAATGAAGATTAGAGTTACCGAGAGTACGGTACCCTATAATATGGTACGGTACTTAACAGCATTATTTAAACAAGAGTTTTGTTTTACTGTTTGTAGGTATGAAGGACGATGATGGAACTGGAATTACAATATAACCGAATATGAACAACAGTTTTTCTTTTTCTTTTTTCACAATTTTCTGATTATATCATTACGGAATATTTTCGTAGAAATGTCATTAATCTGGTAGATAAATTTAGAGCAACAGAGTGTACAGAAAGGAAGAAAAGTGTAACAAGGCCAACAAAGGTGACAGAAGATGCTGTAGAATATGCTAGAGAAAGGATGCAGCGAGGTCCTAATAAGTCCGTCAAGAAGTTATGTGTAGAAATTGGGGTTTCTTACGGAAGTGCTCACAAAATTCTCAGGAATAAATTAGGTTAGTAATATCCTGAATAAAAGTAGACATTACATAATGTATATAACCGCCTGAAGACTTGAGTTTGTGAAAAAAATTGTTACTATTCTACTGTTTTTTTTTTATAAAATACTGTAATGTAATGACCAAACTGAAAATCGTAATACTACATTTCCCTGTAACATAAATGGATATACTACTTTTCTCTCCTCCTGTAGCTAGTAAAATAATTTGTTTACATATTGCACTAGCAACTCCAAACTCCTGTAATGGAAGGGGGTAACAGTGTTTCCGAGTATAGCCAGGTTAATGTTAAAAATGTTAGTAGAAATAAAGTGATGTCCTTGTATATCAACAACTACTATTTTTGAGGTATGCATTGTTAGTTTAAAGTGTAAAAGTAACACTAGAATATGTGTAGTTATTTACTCTTCTATTTAGTAAGTAATTGTAATTTATTCTAGCCTTGAATTTCTTTACACACCAGATTTCATATTATTCATTAGACTACACTTATTTCCGTTGTTGTTACTGGTGCTCATTTGTTCATTTGTGTATTAGTTTTGAAGATAAGTGTAATAAGGCGTCCAATCAATATTGTAGGCCTTTATCAAGTAAACACATTTTTTTAATAAGACGAAATAAATTTCCTTCAATTGTTACTCTAATTGTGTACTCAGGAAATGTCAGTTTCATTATGATTAAGTATGCCTGGTGTTCTGTCTAGCCTGCAAAACGTAAGGGGTAAGCGCTCGAAATTCGAACATCCTGTCGGTTGCCCGACCTTGACCCATGTTCTCTGAATGGTCTAATCTAAACCGGTTGTAACTTCTATTCTGCGCAAATTATTGACGTTTAAAAGCATCCACGTTGAAATATATTATGAAAAATTATGGCAAAATATGGAATCCGGGAGAATTTACCAAATTCGATATAATCTTCTTCTTCTTCCTA
Organism: Periplaneta americana; assembly: GCA_025594305.2. NCBI lineage: Eukaryota > Metazoa > Arthropoda > Insecta > Blattodea > Blattidae > Periplaneta > Periplaneta americana. The sequence continues at coordinate 35,831,133 of JAJSOF020000005.1, read as the reverse complement.
TCACATATTAAGCCTGGTGGCCTGTTACGGTCGCACTCCATCGTTTCAGCGGACGGCCCAAAGAACTTGTTCCTAAGGGGCTGTAATTTAGTGCTTGGCGTGGTATCCTTGTTTTAGGCATCCTGAGTATATGAGATTTACATCTCTGTCTATAATTTTGAATTATCTCTAAAATTGGGTCAATTTTTAAGTAATTAAAAATATCCAAATTTTTCTTTTTGTCTAATCTAGGATAGCCAGCGGTTCTTCTTAAAAACTTAATTTCATTGGCAGTGATTCGGTGTTCATCACATTTAGGTATGGTCCAATCTTCACTTCCATACATGAGAACAGGTCTGGCCAATGTTTTATAGGCTTTAATTCTTGTATGTTATTGGACGAGAGAAAATTTTAAAATATTATTGATGCTGTTCACTCCATACTTACTGGCTTTTAAGGAACCTGGAGGTTCATTGCCGCCCTCACATAAGTCCGCCATCGGTCTCTATCCTGAGCAAGATTAATCCAGTCTCTACCATCATATCCCACCTCCCTGACAACCATTTTAATATCTTCCCATCTACGTCTCGGCCTCCCTTGAAGTTCTTTTTCCCTCCGGCCTCCCAACTAATACTCTATATGCATTTCTGGAATCGCCCATACGTGTTACATGCCCTGCCCATCTCAAACGTCTGGATTTAATGTTCCAAATTATGTCAGGTGAAGAATACAATGTGTGCAGCTCTGCGTTGTGTAACTTTCTCCATTCTCCTGTAACTTCATCCCTCTTAGCCCCAAAAATTTTCCTAAAAATCTTATTCTCAAATACCCTTAATCTCTGTTCCTCTCTCAAAGTGAGAGTCCAAGTTTCACAACCATAAAGAACAACCGGTAATGTAACTGTTTTATAAATGCTAACTTTCAGATTTTTTTCACAGCTTCTCAACCGAATAATAACAGGCGCATAGTTAAAGTTTTTCAGTTTTGTAGAAATATCTTTTTCTTCTTCATTCCTTAAATGATAATCCAAATATTTAAAACATGAGACCTGTTCTACTGGTTTATAAAGGCAAATTTTGCTGCGGAGATGATTTTTTCCGTACTGTACTTCAGTTCTATTAACTGAAATTTCCATCCCGTATTACTCAGAAATTAGTTGTAATTTGGAAACAGAATCTTGGAGGCCATCTTCAGAATCTGCTAATAATATTGCATCATCTGCAAACAGTGGTATTTCTAACTTTAAATTTCAAATTACCATGCATTGTTCTTTTCCAGTTTCTAATCATATAGTATTTACGTATATTGAAATACAATGTTAGCAATCTAGAGTACTAAGCGAAACAATTGAAGTAAATATTGGCCTTAGACTGGGTTGTGGGTAATCACCGATATTGTTTGATATCTATATTAACAAGGTATTATAAGAACGTTACAGTTTTTGTCTCTTGTACCTCGAACATACGCGTTTCACATCCAAACACGAATAACAAGAAGATAGATACATAGCGAAAAATAAAATTAAGGAACTTGAGAATAGGAGCGACAAAGGGGTAGGATGGAAGAAGAATTTGGGAAAGGTGAAGATTAAGAATCAGGGGAAGGAAGAAGCATATGAAGAAAAAATAATATAGAGGAACAGACCAGATTGAGCGAATGAACAAGAAATAAAAATCAGTGTAACTTAGAATTTCCAAAGCAATACAATATTAGACTATTCCATCCAAAGAATTAAATTACTTCTTCTTCTTCTTCTTCTTCTTCTTGTTCTTCACCATCATAGAAGGCCATCGGCCCGTTCCGCTCTCATAATTCGTCTTCCCATCGTCTTCTAGGATGTCCCACATCTCTGTGACCTTGTAGCTGATATAATAATGCTGGTTTAGTTAGGTTAGAAGGATCCATTCTTAAAATATGTTCATACCATTTTTGTTTGTAACTTTGTATTTTTTCATTTAAATTAAAAATTTTGAGTTCTTGTCCTATTGTTTCACTAGGAATATGGTCTTTTAGAGTACATCCTGCAACGTATGTGAGGAACTTCATCTCTGACGTTTCTAATAATCTTCTTCTGATCTATTCATGGCCCAATTTTCTGATCCATATGTCACGATGGGAACTGCCATTACTTTATAAAACTTTAGTTTTGTTTCTTTTGTTGTTTTTGTTTGAAATGTTCTTTTAATCGTCCCACACATGCTTTGAAATTTGTATTTTTTTTTTCTTTTACATCGTTTTCCCAATTATAAGGTATGTGACATCCTAAATATTTAAAAGTCTATACTTGTTCGATAATTTAATCGTTTAAAACTATTTTAGATCGAACTGCATATTTACCTCGAAAGGCCATTGTTTTAGTTTTTTTTTTTTTGTTGAAATCTTGAGATTATAATTCTCCATAGTTTTTTTTAGCAATAGTGTGGCTATTTGTAATTGATTCTCTGATTCTTCACATATGACTTGATCGTCTGCGAACATAATTGTGTCTACAATGGTAGTTCCTAGTTTAAAATGTTTACTTAGCTGTGTTTGCCATTCTATGACAGCTGCGTCCAGATATATCTATACTAATAATAAATCTGTAGCCGAAATTTTTCTGGTAATTTTCGATTTTCCAAAAATAATTGGTCCTAACATATATAATTACCCACCCAGAAACCGAAAATCGCTTTTTTGAAACTTTTGTTTGTATGTATGTATGTATGTCTGTCTCTCTGTCTGTCTGTCTGTCTGACTGCATGTTTGTTACCTTTTCACACGATAATTGATGAACAGATTTCGATGACAATTGGAATATAAATTATGTTCGTTGTAACTTAGATTTTAGGCTATATGGCATTCAAAATACATTATTTAAAAGGGGGGTTATAAGGGGGCCTGAATTAAATAAATCGAAATTTCTCGCTTATTATTAATTTTTGTGAAAAATGTTACATAAAAAAGTTTCTTTAAACATCATTTGCGATAAATGTTATTCCTTGAAAAATTTTGATAGGACTGATATTTAATGAGAAAAATGAGTTTTAAAATTAAGATAACTGCCATCTAAGGCCGTGTAATGAAATAAAAAACAAATGACTTCGTCTATAAGGGGCCTTGGACAACAACAATCGAAAGCTATGAAAGAGAATGTTTCTGTGTTTGTATGAAGTAATATCGGAAGCTAAATTAACCGATTTGTATAATTAATTATTATTTCACCATTGGAAAGTGTAGTTTCTCTGGATGGACATAATGTTATAATGTTATTACAGTAACTTCTGATATAATATAATGTAATATAATATAATATAATATATGTAATATTATATAATATAATTTAAGTTATTTGAAGGGTTCAGAACCATAGTGGGCCAAACGCCATTTACTGAATACGTAGAAAATAAGGGTTAAGTTATTACCATAATTCAATGAAAACCTGTAACAAGTAAAATAAAATATACAGATTAAATCTAAATGATGTCAATGTTCATTAAACTATGGTTGCATGTAATAAAAATTAGAAACATGTTAAAGGAATTGTCATTGCACCAGTGAGTGGTCTCTGGACCAAAATGATCGCATTTTAATTATTTGGATGTAATTTAAATGAAGTAACATAGTAAACGAATTATCCTTCTATCAAACACGAATGTTCCCTGGATCAAATGTCCTATTTTAAATATGTAATTACTTTATATTTATTTCTAACGGGTGCAGCGGAGCGCACAGGTACGGCTAGTATTAAATAAAATCGGCGTGTATTTAGTATAAACTATTATTATTAACGATGTAGCGACTGTATATTTTTTATGGTTAGTGAGATGAGAGAGTCGTTATTACAGCACAAATGAGTTGGATGTAACGACCGCCCCAGTTTATACACACAATAATGGTCGTTTGTGTCGAAGTCTATTATGATAGCTAGAAGAGAAGGAACTAAAGTATAGCTCTATACAGGCAGGCGACGGTGCCCTGAAAAGGCTGCGCATTATCTGTCGGCAAATGTTTTCCTTGCTTTTGACTGGAACCGGTTTATATAGGACTCCCGAGGCAATTTCCCGGTCTTCTCTCAAATGACGTAAGAAACGACTACGCTCTCCATTTATTTTCTTCTGTATTTAGGGAAGCATTTTGTTTTGCAACACCCCACAATGTGCATTCTAAACAACATCAGCTCTCTCTACTCTACCATAACATTGCTGTCGAAGTTCCACAAATTGTTGTTCGCAAGCGAGTAAAACCCTGAGCTGGGAACGAGTGTGAAAAATGGAATGCGGTTTCAACTTGTTGAAATTGGGGGATGAGTTGATTGATGTTTCATGAAAGCATAGATGGAAGATGTGCGGGGTTCATGTTCTTCAGAAAAGGAGGTTAAAAGAGAATGTTAGTATAAATGTTCAAAGCAAGATTGATGGGCTTATAGTTACTGTAATTTCCAAGGGATGAAGCAGATCGTAAAGAATAAGTGATGTGAGATAGGATGATTGCTCTTCCATCTCCCGAGTCATCTTCCTTGTATCTGTATCTTGTATGAACACACTTAAGAAGTTTCTTACGGCTAGTGGGGAACTTCAGCCATGCTAATTCCTTTTCCAAAATGCCTTCTTAATTGAAGTGCGAGAAATAAATGTGCAGGTCTCGCTTACAAGCAAATACAGACGATAAAGTTATTAAAAATCGCGAAAGATTTGGAAGTCCTCTTAATTATGAAGTAAATTTACAGAAAAATAATAATACAATTTGTTTAAGAAGAAATGGGGATTGTTCAGGTATAAACCAAATTACAAACAGAAAGAGTGCGGCATTTACATAGTTTATACAGAAATATCTGCTAGGTACCGCTTTCTTAATGGTATATTATGCAACGAGCCTATAATGATAGTAATTAAGATGCGAGTTTTGAGATTTTTTAAATATTTTACCTTGTTACTTCACTGATAAATTAAATTATGACCATGAGTATATCCTCAGCGTGTTCTCGACTATTTCAACAGATGGAAGGCACGGACTATGAGTGTATTTTCGGCGTGTTCCCGAGTAGTGTAACAGATGGAGGCACGGATTTGATTTGGAGATTTTAACCTCAAAGCAACACACATTAAAACACAGGAAATTAACTCAATTTATTAAAATAATATTAAAATTGACATGAAAAGAATTTGTTTTATTTTAAATACGTACATGTTGTTGATTGTGCAGTTTGCGAAATTTAGAATGGGAAATGGCTTGCGAATTGTAGCATTGTATGAAGCAGAAATGTGGACATTACGACTAATTACAGAGAAGCGAATAGAAGCATTTGAAATGTGAATATGGAGAAGAACGGATCGTGTGAAATGGACAGTGTAAGAACTGAAGCTGTTTTGGAAAGAGTGGGTGAAGAAAGAATGATGCTGAAACTGATCAGGAAGAGAAAAAGGAATTTGTTGTACCACTTGCTGAGAAGAAACTGCTCACTGAAGGTTGCACTGGAAGGAATAGTAAACGGGAGAAAAGTTCGTGGCAGAAGAAGATAATAGATGACAGGCATTAGGATAATTGTATCGTATGCGGAGACTAAGAGGAAGGCAGAAAATAGGAAAGATTGGAGAATGCTGGGTTTGCAGTGGAAGACTTACGCTTGGGCAGAAAATTATGAATGAATTAATGAATGGTTAGTACTTGGCATGAAATTTGACAATGGACTGTTTTCTTTCTTCCAGAGGGAGTACATGTTTTTCTCCGGGATTTTGTTCATTCCTTGTGTCCTAAGAGTGGTCTTAATGCATGCAAATTTCATAAATAAAGCGTCTGTATGTGCATGTAACTCTTGGCTCAAAATTTGAATAGGACAAAATGGATTGAAGGATTCAAATTTGTTGTAGGTAGAGGTAGTAGTGGTGACTGTAAATTGAACACACTTTAAAAATATCCTATTCTTTTTGTTGTAACATGAAGAAACAATGATTCGAATATTATCCGCATTAAAATGTCTTCATCTGTTGGTGAAAGTAGGAGTTTGTGTTCACTTGTAACGCGTGCCTTCAGAACGTTCGCTTGTGTGCATTCTTCTCAAGATTGTCTAAGTCAGCGTTTCTCAAACATTTTTGAAGTGGGGTCCGCTTTTTAAAGTCAGAACAGTTCCGCTGACCACCTTACACTTATTCCTTTCGAAAGCAAATTTTCGTAGCATATTTTAAAACCAGTATACTTATATTTTAAAATTAAATTAAGGTTCGTTACTTTGGTCCCCTGATATGAATTCGGGTGGTCCTGGCTTGGTTACAGGCGCGGCGCCAGATGTGCAAGGAAAAGATGGTGAGAAACACCTATAGTGCTTGAAATCCCTCTTTTGTTGCTGAGAATAGAGTGGGAAGTCGATAGACGGGTAGGATAATAAATTTAATAAAATGTCAGTACTGAGAGAAAAAGTGAAATTCGATTTCCAGGTATCATTTCCAAATTCAGATTTTAAGCTATAGTGTGATACGTAATTCGTTTGAATTTTATTTTTTCTTCTGTCTTTTTTGAAGGACCACAAGGGCAGACTTCGAGGACCAAAGGTGGTGAGCGGACCATAGTTTAAGAAACGCTGGTCTAAGTTATAGGCCTAGGTGCTCTTCATTTTGTATCACTAAAGTCCGTGATCGATTGCAGAGCTTAAAAAGCGAACTAAAGTCAATCAATGTTATATATAAACGCAGCTTTTGTGAGTCAGTTTTTCGTATGTAGAGTACGAGTGATGTTGAATGGCCCTCAGGGTCTCAGTTGAGTTCTCTCTGCAAAGGTTTTTATTTTAGGAGATAGAAATATGGAACAGGGTGATTGCTAGGGACCGCATGTTTACGACATGTCATCATATTTTTTTCCCCTTCTCTTGTTTTCACTGTGAACTCTATCTATCTATCTATCTATCTATCTATCTATCTATCTATCTATCTATCTATCTATCTATCTATCTATCTATCTATCTATCTATCTATCTATCTGTCTGTCTGTCTGTCTGTCTGTCTGTCTGTCTGTCTGTCTGTCTGTCTGTCTGTCTGTCTGTCTGTCTGTCTGTCTGTCTGTCTATCTATCTACCAACCTACCTACCTATCTATCTACCAACCTACCTACCCATCTATCTACCAACCTACCTACCTACCTATCTATCTACCTATCCATCTACCAGTCTGTCTGTCTGTCTGTCTGTCTGTCTGTCTGTCTGTCTGTGTGTCTGTCTGTCTATCTAAAGCATGTCTTGACACATCTTGCTTAAAATCAGGTTTTTTTATTTGTAATATAACAACATATTTAAAATCCATTTTAGACATTCGTTATATTTCAATTATTATTCTGTCTTTTTTTTGGAATTGCTTCATATTTATTTTAATCGTTACTTTATTTCTTTTCAAAGCATATACCAGTCGTCTTACAATGTATTTTGCATACCATGAATTGTTGCTTTAAATTCTCAGAATTCTTTTAAAATTAGTATTCATTCATTCATAGTGTTCTGTCAAGGGTAGGTCTTTCACTGTAAACCCATCATTCTCCAATCTTCCCTATTTTCTGCCTTCCTCTTAGTCTCCGCATATCCATATTTGAAAACGTGTCAGGTTAAATTCATGTTCTGGGAATAATAAGTTAATTAAGTAGTAAAATATCGCTGCAATCGAAAAGAATTGGGAATAAATTTGAATAAGGAACAAAAAAAAAGTTTCCTTCCCAGGCAGGATTCGAACCACGAAAGTCTTAGTTACCAGTTTATCGTGCTCTGGAGTGAACAAGGCTCTGAAATGAGCTACAAGGGTCGGTCCGGTTTTTTTTTTTTTTTGCCACTACTGTACTTTACACAGCAAGATTGGTGACATCCTCTTTGGTATGTCTGGAAATTCCAATGTAGATGAGCCTGAATATAACAGCAGTGATGTAATTTATTTCAGGTATGCTCCAATATCATCCTGCAGTATTGAGCGTAGCTCTTCCCGCTAACAAACGTGCTCACAGGAAACAGAAAATCGTTTTCATTGTAAAACTTTAAAATATTTATTATTTGCTACTGCAATTCTGTATGACATTCCATCATTGTGCAGTATTTCTTTCAGTGTAATATGTTCAGTGAAATTCTATTAAGTTATCTCTAGATTTTATATTAAAAAATTACAAATTCAAATGCTACAAGTAACACTTAAATAAGTGTTTTACTTTAAAATCATTGAGTAAAATTATATTTTGGACAAACGAAAATATGTTTATTTAATCACAACATTTTAGATCATACTTTGTTTATATTTGCACAGTGTAAGGTCATAAAGGCTTGATTATTTCTGATATGTTTTCGATCACAAATATCCATGCCGTAGAGGATAAGCTATGACCACTATTAGAAAATATATTTAGAACAAACATCATTTTATTCAATATTGAAATGTCTTACGATTGGATAGTGAAGTCTTTCTGCATGATCTTCGTAATGATAAACTAGCGTGACTATTTCGTTTATATGACGTCATTCCATTTTCGGCCAATTAAGTGTAATGAAATTTGGAATTCTAACCAATCACAGTCATACATCGCGATAATTTTTGCAGCTCGATTTATCACTATCAATTTATCGCGTGGTCGTTCTTTTGTTTTGTCAGTGTCGCCAACTCTCTCTCCGTAAATCTATGAGCATGAATCCATTGTACTAAATAAAGTGCGAAAACCTAATTCCACATCAACATCTTCATCTTCTAATTTCATGCCCATCGTATTTAAATAAAATGACACTCTTTCATAACAATTGATTCTTCATTTAATTAATGCAGCTATTAATCAGGTTATTTGTAATTATATTACAAAACTAGCAGTACCCGTGCGCTCCGCTGCACCTGTTAGAAATAAATATAAAGTAATTACATAATTAAAATAGGACGTTTGATCCAGAGAACAACTTTTACAACAGCACAAGATAATCTGCTTGGTTCATTACCCAATTTTTTTTTGCATTGCATTTATGCATATATAGTCTATTTTATGTATTTTAACACGATTCGATTGAGCATAGTTAAAATTTGAATTATAAAATAATGGATTGCTAAGCTAACGTACTATTACTGCATACTAAATCAATACACTCTCGTAGTTCGTTAATTCTCTGAGATTAAAATGAGTGTGTACATAAATATTATTTTAAGAAATACAGAAAACGAATGTACAAAATAGCCTATCAAATTTTCTGTGCATAAGATGCTATTTTAATCTTACCTGTCCTCGATTTGCTAAGAAGTTACTGTAATAACATTATAGCAGTATGTCCATCTAGAGAAACTACACTTTCCAATGGTGAAATAATAATTAATTATACAAATCGGTTAATTTAGCTTCCGATATTACTTCATACAAACACAGAAACTTTGTCTGTAGGCTAAGTTTAATAGCTTTCTATTGTTGCTGTCCAAAGCCGCTTTTTCGATTGTTGTTGTCCAAGGCCCCTTATAGACGAAGTCATTTGTTATTTTATTGCACCGTCTTAGATGGCGTTATTTTAATTTTAAAACTCATTTATCTCATTAAATATCAGTCCTATCAAAATTTTGTAAAGAATAAAACTTATCAGAAATTATTTTAAAGAAACTTTTTTATGTAACATTTTTCACAAAAATCAATAATAAGCGAGATATTTAGATTTATTTAATTCAGGCCCCCTTATAACCCACCTTTTAAATAGTGTTTTGAATGCCATATAGCCTAAAATCTAAGTTACAACGAACTTAATGTATATTCCAATTTTCATATAAATCGGTTCAGCCATTATCGCGTGAAAAGGTAACAAACATACAGACAGACATAAAACAAAAATGTCAAAAATGCGATTTTCGGTTTCAGGGTGGTTAATTATATATGTTAGGACCAATTATTTTTGGAAAATGGAAAATTACCAGAAAAATTTCGGCTACAAATTTATTATTAGTAAAGATGTTTGAATTAAATTATTATTTCAGCAGATAATGAAAATGTAGCCTATTTGTTATGCTGTAATAACAAGAGAAAAGCGTAGTAGATGTAATTAGCATTGTTAAAACTGTATTTCGCTTTTCTCAATTGGCATTACTGAATAACATCCACTTTCTTTAATACAGTAACCGATATTCATCTATTATAAACTTCACAATGTCTGAATAGGTTAAGTACTCATAACTGTACAATTAATTACATTTTATGAGCGAATTTTTAAGGTATACTATTTACATTTTTATTTTATTCACGAAATAGTTCTAATAAATGTCACTCGGGGTCTGAGATTACAGAGACTATTACACTTTTACTACGTCAAATTACTTTTGACCAATAAAACGGTACGAGAGGACGTCTTTCAACCAATCATGGCTGCTTATCGAACAATTTTATCGCGTCCCAAGCATTTGTTTAATTTTATCGCGTCCCTAGAATTTGTTTATTTTTATCACTACCCTAGCATTTGTTTCTTTGTTTGCCAACATTTCAAACTGCATTGGTCTGGACGTCAAAAAAAAAAAAAAAACGGAAAATTACAAACCACTCCAGTCGATGCACAGCACTGTCTAATATGACTCGCATTGGTATTCAAGAACAAGAATTAATAAAGATCACTGGTCATAGCTATGCATCTTCCCTGAAATCCTATTTACAAATAATTGAAGAGTACCATTCGGATGTCCTGAATAAGTTGAGGAATACACCATGTGCATCAGCAAGTTCCACTTCTTTTACGAACACGTCTATTATAACATCAACTGAACCACCGACCACTAAAACATTCAAGTTTGAAAATTGTACTTTTGAATAATTGTTCCTTTTAAAATTATTAATGTTTATTTTTTATGTCATTATCGTTAATTAAAACTTTTCTTGTTTATTTCATCATCCCTAATTAAAACTTTTGTAACAAACGTTTATATTATTTAGGTTATGTTTGTTATAGCTTCTGCTATATGATATTAGGGATAGTCACGTATCAGAGATTGTTTAATACTAAGATTTATTGAAAATCATCTGTCAAGTGACGTTGATTACTGGGATCCGGATAATTGAAGTGGAATGCAACTTTTTAATAAAAATGAAACTGAATCAACAAAGCCTTCTTGACTAGCAACCGTCCACAGAGTTCAATGAAGATTCCATAGTTGGCACAACTGATAAAAAGAAAACAGCTAATCATAATACACTACTGCCATCTAGCGTAATGTTGAGATGGTACAATAATACATTTGAAGATAGTTGTATTTTTGTAAGCCAATTAATATTTTATTGTATTGGAGTACTTTCTTACTTCTAATCTTTATATACTTTCTTCTAATCGTGTAATAGTCAATTAAATCTCACTCGAGTTTTGATTTTCTCTAGATAAATCAAAACCTCTAGTGAGATTACTGTTGATAAATCCACTCGTTTCGCTCGTAGATTCATCGGGGAATCTCAGACCTCTTGTGATATTATTATAGATTAATTTCGCATTGTTTCCATCATCGAAACAATTCGATCATATTTTAACCCATCTTCACGAGTTACTTCACCGTTTTGATTGAAAACCAGTTCCTCATGCACGAAATATGCACGTCGTTCAGTCTTGCACTGTGCGTGCACACAGTAGAGAAATCTGGCTATCGTTGCTTTAAGTACGGTAGCTAACATATTGAATGTTACAATATGTTACTCTTAACGACATATAGCAGAGAAATATAACATAGGATCAAAAATCTAAAACTCATCTCAATGTGCAAATAGATGAATTTAAGTTCGTCTAGAAAAAAATAGAACTGAAAGAATATCACTTCCTTTCAGAAATGAATATGAACAATTATTTTAAATAAAAATAATAGTTGTGTTTGCGATATAAGAAATTATTACAAAAAGATTCATAATCATTCAGAATCTCACGGTACAAGTGCACTGAAAGGAAGACGGTAAGAAATTCTGAAATAACTTCCTTGATCATATTATATGACTTGTCGGGAGTTGACCTGTTTGAAGCAGGTGTTACCATCTGTGGAACCCGTCACAACTGCGTACCTAACTTTGAGTTGAACTTTGTAATAGAATCCCTATATTCCTTACTTGTGGAAGAGAATTTTCTTTCAAGAGAAAGTCTAATTTCAAGTCAGTTGAAGCATAAGAACTGTACTGAGAATCGGAGCAGATGGTGTGACAATAACTAGTTCTGCAGTGATTTTTGGTAAACATTCACTTTGCACATTAGTTCAGAAATGTATTTCTAGTCCAGAATATTTACCAACAGCCTTTAACTTTCCTCAGCTAATAAAAGTATGGAAATTAAGTTATATACTATAAAAGCTAAATGAAAAAAACTTTTCATGCTTAATATACATACATTGCACTTTATAAAACACTGTTCAGAATATTAAAATAGCTGATAATTGCCTGTGAAAAATACCAAATTTTCATAATTAATTTACAATCGTAAAGCATTTACGTAATAAAATCTAAATTAATTAATTAAATATCTGCATGATTCTCTTACAGAAATATTCTAAAAACCTACATCAACAACATACAGTAGTCTAGGATCTTTTATCTATTACTTGAGAAAATATATTTTTCTTAATCAAAAATTTTCGAAAATTTCAACCAATCATTCCGGTGTCATAACAGCTGTCGTCGTCTCCCGTAAACCAAACACCACTATTCATCCATTGGCCTGGCTCTGATCCTCTAGCATCCATAGCTGTTATTACGCCCTCCATCCAAGTCTTCTTTGGTCGTCCTTTCTTCCTCCTTTCTGGTGAAATCCATTCCATAATTATTTTTGGTGATCGTTGTTCTGGCATTCTTTTGATATGGCCATACCACTGTAACCTTTTCCTTTCTATTATATTTTATAATGTCTGGCTCGTCTTGCACTTCCATAATTTCTTTTATTCGTCTATTTCTTATTTTTTCCATTTTAGATTTCCCGCTAATCCTCTTAGGACATCCATTTATGTACTTAAAATCCTTTTTGTTTCCCTAGTTGGAATTTGCCAAACTTCAGCTTCATATGTTAGAATACTTTGACTACGGTTTTATAGGCTATATTTGTAATGTTCTATATTTTTTGTATTTTTTTTTTGCTCCACGAAATAGAAATTAGAGCACCTACTGCTTGTTTTGTTTGTGTAATTTTGTTTTTAATTTCCACTGTATTGAATGGTCTGTCTTTGTGCCTAAATAAGTGCACTCAATAGTTGGTTCTAATTCTTCTCCATTATTAGGACTAGGATTTTGATGACCTATAAATAATGAAAAATTGTCCTAAAAGCAATGCATTTATGAACTAAAAATCTTTCAAACATGCCCTTTAAATGCCCTAAAAATTGATCTTACATAATTGGCTTAGTAGGAAAAGAGGTTTTGTACTACTTAATATTTAGACTAGTAGTTAAATTAAATTTTACATAATGTTTTGTAACTAGTACACTTTAATTAATTATTTTACCTGATGTAGTTTCTATGTATGATCGTTCACCTCTGCTTCGGCATGTGGACGTGAGGTCAGCAGTCAGCTGGTCGGTCTTGGCGCTTCATGGGATGTAGCGCCATTAATTCTTCACTTTTAGTTTCCATGTAGTCTATCACAAGGCCACTCTTATCCGGAATTAGCAGGTATAGAGGAGTCTATATTGAATGAGTGGTTGGACTGATCCATTACATGGGGTGTACTACGTTAAAATGACAATATTTGTGTAGAAAAACGATTAAAATATTATACAAAATAATGGGTATTAATGGACAAATATGTAAAGAAGATATCAAAGGAAGTAAACATTATTTAACATCAATGAAGGGGACATATACTTACTTACTTACTTACAAATGGCTTTTAAGGAACCCGAAGGTTCATTGCCGCCCTCACATAAGCCCGCCATCGGTCCCTATCCTGTGCAAGATTAATCCAGTCTCTATCATCATATCCCACCTCCCTCAAATCCATTTTAATATTATCCTCCCATCTACGTCACGGCCTCCCCAAAGGTCTTTTTCCTCCGGTCTCCCAACTAACACTCTATATGCATTTCTGGATTCGCCCATACGTGCTACATGCCCTGCCCATCTCAAACGTCTGGATTTAATGTTCCTAATTATGTCAGGTGAAGAATACAATGCGTGCAGTTCTGCGTTGTGTAACTTTCTCCATTCTCCTGTAACTTCATCCCGCTTAGCCCCAAATATTTTCCTAAGCACCTTATTCTCAAACACCCTTAACCTGTGTTCCTCTCTCAGAGTGAGAGTCCAAGTTTCACCACCATACAGAACAACCGGTAATATAACTGTTTTATAAATTCTAACTTTCAGATTCTTTGACAGCAGACTAGATGATAAAAGCTTCTCAACCGAATAATAACACGCATTTCCCATATTTATTCTGCGTTTAATTTCCTCCCGAGTGTCATTTATATTTGTTACTGTTGCTCCAAGATATTTGAATTTTTCCACCTCTTCGAAGGATAAATCTCCAATTTTTATAATTCCATTTCGTACAATATTCTGGTCACGAGACATAATCATATACTTTGTCTTTTCGGGATTTACTTCCAAACCTATCTCTTTACTTGCTTCAAGTAAAATTTCCGTGTTTTCCCTAATTGTTTGTGGATTTTCTCCTAACATATTCACGTCATCCGCATAGACAAGAAGCTGATGTAACCCGTTCAATTCCAAACCCTGCCTGTTATCCTGAACTTTCCTAATGGCATATTCTAGAGCGAAGTTAAAAAGTAAAGGTGATAGTGCATCTCCCTGCTTTAGCCTGCAGTGAATTGGAAAAGCATCAGATAGAAACTGACTTATACGGACTCTGCTGTATGTTTCACTGAGACACATTTTAATTAAATAAAGGGGATATATGGCTAAATTAAATGAAAATGCCTAAAAATGACCGAATAAAACAAAATATGCTCTTATGAGTTGAAACAGGCAAAAAATGCAAAAAAATTTCCTAACAAATATGTCTTAGAACACTCAGTTTATCACATAACATATAAATACTAGAGCAACAATGCTTCTGGCTTACTATAAAAAAGATGCAATTTCATCGAAATCCTAGCCCTATCCATTATCAAACTTAAAATATTTCTTTTCTTTTGCTATATATAAATATTTTAATTTTACCTATATTTATGGAAAGTCCCCGTTTTTCATATTCTTCTTTTAGTTTTCTTGCCTTATATTCGAAAATGTAATATTGGAAATAACGCTGCCCTGCTCAAAAAAAAAAGTTTCATAATTAAAAAAAAACTATTGCGTTTTTAGAAACATTAAAATTATTTAATGATGTACAGATAGTGTACATTTATTATGCCAGATTTTTGTTCCCAGAGAGGCTATAGATTTATGAGGAAAACAATGTTGAAATATTGTAAAATTATATTAGCGAAAGGTGTACCTTAGCCCTTCCCTCATATAATCATGAGGAAACAGAGTGCTATCCTTCATTTCTATATTTTTCAATTAGGATTTTGTTAAAAAATTGTCCGAAATAATCTAAAATAAGTGAATAATTTAAGATTTTCCCCATTTGTCTTTGCAAGTTTAGTGATATGCCCGAAAAAAATGGAATTTCCTTTTTTTTGTTTAATTCTATTGTATCCCTATGTGTCATAGTAATTTCTTGCATTTGCACCGCTCTAAATATAATAATCATGTAAACATTATATTTTGGAAATGAAAGATCTAATGCATGTTTCATTACTACAGTTTGTGTTCCTTCCTGACAATAAAGTTTGTGAAGATCAATAAAATGTTTCTGGGGTTTTCCCTCAACCCAATACGAGCAAATGCTGGGTAACTTTCGGTGCTGGACTCCGGACTCATTTCACCGGCATTATCACCTTCATATCATTCAGACGCTAAATAGCCTAGATGTTGATACGGCGTCGTAAAATAACCAATAAAATAAAAATAAAATGAAATCAATAAAATGTTAGGCATAAGCATATAATGCCTTATAATTCAGAAAGCATATCTTCAAAGTTCTTCTATTGAAGTTGTAATAATGCACTTTAATAATCCTTGCAAGACGTGCTTCTATATTTTAACTTTTCCTTTCAGACTCGTAAAGACTGCAATATGAGGGGAATATAAAAATGATGAATCGGAAAGGTGAGTCGTTGGAAACGACCCAGAATCGAATTAAGGGAGAACTATGCATCCTTGACTGCCGGTTTGTCGGTCCTTTTTTCATCACTATTTAAAGTTTTGTTTCAGTGGCTTCCATTAGGATAGAGGCTGATTCATCACAAGACAATTGGGGCACGTAACGCTTCTAAACGCCACCTCAAAAACGCCACCTCATTTTAAACGCTTGCTTGGTTGCTACTGTAATATATACTGCTTAAAACACATTTATGCAGGACGGGAAGATCGTTAAGGGAACTTGGGTGTAATGCATAGCCATTCAAACTGCATTGACCCCAACATTAGATAAGGAGTAGAATAAATCTTGCAGTATTTTGTGAACTTGCCGAGAAATATGGTCCATACTATACCATTTAATATTGAATTTTCGTGTTTAACACAAACTCCAGTCCAAAATTGTAACTTTTTCTGGTACGAATATGAGTTAGAAAAAATCTGCATCATATATAGAGTAATTCAAAACATTTTTCTCAAACTTTTACACATAGTTCCGTTTAATATTAGAAAAGAGTTTTGATCTAGGTGACAGGAGTTTACGCGAAGTGGGTGTTAACGGGTTTGAATAACCCTTGAACTTAAAAATAACATATATTTAGATTTGAATATTTTTTTATTCATAATCGTTTTCCATTTCTAAAATTTTTCACTGTCACAGTAACAAAATCTACATCGACATAAGGCGTAGTCTTTCTACTCCTTCAATATAATCTCTGTGCTTGATATTACGGCACGTTCGAATTATAACAATGCTATCTTTATTGTAGAGAGAACTATCGACTAGTACTGACCTTGTAATAAAATGAAGCCGACACAATATGAAATTTAACTTGTTTCTTAAAAATTGGATGACTGTGAGAAAATGACGTTTCAAAAATTTTATAATGATAATAATAAATATACCGTAAAATAATAATAATAATAATAATAATAATAATAATAATAATAATAATAATAATTTGTCCATACATTGAGTAACTGATAGCGCGTCTGACCGCGAAACCAGGTGGCACGGGTTCGATTCCCGGTCGGGGAAAAGATACCTGGTTGAGGTTTTTTTCGGAGTTTTCCCTCAACCCAATATGAGCAAATGCTGGATAACTTTCGGTGTTGGACCCCGGACTCATTTCACCGGCATTATCACCTTCAACTCATTTAGACGCTAAATTAGCTACGATGTTGATAAAGCGTCGTAAAATAACCTACTAAAATAATAGTAACAATAATAATTTGGGGCTAAGAGGGATGAAGTTACAGGAGAATGGAGAAAGCTACGCAACACAGAACTGCACGCATTTTATTCTTCACATGACATAATTAGGAAAATTAAATCTAGACGTTTGAGATTGGCAGGACATGTAGCACGTATGGGCGAATCCTGAAATGCATATGTAGTGTTAGTTGGGAGGCCGGAGGAAAAAGGACCTTTGGGGAGGCCGAGACGTAGATGGGAAGATAATATTAAAATGGATTTGAAGGAGGTGGGATATGATGATAGAGACTGGATTAATCTTGCTCAGGATAGGGACCAATGGCGGGCTTATGTGAGGGCGGCAATGAACCTCCGGGTTCCTTAAGAGCCAGTAAGTAATTAATAATAATAATAATAATAATAATAATAATAATAATAATAATAATAATAATAATATTCGCATATTAATATAATGAAATTTTGCCATTAGAGGTTTTGTAATCCATTTAGAAAAATTAATGATAATAATAAGAATGGACAGATATTAGTTTCATTATGAGTAACAAATATTAATCAATAATTAATCTGTTAAGCAGACATTTATGTAATTTTGACCTAAATGAAGTTATTGTCCAACAACCCCTTACATCACTCGGAAGCGAGCTCCAAACAAATACTAGGGAAGCGATAAGATTAAACAAATGCTAGGGAAGCGATAAAATTAAACAAATGCTAGGGAAGCGATAAAATTGTGCGAAAGCAGCCATGATTGGTTGAAAGACGTCCTTTCATACCGTTTGATTGGTCAAAAGTTGTATGGCGTCGTAAAAGTGTAAGTCACAATAATAAATGCAGGGACCGATCGAAGTACCCCAACGTGTGATCACGGGTTCCGGCGGCAGAGGAACGTTCGGAGCTAGGAATTTAAAGAGTTCTCTTCACGATGGAGTCTTCACTAAGATTTTTTTTTCTGTGTGTGTTCGAGACTAGGTCGTCAACTTCAGGAAATTGTCCCCTTACTTCGACCGCTACTCTGTGCAAAGCATGAACCAAATATGTTACATGTATCATCTTAGAATAAAATGACATGACGGACTTGGTTGCTTTTAGCATGTATGGCGCAGCATCAGTGACGAACAGAAGGACGTCGTCGTGCCGTATACCATTAGGCCATAGGAGAAACATGGACTTCTCGAAAAATCGGCAAATAGTGGAAAAGTTGACTGACTCTAGTATTTCTGCTGTGAGCACCGGGTCTCGATTTCGGGTGTCTTGTCGATGGA
Organism: Periplaneta americana; assembly: GCA_025594305.2. Classification (NCBI taxonomy): domain Eukaryota; kingdom Metazoa; phylum Arthropoda; class Insecta; order Blattodea; family Blattidae; genus Periplaneta; species Periplaneta americana. Next base: position 35,812,581 of record JAJSOF020000005.1, on the reverse strand, counting down.
AACGAAAGTCTTCTTTCCGTGAACTTCATCCCTGATTCTTTTCAGAGTGTTTTCGTAGCATACAGGTACATATTGTACGTTCTCTCGGAGATAAACCAGGGGAAGGGGTGCAATAAGTGAGTAAGCTACCGAAGCAGTAGTTGTTACACAACTCGACATGCGACTAAGGAAGCAGCGTTGCAACATCTACTAGAGTACATCACTTAAACGTCCGAATTACGGTCTATGTTTATTTTCGCTAATAACATTTGCTATTGTTGTTAGCCTATTATTATTATTATTATTATTATTATTATTATTATTATTATTATTATTATTATTATTATTAACAACCTGTCAGTGGTCAGGTTGTGAAAAGTCACGTAACTGCACGGGTTAGGTCTTTCAGATCCATTTTCTGAATATGAAAAAAATTATATTAATTTCAGTCATATAACAATAGTTTTATTCTTTTATACAGTTAACATAATAAATTTTAGAATTTCACAAATTTCAGAACAGTATAGCCTAACCTATAAGAATTAATCTCCCAGTGATCAGGTCGTGAAAAGTTACGTAACTGCACGGGTTGGGTCTTTCAGAACCATTTTCTAAATATGAAAAAAAGTATTTTATTTGAGTCATATAATAATAGTTTTATTCATGTATACAGGTAACATAATAAATTTGTGAATTTCACAAATTTCACAACAGTATAGCCTAACGCCCTAAGCTATAAGAATTGAGCCATATAATATATTTTTTTACCAATACAGCAATTCGCAATCTGTGCTTTGTGGTTTTTCTTGCACTGCACCTAAAAATGATGTCCAATTGTTGAGGATATGTGGTCGTTGTAACATTCATAAATGGTGTGTCGTGTTATATCACGTCAAAAATCATCAAATTTCTTGAATTTCGTAACTGTTTGTACTGCAATGTGAGTTTCATCTTTAGGAGTGTTATATTCGGTGATATTGAAAGAAATTATTTTCTTCACTACGCAATTGGTGAATCACATTTGCCTTCTTCTTCACTGAATAATAGGCATACATTTTTTATAATACGTGCAGCTTGTCTCTCTAATGAATGATATCTTCCAACAGGAGAAGTACGAACATTACAATTGTAAAAGGAGCTAAAAGGAACTGAGTCAAAATACGCAGTTTTTGGGTTATGCAACCATTTGAACAACGGATGTCATGCGCATCGAACGGTGGAAGAAGGAACTAAGTCAGACTTTTAAATGTTCTTTGGTCTTCTATAACATAAAAATATTAATATAGTGGAATGTTTTTTGCTTCTCCTGAAAAGTTGTGAAAAGTGACTTAGTTCCTTTTAGCTCCGGCTGATTCAATTATTGTCGTCATCGCTATGTTCTGCACTCTCTTCAACAGACTTCCATGGTCGCCACACAGTTAAGAAAAGTTACATCATTCTTAAGCACTTATCACAATAATTGTTACAAATCATACGACTTTAGGAATTTGATTCTTTGCAGTTTAATTGTGGATCCTAATATTATACAGTCTTAAATAATTTAAAGAGTGGCGTCATTTGTAACAATTGTTGTGATAAATGCGCAAGAAGATATAATTTTGTACTTAAAAAAAATCTGTACCAAGCAACTATGGAATTCAAAACACATTTCTAGGTTCTGGATACTATCTAATTAAAGAAATGATACTTGTGAATAGGCCTAGTTTATTCTTTACCTGTAATATTCTTTTACGCTTAAAACTCAAGAATAATGGTATTTTACAAACAACTTCAAATTAGTGTAATTCTGAAAATATTGAGCTTAGGACAAATGTTTATATGATATTTTTTGCTCATAATGTCATCGGAAATAAGCTCCGTAAGGTACGGTAAATCCTTGTGTATCATCCTGTATAGTCTGCTGGTTCAAAAATGTGAAGGTCTCTTTGTTTTTGCAGTAAAACGTTCGGAGTGTACATTGTTATTTATAATTATTTACACACTCAACCTTGAATTTTAATACTCCTTCTCTGTAATATAATATATGAAGATTGTCTTTACAGTATAATGTAGACTTGTACGAGAATAGTTGTAATCTGGATAGAGTTACTAGGAGTGATGGATCGGCAGAATTGTTGAAATAACCCTGCACCCAATTACTCACAAAAGCCACAGTAATTTCTCACAAAAACTCATTTATATTCTAAAACGCCCTTCTGCTATCTTGCGGACGTCATTCAGGTGTCCAATGTCATCAATTTGGTCACCAATGTTGAATTATTTCATTTATCCAACTCGAACGATTATTCTACAAAATTAAACAAACTTGAAAATAACGTAAACATATTTCAATCTTTTATTATCATACTTACAGTACGGTATGTCTAAGTTGTTCTACAGATTTTATTTTAACGCTCATTCTTCATAAATGCACGGAATTTTGGACAAAAATTATATATGTTTATGTTATTAATTTATTCTTTGAATTTTCCTCTTTAAATTTATGTATAATATTGGATTATATTGAAATTATATTCATACTAACTTCTGAGGAAGAGGCATAGTACAGCGTGCTTAGGGAATAATACCCCAACTTTGGAAGATTATATTTACAATACTGGAAAGCTTACAACCTGAGTGCACCATTCCCTTCAATAAGTACGGGTACATTACAAAGTTTAATTTTGACTGCCATACCTTCACAAAAGTTTCATTCTCACTTCACAAATGTTCGATGTGATCGCCATGAGAAACCCGAACAATATCAACTCGGTAATCAAACTTATCCCACACTCTTTGTAGCATGTCCGGTGTTACTGTTTGGATGGATACAGATATTCGCATTTTTAGTTCGTCAATGTTCGATGGAGGCGGTGGAACAGACCTTGATCCTGGAACTATGGAATTAACAGTGGAGGCTTTCAAAATATTTACTCAACAATTATTCCTGGAAAAAAAATACTAAACAGCTGCTCTCTCTATGGGTAAATACTACAAACTTCAGGCAAACAAAAAGTACCCATCACCTAGGAAAGATCACCTAGATTCAGTGTCCATAAAGCAGTATTTTCCTTTTGAAAACGAAATATTAGAATATTTAAATTAAGAGCTTTATCTACTGTATATCTTACACTGACTGTTATACTTTTACTATGTCACACTACTTTTGATCAATAAAATGTTACGAAAGGACGTCTTTTCCCCAATCATGGCTGCTTATCGCACAATTTTATCGCTTCTCTGGCATTTGTTTGTTTTTTATCACTACCCTAGCATTTCTTTCTTTGACTATAATTTGTTACTTTGTTATCATACAATATGAATGAATTAATTAGTCATATTTTTCATTAACGTTTTGCAACTTGTACCATCTTCTTTGATGCAGAACTATATCTGGAAATGGTCATGCATTTGCGATGTCGGTGAAGTTTGTCATTTACAAATGATCACCTTAACTCTTATATACTATTTGCTGGTACAACAATCAAGCTTAAAAATGTTTCAGTCGTTATTTAAAGACACTATTTAAAAACACTGTTTAAAAACACTGTTTAAAACTATTTAAAAGCACATAGTTTTTACATCACTTTAACTGTGTGAAGTATGTGATCACTTATTGTGTGGTGCCTCATTTAACTTCAAACCTACACAATAAGTGATCACAGTGATATGATAAAAATTGCTTTTAAATAGTTTTAAACAGTGTTTTTAAACAGTGTTTTTAAATAGTGTTTTAAATAACGACTGAAACATTCTTCTTGATAATCTTTACCAGCAAATAGTATATAAGAGTTAAGGTGATCATTTGTGTAATGACAACACTTCACCGACATCGCACAGCATGCACAAAAACACTGACCATTTAAGTCCAGATTCACCCACAGGCTTGGTTAACAATTAGCATCATATACAAACATCTGAAGAACTACTTGAAAACGTTAATGAGAAAATATGACTAATTAATTCATTCATATTGTATGATAAGCAAAGGCGGAATATATCATAATTATAGTCAAATTGTGACAGCTTATCGGTATATCTTCAACATGAAATTCATTTCTTTCTTTGTTTGCCAATATTTCAATCTGCAAATTCTTTACGCATAGTCGACAGAAAGTTGCGGCTCCGTTGAAACATTTTGGTGAAATATAATTTTTTTAAGTCAATTAGTCAATATGTGTTTTATTTTATTAGAGTACTTTATTTTTTTTTAATCTTTATATACCTTCTCCTGTTTTTATCACCTCCCTACCATTTGTTTCTTTGTTTGCCAACATTTCAAACTGCAAATTCTTTACAGAACTATAAAACATGCTTTGCGATCGTCATTTGTTTACAGCATAGGCAGTCAACTGAAAATGGCGGCTCCGTTCTAACTTTTTGGTGAAGCTAACATTAGTGATATATAATTTCAGTAAGTCAGTTAAAAATTTATTGTATTAAAGCACTTTATTTCTTCTAATCTTTATATACTTTCTTCTAATCATGTCATAGTCAATTAAATCCCACTGGATTTTTAATTTTCCCTAGATAAATCAAAACTCTTGATAATAAACAAATATTTCCGAAAAATACATTTTCATTCGTATTCCCAGTTTGCCTGAAATGGCTGAGTAGTAGTGGTGGTGGTGGTGGTAGTAGTAGTAGTAGTAGTAGTAGTAGTAGTAGTAGTAGTAACAGAAGAAATATAATATACAGGGTGTTTAAAAATCATAATTTCAGGTATGTATTTCATGTAGACAATCAAAATAGTTCATTACAACATGTGTCCGGAGATGCTTCATTTCTGAGTTATGGCCTTCACAACATTGAAATTCACCGGAACGTTTTTCTTTCCGCAGGTCATTGTCATTACAGAAGATGTTCAAAATGTCCACCTCCTGCTTGAATACAGACCTCACTCAAACTCCAGGAGTATTACGTATGTCCTCACAACATGCCACAATTCGATTCCGAAGGGATTCCAAATCAGGCACCGGAGACGAATAAACCAATGATTTTAAATGGCCCCACAAGTAGAAATCGAGAGGGTTCAGATCAGGTGAGCGTGGAGGCCAAGCAATTGGGCCACCTCTACCTATCCATCGACCAGGACACCTTCGATCCAAGTACCGGCGAGCCGTACGACTGAAGTGTGCAGGAGCGCCATCATGCAAGAAGTGAATGTGTTGACGATTGATCAGTGGAGTGTTTTCTAAAACATGAGGTATGGTGTTTTTCTGGTAGTTTGTGTACGCCTGCACCGTAAGTCTGTTTACAAGTACATGGGGTCCAACTAATCGATCACCAATGATACCGGCCCACATGTTGAGGGAGAACCGCACCTGGTGATGAGATGGAACAGTTGCTCGTGGGTTTTCATACGCCCATACATGCTGATTGTGGAAATTTGTTATGCCATCTCGTGTGAACTGTGCTTCATCTGTAAATAATACTAAGGCAGGAAAGTTCGGATTTACACCACACTGCTGCAAGAACCACTGACAGAACCTAACTCGTGCAGGGTAATCTGCTGGTGACAGGGCCTGTACACGTTGCAAATGATAAGGATACAATTGATACTCTTTCAACAGTCTCCAGACAGTCGTATGATGAACATTGACTTGCAACGCTACCCTTCGTGTGCTGAACATTGACTTGCAACGTTACCCTTCGTGTGCTGATAGAAGGAGTCATGTTCACAGCCTCCAGAATCTCCTCCTGTACTTCTGGAGTTGTAGATCTTGGTCGTCCCCTTCCCAAACCAGGAGCGTTAAATTTTCCATACTCGCACAGACGGTAATGGAGACGTACAAATGTCTTCCGATCTGGACATTGTCGCTGTGGGTACCTCTCCTGGTACAAACGACGAGCCAGCGCAGCATTGCCGTCCGCCTTACCGTACATGAAGTGTATCTCTGCCAGCTCTTGATTTGAATACATGTCGCACAGTCTAACGCCTACACAACACTGAATATAACCTTCGCCTCGGAATGAACTGTCAGAGTGCCCTCTTAATGTCTCCTTTGACGGCAACGACCTGCGGAAAGGAAAACGTTCCGGTGAATTTCAATGTTGTGAAGGCCATAACTCGGAAATAAAGCATTTTCGGACACATGTTGTAATGAACTATTTTGATTGTCTACATGTGGAAAATACATACCTGAAATTATGCCCCGTATTTTTAAACACCCTGTATATTATTATAATCATGGCTTTCTACTCAAAGATAGGTCTTTTACTGCAAACCCACCATTCTCTATCATTATTGGAGGATATTGCGCAGTAATAAAATGTCATGTGCTAAAGACGCATATTGTTAATTTGTTTACAATCATATGGACAATGATGATAGTGTCCTAAATATCTGTAGGAAGAAAAGATTAAATGTTTTCACAACCGCACGGACAGCCTTGTACATGTCACTCTACTCTGTTCTCACTGTGGGCAACAGATCTCCCCCACTTGACCCTCTTGCATAGGAGTATGTTATTCGTTTTCAAAGCGGTTAACAATCTTTGCTAGCTCTGGCGTATGTGATGCCAAGGTTCCAAATAACACAGAGAGAAACAAAACGCGCTTTTAAGGAGAGTCAAATATTCAAGCTGGATAAAGAGATTCCAATTCACGGCCAAAGAGAAGCTGAAGTGTGGAAAAGAACAAAGACATTGTGTGTTGTGTTGCATGTTCGGCGGTTTTCTAACGCAAGACTAACATTAAAGAAGAAGTAACAAGAAGAATTTTTGAAAAGATCCCTTCAAGTGATTAATTATAATAAAGAGAACACAAATTTGTAATGTATATTTAACGATTACGCAAGACGTGGGAAAGAACGAGATTGATATTGTTAAACCAGTTTTAATTTTAAAAGTTTCGGAACCGATCTGCATTTTTAGCAATTCAAATTGGTTCGTTTTAGTAATTCAAATTGGTACGTCTCGCGTCCAGATGAAATTGTTCTTTCCATTACCTATTAGATTTCGTTGCCTTCTTTCTTTTAAATCTTTCCTTGTTTTACCCTATCAAATTGTCATTTTGCTAATGGCGATTTACTGTTGCAGTAGGCTATAGCCAATAGAAAACATTTTGACGAAGAATTAAGCAGTTTTCTCAACAGTAATCTCACTAGAGGTTTTCATTTATCTAGAGAAAATCAAAACTCGAGTGGGATTTAGTTAACTATTACACGATTAAAAGAAAGCATATAAAGATTAGAAGAAATAAATTACTCTAATGCACTATAATATTAATAGACAACCACCGGCGTAGCTCGGTCGACTAAGGCGCTTGCGTGTCGATTCGGAGTTGCTCTCGGGCGCAGATTCGATTCTCGCTTGGGCTCATTATTTGGTTGGTTTTCCCCAATCGTAAGGCAAATGTCAGGTAATTTATAGCGAATCCTCGGCCTCATCTCGCCAAATATAATTTCACTATCACCAATTCCATCGACGCTAAAAAACTTCGTAGTTGATACAGTGTCGTTAAATAACTAAATAAGTAAAAGTAAATAAATTAATAGACATTACTAATGTTAGCTTCACCAAAACTTATGAACGGAGACGCCATTTTCAGTCGAATATCTATGCGGGAAACAAATGACAATCCCAAAGCATGTTTTATAGTACCGTAAAGAATTTGCATTTTGAAATGTTGGCAAACAAAGAAACAAATGCTAGGGAAGTGATAAAAACAAACAAATGCTAGGGAAGTAATAAAATTAACAAATGCTAAGAAAGTGATAAAATTGTAGCGATAAACAACCATGATTGGTTGAAACACGTCCTTAGGTACTATTTTATTAGTCAAAAGTAGTATGACGTAGTAAAAGTGTAATAGTCGTTTTTATACAGGGACATCATTTTATTTTAACTTCAATTTTTATTGTACCAGAGTTTTTGAATGTACTTCACTCCCACCCCATCTACTAATGAAATTCAACCGTCCTCCACACAGATCTAAGACCGCATATACAGTCATAGTAGCCTTACGGCCATAGTAAACAGTACGTACCAAAAATATGTTCACGTTTTCCAGTGACGAAAGAGCTTTCAATTTTGAATAATTTGCGCACAGGTACTGTCGTCCATTTGCCTACGTCGTATCCCGGTTTCCCCCACCAGCTTTTATTCGCCAGCAAGTGGCTGGGCTGTCTTAGCTCTATTCTGAGAACATTAATTTCTGTTAGGAATTGGACGTCTACGTAATATTATATAACTGTTTAAAATAACTTAAATAAAAGGGCCTTGTTAAGTAATTAACTGTCTCGTGATTTCCTCCCATTCTACGACCCTACGACATAACCACTTGGACGGACAGTAGATAGTATGTCTGAGTAATTTTATCTTTTCGGATCGGGCAGAAGTGAAGATTGAATTTACAGTACGTAAGGTACTCTTTTATAGAGTAGGTACAGAATTATTTCAACATGAGTTACTAGTATGAAGGACGAAACTGGTAATTGGAATTAGGTACAATAGTCTATAGTGCGATAATATTCACATTGGAACTGAAGCTTTTATCGAAATGAACGGCCACCATTTAAAAAAAAATGTGTTTAAATATCCATAGTGTGATTATTTTTCAATTTAACTTCATTCTCTATATTGAACGTTAATGTGCTGTAGACAGTATAATATGCACTGCATAATGAATACGTTCGCATGGATAACTCAGTTCGTGAGTAAAAACACTTATTCTTAATACAGTACTGTATTTTGATTAAACAAAAACCTAATGAAAATTATCGAACTCAAAATCGCGATATTTCCTAGTTTACGTAAATGGATGAACTACTTTTCTTTCCTCCTATACATAGTAAAGTGATTTGTTTGTGTTTTACGCCAGTATCATCGAACTCCAGTAGTGGAAGGGGGTAGCGAACTGTGTTTCCGGTTCTCTAAAGGTATAGCCAGGTTAATATTAAAAATGTTAGTAAAAATAAAATGATGTCCCTGTATCATAGATAGCCATGCAGAAACTCAATGGATTTTAAGAGACCTTGAAAAAATTACGTTCAGAAAAACGTACGAGAATTGTTATTGGTTAAATGAGTGCGAAAAGCGGAAGGTCGATAAAATAATGTTTTAATCAGGGATGAAAACACTAGAGAAATTAGAAAACGGATGCGATAAACAGCGTGATTTCCAGAAATGAAATACATATTTACTAATTGATGTGCTTTACAACCAGTATACAGAATTTTAATGAATAACTTTTACAGCATATTGTGTTTGAACTGTTGAGAATTATTATATCGCTGAATATAACTATAGCAAAGCATTTTGGTCCGTAACGAATCAGCAGTTTCCAGTGACGTGATTTTCGGTTACAAAACTTAGGTTAGTGAACGTATCGAAAACTTTACATTCTATAGCAATTATGTACGGTAATTAATTTTGCACACTGTAGCTTTATTAGTGCAATGAAACTTTAGAATTAGATATAAATAATTAAAACACCTGATGTTAAAATGTATAACAAAACATGGAAAATGTATTCACTTTTCTATCTCGGTCTGAAGTCTATGTTGAATCTTCCACAGGATTTCAAGACCTGAAGTTTTTCCCAGGCAAAAAGAGAGTAAATTGTTTGTCGTCAAGTTCAGTAAAGAAGTAATTTCGTTTTCAAATACATTTTTTTTCACGGGAAAGTCATGATTATTCACTCCTTTCTATCAATTACGTAATGCATTGCCAGATTCGCCGCCATTTTTTTCATACACTTAAATTTGCTAGCAAGCACACATTCTCATGGGGGCAGATAAAAAAAATATTTTTTTCTTCCACCATGTTAATAATGCCAAAACAAGTGCTTACACAAATTTTGGCCACTCGAGCGCAACTACGAGAGATGACCAGAAAGTAAGTTTTCCTGTACCGTGTACAGAATGAAAACATAATTTCATTGAAAGATTTATTGGATCAGATACCGCAATTGTTGAGCTGTCTTTCAACATATTCCCCACCGGAATTCAGACATTTGTCATACCATGGGATCAACTTTTGTATGACCTCTGTCATAGAAGTCTGCCACCTGGGATCGAGACCAGTGTGTAACAGCCGTCTGCACCTCTCTGTTGATTCCATGGCATGATAAAGGGATCAAACCTGATGAGGAATATGTTGAAAAATAGCTCAACTATTGCTTTATCTGATTGAATAAATTTTTTCATTAAATTGTGCTTTCTTTTTGTAAACGGCTCCAGGGAAACTTATTTTTACGGCACTTGTGATCGCGCTCGAGTGGCCAAAAGTTGTATCAGCAATTGTCCTAACATTATTAACATGAGAATGTTTGCTTGTAAGTAGTCAAAATCTGGTCCTTAAATATGAATTTTGATTAGCGCGCTAATCTGTCCTTAACTGTGTGGTTAAATGCAACTTTGGCTAAGTCTTACTTGAACTAAGTTTTAATAAAGACTTGAATTTAAGTATGAATAGTGAAATCGACCCTTAGTCTGCTTTCGATGGTTAAATATCGCATTTGTGACCAGCAATTCCGCTATTAGTAAACTATCTTTATAATTTCTACGGGACTCTGTAATTGAAGTCCTAAAGATGCTAAGCGCTAATTTTTCAAATTTCATTTTATTCAGTCTAAGGAGAAACATCCATATGAGAATATCATACTAAATTTTCTTTGTCGTAGCTCAACTGTGAATCATTCGTGCCCCAAAAGATGGTGTTGGAAGAATCTCAACATGCGTTTTGTAGTGTATATTATTCACTACCTATGAAAGTTGCTTTTTGCACTTAGCACCTTTAGATTGTTAGGTCTTCATTTATTCTCAGTATATAATTCTTGTCTTGTTCTTAACCTTTGGGTCGCAACCCAAACATAGGTAGATGTTTTCGGGATGAGGCACTGTGACTTCCGAAAAAAAAATCAAATAATTATGTTAAACCAAATACTTTATTTAGAAAAATAAACCTCTTCGGAACTTAGTTTTTACGAATAATAATGAAAATGTGATAATGCCTGCCTCTCTATAGGCCTGATAATATTATTAATTTGTACACACACGCGCACGCACACACACAGAGTGTTAATACAACAGCTCTATTTAACTTCAAAATATAAATAATTGATTAAATGGCGATCCTACTCTTGTTAATTATGTAAGCATGTGCGGCTTACAGCTGTTTCGGTGCTACTTGACATCATCCTCAGAGCCTTCTGTGTCTCGGCGTCATCTCAACTTCGCCGCCTGTTGTGTGGGTGCGTTCGTGTGATGAAGAGTTGTGTCAAATAGTGTGTGTTCTGAAATTGATCTGTGTGTTGAGAATTTGGTTAGGCTGTGTTTTAGTATGTCTATATATTTCATATTGTTCTAATGTGTTGAGTTTTTGGTTTTTGGATTGTATGTGTAGGATTTCCATGTCTATATTAATGTTATTGTATGTGTGGTTGGCATTAGTTATGTATTCGGCATATGTAGATGTTTGTGTCCTCTGGTTATTGGTTTAATATGATTTTGTATCGAGTTTGGAATGATCTGCCTATCTTTCCAATGTAGAAACTATTGCATGTGAGCTTGTACACACATGTGTGGTTGTATTTATTTATTTGTTTTGTTTGTGTGTTCAGATGTCTTTGTAGTGTGTTTTCTGTTCAACACACTAAAACAATATGGTGAGGATGGTGTCAAGTAGCACCGAAACAGCTGTAAGCTTCATATGCTTACGTAATTAACACGAGTAACATCGCCATTTATCAATTATTTATATTCAGGTGTTAAAAGTAGTGTACGAAAGATTCAACATGGATTCGAAATATACCCTTGGGTCTTATAAGTTGATAACGTAATTTTCTTTGGGTCTTGGCCTAGAAAAATAATAATTCTTTATCTAAAATACAAATCAAAATTAATATATTTTGCAGATTCTAACCATGACATAAACTACTACGCAACGTTATGGCTCCATGCCTCGGGTGTTAGCATGTATGCTGAAATAAACTTTTGCTAATTTTTGACATAATTAAATAAACAAACTATATGACTGTCATAAAGCATACTAGTAGCTCTGAAGATCAATACAGAAACATGATTGTGAAATTTTAATCAAGATTTTGTACAACCGAATTAGAAACTATGAGACTCATATTGCAGAGAAACACTCTGTCAATGTGACCCCGATGAAATGTACACACTACTAACATGGCGTTGAAATATAACATGTATACGCGTGTTTTGAAAATTACAGTCTATTAAAGTATGCTTTGAAAGCAGCTTTGAACGTGATATTTCAACTGTACATCACACGATACCCTGCGGCAAACCTCTGCTATGTACTGTGCTTGCATGTGCGTGCGGTTGTTTTGGTGCGAGAACATTACAGGGTGCCCATTAATTTGTACTATACCGACAATTAATCCTTAATTACATTTCAATTAATCCTTTATTCTGTTAATATGCGGAATATTGGATATTAACATGAATAGAACGAGGTCATTATTTTCGAATCCGACTCGAGTTGTGAAGTGGATTTCAACAATTTTTTCTTTACATCGCGAATGTAATATTTAATTTTCTTTACAAAAACATTTCCCCAGATGATAATAATTTGTCTGTCACACTTGTCATCTTACAACATACAGTCATTTTTCACGTTTTCAGTCGTCATCATAGAAATGTATGCCACAGACTATTAAATGACAATTTCCGTAGATTAATATTTAAATTTCTAACTGCTCAGAATTTTTGCCTTTTCATTATCGAAGCTTGAAGTCTACATAAACTCCACTGGGTTCTGAAAATTCATTTCTGATAGTATGCACTACACCTGATGGTATCACGACTGCCCTTTCATGTCCAATAATTACAGTCCATGAATTTATCCAAAATGTAAACTGTTTCTAGCAAGAAATCTCCATGTCTTATTAGCTTGATCTTCAGAGATGAGTAATTTTTAGCTATACTCTTTGTTTTTAAAGGTAAATTCTTTGGTCGGAGGGGAAAATGAATATAAGTAAAAAAAAAGTCAATTTTTCTGTTGTACCTAATCACGTAAGTCAAGAATTTTTTTTTCTAATTTTTGAAATAATAAAATTTATTTTATGTTAAATTGAAAAGGGTCTTAATTTAACCAACATAAATCAATGTCATTGTTATACTTACATTCAGTTAAGAGTAAATTAAAAAAAAAGTTTCTCCTAAGAATTCATTTTTTTAACTTACGTGCCGTTTCCCTCCTACCAAAGAATTATGCCTCACTATAGTGAAAATACCGGGTATGTATAATTAATTTACGAAAATATCAGATATTCGATATGTCTTATAGAGTTACAATGCTTTTGTAAATAATGACACTTGTTAACTTAATGGCTAACATACACACTTTTCGTCCTTGACTGAAATATAGTCATGTCCGAAGTCTTTACAAGCACAGGCAAAGTTGCAGATTTTATTGGCGGCATGTTTTGTAGTGTTTACTACATTATAATAGTCGTTTTCTGTTTAAAAAGTTAACCTTTCTTATGAAGTTCAGTTGTGATCTAACAAAGGAACTGTGAAGATGTATACGATCAGCTGTTGGTAACAGTAATGCTAGGGCTCCACTAGCTGTATTTGACGGCTGCTGTGAGCTGCATTCTACTGCCTAGATTTTTACTGCAAGAAGGTGGCTCCACTTGCTGTAAATTTTCTACATGTGAAAGCCGTAGTTCACCGCTCCGCTGTGCTCTGGCCCGGCTCCACTCCTGTTGTTCAGCTGAAAACAGCGTTGTGATGTTCTTTGTGTACTACAAGATCAAGCAAATGAGCACACTACAAGTATTTATCAAGGTGATTGTATGTTTGCTATTGGTTCGCTGTCGTCGAAGATTGCATCAAATAAAATGGTGGATACATCCAATATTAAGCAACAGAAAAACACGAAGGCATGTTTGCTGCAATGCATCACAGACTTAGGGAATATCCAGCTAAATTTGTTTAGTTCTACCGGATGTCGGGATTTTGTTCTAGGCATACGAAGTAATTGTTCTGTATGGTTGTGAATCTTCGACTCTCACTTTGAGAGAAGAACAGAGATTAAGGGTGTTTGAGAATAAGGTTCTTAGGAAAATAGAGGGTGCGTCAGAAAGAATGGATGGATTTCACATGGCAAGAAAATTGTAAAGATTCATCAAATCAAAAATTTATTGTTATCAACATATTCACCAATAGATGCAGTATATTTATGGAAAACAACATTATCCATATGATGTTCTTGGCTTTCAATACAGGCATCCAGGCGTTTTCTGATGTTCGCCATCACTTTCACAGTCAGAGCTGGTGCAATTGCCACGATTTCTTCACGAATCGCTGTCTTCATTTCGTCCAGTGTATGTGATCGATGTTTACAAACTTACGCCTTCAAATGGTCCCAAAGAAAGAAGTCGCAGGGCGCGAGATCTTACCGTAGCCTCGGACAATCTCAGTGCAACAGAATTTCGTCCAGGTGATTTCTTCTTTAATGTTGAACCTGTGATACGAAATGAAGCCACCCACCGCAAAATTGTATTCCGAGTTGGAATCCTAGCGTGACATCCGATGTCGAAATGAGTCCTGAGTGGCGATCACAGACTCTTCATTTTTAAAAAATGTCTCTACGATGAAAGCACGTTGTACACCAGACCAACACCATATTGTCAACTGAAACTGCAATCTATGGCTGACCCAACAGTCGTGGTCCCCCTCACTATATATCTCTCCTCGTTGGGTATCGATAGTTTGAAATCCATCCGTTCTTTCTGACGCACCCTTTATTTAGGGCTAAGAGGGATGAAGTTACAGGAGAATGGAGAAAGTTACACAACGCAGAACTGCACGCATTGTATTCTTCACCTGACATAATTAGGAACATTAAATCCAGACGTTTGAGATGGGCAGGGCACGTAGCACGTGTGGGAGAATCCAGAAATGCATATAGAGTGTTAGTTGGGAGACCGGAAGGAAAAAGACCTTTGTGGAGGCCGAGACGTAGATGGGAGGATAATATTAAAATGTATTTGAGGGAGGTGGGATATGATGATAGAGACTGGATTAATCTTGCACAGGATAGGGACCGATGGTGGACTTATGTGAGGGCGGCAATGGACCTGCGGGTTCCTTAAAAGGCATTTGTAAGTAAGTAAGTGAGCATACCAAGTAATAATGCTCATACATAAGGGATGTTTCGCCTCATGGATAATTGGAAACAGGAGGACTACCACGGCCAGTGGAGTCAGGCTTCGGCGACAGATAACGGCACGAAAATGGAGCATGTTCTATTCCCCTGGCAGTAGACCTTGATACCGCCGCCGTAATTCTGTTAGGCGCAGTGAAATACTGCCCATATAGCCACCTACACTTGTTTTGTGTGTATTCCATTTTCAGGCAGTAGACTGCAGCTCACAGCAACTGTCAAATACAGCTAGTGGAGCCCTAGCCTTAAAGGGTTAAACTGAAACTGAATAGGCATAATGTTCTTCAAAAAATTCTGCATATTCGAAACTATGTGAAGTGTAATATGTACTAAGTAGTGAACAGGCACTAGATTATAATAAGTAAAAACTAATTCCAATTCAAACCATGAACATCGTACGATATCGAAAGAGCATTTTCTTGTTTGAGTGACAAACGAAACAGGTTAATATTTGACAATTTTATTTACGAATGTACACAATTGTACAGTAGTGGCAAAAAAAACCGGACCGAGCCTTGTAGTTGATTTCAGAGCCTTGTTTACCCAGAGAACGGTAGATTGGTATCTAAGACTTTCGTGGTTCGAATCCTGCTTGAGAAGGAAACTTTTTTTTTTGTTCCTTATTCAAATTTATTCCAAATACTTTTCGATTGCTGGTAAAATTCATGTTCTGGGAATAATAAGTTAATTAAGTAGTAAAATATCGCTGCAATAGAAAAGTATTGGGAATAAATTTGAATAAGGAACCAAAAGAAGTTTCATTCCCAGGCAGGATTCGAACCACCAAAGTCTTAGTCACCAGTCTATCGCGCTCTGGAGTGAACAAGGCTCTGAAATCAGCTACAAGGGTCGGTCCGTTTTTTTTTGCCACTACTGTACATTACGACAAAATTAGTGAGACTTAAAGTAGGTACAGCATTCATTTTTGTTAAAGCATCACCATTTTCTACAAAGAAGAGAATGAGGCAAATCGCTTTCGTGCATATGTGGCATAGCCTATTTGTTTTATAGTCACCTGATTATACCGAGCAATGTATTGATTCAAGCATAGCAGTGCACTATACAAGTCCCTGTACTACTTTTCGATTGCTGGTAAAATTCATGTTCTGGGAATAATAAGTTAATTAAGTAGTAAAATATCGCTGCAATAGGAACGTATTGGGAATAAATTTGAATATGGAACCAAAAGAAGTTTCATTCCCAGGCAGGATTCGAACCACCAAAGTCTTAGTTACCAGTCTATCGCGCTCTGGAGTGAACAAGGCTCTGAAATCAGCTACAAGGGTCGGTCCGGTTTTTTTTGCCACTACTGTACATTACGACAAAATTAGTGAGACTTAAAGTAGGTACACCATTCATTTTTGCTAATGCATCATCATTTTCTACAAAGAAGAGAATGAGGTAAATCGCTTTCGTGCATATGTGGCATAGCCTATTTGTTTTATAGTCACCTGATTATACCGAGCAATGTATTGATTCAAGCATAGCAGTGCACTATACAAGTCCCTGTACTACCCTGAGTTGATGTAATCAACACGACTTACAGAATACGCTACGTAGTTAACATCATAGGTTCGGTGTCCAAACTTCCATTCCTATTCATGACTTCAGAAATTGTGTGTATACATTCGATACCTATATCGCATTGAAATATTTGAAAATCTGATTTCTTCCCAAATAGGAGAGTTAAACCCCACAAACCCTGCTTCTTATGCAGCAAGTGTGCCAGTTGTATGAAGTCTGTAATCTCTCGCTCTCAAGACTGTTCAGGAAAATGTCTTCTTATCCCGCTCCCAAACTGCTGCTGTGTACATAACGGTTCAAACTCGTAGACTAACGCTCTGTGGAAGTCACGGCGAAGAGATGGTTTGAATCCTCCCTAAAGAATTGGATGTTTATCTGTTACCAATGTGATGTGTTGTGTTTTGTTGGAAATCGCCGTGTGTTATGTTGACTTAACTTTGCGCGTTCGTGAATAATCCCATAGAAAACTCCTTCAGTGCAGTGAGAATAAACTTCGGTAGGGAAATAAAAATCATGGATATGAAACGATAATCTACCATTTCTGTTTCAACCTTATAACTCTGTTTTCCAGTGTGAAATTTTGCTCTATATTAATTTAAGAGTTAAGAGCCATAGTGGGCCAAGCGCCATTTATTAAAAACGGAGGAAGCAAGGGTTAAAGTTAAGTGAATGCCATAGTTTAATGAAGATTGACATATAATTTAGTTTTAATGTGTATACTTTATATATCGTGCTGTATGTTTCCATTGAATTATGGTAATAACTTCATTTTTACTCTTGTTTTCTACGGTTTAATAAATAGCGCTTGGCTCACTATGGTTCTTAACCCTTCGATTTTATTATTAATATGGAATAGCATATACAGGGACATCATTTTATTTTTACTAATATTTCTAATATTAACCTGGCTATACCTTTGGATCAACGATTAAGAACCATAAATACCGTTTGCTACCTCCTTCCACGACTGGACTTCGATGATACTGGCGTAATATACAAACACATCACTTTACTAGGTATAGGAGAGAAGAAAAGTAGTTCATCCATTTTACGTAAACTAGGAAATATCGCGATTTTGAGTTTGATAATTTTCGTTAGGTTTTTGTTTAATCAAAATACAGTACAGTATTAACAATGAGTATTTTTACTCACGAACTCGGCTGTCCATGCGGACGCATTCAGTATGCAGTGTATATTATACTGTCTACAACACATTAGCGTACACTATAGGGAATGAAGTTAAATTGAAAAATAATCATAATATGGATATATTTAAACACATTTTTGAAAATGGTGGCCGTTTATTTCGATACAGGCTTCAGTTCTAATGTGCATATTATCGCAGTATAGACTATTGTACGTAATTCCAATTACCAGATTCATACTTCGTATCAGTAACTCCTGTTGAAATAATTCTGTACCTACTCTATAAAAGAGACCTTACGTACTGTAAATTCAATTCCACTTCTGCCCGATCCGAAAAGATAAAATTACTCCGACATGCTATCTACTGTCCGTCCAAGTGGTTACGTCGCAGCATTGTAGAAAGGGAGGAAATCACAAGACAGGCCCTTTTAGGGGGAAGTTATTTTAAACAATTGTATGGGTATAATATTACGTAGACGTCCAATTCCTAACAGAAATTAATGTTTCCAGAAAAGAGCTAAGACAGCCCACTAGCATTTACAGAGAGGTGAATAGAAGCAGGTGGGGGAAACCGGGATGCGACGTAGGCAAATGGAAAATGATGCAATATTGAAAGCTCTTTCGTCACTGGAAAACGCGAACATATTTTTGGAACGTACTGTTTACTATGACCGTAAGGCTACTATGACTCTATATGCGATCTTGGATCTGTGTGGAGGACGGTTGAACTTCATTAGTAGAAGGGGTGGGAGTGAAGTACATTAAAAAACTCAGGTCCAATAAAAATTGAAGTAAAAATAAAATAAAGTCCCTGTATAAGACAACTGAAATGACTTGTTTCGTGTAATGATATTTTATCATTATCTTTTGTCTTTATTGTTCAAATAATTTCAAATATGTATGGATTTATTACTGTCAGAATTACTTATCAATAATCAAACATTAAACCATTACATTATTACATGAAATGGTACATAAAGACCGTAAATGACCATAATGTAAAGCTCAGTCGTGTTGCTACAACATTGCGGTTAGGTCAGCTTCTCCTCAACCAAATTTGACTTTGGTTCCATACACCGCTCAAACAGCAACACGAGCGAGCTACATATCATAGCATGATCTACTATTTTGTGATTTATGACGACCTGCAATTGAAATTGTCAAATTATTTTATCTCGTTGTACATTTAACCATCAGCACATTGTTTGTTTTTTCTATACTTTGTATGGTTTTAAATTTTATGTTACATGTATGTTCTTAATTGCATATGCTTACAAAAACAATCTAAAAACAGGAGCAAAATAATAACATAAATAATTAGATAAAAAAGGAAAAGTTTGTTCCCTAGTAAAAAGCCTAATTGCATCTCTAAAAGGCTGCAAAATACCAATAAAACCAACCCTATTAGGACCCTTACGAACATGAATATATCCAAGAACCTTCCGCTCTAATACCGCCTATCAAATTAACTTTTTCAAACATCGTTAACGATTGTATTTAAACCAGAAATTATAAGTGTTCATTATGTGTCATTGCTTCGATGAGACCTGAGGATGCCATATTCATGGCGAAAACGTTCGTCGGTCATTATGTACCATTTCATGTAATAATATAATGGTTTAAATGTTTGATTATTGATAAGTAACTCTGACGGTAATAAATCCATACATATTTGAAATGTTATTATTATACTTATCGGACCCAACATGCCTTTGAAATTTATTGTTAATGACATTTCCCCTTGAAATCCATAGGTCTAATATATTTTTTCCAAATACAGTAGAATTCCAATTATGCGAACTCCAAATATCCGGATCGCCAATTATCCGGATCACGTTTTAGGACAGTTTGAAATTGTTTATCCAAAGAAAGTTGCATATGTTTAGTTTTTTTATTTTGTGTATTGTACTACTATACATCACTGGTCAACAATGAAAATGTTTCTTACTCAAAAATAGCTCATTCTTATGTATTTCCACCTGCTGAATTAAGAAAATCACCATAAAAATGACATATTAGCTCTTTCTTCGTAGATAAAGTGACATTTCATTTCTTAGAGTCAAGATTTCCAGTTTGGGGGAAATTTGGGGGAAATTTTGTTTTGGGAGTTGGCACACCTGTCAAATAACAAAATACAAATGTTCTTCAGCTGTTTGTAAGTTACAAACATAGGTATTGTTGCTGTCACTGTAAATTTCATATTGTTTCTGCTGTAATTCATGCAGAATTTCTGGTTTGGAAGTGTTTTTAAAGCGTAAAATTTGTAAAAATGCCACGAAAATTGTGTGTTTGAAGTAGAAAATGAAGACAGTGTGGAACAAGAAGAAGAACCCAACAAGCCTTCCACATCCCAGGACCCTGATTTTGAGGAAAAAAAGACTGAGTCAAGCGGAATTGAATGATCTCATTAGAGACCTTGACCTGTCAAAGGAGAAGGCAGAAATTCTAGGGTCTAGACTACAGCAATGGAATCTTCTCGAACGTGATGTCAGGGTCCGCAGTACAGACAATGTCACAGGGATCTGCTTCCTTTTTTTTTTTTTTTTTTAGAGAGAAAAACAATCTTGTTTGCAGCGACATTAATGTCTTGATGAAATGTTTGAATCTGAACCATGATCCAACTGAATGGAGGCTATTCATAGACTCCTCCAAGCTTAGTTTGAAATTTGCATTACTTCACAATGGCAACAGTCTTCCTTCTATTCCTGTTGGTCATGGAGTTCACATGAAGGAGATTTATGCAAATATGACAGCCCTCTTCGACTCAATCGAATATCATGAACACAAGTGGAAAATCTGTGGTGATCTAAAACTCATTGCTGTACTCTTAGGAATGCAACTGGGGTACACAAAATATTGCTGCTTTTTATATGTCTGGGACAGCAGGGATAGGAAATCACATTATATTCAGGCAGACTGGCCTGCAAAAATCATAATCCTAGCGAGAAAAATGTTGTTGCCGAGCCTCTCGTGGACCCAAAAGATGTTCTTCTTCCACCCCTGCATATTAAGCTGCGTTTGATAAAATAGTTTGTCATAGGTATGAACCAAGAAGGACAGGCCTTTAAGTACGTAAGAGAGAAATTTCCGAAATTAAGTGATGCCAAAGTCAAGGAAGGTATTTTTGTCGGGCAACAAATTCGAGAACTTGTAAAGGATCCTGCATTTGACCAAGTTTTGGCGGGGAAAGGAAAGGAAGTTTGGGAAGCCTTCAAGGGAGTTATTCATGGATTTTTAGGCAACAAAAGAGATGATAACTACACTCAGTTGGTGACAGTGCTCCTGCAAAAATACCATCAACTCGGATGCAAAATGTCCCTTAAAATCCACTTTCTCCACTACCACCTGGACTTTTTCCCTCCTAGTTGTGGAGCTTTTAGTAATGAACACGGAGGAAGGTTCCATCACGACATTTCTGTTATGGAACAAAGATATCAGGGCCGCTGGAATGAAACAATGCTTGCGGATTACTGCTGTCTTTGCGTAGGGATGCTCCGGAACTCACAAGAGGCAAGCTAAAAGACGACGATCTCATGAAGCCACACATGATTCTCTTCAGACCCAACCATCTGCCAGGTATTCTTCCATAAATTTAGAACTCTTAGAATGTAACTGCCATTTAATAAAAATTAAATGCACTTTCAATGTTGTTGGCATATGTAATTAAAATGTATCGTTTTCTCTTAATCCGTTAAACTGAAATACTTCCACCTATTGTGTATCACAGAAACTAGAGCTAAGAAAAATGTTTCATTGTCATGTTCGTTTTTCTCAACCCAAAATTAGTAAGAATTGACTCATGAAGTGCAAGAAGCATTCATTTTTTTTTTTTTTGGCCAGAATTAAAGGTCTGTTCTGTATGGATTATGAAGAGTTCTTATAATTTTAATCCTTTTAAAATACTATTTTGTTTGAATATGTGTAACTTTGTCCATTATAAACTGTAGCCCTATGTTACTTTGCACTTCTAATACAGATAGTAGCTTACTACTGTTGTTTTTAGGCTCTTTTCATTTCCAACCCAATTATCCGAATTCCTGTATATTCGGATCATTCTACTCCCTGTTAGTCCGCATAATTGGAATGTTACTGATCTTCAAACCGTATTTATTCACGACAGATCTTAAGTATATGAACACAACACTATACCATGCAATATAAGAACTTTCATTAATGTAATAATTTCACATATCCTGCTTTTGTTTACGTTTTTCGAATTATGTAGCCTATCTTCCAGTACACTTAATGCATCATTAATCTCAATTAATGCCATGACACGGCCCTCATTAATTCTACGTGTTGTGTAATCAGCCACTAAGGTGGGAAATTATAATGACTTTGTATGTAACATGCCTTACTAGCTGGAAAAATCACATTGATTACACATGAACGGTTAGAATTCTAGAGCGACTAAAGTATTATTCCATAATTGGCAATATATAATGTTACAATAGATTCTTCAATTTTGTTTTTGTCTCATTTTGCAATAAATTTATTTTGTTTTATTTGGAAAAGTGCGTTTATTTGAGACACCTTGCATAATGTTTAATTTCGTTAAGAAGTGATGGTGAATGAAATGAACAGGCTTTTTAAGATAAAATTTAGGTTTGTGGATATTTGGAATATCTCATTCTTTTCTGCATAACATATGTATAGTACAATTGAAGTATAAATCTGTCTAGAGTCAAATAATTAAACACAATTTCAGTGTAAATCACACTCATAAATTATACTTACAGAACATTCCTTTTGGTTTAATCACATAATCCAATCTAACACTCTTTTTAAGTCCTTCAACCTGATAATGTCTACCTCCTCAAATTTCTCTCTCGGGAACGATATATAACTCCATTACGAATAACCCTCGTAAACAAAGGAAGCACATTATGTTCAGATGCGGAGGATTAAAACTTCGCATTCAGACCACAGACTTGTGAATTTCACATTTCTCAATGTCATATTATATTACAAAACAGCGGCAACACAGCCCCAGAATACCGTAAACATTACAATAAAAACAAAAGACTCACAATATTGGATATTCGAGGCAGTTTTATTCCGCACTTCCCAGCCCAGAAAACCAAGTTTTCTTACACTTAATGTTACTATCGACATTTTATTAACGTCTCCATATTTCCCAGAGCTGTTATTGTTCACTATCAGGCAATGAAACGAATGTATTTCTCGTTGTCCTTGTATGTAGCGACCCAGATCGATGGATGTAAGAGACGAAGACTTTTGTGATTTATGTTCAGTCTGAACGAAACAACTTTATATAAATTCTTATTTGATGTCATTATTTGTTTATACAGGGACATCATTTTATTTTTACAAACATTTCTAATATCAACCTTTGGATTAACGGTTGAGAACCGGAAACACAGTTTGCTACCCACTTCCACGACTGGAGTTCGATGATACTGGCGTAAAATACTAATTTAATCACTTTACTAGGAAGGAAGAAAAGTAGTTCATCCATTTACGTAAACTAGGAAATATCGCGATTTTAAGTTTGATAATTTTCATTAGTTTTTTTTTATTCAAAATACAATACCCTATTAACAATAATTGTTTTTACTCACGAACTGAGCTATCCATTCGGACGTATTCATTTTCCAGTGTATATTATACTGTCTACTGCACATTAGCGTACAATATAGAGAATGAAGTTAAATTGAAAAATAATAATGATATGGGTATTTAAACGCATATTTCAAAATAGTGGCTGTTCATTTCGATACAGGCTTCAGTTCTTTTATCCATATTATCGCACTATAGACTATTGTATCTAATTACAATTATCACTTTCGTCCTTCGTACTAGTAACTCATGTTGAAATAATTTTGTACCTAGTCTATAAAAGAGTACCTTATGTTCTGTAAATTCAATCTTCACTTCTGCCCGATCCGAAAAGATAAAATTACTCAGACATGCTATCTACTGTCCGTCCAAGTGGTTATGTAGCAGGGTCGTGGAAAGGCGGGAAATCACGTGACAGTTAATTGCTTAACGAGGCTCTTTCATTTACGTTATTTTAAACAGCAACAGTAACAAATGTAAATGACACTCGGGAGGAAATTAAACGCAGAATAAATATGGGAAATGCCTGTTATTATTCGGTTGAGAAGCTCTTATCATCCAGTCTGCTGTCCAAAAATCTGAAAGTTAGAATTTATAAAACAGTTATATTACCGGTTGTTCTATATGGCTGTGAAACTTGGACTCTCACTCTGAGAGAGGAACATAGGTTAAGGGTGTTTGAGAATAAGGTGCTTAGGAAAATATTTGGGGCTAAGCGGGATGAAGTTACAGGAGAATGGAGAAAGTTACACAACACAGAACTGCACGCATTGTATTCTTCACCTGACATAATTAGGAACTTGAAATCCAGACGTTTGAGATGGGCAGGGCATGTAGCACGTATGGGCGAATCCAGAAATGCATATAGAGTGTTAGTTGGGAGACCGGAGGAAAAAGACCTTTAGGGAGGCCGAGACGTAGATGGGAGGATAATATTAAAATGGATTTGAGGGAGGTGGGGTATGATGATAGAGACTGGATTAATCTTGCACAGGATAGGGACCGCTGGCGGGCTTATGTGAGGGCGGCAATGAACCTTCGGGTTCCTTAAAAGCCATTTGTAAGTAAGTTTGTAAGTAAACAGTTCTATAATATTACGTAGACGTCCAGTTCCTAACAGAAATTAATTGTTTTCAGAAAAGAGCTAAGATAGCCCAGCCACTAGCCTTTATAGAGGGACGAGCAGATGCGAGTGGAGGAAACCGGGATGCGACGTAGGCAAACGGACGACAGTACCTGTGCGAAAATATGATTCAATTTTGAAAGCTCTTTAGTCACTGGAAAATGCGAACATATTTCTGGAACGTACTATACTCATTCAGTACTACTTACTATGACCGCATATGCGGCCTTGGTTATGTGTGGAGAATGGTTGGAAGTTTACTAGTCGAGGGATTGGGAGTGAAGTATATTCAAAAATTCAGATACAATAAAAATTGAAATAAAGATAAAATGATGCCCCTGTATAATTGAAGTATAAATCTGTCTAGAGACAAATATTTAAATACAATTTCAGTGTAAATCACACTCATAAATTATACTTACAGTACAATCCTTTTGGTTTAATCGCATAATCCAATCTAACACTCTTTTTAAGTCCTTCTACCTGATAATGTCTACTTCCTCAAATTTCTCTCTCGGGAACGATATATAACTCCATTACGAATAACCCTCGTAAACAAAGGAAGCACATTATGTTCAGATGCGGAGGATTAAAACTTCGCATTCAGACCACAGACTTGTGAATTTCACATTTCTCAATGTCATATTATATTACAAAACAGCGGCAATACAGCCGCAGAATACCGTAAACATTACAATAAAAACAAAAGACTCACAATATTGGATATTCGAGGCAGTTTTATTCCGCACTTTCCAGCCCAGAAAACCAGGCTTTTCTTACTCTTAATGTTACAATCGACATTTTATTAACGTCTCCATATTTCCCAGAGCTGTTAGTGCTCACTAAGTGATCGTTTCTTTCAGGCAATGAAACGAATGTATTTGTCATTCTCATTGTATGTAGTAACAGGACACCGATAGATTAATAGACGAAGACTTTTATGATATATGTCCAGTCCGAAAGAAACAACTTTGTACAAATTGTTATTTGATGTCATTATTTGTTTATGCACTGTGTCCGGGACAAAATTTACCAATAAGAAAGTTTAATAACTCGCGTAACAATGGAGATAGGAAAATTAAATTTGCGGCAAATGAAAGAGGGACAGTTTAAGTTCTATGTGTGATGTTGGCAACATTTGGTCATTGTTGTTGACATAGCTGTAATTAAAATGGCGTTCACAGTGCAACAAAAAGTTCAATGCTGCTATTGGCTTGCCGAATTCAAGTATCCGAACATAGTGGAGAGAAGATTTAGACAACAGTGGCCTGAGAAGCAACCACCAGATAGGCACACAATAACAACTTGGCATAGAAAGGTTCTTGAGACCGGTTCTCTTGTAGAGAAAACACCACGCGGGAAGAAAATGACAGAAGCGCATGTCGACAGAATTCCAACGGAGCCGGTGTAAGTCTGTTCGCCGTGCCAGCAGGGAACTTGCAATTCCAAAGTCAACTATCCACGATGTTCTGCACAAGAGGTTACGTCTGCATGCATACAAGATTCAATTGGTTCAAAAGTTGAAACCAAACGACTTACCTACACGATATGATTTCGCTTGTGACATGCTGTTGAAAATTGATATTGAAAATGGATATCTGCAGAAGGTCGTGTTTAGTGATGAGTCGACCTTCCACGTCTGTGGGATCGTCAACAGGCATAATTGTCGCATCTGGGGATCAGAAAATCCGCATGTAGTGAGGGAATTGGAAAGAGACAGCCCTAAGATTAATGTTTGGTGCGGACTTACACATGAAACTGTGATTGGACCGTTCTTTTTGTGGAAAACACTATCAATGGAAATGTGTATCTTGATATGCTGCAAAATTACGCCATTCCTCAAATTCCACAGGGATATGTTTTCCAACAAGACGGAGCTCCGCCTCATTATGCATTACATGTTACAGATCACTTGAATGAATGCTTTCCTCAGCGATGGATTGGTCGAGGTGGACCTACAGCATGGCCTCCCAGATCCCCAGACCTAACCCCACTGGACTTCTTTTTTTGGGGATACATAAAAGACATTGTGTACAAGACTGTAGTGGCAGATTTGGAGGATCTGCGTCGGAGAATTGTCGATGCTTGTGCAACTGTAATTCCAGAGATGTTACGAAACACATGGCAAAAACTTGAATATCGCCTGGACATCTATCGTGCTACAAGAGGTGCACACATAGAAGTTTATTAGTGGTCATTCGAAACTTTGGAAGTCCCTTTGTCAATTCCCGCAAACAGCATTTTCATTCATCAATTATTTGGTGAGTTATTAAACTTTCTTATTGGTAAATTTTGTCCCGGACACCCTGTACAAGATAGCATCACCGCCACTACTAGAATTAACGAGCAATGAAGAGGACGCAGAAAAAGTACCTGGGCAATATCTTATGATGATTTTTCGTTAGTTATTTTACGACGCTTTATCAACTTCTATGTTTATCTAGTGTCTGAGTGGAATGAGTCCATGGTCCTGCGCCGAAAGTTACCCAGCATTTACTCTTAATGCAGTGATTCTCAATCTTTTTTGACTGACGACACACTTTACTGAACGCCCACGATATCGCGACACACTTATTTGAATTTAATAATAATAATAATAATAATAATAATAATAATAATAACCAGTGCTTTCTTCTGGAGAAAAAAATGGTGGAAATCTGTGTACAATATTTTATAGCGAACTGGGAGATGATTACTTTTCATTGCATGGAAATATTCTTGTTTTTAACCTCCTTTTCGTCCGACTAAGACTTTCAAGGCCTAAGCCGTTCCAGCATGTTACGCCAGAAAGAAAAACACTCATAACAACTTCTATGTAGTGTCGGACATCCAGTGTTGTAGATACATCGATGTTAACACTCAATCGAAAGAAAAAAAAAGCAGCAACTTGAGTGGCATTAGAAAAAAAAAGTACAATACCTGTGTGTCAAAACTCCCAACCTATCTATGCTGAATGTCCGATAAAAGATTTTTATTATCATTTTTGAAAACTCACCTATTTAAATTAATGTGAAGTCTGCGCTTGTTGAGTTGCACAGAGTTTCTCTGTACGTGGACTTATGATTGACATGCCAACACGTAAATCATATTCAAGATGCAGCAGTCTGTTCTGGTAGAAAAATGCTTATTCACGTAAGTATGAACTTGAAACCGGCAGTTCTAAATAAGTTTTCAGTTTATTCGGCACCATCGATTGATTTGATAAAACATTTTCGCAAATGAAACACTCCGGATTTTGTTTATATTAACCTCCACGGCAGGTGAAACCATAACATTACAAGTATTCAT
This sequence comes from Periplaneta americana, assembly GCA_025594305.2. NCBI lineage: Eukaryota > Metazoa > Arthropoda > Insecta > Blattodea > Blattidae > Periplaneta > Periplaneta americana. The sequence goes on along the minus strand of JAJSOF020000005.1, from coordinate 35,784,819 downwards.
CATTATATTTACGAAACGCTTTCCGTTTTTGTGAACTCTGAAGTTAATTTTCGCTCACATTATTTGAATTAGCACTTCTGTCATCTAACCCAGAACTTCATTCAGATTGTCTTTTTCGAATTAAAAATTTGTTTATGGTAAAATCTAAATACAATACTATCACCCGCTCACACGTATATACTCATACTGACCAATATGTTCTGACAATTTCAAACTAATTTTTACTGAGTGGGAAGAGCAAACGAATTACAAAGCGTTGTTGCAAGTGTTCACTTTCATTCGAAATATCGCCAGGCAGAAAAATTAAACTGAGCATTGTTACAGGTAAAGTCTGTCTGAAAATAAAATTTTACCATATCAAAGATTTCGTTGTAAAAAAAAATGTGTTGTAAAGGCATTTTCTGGATGGCATAAAATTTATTTTTGAGTTCCAAAATTCTGCGACACGCTCCACGGGGCTGTGCGACACACCGATTGGGAACCCCTCTCTTAATGGGTTGAGGGAAAACTCGGGAAGAAACCTCAACTAGGTAAATTGTTCCAACTAGGATTTGTATCCGAGTCCGCTAGTTTCACGGTCAGACGTGCTGTCACTTCACAGCGTGGACCTTATGGTGATAGGTAGGATCTTAGAAAGATAGATGTCATATTTGATAAGTTAGTATTCTGTCCTCCGATGTCACCAGATCTCATAGCACTGCATACCTTATACTGGGTATTCATTTCAAAGTGTGTCATGACGTCACTGTTGTTGGGTCACCGATCTGAAGCGAGTTTCAGCTTATATGTTAGTAAAGTTGCCTATAATTTAAGGCGTTCTTCAATCTGAACTTGAGAACGTGTACGGTATAACTTGAACGTCGTAGCAACAGATGGCGGTCTGTACAGTCTGTGTGCTACCATAACCTCTTTCGAACTGTGTTTTGCGCAGGCAAGTCGTACGCAGGGTATTTGTTATCATCGGTTGCGTACGGTAACATTCCACAACACAAATCAAATGCTCCGTGTCCATGTTGACCGTCGAAGTTAATGTCAACAAATACGTAAGTAATCGTCTTAACCCTCTCCCCATTACCCCGACAGTACGCATTTCCAAACAGTTCACATTCCTGCCACTACCGGCTTTACCGTACGTATCGGTACGCACTCTTCAGAATGAACGCCGTACTTGCAAGGCAACTTCTCTACCTCATAGGTTATACACCTCTGCGGAAGTGTAGGAAGATTGAATTCTCTAGGCTCATCGGCTAGCCACATGACGGCATACAGCGAGCCATGACACACTTTGAACTGAACACCCAGTAGAGACAAGAAAAATATAATTTACGGTACACCAAAGGAGAACGAAATCGATATGTTTGCTCGTATTACATAAACAAAAATAGTTGTTCTTTGAACATGACGAAATTTTCGACTACATATGAAAGTTCTGCTACATCATTTTCAGCTTTACATCATAACACCAGATCACGTTTTTGACATCTTCTACAGCATGTATGGGCGTTAATAACTCAATCGAGATACTGCAGACTAACTCTCAACTCCCCACTCCACTTCCCTTCTGAGACAGTTATGTTTCGGACCCATACGAGTAGACGTGATGACAAGCATTGCTGAGTGACGGATTGTATAAGGCAGACATCATAGCTTTCGGCTGTCGTTGGTCGACTAAAATCCACCACCACTGATGCCCAGTGCTTTACGAGTGTATCCATATCTAAAGCGGTGAAGCAAAAAAAGACACGGACGAGGATAACTCCTGTCTTTTTCCTTCCCCATTATGTCCAGGGCTGTTCTACAGTGTAATAAAATTAATAAAATATTATTAGTCGTATTTTAATTGTAAATTTATTATGAAGAACCCCTAGAGGATAGAGTTGTTAAGTCAACTGTCCGAAGAAACGTCTGAATCTCAGAAGTGATATCAATAAGGTACCACTGCAAAACAGAAATGAAATATTTGAGATCTGTAAAAGATGTACTAGATTATAGACCACATCAGAAACGAAGACACGCTACAGGAATTACAACTGCAGTAGATCCAGTATACTGTATTAAATAATTAAAAACCAGGAAAGTAACTGGATGGAACGTGGTTAAAGGATTCCACAAGATAGAATGCCTAAGCAGAACAGTTCCTACATTTCGAAAGAATGCCGAAATCAGGGAAGATCTTTGAAGAAGTGGAATAAATGAAGATGATGATTAACCATTGATGAATATGGCGGTAATGAAAGACTGAATATACACTAATGAGAACCATTAAGCAATGGTAATGGTTACTGATTGCTATGGAACGGATAATTAAGATTGATGATTGACGATGAGCTCAATGGTGCCTAATAAGAATGCCAACAATGAAGAGGGTGATTTTTGATTATGTTGTTGATGGTGGTGTAATTATGATGATAATATTAACGTACCTTGCAAATAATTATGCATAAACCTATTTAAAACAAGATGAAATTCTGTGGTACTAGTTTACCATATTGATTGCAATAATGTTATCAGTTATCACTAAGAAGTTGGTGAATATGATGATAATGATGATGATGATGACGATAATCATGATTTCATAATAACATTTTATGGGACGGGGGTACATTTAATATTTGTAGTAGATTGTTTTATTATACATGGTAGTCATAGACATTATAGTCCGTCTACGCATTCATTAACCGTACAGCTACACTGTAACATTCAATGTAACGTCTCCCCCCCTCCTTGAATTTATTCTTTCCCAACCGCTTTTAGCAACCAGCTCACAACCTGAGAAGCTGACCGAAGGTGCTGTTAATTGTACAAGGAGGAAATATTAAAGAGAGGAAGGGAATTTCTAGTGTTATCCTCACAAGGCCTCTTTATTTGTTGGGCGAACAATACATCAAATACCGCCGAAGTATGGGGGTTTTCCTTTGTCATAGCACTGCTCGATGAGGTCGATGCTGTATCACCATGTACCGGGTCATCCAATTATCGTCTGACTAAAGCTGCGGCAGGGATCGTGCCGGCTGATAAGCTATCTCTTTCCGCCGGCCGGGCAGTACATGAGTCAGTGGTTCAAGGTTACTTGTTATGCTAGAGTGACTGCCTAATAAATTGTAATGAACTTTAAAAGTTATGTACTCACCAATGTCACGCAAGAAGATGCTGGAATTACCTAATTTCATTTTCCACACACATCTGGCATTTATTTAGGAGATTTCTTAGGAGAATTTTCCAGGCGTTGTCCATTGTGATCAAGAGTTTCTTCTGTGAGTACTGTACATCGACTTCTTCGCTTATCTTGAACACTTTATTAGGCCCCGACGGCTTCTCTCTAAGCTTATATTAAATTACACTATAACTTTTCTAATCTAACATTTCCTTTAAATGTAATTTCAGAAAAGACCACACTGTCCTTTATGTCACCGTTGTCATATTATATTAATATATAGATATTGTTTATTTTACTATTTATACCTTTTACAGTGAAACTTCCCAATAGCGGACACCGCCGGGGAAAAATTAAATGTTCGTTATTGAGAAGTGTCCGCTATTTAGAAAATCTTTAGTATGTATACAGTACATTAAAATTTCTCATACATATTCAACACTATATTTTACAGTACAGTACAGTAGACAGTGAGATTGTTTACAGTATTCATCCAGAGATAAATCGTACCAGTAAATGTTTTGTAAATGAAATAAACATCAGTTACTGTACCACTTCACCTTACACAAAGAAATCTAGAATAGCATTCTCAGTGTATGATTTTAAAATAGCATTCTTGTTTTTCAAAATTTCACTAACCTGAGTTTTTCCCACATTAAACTTTGTGGCCAGCTCACGAAAACTTAATTTCTCCTTCTCACTATGCTTTACAATATCCACTTTCTCTTTTAGTGACAAACGTTTACGTTTTTGTGACATTTTTAATGTGACTGTACTTCCGAAAACTCAACTTGACAAACTAAGAAAGTACGGACTGCTCACGTACAGTATCACAACTAACAACTGTGCTGCTTACCTTCAATAAAGTACAAGAACGTTCAAATGCACGATAATGATTGTTGCAAAGAATTCCATTAGGATTCAGTTTAATTTACAACCGTCTTTTTCTTTTTTTCTTTCACGCTGTCCGTTATTTGGAAGTTTTAACTGTTGTTGGGAGATACATTTCAGTGTCCGCGTCCATTATTGAGAATGTCCGCTATTTGGAAGAATTTTATCAAAAGGGTCAATGTTATTTTGCAGGGGAATTTTAAAATGTCCGCTATTGAGAGGAGTCTGCTATTGGGAAGTGTCCGTTAAGGGAAGTTTCATTGTACTCAAGAGTTCACATTGAATACTTTAGGTTGAGTTATGATCTATTCGCATAAACGGTTTTAGAAATCTCCCATCTGCAGAACCTCCATTTCCTTATCCGTTTATCCTTCTTTCCAAAGTCGAAGTATTGAGCAAAACCCTAGATCATATATACCCAGATTGCTCGGCGTTATAGATTTTGACGGTAACAACTTTTGTCAGATTTACTATGCTAGCATCTAGTTGTTACATAAGGAGTCACGTCATAAGTCCCATTTGAATTGCATTAGCAACTGTACTGCCATCTCGTGTTAGTTTACGGCGGACGTGTGGCGATCCTGCCGGTTGTTCTCTTCAAAGTGCAACCGATTTTAACATAGGAATGAACAATCTATATGTGATCTGGGGTACAACGTAAGTCTTGGTACTGAAAAAAATCTTGTGTAACTCAAGGGGTTAGGTACAGCTTACACAGTAAAATTTTTGGGAATATTCAACATTTTTTTCCTCGATTATTGTATCTTGTACAATAATAAAAATTGATATGTATTAAACATTGTCCTGCTATATGAAAAAAAAAAATATTTTTACGATTAAAAAATACTTATTAATTTTTTTTTTTTTCAAAATTCAAAATGTTGGCAGTTTACTGTGCAGTGACGAAGCGTTTCTCTCATAACTCATAAACTTGTTACCTTTTTCATGTTCTCTCTCTTTTATTTTATTGCTGAAACTCATGTTTACAATATCAGGCTCTTTTAACTACATTCCTTAATACGTATATATATATATATATATATATATATATATATATATATATATATTATTTTGTGTAATAGGAATACTGATATTTGACCAATTTTTAAAATGAATTTATTTTTTATCAGACAATCTATCAAAGACAGAGAAGTGATCTTGCATCATATTGTAGATATGACATGCATAAATACACATAACAAATTTCATCACAGAATGTTGGATAGTTTTTGAGTTCCGTGGGAAATGCATCATCACTACACAGTGGACTGAATTTTGAAAAAAAAAAAATGTAAATGCTTGTATTTAAATAGTAAAGGTTTTTTTTCATATAGCAGAAGGGCAATATTTTACACACACTAATTTTCATTATTGTACAAGGTGCAGTAATGGAGGAAAAAAATGTTGAATATTTACAAAATTTTATTGCTGTAAACTGTACCTAACCCCTTACAATTTTTGGCATACTTTTGGCGACGTTTCTTATAAAAAACCTATTTCATTTTAATTTCTCCATTTTATATACGATATTAAATTTTAAAATCACTTTCTTATATGAACTTTAAGAATAACCGATGAACATTTGAGGTCAGAATAGCAACTAACGTGATGCGTTGTGCTTCAGGTTATTATACCTATATCGGTGTGCTTATAGTGCCGAGGATTGTAAACTACGATGTTGTAGCATAATAATAATACAGCGAGGTTGTAGATTGTTTAATTAATTCCTCACTCAACCCTCCACTCTATACAGAGTGCGTTTCATAAAGACCACGGGAGGGAGAGCTTTTCTTCATCATACGGAGTAAAGTATTAATATCAGCAGATCGTCCTACAGTACCTGATAGAACAGCCAGCACTCACAAGTGGGATGGCGTATAAAGTGCTGTTTTAAACATTAAAAAGATCTCAATAACTGTAGTGTAGCATGGATTATAGATTTAAATAATACGAGTAAATTGTGCATATCCAGTTTTTTATAATCAGGAGAAAAAAAAAGAATTACTAAATAGGATAAAATGAAAGTATGAAATATTACGATATTTCTTTCACTAAAGTCGTTTAACATTCTGTACATAGACATATTTGCACGTCTGTGTCTTGGTCTTCCATTTAGGTAGCATTGGTTCTATTCCCGGCGAGGTAGTGCTGGAATTTGTGGTGGACAAATGTATGAGACGAATACCATGGCCATAGGAAGAAAAGTAAAGAAGATAAACTTGCGAATTCTAAATGAGGCAGTAGAGCAAGTGAACAGCTTCAAATACTTGGGATTTACTATAAGCAGTAACATGAGCTACTGCCAAGAAGTCTAAAGGAGGATAGCAATGGTCAAGGAAACTTTTAATAGAAAAAGGAGCATCTTGTGCAGACCTCTGGAAAAAGAACCAAGGAAGAGACTAGTGAAGTGCTTTGTATGGAGTGTGGCATTGTATGGAGTAGAGACATGGACATTACGACGAAGTAAAGAGAAGCGAATAGAAACGTTTGAAGTATGGATACCGTAAACTGGGGTTACTTTGAACACAGAGGAAAATTTGAACATTTTTTTGCAGAAAATCATATTTAGGTTTCTACATGCTACACTTGTTATAGATGGAGGTAAATTATCATAAAAATCATTCTCATACCATATTTACCTCCATATATTAACGTATAGCATGTAGAAACCTAAATATGATTTTCTGAAAAATGTTAAAAGTCTCCTCTGTGTTCAAAGTAACCCCAGTTTACGGTATGGAAAATAATGGAAAAGTGGACAAACAGAATAAGAAATGAAACTGTGCTGGAAAGAGTGGGTGAAGAATGAATGATGATGAAACTGTTCAAGAAGAGGAAAAAGAATTGGTTGGGTCACTGGCTGAGCAGAAACTGCGTACTGAACGATGCACTGGAAGGAATGGTGAACGGGAGAATAGTTCGTAGCAGAAGAAGATATCAGATGATAAGATATGTGGATATATGGATAATATGATAATAATAATTTGTATTCATTTCAAACTTACTAGCAATAAAATAAATAAATGAATAAAATATGAGCAAACAAAGAGGAAGGCAGAAAGTAGAAAATATTGGAGAAAGCTGGGTTTGCAGTGAAAGTTCTGGTCTTGGGCAGAACACTGAGTCAGATTTCGTACAGGCTTTTACTCTGGGTAGCCTACTCCTCTTTCCCTCTTTCACTCCACCAACACTATCTTCTCCTAATTCTATATATCTGCAATAGTTAAATATAGTCTCTGATGTGAAGTCCTGAGTGTCCTGTCCTGTTTTCCGAGGCTGATACAAGAAGTGCTTGGGCCTCTAAACCCTGCCTGAGGCTTATCTGATAGTCGTCTGAGAATGGGAATTTTGCTGTGTTAGTGCAAAGGCAGGATAACCCATCTGTCAGCACCGGATTCACGATTGACACCTAGGCCACAACTCAGTCTGTGGTTCAAGTGCTAGAATACTGGTCTTCCATCCAGGTCGCTCGGGTTCGATCTCAGGTCAGGTTGTCATGGAATTTGTAGTATTGTGGTGTGGATTGTTGTTATTGTTGATTAGAACTGAAGAGAATAAAGCCACAAAAACTTATTGAGCATTTCATGTAATAGTTGTGTTTGTGTATTAAATTATTTTAAAATAGTGCATATTCTTCAAGAGAGAACATAAATCATTCTTATTGATTAAATTTAGGACATTACACAAAAGAAACTGTGTTTTCATCCTACACTAAATTGATAATAATAAAAATTCAGGTTGCCAGGGGACGCTAGAAAACAAAAGATACGAAAGGAAATGAATCTGGTGTATAAAATTAAATACTCTTTCATATTTAAGTATTAAAATATAGGGGTGCCATTTCAGATTTCAAAGTGAGGGAGACTGGGGGCGTGGGGTGAAATCTAAAATGCAATTAAGCCTGGTTTCAGACTTCCTTCTCAATATCTAAATTGACGTGTTTTTTGTTTAAATTGAATTCAATTTAAATAATTAATTATTTAGGTTGGGATATTTTTAAAATGAAAGCCCTGTATTAATACATACCATATGTATATGTGTAAACATACATGCGCACATTGCATACATACTCGTAAAAGCGCACATTGCATACACGCGTACATAATAATAATAATAATAATAATAATAATAATAATAATAATAATAATAAACTAATAATAATTCTTTCACTTATAGTGGCAGAGTTAAGGCCATAGGGCTTTCTTTTACACTCTACCAGGTCACAAAGTATACAATGAGTGAAAAAATTAACAAAGAGTTAAACAACAGAATACTAACATATTACAAAAAAAATTATGATAATCTATACTAATAATAAATCTGTAGCCGAAACTTTTCTGGTAATTTTCGATTTTCCAAAAAAAAAAAAATAATTGGTCCTAACATATATAATTAATCACCCTAAAACCGAAAATCGCTTTTTTTTTAATTTTTGTTTATATGTGTCTGTCTGTCTGTACGTCTGTATGTTTGTTACCTTTTCACGCGATAATGGCTGAACGAATTTCGATGAAAATTGGAATATAAATTAATTTCGTTGTAACTTAGATTTTAGGCTGTATGGCATTCAAAATACATTATTTAAAAGGGGAGTTATAAGGGGGCTTGAATTAAATAAATCGAAATATCTCGCTTATTATTGATTTTTGTGAAAAATGTTACATATAAAATAGTTTCTTTAAAAATAATTTCTGATAAGTTTTATTCCTTCAACAATTTTGATAGGACTGATATTTAATGAGATAAATGAGTTTTAAAATTAAAATAACTGCCATCTAAGGCCGCGTAATGAATTAAAAAACAAATGACTTAGTCTATAAGGGGCCTTGGACAGCAACAATCGAAAGCCATGAAAGATAGCCTACAGAGAATGTGCTAAATTAACAGATTTGTATAATTAATTATTATTTCACCATTGGAAAGTGTAGTTTCTCTAGATGGACATAATGCTATAATGTTATTACAGTAACTTCTGTTATAATATAATATAATGTAATATAATATAATATAATATATAATATAATATAATTTAATTTAATTATATTATATTATATTATATTATATTATATTATATTATATTATATTATATTTATGTATGTGTGTATGTATTACACACACACATACATACATACATTCATTCACACACATACATACATACATACATACATACATACATACATACATACATACATACATACATACATACATACATACATACATACATACATACATACATACATACATAACGTAATTTTATTGTGCACACAAATAGGCACTCTTATTTAAATTCATCATTTCGTATAAAGAAAGAATTGCTCTGCTTTTAATAAGGACTGATTTTGCACACATACTGTATTTTCAGTTGTGTATAAATTCCCACGCTTAGATTGTCTTTCACTCTACCAACAAACCAATATTTTGGGGTCCATGATTGCATCGATGCCATTCGAATTCCGATCACAGATGTCTGGTGCCGGAATTCAATACGACTTCCAGCCTGTCTCCAAGGAATTTAACACACGTGCAGACCGGAATCCTCATTACAAATTGTGGAAGCGTTCCGCTCATCCATTGAGCTCCACCGTGTTCGTGTGATGAAACCCATTCCACACTTCAGTTACAAATTCGCTCCCAAGTAATAAGAGTCAGGTCTTCCTTTAATAGCCGGGGAACTTAACATCAACCACTATTTCCGAGTGAAGTTCGTCATACATTTTGCAGGAATAAAGGCAATGTAATTGAACATATTTTGTACTCTATTAATTTAGGATTACTGAGCCTTGCGCTTTCGCTATTAAACAAAAGAGATAGAGGTTATCATGGAAAAACGTATGGTGTTTGAGAAAATATCCACGTTTGGCAATGAAAAGTTTAGACAATTCTATAGCCTACTGTGAATTTTTATAAATATTATATCACATAGAAATGAAGATTTCCATAAAATAAATTAGACCTCTCCATCGGTGATTAAGTAATATCTCTTGTTGAAACCGTTCACTGCCAACGAAATTTATGTTGCTACTACTAATGCTGCTACTACTAATACTACTACTACTATTACTCCTACTACTACTACTATTACTCCTACTACTACTACTATTACTCCTACTACTACTACTACTACTACTACTACTACTACTATTACTCCTACTACTAATGCTACTATTACTTCTACTTCTACTATTACTCCTACAACTACTACTCCTACTACTACTACTACTACTATTACTGCTACTACTAATACTACTATTACTTCTACTATTACTCCTACTACTACTCCTACTACTACTACTACTATTACTCCTACTACAAATACTACTATTACTTCTACTATTACTACTACTACTCCTACTACTACTTCTTCTACTACTACTGCTCCTACTCCTACTACTATTACTACTACTATTACTACTACTATTCTCCTACTACTACTACTACTACTACTACTCCTCCTCCTACAACTACTACTACTACTACTGCTCCTACTACTGATCCTACTCCTATTACTATTACTACTACTATTACTGCTACTACTCCTACTACTATTACTCCTACTACTACTACTATTACTACTACTATTACTCCTACTACTACTACTACTACTACTATTACTCCTACTACTACTAGTACTGATCCTACTCCTACTACTGTTACTACTACTATTACTCCTACTACTACTACTATTACTCCTACTACTACTACCACTACTACTACTGCTCCTACTCCTACTACTATTACTCCTACTGCTACTATTACTCCTACTACTGCTTCTACTACTACTACTACTACTACTACTACTACTACTACTACTACTACCACCGTCGTAGTCGTCGAAATTTCCTTTTGGATTCCATTACATTTTCCTTTGTGTATCTGTTCAGCTGATCATAATATCATCTGTGAGTGCTACATTTTAATAAACATACTTTCGTTTAATTAACTTTTGTATTATCTACATACGTTATTCATAGCACGAGGACATAAATTTTGTACAAATCTACAACCATACACATAGTTGGATTTATATTTCTGTTTCGAAAGAGAGCACGTACCATTATATTGAAAAAAGCGCTACCTCACTTTTTATACCGCTCCTCTTGAAAGTCAGGTACTCATACTGTTAGATGTCATTAACCCCGCATAAATTGAGGCTGTTTCGTAAAAAGAAAATGAGATACTATAGACATCTCTATTCATTAAGGGGCTAGGTACAGCTTTGAGTACTGAAAAATCAGTGCTATTCAATTTTTTCTCAATAGATATAATTGCTATTTAAATCATTAAAATCACGTATTTTCTTAAATATTTGGAGTATATTTTCAATTCATTAAAATATAATTAAAGGCCCATTTTAAATATTCAAAATAGTAGCTACCCGCCATGATAACATTTTTTCCCTAATACACTGATTAATTGTTAGATATTTTAATTCTGTTTGTTCTATTTTAAAGTTAAAAATTAGTTACAGGGGACTGACCACAATCAGATCTTCAGGTAAATAAGTAATATTTTTAATTCACTTTTATATTTGTATTAAGAGTTTTTCTAGGAATTTCAAACATAAACAATTTTTTCTGGCAAAGAATCATATAGAGAAGAATGATTCTGGTCATTTACCTAGACCAGGCTTGCAGAACTGGGCGACAATCGTTACGTCGGTTCACTCAACGGAAACGTCACTAATCCCTTCCTTCTATCCCCGCGTCATTGACTTGGTAGGAGAGGGGATTTGTATTCAGTGTCTGTGAACGTATTCCGAATCTCAGCGCTGAGCAATCTGATGGCATCACGGTGTTCCGATTTTCAACGATGACGTCACTGATGCTCCACCGGTGTCGCACCGGTGCCATCAGCTTGCAGAGGTGGTGGCAGTCTCCATCAACCGCCATCTGTGAATCTGATTGGTTCTCGTATAGGGCGGGAATTAGCAGACGAATGACATCGTGCACTGTTGTGTCATGGCGGTGTGTTCTGCTTTAGTTCTGCTGCATTGTTTGTAATGAGCACAATGTAAAAACAATATGTTAATGGATTATGAGCGAACATGTCAACGGACCAGTTATTACTACCGGTTCAAGAAATAAATTGTTTATGCTCTCTTTTCTTTGAACGAGATGACAATACGGACATTTCGCAAAATCTTACTAGTGTAGCACAGATAACAACTTGTTCCTATTTCGCTGCCTCGTGACGTCATTGTTGTCCACTGGTCCGGTGAGATTCGGATTACGCTGTGTGTTATGTGATTGTGTACTGGGCACAGTGATGTCATTCAACGCCGGTGAACAGTGGACGGGGAACCAACAATTTCCCTATGAGCGTATTCCGAATCTCACTGGACCGGTGGACAACAATGACGTCACGCTGCAGCAAAATAGGAACAAAACTGCCGTAAGGTTCGATGGCTATCATGGCGACTATATAAGTTGTCTGTGCTACACTAGCAAGATTTTGCGAAATTTTCGTACTGTCATCTCGTTCAAAGAAAAGAGTGCAAAACAATTTATTTTTTTGAACCAGTGTAATAACTGCTCCCTTGACATGTTCGCTCATAAGCCATTAACATATTGTTTTTACGTTGTGCTCATTACAAACAATACAGCAGAACCAAAGCAGAACACACCGCCATGACACAACAGTGCACGATGTCATTCGTCTGCTAATTCCCGCCCTATACGAGAACCAATCAGATTCACAGATGGCGGTTGATGGAGACTGCCACCACCTCTGCAAGCTGATGGCACCGGTGCGACACCGGTGGAGCATCAGTGACGTCATCGTTGAAAATCGGAACACCGTGATGCCATCAGATTGCTCAGCGCTGAGATTCGGAATACACTGTATGCTTTCCACCCCTCTCTCGCCAGTTCTTAGCCCTGCCTTAGACTATGTATATGTAAGTATACAAATAATTAGGGGAAAATTCTTGGAAAATGTAGTTTATGGAATATGAGCTTTAAACCATAACATCATATTTTGTTACCTTTCTTTCCTTTGTGACTGCCTAAAATCCTCCAGGGGCATATGAAGTTTATTCATTTGCTGCAGCAGTTAAATTAAGTGATTTTCTGCAGTGTTTTGCCTCTTTAGTACGCGTTAATGCTCTTTTTTTCTGCAGACTTGATATGGCTTGTGTTCCCCATATTAATTGCACACTCACAAAACATTCCAGGCATTTCCCCATTTCTCTCAGCACTTTCAGTCTGCCTTTCATGCCATCATTGAACGTTATGACAGCATCATTTGTGATAACTTTGACTACTGTCTTCCCACAAAATCCTGTTTTACGGAAAACTTTATAGATTTTGGAATTGAGTGACTCGTTAGGATTTTGTGTGAAGCCATCCAAACACCTACTATGCTTGTATGAGAATAATGGCTTTCAAACGAGTTCAGACATAAGAATTATTTTTAAATACGTAAACATTTTGAGAGTGGGCGTGCCACTAACAACTGACAGCTGCTATAGCCAGGTGCAGCATTTTGGTATTTAAATCATAACTTTGAAACTAATGCAAATATTCATGTAATTCTTTCATTAAAGTGAACATCAGTAGACTAATTGCTTCATCAAATATAAATAATATCTTGAAAATTGTTTTTTTAACCTCTTAAGCTGTTAATATTAGAGCAGAAAAATTCGCTCCAGCGCCGGGGATCAAACCCGGGTCCTTGGTTCTACGTACCAAGCGCTCTGACCACTGAGCTACGCCGAATTCAATCCACAGCGCCGGATCGAATTCCTCTCCTTCAATGTTTCCCTTTGTGGCCTTACTCCAGCCGTGGCGAAAATGCGACTCACGGGCACATTGTGGCTCGCAGTGCTTTTCTCTCGCTTCCTACCTACAACCCCCACCCTCTTACTCATTGGAGTCAAACTCCGTTCTATTTGTATTTGTCTCGACCTGCGAGTGGCGTATCGTCGCAATATCTCTCAAAACCATGTACCTCTATAAAAAACGAAAGTTTCAAGTAGGATGGGAGGATGCATTCTTTTGCTTACAATATGATGAAAATATTAAATGTATGATTTGTTCACAAGTATTACTAGGAAAACGGTTGTATAACATAAAACTGCATTATAAGTTACTACATGTTACTGATGAAACATTAAAAGGTTAAGTGTTATTATTATTATTATTATTATTATTATTATTATTATTATTATTATTATTATTATCATTATCATTATCATCTCTGCACGTCGATTCTTTTACAGCAGATGTACGAATAATGCGGTTAGATTTTCAATTTAAACTCACAGATTTACAATGTGACGTTAAATGAAAGCTAGATGTAAGGACTTGACAGATATTGAACTTTTCAAATCTTTGGAAAAAATAAATATTTGAAGCTTCGTTCTTTCGCTTGCTCTGTTGAAGCCATGTTCGCTGTAACTTACGTTTGTGAAAATTATTTTCAACAATGAAAATAGTAAAAATCAAATTTAGATCTCGACTAACAGACAAATACCTTCGTGATCAACTACGATTGGCAGTAAGTGACATAATTCCTGATTTTGAAACTTTGTCGCAGAGACATTCTGAATACAGTTAATTTTAGGTTGTGATAAAGTGTCCTATGTTTTCTTATTCATTTCTTTCTTCGTTACACGTCCTAAACATTAACTTCCCCTTCGGTTGTCCACCTCCCTCCATAGGTGCTATGCACGTTGCAGCTTACACAGTGGCTCGGCGCACCATGGCCTTTTCGCCACGGCTGCCTTACTCCAAGTTAGGCATATATGTTGACGTTTATGTCCAATATCAACTGCCATTATACTACGGTTGCACTCAGCTGAGTGACTTGTTTGTCGCTTGGTACGTAGAACCAAGGACCCAGGTTCAATCCCCGGCGCCGGATCGAATTTTTCTCCTCTAATATTAATTGTCAATATTACAGATATTATTCTTTAGGACAAAAGAAGAAATAAAATAAATCTATAATATTCTCACAGTTAGCAGTGCATATAACTGCGGAATCCCGGCCAAACAAATCACTCACCTGAGTGCGCCCCTAGAATAATGGCAGTTGATATTGGTCTTAAACGTCAACATATATACCTAACTTGGAGTAAAGCTACAAAGGGAAACATTGAAGGAGAGGAATTCGATCCGGTGCTGTGGATTGAATTCGGCGTAGCTCAGTGGTCAGAGCGCTTGGTACGTAGAACCAAGGACCCGGGTTTGATCCCCGGCGCCGGAGCGAATTTTTCTCCTCTAATCTTAATTGTCAGTATTACAGATATTTTTCTGTAGGACAAAATAATAAATAAAAAAAAATCTGTTAAGCTGTACCTACTTCCTTAAAAAATATAATCTTCTGAAACCCCATCATGACTTTTGGGACACAGTGTATCTATTATCTAAATCTACGTACTTATTCGTAAAACACTACGAAATATGTGGAAACGCATCAGCGATGTTGCTCCTGTCTTTGTTCTTGAACTAATCTCGCAAAATTACCATACCGCTTCCACCAATTCAGGTAGCAGCGCACTTGATATAGGACCGTTAAATAATCTATAAAAAAATCGTTCTCCGTTGTTAAAAATGTTGATACCGGTACTTATTTTCGTAACATCCAATGACATTCAGATTATATTGCCTACAAGACGTAGTCGGTCCTATTATCTGGTCATCCTCGCTACTACAGACTCGAGGGACTTCGTGTGCATTCGTTTGTGTTAGACAGACACAAGACACCCAACAGAATGGGCGACTATTTCGGGTAATAATAACTTTGTGATGGAAATTGTTTTTTTCAGAGATATTAAATCTTATCAGAGATCACAAATGTAAGTCTAAATTCTTTCATGAATCTTTACTATTGAATGCTTCGTATAATTAAAACAAATATAATAATGTTAACTCTGTTCTAATATACATTTGCTCTAAGAGTAAAAATCTAGGCTATATTAAATTCATACATCTTAATATATAAAAGTAAGTGTGTGTGTGTGAGTGTGTGCTTTTTCACTCATTTATTTAACAGCATGCCCCATTATATTAGTTGTAATATTACATGCTTGAATCTTTCTTAAAAACAATATTATTTAATATGAATGCAGTGTGTTATATAATTCAATTTTTAAACACGAAGGCAAGTAAGTGCATTAATTATACTAAAACATTATTCCCTATGGATTGTTAAAATTTATACTTTCATTAAAACAATATCACTTAATATTAATTCAGTGAGTTAAACAATCAAAATTTTAAAATACGAAGACATGCAAGTGTATTAATTATATTACGATTATGTATGTATGTATGTATGTATGTGTGTATGTATGTATGTATGTAGGTTATTTTACGACGCTTTATAAACATCTTTGGTTATTTAGCGTCTGAATGAGATGAAGGTGTTAATGCCGGTGAAATGAGTCCGGGGCCCAGCACCGAAAGTTACCCAGCATTTGCTCATATTGGGTTAAGGGAAAATCCCTGTATATGTATGTATGTATGTATGTATGTATGTATGTATGTATGTATGTATGTATGTATGTATGTATGTATGTATGTATGTAATGTATGTATGTATGTATGTATGTATATGTATACAGAGTGTTTAAAAAATACCGGGCATAATTTCAGGTATGTATTTCCCACATGTAGACAATCAAAATAGTTCATTACAACATGTGTCCTGAAATGCTTTATTTCCGAGTTATGACCTTCACAACATTGAAATTCACTGGAACGTTTTTCTTTCCGCAGGTCGTTGCCGTCAAAGGAGACAATAAGAGGGCACTCTGACAGTTCCTTCCGAGGCGAAGGTTACATTCAGTGTTGTGTAGGCGTTAGACTGTGCGACATGTATTCAAATCAAGAGCTGGCAGATCGATGGATAGGTAGAGGTGGCCCAATTGCTTGGCCTCCACGCTCACCTGATCTGAACCTCTCGATTTCTACTTGTGGGGCCATTTAAAATCATTGGTTTATTCGTCTCCGGTGCCTGATTTGGAATCCCTTCGGAATCGAATTGTGGCATGTTCTGACGACATACGCAATACTCCTGGAGTTTGGGATCGTGTTCGCAGGTCAATGAGACATCGATGTGAGGTCTGTATTCGAGCAGGAGGTGGACATTTTGAACATCTTCTGTAATGACAACGACCTGCGGAAAGAAAAACGTTCCGGTGAATTTCAATGTTGTGAAGGCCATAACTCGGAAATGAAGCATTTCCGGACACATGTTGTAATGAACTATTTTGATTGTCTACATGTGGGAAATACATACCTGAAATTATGCCCCGTATTTTTAAACACCCTGTATATGTATATATGCATATAGGTATGTATGTATGTATGTATGTATGTATGTATGTATGTATGTATGTTTTCTATACAAATCTACACGCTTTGACCGATATGTGCCAAAGTTTCCACATTTAACCTTCATAACTAAGAGAAAAACATAGGCTACATTAAAATTGTGAAAATGGACGTTAAATTAAATTAAACCAGCGTTTCTCAAACTTTTTGAAGTGCGGACCACTTTTTAAATCAGAACAGTTCCGCGGACCACCTGGCTCTTGTTCCCTTGAAAGCAAATTTATAATTTTTGTAGCATATTTTAATAGCAGTATACTTGTATTTTAAAAAGAATTACAGTAATTAATTAAAATTAATTTAATTGAATAAATTTTATATTAGTATTAACTAATTAAGTTAATGTTAATAGAAGAAAATTCATTTTGGTTTTTTTTTTATAATTTAGAGTTTGTATAATCTTAAACTAATTAACTAAAAAAATAAATGTTGGTTTTCACATTAATGAGATGGATGAGCCTGCCGATTCTTGCACAGTTGTTCTATACTTGGATGTATGCTGGTAAGTTTAAGTCGGAGATCGTCACATACATCAAGTCGATTTTGGTACTTTGTTTTTATTAGAGTTAGTGATGAAAACCCTTTCTCACACAGATACGTAGAAGCAAACTGAATTATAATATCTAAAGCACCATTGTACAGTTCACTATATTCTCTTTTCTCTTGTAACACGGTCCAGAAATTAACCATACCTTCCGCTTCGAATTTCATTATACGTCCGGTGTCATTGGACAGTTTCTTTTAACTATTCTCTTTCACCCAATGAAAGTTTGTTATTTTCAATATCGCAATGAAAGTGATCACGAACCCATGAAAATTCGTCATATTTACTTGGAAAATAAGTTTCAAATTGTGACCTCAGAGTTGTATTACTGGTGTACGACGTACAGTACGTGACCATTTCAATGTGCAGAGTGGGTGTAGGCAAAACTATTAAGAAAATCATAAATACATGAAAAGATTCGGTACTTTGGTCCTCTGTTATGAATTCGGATGGTCCTTGGCTGGGTACAGGCGCCAAATGAGCTATAGTGTGATACGCAATTCGTTTGAATTTTATTTTTTCTTTTGTCTTTTTTGAAGGACCACAAAGGCAAAAGTCGAGGACCACACGTGGTCCGCGGAACATAGTTTGAGAAACGCTGAGTTAAACAAATAAAAACTAAAAATAAATGCGATGAAACATTCATGTATAACATTAAAATGCAACTTTCTGCAGTAAATTGTTCTTTATTATTGTCTGTTATATTCAACATCGGCTTTCACGAGGCCTTGCAAATTATAACACGAATGTAAAAATAACATAGTTGATCATGAAGGCCAAAATCTAGATAATTCATGCAATAAGTATCTTTGTGCGAGATAGTGCGTATTTACTTGGTTTCCGCATAAAACCAATCCGAGGAAAGTCTAAAATTCCACATTCAGTATTCCCAACACACATAACAATTTCCCTCTTCTTACCGCTTAAGTGACATATTGATTTTACTGCTTTAGGCTTTTAACATATTATTTTTAGAGACGTTCAATATAGTAATAATTATAAATTGGAAACTTACCACTGCAATTTCACCTAAATTGGACTGTTAATTATTGTTTTTAAATATTTGCAAAAATTAAGTAAACTCTACAACTCCACCAAAGTTACTGCATTCGTGATGCAAGTAACATTAAGGAAGCCGTGAAAAAATCAACAAGATTCGAGACTCATCATAGACTTGGGGGAAAAAGACAGACGTATATCACGGCCTGCTGCAGTATAGTAAATACAGAAAACATTTTAAAGTAACAATGTTGAAGATAGATATTTTTGTTTTGCAAATTTGCCGTCATTGAACAGAAACCAAGATGGAGATTTCATTGCAACTAATTAGAAATTCCTCTTTCGGGTATGTAATAAACGATTTTCGCACAAAATAATGTACGATACACGAGCGGTATGTTTTCTTTCAATTCTCGGAAATTAAACAAGCTCAACAACGTTTCGCTTTTTCAATCTTTTCCTCGAACATGAAAACTTCAACATACCGCTCTTGTAACGCATATTACTATTACGCAGTCCAGGACTGTATTACGAATTTCTCGATACAATTGTGGATAGTGAGTAGGCTGCCCATGAACAGATTTTCTTTGATGAATTGGAAGATAAAAAAAGTTACAGTAGCCAGTATCAGAGATAGACGATCGATCTATTACTTTTCAGCACTAATGTTCTGGCCTTTCTTATCTCCTTAGAGTGCAATCCTATCGGAGTTCAGAGTTCGATACTAAAGTTCTGATAGCAATTGAACATGGATGTCTATCTCAAAGCAGAGTCAAGCCATATTTGAAATGGGAGCACATAATGGCCAACAGACACATAAAACGCAACTTGTATTTCAGTTCTGTCTCTCGTCAGATGGAAGAATAAATTTATTCGCCTTTTCTTATCACTTTGGAATTATCGATTTGGGCGCCGGAAAGGCACTTACTCCCTGTACGTCCATTCGCCAAATGGCTTGCGAACGCACTGAGCCCGAGCCGTGATATTTGTCACTAGCGCAGTCCCAGTGAAAGTGGACCAAGTCGCGAATTCTGTTCACTTACTAACTCCATGAATAATAAAGTTGCCCCGTCACCAATATATGTATATGGATAGAAAGAAAGAAGGGTTCGAATTCTTCATGATTTATCTTCTTTCATCGCATTTCCTTTGAATCAAGTGGCAGAGTTTCTGGATACAAATCTAGGTTTCATTTCCGTAGAGAGGAAATGAGTGTACACTCTTATGTAGTTTAGTTCTTTGACTTTTAGGAATGAACTTACATCGTTCTGACTACATGAATAGAGAGTTGTAGTAGGCTAAATGTTGACATGAAAACTTTTCTCAAAATAAAAAAAAAAATGGAACGGATCAATCATTGAAATGGGTAATAACGTGAAGGTTAATGAAATCATTCCCGTATGAATTATTCCTGTCCTAATGTTTCACCTTCTTCAACTAATTTCATTTCTTTCATGTTCTACTCTTTGTCTTTCTTCGTTTACTTTTCCATATCACTTTCTCTCCCTTCTATCATGCATTAATCGTATATCTAATCTCGCCTTCACTTTCTGTTCATTTTTCGTCTGATTTTTCTGTTTTCCTCCTCAAATCATTTTCGATTTCTTCTTTCTGTTCTATTCCTTTCATTCATTTATTCTTTCCTTCTTCTCCTTTCTACGTATCTGCTATTATTCTCCATCTCCTATTTCTGCTCATCTGCTTTTTCTTTCCTCTTTCTGCTCACCTACTTTTTTCTCCTCTCTCTCATCTCATTTTCTCCTCTTTCTGCTCATCTGGTCTTTTCTACTCTTTCTCTTCATCTCCTCTTTTCTTTCATCTTTTTATTTATCTTTTCCTCCTCTTTCTCTTCATCTCCTCATTCTCTCCTCCTCTTTTAGACCATCTGTTTTTTTCTCTCGTATTTCTATTCATCCCATATTTTTCTTCTTCTCTTTCTGCTCATCTGCTTTTAACTCCTCTTTCGCTTCACCTCCTTTTCTGCTCATCTGCTTTTTATCTCCTCTTCCTCTTCTCCTATTTCTGTTCATCTGTTTTTCTCCTATCTTTCTTTTCATCTCATCTTCCTGCTCATCTGCTTTTTTCTCCTCTCTCTTTTCATCTCCTCTTCATTTCATTCTGCTCATCTACTTTTTGTCTTTCTCTCCATCTCCTGTTTCTGCTCATCTGTTTTTTTTCCTTTCTATTCATCTCATTTTCTTGTCATCTTTTGCTCTTTTTTTCCCTTTTTCTCTTCCAGCTCATCTGCTTTTTCTCTCGTATTTCTTTTCATCTCCTATCTTTCTTCTTCTCTTTCTGCTCATTTGATTTTTAATCTTCTTTTTTTCTTTATCCTCCTTTTCCTCTTTCTCTTCATCTATTTTTTTCTTCTTCTTATTTCTGCTCATCTGTTTTTCTTTTCTTTCTTCATCTCCTCTTTCTGCTCATCTGCCTTTTCTCTCTCCTTTCTTCTCATCTCCTTTCTGCTCATCTGTTTTTCTCATGTCTTTCTTTTTATATCCTCCTTCATCTGATTTTTTCTTTCTCTTCTCTCTCTTTCTGCTCATCTGCTTTTTTTCTCTTCATCTCTCTTTTCATCTCTTCTATTCTGCTCATCTTTTTTTTTCCCTTCATCTCCTCATTCTCAACTCATCTAATTTTTTCTCTCTTTCTCTTCATCTCCTATTTTTTTCTCCTCCTCATCTGCTCATCTTTCTCTTTTCTCCTCTTCCTCATTCTCTCTTCATCTCCTATTTTTCTTCTCTTTCTGCTCATCTGCTTTTTCTTTTTCTTCATCTTTCTGCTCATCTGTTTTTTCTCTCAGTTTTTCTTTTCCTCTTTCTGCTCATTTATTTTTCTCTCCACTTTCTTTTCATCTTCTTCCTGCTCATCTGCTTTTATTTTCTCTTTCTGAACATCTGCTTTTCTCTCCTCTTTTCTTCATCTGCTCTTTGTCATCTTGTTAAATTTTCTGTTTTTCCTTTATACCTCTTTTGCTTTCATCTTCTATCTCCTCCACCTCTTTCTCTTAATCTGCTCTTTCGTCCTCGTTCGATTTATCTGTTCTCTTCTTATCGTTCTTTTACATCCACTTCTCTTCTCCTTAATCCCATTTCTCTTCATCTGGTATTTTTCTTAATTCCGTTCCTTTCTCAATTCTTTCATCTAGGCCTATTCTAATGAACGTTTTTCTAAGTTGTGTTATTTCATTAACAACTGCTGAGTATTAATCCAAATGAACGGTAAACGCATTACAGGTCTATTACTTTGGGCAGTGAAGAAGTAAATAATTTGTACTTTATACAATTTACTATCGTTCCTTCATCTTCTCTTTGTCTTCATCTGTTCTTTCCTTTTCTTTCCCTTCATCTTCTCATTATTCTTTTTCTTAATCTAATCTCTCTTCATCTGCTCTCTCCTCCTCTTTCTCTTCATATAGTCTTATTTCTTATTTCCTTAATCTACTCTCTCCTTCGCTTTCTCTTCGTGTCCTTTTTTCTTCAACTCCTCTTTCTCTCCTCATCTTTCTGTTCATGTTACCTTTCTCACCTCGTTTCATTCATCTGTTCTTCGTCCTATTCCTCTTCGTCTTCTCTTTCCTCCTTCTCTTTCGCTTAATCTGCTCTTTCGTCCTCGTTCGATTTATCTGTTCTCACCTCATCCTTTTCTCTTCATTTGCCCTTCTTCTCCTTCTTCTAGTTCTATTCATCTGTTCTTTTCTCCTCCTCCTAATTCTATTGAGCTACTTTTATGAAAGTGTTATGACTGTGCTATTTAATTAACGAATACTGAATGTTAATGTAAATGAACGCTGGTTCCTGAAGTTGGCTCCCCTGATCAGTGTTTTAAACTGTTCTTCTAGTTTTTAGACATTTCGCAGATTCATTGGTCAGTAGCCGGTAGAGTGCTATCCACTGTACAGGTAAATCATATCCTATCGCTAACACTTTTCAGAATACGAAAAATGATTTCCACCGGAACGCTAAAAATGTTTGAATACGGCCCCTGTTTTACATTTTGGTCAGTTAATCTGACGGAGGTAAACAACAAAACCTTTGCTGTACGGTAGGGATCCTAGATGGTAAATTAAACACACAGCATGACTCGGATTATTTTTTTAATAAATGACATATAAATCGAACGCAATGTCAACCAATGTTACAAGCGATAAACACAATTGACAATTGTAATGAAAGGAGAGAGGTGCTGTATGAATTAGACTGACTCGGATAGATAGTTACACAGCAGTTCAACATAAAGTATTGGTCCTTGAACACAATTGTTTATAAATGCTATCTATGTTGCAATAAGTGTTGTATGGAGTGAGGCCAATGTCATTGGATGTACATTCCACCTAAGTCAATCTTGGCTTCGTCAGATTAAAAAAAAAATATGGTTTAATAAACAAATATAAAAGTGTTTCTGAAATCGGCAGATGGTTAAAATTTGTATTCGCTCTACCATTTTTAGACCTACATGAGGTTGGCGACCGTTTTGTATCTGATTTAGGGGCCATTAAGCCACAAGATGAAAAGCTAGATAACTTTTGCGACTATTTATATTAGTAGACAGCTATGTAGACGATGACGCTACCTTTCCTCCTTCAATCTGGGCAGCTAAAACAGAAAGCTTGCAGCGTACAACTAATTAATGCCTGTACGTATTTTCATATTAGATTCAACAAGATATTTTACTCTGCTCATCCTGATATTCATACTTTTACAAACAGGTAAATTGAATTTCAAATATACATATACGTGAAAATTCAGGGGATATCTACTGCATCAAAAGTTAAAAATAAGGCTCCTTAAAGAAGAAAGAATCTATGGAGAAAATATAAAAGATTTTACTGAGAAGCATATATCCGAATTGGAATTCATTAAGCGAACAAAATACCACCTACCAATATAGGTTAATACGTTAATATTGTAATAGGATATGTTCAAAGGAAATACATGCCATTATAGCTCCGTGTGCAATTTTCATCCTGTTTTTATTACCTGGGTTGTTTGAGTGTGCAGATTACATATCCAAACTCGGTGTGTGTAAATTACCTTCTTTTAGGTCATATAGGCTACCTGAAACGTGTGTGCAGTTTACCACCCCCGGAGTGCACACATGTTCATTAATCGCTTCATTTTTATACCACGTATTACAACTTAGTAAAGATTTTTTGTAATTGTAAAAATATAGACCTACTGTGAAACCATCTGATTTGTGTATTTATATAAATGCTACGTTACAGGATATATTACCATATTTTGTTATCGATTTTTGAATTTGCGTTAACACAGACGTTGAAAGATTCGGATTTCTATCGACTAGGACGTCTATAAAAAACTGTTCCAATCCAACCGGTTTTTACTTGTATATAGCAAAAAATGTGATCCTCCTGACGGACTGTTCCTTATTCGCTTAGGTTTGTAGCGGGGTGAACTACGACAACGATCACATTACTTAGCATTCTGTCGTTTTGCTACTTGGTGCGTGCATGCTTGAAATTAGTCCGGGTGTATTCTATGAAGCCACGATGTATGGTGTGCTGGTTAAAATGCGAAGAAAGAAGACAAATCTCGCATACCGATATTTTTATTAAAGGGAAACATTCAAAACATCCATGTACACAGTAAACAACTGCATCTTCTTCTCATCGTAGTAACTTGCGCAGAGACATTACAAGGTACGTATAATGTATAAACTTAATGAAACTGTATTGGAATAGTCTTTAATCAATATTTTGTAAGGTATTTTGGCCTTCAGTCTTCACTTGTATATAACCTGGGCCGGGTATTTATGGAGATGGTGAAAATCACGACATAATAGATATAAAATAGAGCTTTACGAATTAAGTGATCCTGGTTAATAATATGCGGATAAAACAATCACGATAAGTTCTAACAGCGAAATATGAACACATTCGTGAATATTTACTATTGCGTCGTTTTGTAGCGAATTTCATATTCTGAGTTTTTTTTTTTTCGGATTTTTTTTTTCACTTGAATTTGTTATATATCCGAGTAGGCTACATTACATGGTATCCCAGGTGTTCTGATTACATTAGTGAACTCAAAAGACGGATAATTCAACATTTCACTAATAATTTGAAAGTGTTAATTTGAGGGCTGCAAGTTTTTTCGTTTTTAATGAATGTGTGTTATATACAATCTCAATCCAACAGATATTGTCTATTGGCCATACCGTACCTTTACCAGAATCCAACGTCCTTCTAATGTTTTAAATAAATTATGGTTTATTTAATGACGCTTTAAACTGCAAAGGTTAGGCCTATATCAGCGTCGCCGCTGTGCCGGAATTTTGTCCCGCAGGAGTTCTTTTACATGCCAGTAAATCTACTGATATGAGCCTGTCGCATTTAAACAAACTTAAATGCCTTCGACCTGGGCGGGAATCGAACCCGCAACCTCGACCATAGTCGGCTAGCACTATACCAACTACGCTACCGAGGCCGACTCTTTAATGTTAATTATTTGGAAAGTAATATTCATACTGAGTTATTACTTCAATTCCAAAAATGGTATTTTCCTAAATTTTCATTAATCTCCCCCAAGAGTACAAATCGATCTCCAACAATCTCCTCCGATACTAATATTAAAACACACAAACGGTAAAATGAATCTCCATAAATACCTGCCCCTGTATATAACCTATAAATACCGTCTGTGTATATCTGATGTAATTCCACCGGTATGAATTAAAAACTTTTAATAACTACGCTTATGTAAGGCTACATTATTATGACACCTGTACTAGGCCTATGTCTAAACCTAAGTTATTAAAGTAATTATCCTCTATTTGAAAGTACAGCATTATGTATGAAAGTAATAATTATGTATCGATTGTTGCATCATTTTCTTAATGTATTCGAATAATAACTGTGTGGTTTTCATCAACAGTAATCTCACTAAAGATTTCGATTTATCTAGAGAAAATAAAAACTGGAGAGGGATTTAATTAACTATTACACAATTACAAGAAAGTATATAAAGATTAGAAGAAATAAAGTACCTAACTGCAATAAAATATGAATTTCTTACAAAAATACTAAACTATAATACCATCTTATCTTTACAAATATTACGCTAAATGGCAATAATGTGTTATGATTAGCTGATCTCTTGTTACCAGTTATGCCAACTATACAATCATCATTGAACTCTATGTACGATTACTAGTCAAGAGGACTTTGTTGATTCAGTTTCATTTTTATTAAAACAGTTGCATTCCATTTCAATTATTATCAATATACAGTATATTAAAGAATCTCTCATACGTGACTATCCATAATCTTATGCAGCAGAAGCTATAACACAACCTAAATAATATAAACAAGATAAATTATAGAAAAGCTTTAATTAAGGATAATGAAATAAACGTGAATCATTAAAAAAGTTACAATATTGAAAGTACAGTGTTGGCAAAGAAAGAAACAAATGCTAGGGAGGTGATAAAATTGTAGGATAAGCAGCCATGATTGATTCAAACACGTCGTTCTGTACCGTTTTATTGGTCAAAAGCAGTATGACGTAGTAAAAGTCAATTTAATTTTCATCATCGTTATCAAAATTGCCTTTTGTTTATATTTTTTCCTTCATGTTTTATCTTGAACCATTTCATTCTTTTGTTCATTATATTTTGTTTTCCCGACCATACTTTTAATGGCAAAAACGGTGCCCAGAATAATAATTTTACAGAGAAAATATCTTTCACTTCTTCTGCTGGAATTCAAAATTGCTTTGCTCGCATACTTGCTTTGATGATCCTAGAGCATGAACGACATTTGGTACCTTCTCGAGTATATTGCTGCATGACTAAAAGCCTCATTCTTCTATTTCTTACACCGTACGACCATGACAGCTACGACACAGGAAAAAATCGTCTGTTTGCGTATCCAGTGACAGACGACACTACAGTGCTGGTAATATTCACCATACACATTTCCTTCCCTACAGTCTACAGTAAATAAAGACTAGTATTTTCTAAGACCAAAAGTATAATGAAGGTTCATTGTGAATTGATATCTTATTCCATTTAATTTAGTACACCCCATCACGCCTGTCAAAAACTTCATTCCACGATGCTTGAATTATATCCTTACATTTCGTTAGCATGGTTTCAGGCGTAATATATCGACTATTGAAAATATTTTTCTTTTATTCGACAGATATTGTAAAAGAAATGGAAGTATAAAGGCACAGTACATCAGTTATTCTTAGGTTTCAAAAAGGCATACGACTCGGTTAAGAGAGAAGTTTTATGTACGACTAATATTCTTATTGAATTTGGTATTCCCAAGAAACTAATTCGATTAGTTAAAATATGTCTGACTGAAACGTACAACAAAGTCCGTTTATGCCAGTTTCTGCCTGATGCTTTTCTAATTCACTGCGGGCTAAAGTAAGAAGATATACTTTCATCTTTAATGTTTAACTTTTCTCTAAAATATGCCATTAGAGTCTGTGATAGCAGAGAGGTTTGTGGAATTGAACGGGTTACATTACCCGCTTGTTTATGGGGATGACGTAAAATATGTTAGGAGAAAATCCACAAACGATTAGGGAAAACATGGATATTTTACAAGCAAAGAGATAGATTTGGAAGTAAATCCAGAAACGTATATGATTATGTCTCGCGACCAGAACATGGTACGGAATGGAAATATAAAAATTGGAAATTTTTCGTTTGAAAAGGTGGAAAAATTCAAATATATAAGAGCAACAGTAACAAATGTAAATGACAGTCGAGAGGAAATTATACGCAGAATAAATATGGAAAATGCCAGTTATTATTCGGTTGAGGAACTTTTGTCATCTAGTCTGCTTCAAAAAACTCAGAATTTATAAAACAGTTACATTACCGGTTGTTCTGTATGGTTGTGAAACTTGAATATCACTTTGAGAGAGCAACAGAGATTAAGGGTGTTTGAGGATAAGGTGCTTAGGAAAATATTTGGGACTAAGAGGAATGAAGTTAAAGGAGAATGGAGAAATTTACACAACACAGAACTGCACGCATTGTATTCTTCACCTGACATAGGGCCTAATTAGGAACATTAAATCCAGACTTTTGAGATGGGCAGGGCATGTAGCACGTATGGGTGAATCCATAAGTGCATATACAGTGTTAATTGGGAGGCTGGAAGGAAAAAGACCTTTGGGGAGACCGAGATGTAGATGTGAGAATAATATTAAAATGGATTGGGAGGTGGGATATGATGATAAGGACTGGATTAATCTTGTTCAGGATAGGGACCGATGACGGGCTTATGTGAGGGCCGCAATGAACCTCCGGGTTCTCTAAAAGCTATTAATTGTAAGAAAGTAAATAAGATCTTTGTCGCGCTGCGTACAAGAGAATTTGAGCAGCTATCAGTTTATAGAAACACGATTTAAGTTTTTTTTTCCTGTTATGTTTCTGAGAATTTTTTATTGTCCTACAAATCATTCGATATTTGTATATTTTATCTATGTCGTTGTGATAATTACTGTATAATATAACAAATATCTCCTCCATTGTAGTTGAAATGGCTGATTTGTTCTATTTTCTATATTTTTTTTCTATTCTTGTTTTTGGTTCCTTCACATGAAATGTCATAACTTTTGTTTTTTTTGTATTTATAATATTGATGTTATATTCTTTGACGACCAGATTGTAAATAAATTTATTTAATGAAGATAAACAAATATTAGTGCATTTCATGCATACGATTTTTCGTTATTTTCGTCAATTGAAGTTATTTTTGTAATACAACGAAGTGTTCTGTGTTGCGAGTAAGAATTACAAGGCTAAAACTTGTTTTATGCATACATGCAATATTCACGGAATTGGATTAAATTCCGCGACAGTCATATATGCAAAATGGTTAGTGAAGTGTGATGTTAAGACCGCTCGGGTTATTTGTTGGAAAGAGTGATGATTTCTCTTACATTCGCTGCAAATTTCTCGCTCGTTCCGTTTATATTAACGCTTGACAAATGCCTTTCTTCGCACGTTCTCGCCAATATTCCATCTTCTTTCTCATAAGCTGCAGAGTAAATTACATTTTTATAGCATTTTGGCTACGAAATTTAGATTCCTGTGTGGTTGTTGACACTCTATAACTTCATACAGAAAGAGCATTGCGAGAACTTCGTAGATCTCGAGTCCCTTCACATATTTCATTTCTATAATTAAAGGCTATTAATAACACTAATTGGACATTTCGAAAAATAACGTTTCGACTTATTTAGATAATACACTTCCTTCGCTGAAGCTAACTCATAACCATTCCAAATAAGTGATTACAACTTCTGTTAATCATGTTAATTTCCTTTCTCGTTGAACTGCCTTCTGATAACTAGACTTCGAAGTTGAGGCACTTTGACTCTGAAGTTAAGAACACACAGAATTATACAGTGCTTAGAAAGCAGCTGGGAATGTAGTCCCTCCCGTTATACACACATCATGTCAGTTAGATGTAGCAATAAAGGCCAAGCGAGGGGAAAATTAAATGTTCGCCTAAGGACAAACGTAAATATTACGTTGGTCAAAATACATTGTATTATCGTGGCTAGGGTGTAGAAACGTAATATTTTTCTTAGGCCTATAAACATTTATACGAGGCAATACTATTTACAAAGTACTTTGTAACAATTTATATAAAAACAAATATTATATTATTACTCTTCATTATTATTAGAATATTAGAATACTTACAATTTTTAACTGTAGGATTACATATGTAAAAAAAACAACATAAATATAGTAATTATAAACACAGATCAGATAAATGGACTTGTTTGAAAATAATAAGATACACACTTTGGGATAGAAAACGAAATATAGAAATTTTGGAAGAATTGAACGTCCAACCTATATTAAATTTTCTTGAAACATAATAATAATAATAATAATAATAATAATAATAATAATAATAATAATAATTCTTTATTTATACTGGCAGAGTTAAGACCATAGGGCCTTCTCTTACACTCTACCAGGTCAAAATTTAACAAAAAGTTAAAGAACAGAATACTAACATATTACAAAAAAATAATAATACTAGCATAATAAAATCGACACTAAACAACATGAAAAAATACCATAATAGAAAAAAAGAAAGTAAAATACATTGGAATATAGTGAAAGCAACTCATTTAGTACAAATAGTCAATATGGAAAAACGTAAGGAAGAATATATCAAAATGGAATGTAATAAAATAATAATAAAAAAGAAAAGAAATACGAAAATTAAATAAAATTCACGATAAAAAGGCTATGATAATAAATTCATCGGCTGATAAAGCGAACAAAAAATGAGAAAGGAAGGAAAAAGAAATATATAGCTTATATTTTTACAAAACTATGGCAGACAAAAGGGCTTATAACTGAAAGCAATCTAATTAAAAATGTGAAATTTCAATTTATTTTTGAAACTAGACAATGTCCGACAGTCTCTGACATGTTGTGGTAGAGAGTTCCAGAGATGAGCTGCAGAGGCGGTGAAAGATGAAGAGTAGAAGGATGTTCTGCGTTTAGGAATGGAGAGTGTGTTATGGTGTTGTGAGCGAGTATCTATTTCGCGATATGAGGAAAAATGTTGAAAACTTGAAACTAGGTAGCTAGGGATAGAGGTTTGAAGAATATTGAAGAGTAAAGTGAGAGAGTGAATAGTTCTTCGCTCTTTGAGACGGGCCCAGGACAGCATATTTAGTGAAAGTGTGATACGGTCAGATCTACGTTCGTTGCAAATAAATCGAACACATGCATTATGAACACGCTGTAGTCTGTCTGTCAGTCTCATGTTAAGGTCAGTGTAGAGAGTGTCACAGTAATCAAAATGATGCATCAAGAGCGACTGACACTAAATTCCTCTTGAGAAGCAACGGAAGGAAATTTCTAATCCTTTTTAGTGTGTGAATTTTCATAAAAATTATTTTACATATGTGTGTGATTTGAGTATTCCAACTTCAGTTTTTGTCCATATAAATTTCTAGATTATTTACTCTATCATTGTAAGGGGTAACAGTTTCACTCATTTTAACAGGAGATAAGTCACCTGTGTTTAATTTACTTAAAAGTCGTTGATGTCCCACTATAATTGTCTGTAATTTCTCTGAGTTCAATTTCAGTCCAAACTTTTTCGTCTATGAAATAATTTATTTTAGGTCATTACAGAGTTAATTGGACACAGCTTGTCGAGAGAATGCCAACAGTAAGATGGCCAAAGGCAGTGCTACATTACCGCCCTTCTGGACAACGATCTGTTGGAAGACCATTAAAAAGATGGCATGAGACCATCGAGACCGCAACAGACCACTAGGTCTAGTGCTTGAATTGGATGAATAATAATAATAATAATAATAATAATAATAATAATAATAATAATAATAATAATAATAATAGGGGAAAGGACTATAAGAGTACGCACATAAATTAGTTTGCTTGCCGGCATTAAAGTTGAGTGATAAAGTAAAAAATTTTTGTCATTGAAGTTATTGAACATTGTTTATTTAAACATAAAACACAAATCAGTTACACAAGAAATTATAGATGAGTATTGACCCTTTAATCAAAATCTGGACATTGCGCACTCTTGTAGGAACAAGCATCTAAGAGTGCGCATACAGTCCTTCAAGAGTACGCGCTAACACATGTCACAAATAAATACACCAGTTCCCTCATAGCATGAGCAGGCTTCATGCCACCATTCTTTGCAGTTTTCACATTGCACCCAGTCTTCTGTCAACGGTTCCTGATATTTTTTTTACCACAACCTGGACAGAAAATATTGTAATTTTCTTTGGATGTTGTGGGAGTTTCTGGGTCAATCCTCAGTCGCTTTTTCTCCTTTGACCAAATGGATTTCTGATCAGTTCCTTCGATTTGTTTCGTCCCTCATGTCTCCAGAGAATTCTTGTATGGAGATGAAGTCATTATTTCTGATTTCTTCTCCGTCCTCTTCCTTTTTGATTGGAGGTTTGCTGAAGGTAGATGAAGCAGAGTGGACGGCGAGCAAACTTGTCCATTCAGATTATTTTCACCGTCAGGACGAGAGATAAAATTGTTTGAAATATATCTTGACGGACTTGTTAAAATTTCTCTACATGAGGATTTAACTGAATTTTCTGTTGAGGCTTCCTCTCTTCAGTTTCTTGATTGGGTTCTGATCTAGATGCCACGGCAGACAATAGGAAATCATCCTCCATGAATATTTCTGGGTTAAAAGGGAAGATTCCCATGGCACGGAATGAATTCTTCGCCTTTTCCAGAGTAGCTACCTTTTCATATGCTCTACAGAACAGAGAAGACACTTCCGTGTGAGTTATTACACGTCCTGGATTGCGAACCATAAATTTATCACATTCTGTAGAATAGGCAGATTTAAGGGGTACAAAGATGCTTTTATCAAGGGGCTGGATCATGTGGCTCGCATTTGGGGCAGAGTAAGAAGTGTGATGAAGTGTTCTCTGCAGTATAATATTGCTTCCAAGCTGCAATGCGAAGTGTGGTTATCCAGATTAGAAGAGCTGGATCAACCTTGGTTGGCTTTACAAATTTTGTGAAATGTTGCAGCCATTCCACGAAAAGCTCCGTGTTCATGAATCCAGAATCCGAAATTAGGTGCAAGGTGCCTTCAGGAGCATCTCTGTACAATTCAGGATTGAGTCTCTTCCTCGGAAAAATAATAGCTAGAGGAATGTAGATGCCTGTTGGAGACAGACAACGCACAATTGAAACTATCTGTCCTCTCTCAGCTGACGCAACTTTTCCTACACGACGTTTCCTAAAATGAAGAATCGAACGATGTTTATTCTACAAAATTGTAAATTCTACCTACTTAGTAGAAAATTTTATATAAAATTTAACCTTTATAAACATCAACAAGAAACACTAACATTTCTAGAAGAAGTTTTATACTGCATTATTTTATCCGACAATGCTAGAAATGTTAGTGTCCTCCAAGAGTACGCACGCACTCTTGAGGGATCCAGCTCTGCGTCCTCTTTGAGGCCTGCTTGTACTGACAAAAAATTACAATAGATGGAAGTAGCATGCAATAACTGATTTCTCGCTTTGTGCGAAATTACAGGCTAAGGAAGAACGTTTTCCATGCGCACACTGTAAAACCTATTTCAAAATTATTTCCTGAGAAAGAAACTAATTTCAAAATACACAAAATCACAAGATTAGTATAAAAAATTGCAACTTCCCAATAACTAATATAATCCTCAGCAATAAAAAGTGACTTCTATATCAGAACATCGCTTATGAAGATACCTTCTTACAAGTTACACTTCAGCTCGTTGCAATGCAGCCAACATAGAAAATTAAAGCTGCGTACTCTTATAGGCCTGCGCGCTCTTTGGGTAACTACCCCTAATAATAATAATAATAATAATAATAATAATAATAATAATAATAATAATTGTAATAATCATAATAGCAATGTCATAATTATACTCAGCAAATGACAATAACAATTTACAGTGTTCAGTTTAATGGAGTGTCAGCTCTCGCGCCATTGCTAATGAGCGTGTGTCGAGCGCTACAATAGCCCCGCGACCGCAGATAGCCAGCTTAGCACTAGACAGAGACCGCTGCTTCATTTATCGAACCTCACCCCCTCGTGTCACGTCAAAGGGTCGAGGTGACGTCATCACTGGTGGGAATTACACCGAATCCCTGGCGTAATTCCTAACGCCTGGCTCCGTCGAATCATCATGTCCAGCCCCTTGTTTTCTTCTGTTTCTGTTAGGAGTCTGACCCTGTACTCAGAAGTACACCTCTGCTGCTCCCACATCTATGAAGGTCTCTCTCAAACCAGAGTCCTTTTGTAGTTTCAAAGCTGTGTAACCCACATGTTGACTTACGTTTCCCGTTTGTTCTCTTGTATCATTTAAATTTTTGCAGAAAATTACAACATTTCACACGTTATTTAGCAATATAATAATTCCATACGCCTTTAGAAGTAATAGATCATGCATAGATAGTGTATTTTCCTTAAGCCAAATAATTGAAAAACACAGAGAATATAATATCCCAACTTGCATAGCTTTCATCGATTATGAAAAGGCCTTCGATACAGTTAAACGAAAAAAATCATGGGAAATATTAATAACGAGAGAAATCCCAAAACATTTAATAATGACAATACAAAGTTTATATAAATATACTACTATTAAAATAAAATGAAACAAAGGTATCACCAATGAAATTAGAGAAATAACATGAGGGGTAAGACAAGGGTGCCCATTGTCGCCTACTTTATTTAACTTTTATATAGACGAAGTCACAAGACAGTGGCAGATAAATTTAAAATCAAATTTTTATATAAATAAATAATATTTGAACACCTTACTCTTTGCAGATGATCAGGTAATATTTGCAAATTCAGACGATAACTTACAGAGAGCCCTATATAACCTGAACACAACAGCTAAAGAATTTAACTTAAATATTTCTTTAAAAAAGACAAAAGTTATGGGATTCGAAGGAAAAACACCAATAAGTTTAAAAATAATCCTTAATGATGAACCAGTAGAAGAAGTGAACCATTTTGAATATTTAGGCTGCACATTATCATATGACAATATAAATTATTTTGAAAAAAAATATATTAAAATTTCAAAAACTAATAGGAACAGTTAAAAGAACCTTCGTTAAGAAGGTAAGGACAGATACAGTTCTGAAGTTTTACAAAACAATGGTTATACCAATATTGGTATATGGCTCAGAGATTTGGAACCTAACTAAACAGCAGGAAAGAAGAATGGAGGCAGCAGAAATGAAATTGTTGAGACCGTTGGCAGGATATTCACTGTTAGATCATAAACAAAACAAATACATTAGACAGGAATTAGGCATTTCAAATATAATCGATGTAACTCATACCTATATAAATAGATGGCACGAACATGTAGAGAGAATGTCATCAGACAGTTCCAAGAAAACTGCACAACTATAGACCCATGGGACGACGGGATGTAGGAAAACCGAGACGACGATGGAGGGACCAGTTTTAGAGTTCAATTACTATTGGGACGGAACAGGCCGGACGGCCTAACCCTTGATGTTTATGATGTTGATAGATAACTCCATACATCTTGATTACACAACTTTCAACACTGTATCACTTCGGAATATGTATGATAAGACTTTCTTGTGTTAAATTCTAACGTACCTTGTTTACATGTTTCGACCTATTATGGGTCATCCTCAGAACTGGTCGTTGCTGGTCTTGGCGCCTCTTATTTTGTTTCCTGTGAGGGTGTGTTCGTGTAGTGTAAAGTGAGTCAAAGAGTGTGTGTGTTCTGAAATTGAGTTGTGTGTTGAGAATTTCTTTGGGGTGTGTTTTTGTGTCTCTGTATATTTCATATTGTTCTAGTGTGTTCTAGTTCTACTGTTCGTATACAGAACAAATAACACACTACAAAAACATCTCAACACACAAACAAAACAAACAAACAAATACAACCACACACGAGTATACAAACTCAAATGCACACCTGCAACAACCTCTACATAGGACAGACAGGCAGATCATTTCAAACACGTTACAAGGAACATATCACAGCCATAACAAAATTAAAAAACACCTCCACATATACAGAACACATCACAAATGCTAACCATACCTACAGAGACATCAACACAGACATGGAAATACTACACATCCAACCAAAAAGCCAGAAACTAAACACAACGAGGTTTCAGTAATATACATGAAATACAAAATTATGTGACAGATTACAATACAACACAAAAGAAGGTACCTTAGAAATTACATAAAATATATTAGAAAATTACAAATAGTCCAGATCAGTTACATAATACAAGGAGAATATAATAGTACATTATGCAACGAGCCTATAATGATAGTAATTAAGTACCATTATAGGCAAGTTTCATACGACTTTTATGCTCGACCACATTTCTAACTTGAAATTATTCAGAAGTATTCATTTTATTCGTATCTGACTCAAGATCGGAAGTGACCTTGTGCATAGCTCGTAAATTGTGAGATGTGCGCAGACGCGAAAGTATTGATTTTTTCCGAGGAACAATAATGTCATTGACCTTGATGTAATGTTTCATGAACTAATTTTGATATAACCAGGAAATTGATTTAGAATTGAAAAAACGAGATGACAAATTGAATTTATTTGAATATTATTTACTGTACAATTAACACTAATTATTACAGTAGCAGAACATAACCTTCTGCGACAGTATTGGATTTCCAGCCTCCGTGACGTTTCCCTCGTTGTCTTTCGATTGCATATCGGAGAATAATCGAAAACCTGAACTTTAATGAATAGGTGTACTTTAATGACATGCATTAAAGGACTGATATCAGGTATATAATTACTACATTTCGGCATGGTCGAGCATAAAATAAAGTAGAAAATTACATATGATCAAAGTCAGTTACATAATATAAGGGAATATATACAATTTATAAGACATAAACTGCTCGAAATAAATTCGACTATTAATGCACTTGTGATATAATATAGCCTACAGTTAATATACTAATAGGAGAATACATGTGGGTCACAGGACATAAAACGTTGAATAGCAAAATCGTAGATCTGCTATATAGCATAGAGATACAAACGATTAAGTAATATATCAAGATGATGATAAAGGAAAAAAAAGGGAAGAGAGAGGAGAAAAAATAACAACTTGGTCATTTAAGACTATTTAGAAACTTCCGCAAGAGTCTAGTTCTGTTCAATAAAAACATTTCTAAGTACAGTGTATTTAGACTTCGACTGCTCCTAATTTCCTGTGACAAGGAATTCCAGGAACGGACTGTGTGTATTGTGAAGGAAGCAGAGTAGAGAGAAATTATTATAGGAATGGTTTAGAACTCCGGACCCTGAGGCTTACCAAGTACATGCTCATCTGAGGATAGGACTTGGCTCTATCAGGGATGAGAGAGGATATCCCACCTCTCAGCAGCGATTTCACGAATTCAAACCACGCAACCTGTCGGTCTTGGAAATTGTCGTATATACAGAGTGAACCAAAGTAATGTCATTAATTTCAGGCGGTTATTCTTTGGGATATTTCAAACAAAAAGTATAATACAGTAGGCCTACTATTTTTCTCGCTCTTGCTTTTTTTTCAGATAAAAACTGTTTTATACAGAGCGTTCGCCTACGGGTGGGGCCGGGAAAGCGGCATGTGCTGATACGCCACTTTGTGCGCGCAGTTGTTGAGACACGCTCGACAATCAGGTCGACAAGTTATCAGTTGTGAGTCAGATGTTGCAGTATTTAACACGTGCAGTGCAGTTTCTTGACACAGTTGCTTAAATATTCAGCGTGTGTGTAAAATTTGTGAACAATGCAAAACGCAAAATTCACTCTTGAACAGAGAGTTCTTATGTATGATGCATATGTGAAAACAGAGTAATGTAGACAATTTGAAGTGAAATATCCGGGTTCTTCAATGACGTCTTGTTAACAAATTAAGGACAACAGGGTCGATAAATGCTACAATTCCTAAGCGAAAACGAAGAGTATTGACGAAAGAAAAATTTAATGAAATGAGTGCATGATTTACACGCTCTCCTAATAAATCTCTAAGACGTGTTTCACAGGAAGTTAGTGTTTCAAAAACATCCGTCTTTACTGCTGCTAAACTTTTAACATTAAAATCCTAATGAGTGAGTATCGTGCATGAATTACAGCCTAGAGATGATGAAAAACGAGTTCAGTTTTGTAATTGGATTTTACAAAGTATTTGGACGGTATTGTGGATCCTGATTTAATAATTTTTCTGATGAGGCATGGTTTCATTTACGGGGTCATGTTGCCTCACTGAACAATAGGAACAGAGAATCCTCATTTAATTCCTGAGGTTCCATTGCATGACGAAAAGATTGGCGGTTGTGTGCTGTTACAGCGAAGCGAATTATTGTGCCTATTTTCTTTCAGGATACAACAAATGCACAAACATATCGCGCTCTAATACTCGCGCCATTTTTTCAAATGTTATCAGATGATGGGAAACTTATTGGATATTTCCAACAAGATTCAGCATCAACCCATACAGCCCATGAATCCATGAACGATATATGTGACGTTTTTGGAGAAAGGATATTTATTTCTCAGAACTTATGGCCGCCACGTTCCCCGACTTCACAGTGTGTGATTTTTATTTGTGGGGAACTCTAAAAATAATGTCTACAGGAATAATCCTCAGGTATAGATGAATTGAAGGCGAATATAACAACAGAGATTAAGAAAATTACCGAAGACGAACTTATTCGTGTGAATGATAATTTTATTTTTAAAATGCCAGAAATGTGTGGATTCAGATGGACATCACTTCCAACATCGCCTATAACAAGGTTAGTACAACGTAGAAAAATTCCCGTGTGCATGCTATTAGTATAGAAAGCGAAAGCTTACGGACAGACGAATCCCGCAATCGACAGCGCAGGCAGGCCGCTTTCCTGGCCCCACCCGTAGGCGAACGCTTTGCATTTTCATAACGTGATTTGGGATAGCAATTTATTTAATTCCCAATATGCTCAGTCAATTTGAGAGAAAAGTGTATTATGATAATAAATTATTGAAAATTTGTTCGGATCAAATTTAATGTAACTTTTCAGTCTGCAAAGGAATTTTGCAGAAATCAGAAATGAATTAATCCTGCAGTGGCTGAGTGGTCACACCTTCAGCTTGTCATACAGGTGACCCGGGTTCGAGCCCCAATCAGATCTGGAATTTTTCATTGAAAAATCCGTTGTGGCACTTGTGCTGGACAAGATCGACAGGAAGAATTTGCACTCGCTTTCTAATATCGAATTATTCACACTTAAACCTCTCTTATTTCTTCGCCTCTTTCCAGAATAATCTTTCTCATTAGTGTAACATCAATGCTCGATCGTGATGCAGTAAGACGCTAGAAATTCCACTCCACATATTATTTCTGAATTCCTCATCTTCCACTGTTGCTATTTCTCATCACTGGAATTCTTTGCCGCCTTAAATCGAGCGCTTCCGAACCTTGAAATCTTCAATATCAGTTAGAATATTATATTATGACCAGTTACCAAAGCAACTTACTGTTATGACAATAGTTGCATCGTATATTCCCAAGTATCCTGTACATTTAGATATCTTGGTTATTTAAATTTCACTTTATTTATTTTTGTTTCCTACATTTTTCATATAAGTTAATGCATATTTTGTGAGAATTTATGATACTTATTATTTTATATGTAAATATATTTACTTTAAAGCTAATATAATTTATATTTTGCATTATCTTTATGTTTCACAATTTATGAAAAATCCTACTTTTATTTTATATTTTTATATTTTGGTTTATACATATTTTTTAATTTTATATATTTTCCAAATATAAAACAGTCCATATTATATTTTTATAAAACAAAACAAAATTCCATTAACTTTTAAAAATACATTTCAACAATAGAGATTTAAACACATGTTCAGTAATTCAGAGTTATTTGAAAATTGTCCTATCAACAATGGGAAAGTAAGTTACAAAACTGTATTAATTT
This sequence comes from Periplaneta americana, assembly GCA_025594305.2. Lineage (NCBI taxonomy): Eukaryota > Metazoa > Arthropoda > Insecta > Blattodea > Blattidae > Periplaneta > Periplaneta americana. Next base: position 35,745,376 of record JAJSOF020000005.1, on the reverse strand, counting down.
AATTTAAAATTTTTAACAGACTTCAGTTGTGCAGCTCAACAGTTAAATGCCAAATTAGGTTCAGTTTTGTTTTATTATGCCAAAATCGTCATTCAGTCAATTTAAAATCAAAACTAACAAGTTACATTTCAGAATTTAAAGAAGATGGTTTATCAACTGACAATAAAATATTATTTTGTAATTTGTTCAGTGTGTATCATCTACACAAAAGTTCCTGGTGCAACAACACATTACAACTAGTAAACATCAGGCCAACAAACAACTAAATTCCAAGCAGAGACAATCTTTTTAACACAACCAACAACATCGAATTCATAAGATCTGAGTTTAACATCGACCTTGCCGTTCTCTATCTCTGCTGATATTCCTCTCTACAAATTAAGGTCTTCAGGAATTGAAAAATATACTCAACATACAATCCCGGATGAGTCAACACTTATGCTCCATCCATCTACGATGAGAAATACAGAAGATAAGAGATGAAATTAAAGATAGTTCAATTTGGGTTTCCATTGATGAGACTTAGACTTGTTGGTAATGTAGTTATCGGTTTGTTATTGAACAATATTCTGAACGAATTCTTTTACATTGTGATGTTCTAGAAAAGTGCAATAACAAAACTATAGTTAAACTGTTCAGAAGCTATGGGTATCCTGTGTTATTATGTTAATGTGTTATTCTTTATTAGCGATGCTGCCCTTATATGGTCAAAGCTATTATCTGTTGTATATCCTAAATTGACTCATTTAGTAATGCATTTCAGGGAAGTCAGAGACAATTTCCCTAAAGTAGATGATTTCATCTGAAAAAGTATTTCTCAAAGCTCCCAGTAGAGTTAACGTGTTGAAAGAAATGTACCCTGAAATTCCATTGCCACCAAAGCCAATTTTAACTAGATGGGGTACATGGCTAGAAGCAGTTGAATATTATTTGAACAAGACTCTATTAACAATGTTCTCCTTGCAGACTCTGAAGAAGTCTCAATTGATACTGCGAAAAAGTTACCTGTGACATAAGTGTTGACTTAGCTCACATTCAGCATACATTTTCATGCATCATAAAAACGCTCAAAAGTCTCCAAAATAGGCACCTTTCACTATCTGAAAGTTTTGAAATTATAAATAGTTGTGGAACAACTGAAGTAAAGTTGCAGATGCAGTAAGAGCTAAGGTGGACACTGTACTTTCAAAAAACCCTGGATATGAAGAACTACAAAGGTTGTTGCTGTGATGAGTGGTGAATTGAAGATTAACTTGGACTTATCCCCAGCAGACATTGTGAAATTGAATTATGTACCAGTTACTTCTTGTGACGTCGAACGCTCTTTTAGTCAGTCCTCAGAGACAATAGAAGAAGATTCACTTTTCAGCACTTGAAAGAAATGTTTGTAACTATTGTTATGGTAACAGACAATAAAAATTGTGTTTTGTTGAAACTACATTGGAAGATAAGGTACGTCCATTATATTTTTGTTTAGTTTGATTAAAATGCCAATATTTAACGTACATAGTCATTTTTATAATTTTAAGTCCATATTTAATTCCATATTTTGGTAAAAACATATTTAATTCCGGTAAAAATAACTACATATATATTTACATATTTCATATAAGTCCATATAAAAGCTTATTATCTTAATTTGGTTTATTATTTTTGTGCCTAAAATTATGTTTATTTTATGCTCTGTACTTTTAATATACTCGTATTTTGTTATTGTTTCATATTTCGAAACATTGTGTATCACTCAAATTACGTTTTATTATGCATTCTGCCTTTATTTGTGTTTCTCTCTATCTTTGTTTGCTTGTTTCCTTGTTTGTTTGTTTCCTTGTTTTCTTTCTCTCTTTCTTTCATTCTTTTTTTTTCTTTTGTATTTATCTCATTTCTATTAACTTATTGTTGACATTGTATTATGACCATCTCAAATATTTTTAGTACTTTGTTTAGTATATTTGCAATGTTTTCTGTATCAAAATTCTGTTGTTGTGTTTAGCTAACCGATCATAACATATGCACAGTAAACCAGGGAAGTGCATTTTATACTAATAAGGAAAAAAGGGGTGTGTGGATTAGTCGCTGTGAAGCTTTTCTAGAGTTCATTTCCTTTCCTTGCGCAAGTTCGTAATATACTAACAATTGCAAAAACATTGTATCGTAATGGAAACAATAAAAACACTATAATTTATTATATTGTGAGTTGAAGAGTTTAAAAAGAAGATTGCATTATATTAAGTAAGAGGGGTTGGATAACAATGATTGGAAAAACTGTGATTATCCATGGAGTGCAGATACGTGACCAATGTTTTTCAACATAGCTATAACTTACGTTATTATCGCCGCGCCAGCCAGAGTAACGACCGGCAGATCAAAGAAAAAGGTTAACAACAATAACAGACCTGTCGATTGCATACTGTTCTAAAGCGATGTTGTCGCGTCTTTTTCAAAATACAAGGCGTACAAACGAGAAACACGACTACTTTATAACTAATAATAATAATAATAATAATAATAATAATAATAATAATAATAATAATAATAATAATAATATGATAATAATATAATAATAATAAAATTTTGAGAATAAATTTCATCATCTGAATCTGCTTTGGAGTCGCCTATAGCCTATTTCTAGCTGAAAGGAACAAACAATTTGGAATCTAGCCGTCACTACTACCTGCGTGCAAAACCATAATTCGTTTCCCACGAGATACAGGGGCATTGAAGGCACATGAGCAACTCCCATCATCCCAACCTTCTTTTGGGGACATCATGGGTGTCATACCATGTCTCGTCCAAAAATATAATTTTATGGCCTGCCAATCTTTTTGTGTTCAAATATTTCTACCTCATTATTATTCTCGATGACTCCATTATCACGCGTCTTTTGTTAAGAATTCGGAACCTGAATCCTAACATTTTCAATAATTCTGTCAGTGTTGTTTCTTTGTAGGGAATTCACACGTGTGTTGAAGTTCTATGAATATTTCACTAACTGTTGGCGACTGTCCATTTTTAAAAAAATCATACACCGTTCGACGAATCAGGTCGCAGGTGAAGTTATCAACTTTTTCAAATTTCTGTTTTTTACTTTTACATTTTTTGGGTGTTTTAGGACCTCTTTGTACAACTCTGCTTACGGCTTGCCTACTTAATCCAACAGCTTTTGCGGTCTCTGTAATCGGTCCCTTACCCAATGTATTACTTTTGACGTAGGCATTACACATTACAAATTATTTTCTGAGACTGTTTATACATTTGCTACCTGTAATTGTCTTACTTCTACTAGTTGAAGGAACACACGCATTTACATTACTTTCAACTTCATCATCGCCTTCCCACGGCCTCCACATCTTAAATATTAACACCAACTTATAACTTCCACTTGAAATGCTTTACTAAACTGAACGAAACATTTGTTATTAAAAATGGCAACCTTGGTTCTTACTCCACGTGGACTTGATATGTACACGTCAAAATTCAATCCTGGATTGCCATTGGCGGCAACCGTTTTTTGTAGAATATGATTGGAACGGTGGGACTGAAAGAAACACAAACACACGCGACAAACAATGACTTATAAATATCAAAGACTCGTCTGTCGTTACTCTGGCTGGCGCGGCGATAATAGCATGCATGCAGTTCTCCTTCTCCCTCCTTCCCCACAGAATATGCTGAGAAACTGACTCATTCCGCAAGATCTCTACTCAATTATTCGCCCATAACACTGGCCAAGCTACTCCTGGTTGAATGTTAAGCCCGGTCCAGACATAACAGCGTGCTTGATGTTTTACTTGCACATACAGCTTGATTCAGGGATTTTGGTCCCTGCAAAAGTAAGTAGATAGACTAAGAGCGAGTTACCCATCACTACTGACGGGCTGGGTCACACAGGTCAGGCCGTGCAGTCATAACACCTAACACTTCCTTCTATTATGTCGCGGTATACCGACTGAAGTAATGCGAATGAAACAATGCGATAAGAAAGAGCGGGCGACAGGAAAGGTCACGAGATAGCTTGAACGATATTAAATAGTACAGTCGGAAGAGAAATGACATCGATAGAATCAGTCTTGCGTTGTGATAGTTACATTACGACTTTAGTTTGTTCCATTGCATTTGAATACGTGCCTTGTATCGCACGGTATTGTTATTTCATTCGCAAACATATGTTGTGCGTTTAACTAGCTTCGAATTTTTCTCTTGCTACGGTCTTTATTTCCACAGCGATGTCCTCATGTGTTCATCTTCTTGGATGAGACAGTATTTCCATCAACTCGAACCTGTGACCCCCCCTCGGCGTGCAGTTGGTAAAAAAGTATTCATACACTATGTTTTATTTGATTTTTGGTTTAATTTATTGACAGAGAACTTTATTTTTGCATTATTTAGAACTAAACGTAACATCTATTCACTTCTGAAAAAGAAAACCTCTACAACACAATAAATATTAGGCCTACAAAAAAAAAATCATTCTTGGGGCAACAAAAAGTATTCATACACCACAAATGAGACTTTCTACAGTATACAAACACAATTTATTTGGTATGCAGACCTTTTGCATTTATAATGGCCTGAAATCTCCTTGGCAAGGATTCAACAAGCTTGTTCGTGAAGTCTGGTGTAATTTCAGACCAACATTTTCTCAAATGTTCTACCAGTTGAGTTTTGGAGGAACACTTTAACTTTCGGATTTTGTTTTCCAAATATTCTTACGTTTTCGATAGGGTTGACGTCCGGAGATTGAGGTGGAGTAAATAATTTTCGGGCAACAGCCACTCTGTTATTCTTGCTGTATGCTTTGGGTCGTAGTCTTGTTGAAATAAAAGGTGTCTTGTATGCCCAATTTCACAACTTAATTACTTCAGAGCACTTTGATGTAGCCCGCAGCATTCGTGTTACCTTCAATTACTTCCAGTTCACCAACTCCTGCAGTTCCATACCATGATATGGCTTCCTCCATGCTTCACTGTTGTAGTACATGTTTGCTTTCCAGTTCTGTATTTGATCTTCTCCAAACGAACTGTCCACCATGAGATCCAAAAATGTTAAATTTACTTTCGTCCGAAAATAAAATAGTCTGCAAGAAGTCTTGTCCCATGTTTATATATTTCTTAGCAAATTCCAACCTTTTCTGTCTGTTTATCTCATATAAAAGGCTTCTTTCTTCCTATGCCTTTTAGCCTGCTTCATGGAGACTATTCCGGATAGTTTGAGGTGTAACGATCTTCCCGGAAGTTGAAGCAAGATTTGCACTAGTTCACCAGCACTAATTCTAGGGTTTTTGAGGCTTATGAACCAGTTGGTGAGATTCTCGTTCGGAAATTTATTTTATTTATTTATTTAAATTCAAATATACAGAATAAAGAAATATAATTACAAAACAAAAAGAGAAATACAAATAAAATAATACAAGCAATATAAAAAGAAGATACAGTAGTATTAACAAAATTTGAGACCGACTGAGCAGCGCTCGTACTCGGTCGCAGATATAATATTAAAATAAAAAATAATAATAATATAAATAAATAAGTAAAATAAAATTGGAACTAAAATATAATTACAGCGGCGATGGAATTAATAATATCTATTAACACTAGAGAAGAATAATATGCACGTGAAAAGTATGACTAATATATATTTCAAAATTATGGAATACAAATATAATATAGGTTGATTAATTCATACACATAGGCTATAAATTTATTTAATCAAATTAAAGATATTAACACGTTTCTAATTTTCTTGTTATATGTTAGTGGGTTACATGTTAGAAGTTCTGGGTGTAATTTAGTTAAAGCAACTGAGGGCCAAAATTTATGCTATGCTTTAGACCAGCAGATGTGAGACATTTAGGTTCTACTAATGTTGAATTAATATTTCGTCTTGTGTCATAATTGTGTGTCTGTAATACAAACTTATTACGATTTTTATGATAAAATTTTAACAGCGTATACTTATAAATTTGTTCAATATTAAATACATTAAATTCAGAATAAATTAATTTAGTTGGATAATCGAAACGTTTCTTCAAACAAATTTTAATTATTCGTTTTTGTAGTAAATTTAACGGACTAAGACTCTTGGTCTTCCTGTCGCCTTGCATTATCGGTCGATCCAGTCTTGAACTTTTTAATAATATACTGGACAGTATGAGATCGTTTAACCAGCTTCCTATCTTCCGATAGCTGAATTCTTGTTTAAATAATGAAACTATGTGGTCTTTAACGTGTGATTTACGACCCATATTGTACCCCTGTCAGACGTAAACTAAACGGTCTCATTAAGAACACTACTGGAGTAACTGTCACTCTCTAAGATTATGTAACAGTCAGATGGTAACAAACATTCATGAATACTTTCTTTGCCAACGAATATGCATTTTATTCCGTTATCAATGTTAGGTTTGTCTGTAATATACTGCCATAAGATCCTTATACAAAGAATACCATAATACTGAAAGACAAATTATAGATACCAACAAGGTAGAAAGTAGTGTATGAATACTTTTTTTACTAACTATACATACACACGTCAAAACAGACAACAACGCCACCATTGCTTTTTAATCTTTCCTTGCGCATCATACACTCCGTCTTAAAACAATATTCTTCACACGCTAATCTAAATCTCTTGACTAAACAATGTCCTTCATTCGGACAGTGAGTTTCTTTCATCTTTCACGATGATAGTTGATTGACAGTTACGTTTCTGTGATGTTGCATAGAGAAACGTAACCAAGGATGGTGGTAGATGGATGTCCGATACTACCCACTCTCCCCTATATTTCTTGACATGAGTTGCTCAGCTTCGAGCATAGATATTATTTCCATTCTTCCTCTTTCCTCATCCCCTCCTATGCACATTTGTGATTAAATTTATTTCTTATGACACAAACACAGCTCGCTACTAGCCAAACAACAAGGACAGGGGCCAATAACGTTGAATCAAGCTGTACAAAAAGTTACTAGTAAGAGAAAGCGTGTGTACTATAAAACTGAGCGATTTTTAGAACTGAATGCCTCCAACTCAGTGTTCAGTCTTCGTTCAGAGTATCTAATTCAGTGCTCTATAACCATTCTCAAGCACCTGCAGGCTATTTTGCGAAAGTCTTCAGTGCTGTCAATTGCAGGTCTCTGAAGAGCACCTTCTTGCGTCGCTCGGGCAGTTAATAGGCGGCTAATGTGTTGCCACAACCCTGATTACGTAGTGCTATTACCATAGTGACGACGACCCCACTCAGTGACGTACACAAACACACGTTACTATTAGCACCTGTCATGTTCAAGTTAATTACTTGCACGGTTGTTAAATTTAGTATCGAAGCCATTTTTGGTTTGTTTCGCGTGTTAAATAGTTTTCTAAACCAATGTTTACTGCTACTGTGAATGCTTTAAGGATATAATTAATAAAATATGTTTCATATTTGGAAGCAAAAAATCTATAAAGCACGATAGATTATTTGAATCCCACCTATATAACTATGTATGCATGTAAATAAGGTATGCTGTGTTTCCTAAGGCCGGCAGTATTAATTTCTGACAAAACAAGTCAAAATATAAGAAACGATCAGTAGATGGAGAACTATATATGCTTTGAAAAATGTTGTATCGAAGACTGAGCGAGATGATTAAATATAATTACCAAATAACAGTTGTAATTCCCAACGTTGCCACTACTTTTTCGTAGGCCCTGATTGTTACCATTACTATTACTAACTTTTCGTAACAGCAGCAGTAACAGTAGGGCCTAAATACGATGGTACCGTTGGTTGTAATGTTAGCTAGATTTTCATTCGTTCAATTCAATCCAATTTATTAAGCCATTAAACATACAGTGATAGGTTTCGTCACAAATACTGAAAGGGGAAAAAAACATTTGAAAATACACATATAATTTAAAACAGTAAAGTTTAATTAGAATGAATACACAAAACATTTTGAAACTCTAAAAATTAAGGAAACACTTCACTGTTAATGTATTATTTGTAACTAAATGTAAATAACTTCATTTATTAAAAAAACAAAATTCCTTATGAATTTATGTTAACAAACTCGTCTACAGAGTAGAAAGGATTAATTAAAAGCCAATTATAAAATCTAGTTTTGAAACTATTGGTTGGTAACTTATTATATTGACGGGGAAGCTTATATAATTTCATCCCCATGACAGAAAAATTTGTACTAGTGTTATGTAATCTACAGTATGGAACATTAATTTGTTCACTATTTCTAATTTCATGATCAAGTATATTGACTACTAATGAGTAATAATAATAATAATAATAATAATAATAATAATAATAATAATAATAATAATAAAGGCCGTAAATCCCCAGTGGGGCAAGGCAAGGCCTCCTGCTTGGGCACGGGTGGCTCGAGTCTTGACCATCAGAAGAGCCCACCTGATGGTCTGTTTACATTCCTAGCTTTTTTTTTGTCCACAATTTCACTAGCCCTGGTTGTTGCTGCCGCTCAAACATGGTTGACTGCGTCCTTCCACCGTGTTCTTTGGCTTCCTATCCTGGTCCACAGTCCTCCTAGCTTCAGCTTGAACTCGTCCCCCCATCTGGTTCTCAGTCGTCCACGGTTTCTCCAGCCAATTCTTGGATCCCACAGTGTCGCCGTGTGTGCCCACCTGGTAGGACGCATTCGTACCACGTGTCCTCCCCAGCGCCATTTCATCCTATTAGCTAGTGTGACCACGTCCTCTACGCCGCTTCGTCGTCATACTTCTTCCTTTCTGACTCTGTCCTTCATTCTTATTCCGAGTATTTTCCTTTTCATTCTTCTTTAACACCTTCCTAATTTTAATGCCTGTTTCTTGGTGAGTGACCAGGATTGCGCCCCGTATAGAAGTACAGGTGCAATGCAGCTGTTGAAGATCTGCCTCTTGTTCTGCAATTTCTGGCTCTTGTCCATTAGGATGAAGGACAGACTCCAAAACTTTTTCATGCTGATGACATTCGTCTATCGATTTCTTTATCCATGCTGTTCTGAAATGATATGGTCTGGCCAAGGTAAACGTATTGCGTGACAAATTCGATGTTCGCATTGTTGACGATTATCTTCCCTTCTGCGTCGTTAGTCAATACTTCGGTTTTGCTGGTATTATTAGTAATTGTCTATATTATGTCCAGTGTAAAGGACTAGGTCGTGTATATATATATATATATATATATATATATATATATATATATATATTTCTACTTCAGGACTAGGAGAGATGGCGGTGCACAACTTCTAATCACTAATTGTGGACCAATATGCCTGGGTTAAATCGCAAATCTCTCCGCAGTGCATATGAAAAGAAGGTCTCTGTCATTCATGCCATAATTTTGGGGTGCACAATAGGCCCCAGTATGGCCAACGTGCATAGGGTCGTCCCTAACACGCCCTAGCCACCGTTACATAACCTAACCTGCAATCATTCTTCGTTTGAATGACAATTACATGGATAACGGAAACTAGTGTTGACAATCGGAGCTGCATTTATATTTGAGGGGTTCACAACCAGAGTGGACAAAGTCCATGTGGAATAGTTCTGAGATATTGAGTCTCAAAGTTCCTGGCTCACGCTTAGCAACATTCATCTTCCATAGGAAATGCTGCCCTCTGTGGAGTAACAAATGAATTATGGACTTCGTTTGTTATGGCAATGAAAAAATCTAAATTTTCTGCATCCGGGATTGTATTAATCCAGAAACTGTCCACAGGTGGACTTGATTCGCTCTGGTTGTGAGCCCCTCATTTATATGACTATATCGTATAATGCGTTACCTGTGATCACCACTGTTTCATTGATTAGATTATATTTTTGTTTTATGATGTTTAGCGATATCACATCCTTCTGCTATTTTTCCGCTATATTCAAAATATTACCACTTTTGATATATTTTAAATTTGTAATTTTTTTTTCGATGTGTATCTAAATTCGTGATTATTTTTCATGAGTTGGTTATAGGTATGAAAGATAGAAAAGAACCTGCACCACAAACCGCTTATCGGTGCTGCGCAGAACGTAAGATCGAAGCAAAAATACCGACATTGTATTAAACTTTTCGTTTGAATTATGTCAAGGAATAACCGTTTGAAATTAATGACATTAGACTACATACGGTTCTCGCCGTATAAGCTCAAGACAGAAGTTGGAATAGAAAGTGTGTTCATGAGTTGTCATTTCCTCCGGTTGAGTTCGACTAAGGATTTCTGAAATTCTTTTAGCTTGGTAGAGTTTAATTCCATTTCTAAGGCGTGGGAGTAGAAGAGTGTAGAATGCTTTACTCCCACCTAACATAGGAATTTAATTTTAGATATAAAAACAGCACAATCGGATTTCGGCGAGTAAAGTCTCATGAAAGTAAGAATTTCAGATGATCGGTGTAACGTTAATTAATATCGGGAGAATTTTTTATATGTTATAGGCTTACAAATGAAATTAGTGTGATATTCACCATCCACATTCACTTTCTTAGCAGAATACTTACGACACATTTATCCATTGGTGAAGATAAAAGCACTCAAGGTACTTAGGCAGCTGAAGTCGGTGGTGAATAATGGCAACAGATTCCACAGTACTTGGACAGTAACCACCAGGAACAAGAGGAACATGTAATAATCAATCACATATATCAGAAAAGTGGGGTTCTTTTTTAAGAATTTCCTTATAGGACAGAAGATTTAAATTTGTGGAATAAATACGTAGGATTTTGTGTGAAATGTAGAAGATGAATTGTTTAATGAGTGCTTTACAAATGATGTGATGACGGATTTTGACATTTAGAATACTTTCATTTGTAAAGATCCTAGTTGAGTGCATAGAGTAACAGTTGTTGAATGTATAGAATTGTATCTAAAAGACTTACGAATTATTGTACAGGGTGATCCGTTCTTTTTATGGTGCATGATACAATCAGCTAAATTATGGTATGCGCACCATAATTTATTTATTTATTTAATTATTTATTTATTTGTTTATATGTTTATTCGTTTAATTATTTATTTATTTACGTACTTACATAATTACTCACTCACTCACTCACTCACTAACTCTATTTATTTATTTGTTTATTTATTTATTTGTTTGTTTATTTTTTGTTTACTTATTTGTTTATTTACTTTTATTTATTTATATATTTGTTTATTTGTTTGTTTATTTGTTTATTTATTTGTTTATTTGTTTGTTTCTTTTTTTTTTGTTTATTTGGCCTTCTCTTCCACACTACCAAAAGTAAAATACATAATGAAACAATGACAAAAATAGGAAAGTCATACTTAAATATAAAAATAATTTTCATGCACATTAACAAGCTTACATGGGCTGTAATGAAATATTGACTAAACATGATACATAATTAAGTTATTTTTAATTCATATCCTAGTTCTACTTCATGATAGGTCTAAATGAGAATTTATACACACACAGAATAACCTATAAAAATCGGCTAAGACAATTCAATTTCATGTAAAAGTATGTAATTCTTAATTCTTAATTTAAATTGATTAACCGTTCGGCAATCCCTGACATGACGAGGTAAGGAGCTCCATAGGCGACAAACTGACAAGGTGAAAGAGCCGTTTCGATATGGATAAAATAAAAACACCGTAAAACATTTACTACTGAACTTTGTTTGTTGAAACTTTGTGCAGACAACACTGAAAGACGGGAGATTCCTCAGAGCTCAACATAACTGCCATTGAGCATCCTACACAACTCATAACTGTAGTGCAATTCAGCCCATGTCCGTTGTAACATAATAGGGATAATTTGTTGAAAAGTTGGAGTAATTTTTACTCTCAGATCATGAATGTTTATGGGTTTCTGTGAATAGACAATACCTTTAACAAAACCCTACACAAAGAAGTCAGGAGGGGTTAGATCTGGGGAATTTGGGGACCAAACCAAGAGATAGCTCCTTCTCGTACTGGGTTTCGCCTGCGACCTCCTGCATTTTTTTTTAACACAGAACCTGTTTCTACAAATGTTCGATACCACAACATTATCGAATCGTATTTACATTACGCACACCATACTCACATCGAAATTCCCTTTGAACTTTTTAACACTCTCAAATTTAGCATACCAAAGATGGTGCCCGCTGTTGATTAGTAGTAGCCATTTTAATCATCTAAGATTTTCACTTGTACTTTCAGATTAAATAATGTTGATCGAGTTTTGGTCATCGCTTCTATAGATAAAATCTTTTCTAATGTCATTTTCCTCTGCTGCATACTTTTTTCTTATCTCTCTACGATTCGAAAGTATTGAGCAGATACGTGTCATTTTAATAATTGTATTGATTATGTTCCCCATAGGCCTATAGGGTTTCTTTACGTAAGTAAAGCTAAATACCTAGTCTCTAATTAAATGTAGTTGTTCTTGACCTCCAAATTTTAATCAAGTTTTATAATAATAATAATAATAATAATAATAATAATATTAATAATAATAATAATAATAATAATAATAAAATTAATAATAGTTTTGTTTTCCCTGGCAGAGTTAACGCCATCAGGCCTTCTCTTCCACTCAACCAGGATCAAATCACATACACAAAATACATACCGGTATACAAATATTAACTTAAAAATAATAATAAACATAATTAATTAAAAAGAGAGATTGAATACATATACACAACCAATATTAACTTTAAAATAACAATAATGATAATAAAAATAATAATAAAATAGAGACTGAATACATAATCACAAACAGGAAAATACATCTACTATACAGTATTAACTTAAAAAAAAAGAATTAATACATATGAATATTATCTCACAACTAAAGGAAGATAGTAGAATTAGTATGATCAGCACAGTACGTGTTACATTGAGACAATGACAATTACCTAGATATAAGTGTTAATGGAAAAATAAAGCAATGACTGTGTAAAATAATAATAATAATAATAATAATAATAATAATAATAATAATAATAATAGTAGTAGTAATAGTAGTAGTAGTAGTAGTAGCAGTGGCGGTGGTGGTGGTGGTGGTGGTGGTTACTGGCTTTTAAAGAACCCAGAGGTTCATTGCCGCCCTCACATAAGCCCTCCATTGGTCCCTATCCTGAGCAAGATTAATCCATTCTCTATCATCATATCCCACCTCCCTCAAATCCATTTTAATATTATCTTCCCACCTACGTCTCGGCCTCCCTAAAGGTCTTTTTCCCTCCGGTCTCCCAACTAACACTCTATATGCATTTCTGGATTCGCCCATACGTGCTACATGCCCTGCCTATCTCAAACGTCTAGATTTAATGTTCCTAATTATGTCAGGTGAAGAATACAATGCGTGCAGTTCTGTGTTGTGTAACTTTCTCCATTCTCCTGTAACTTCATCCCTCTTAGCCCAAATATTTTCCTAAGCACCTTATTCTCAAACACCCTTAATCTCTGTTCCTCTCTCAAAGTGAGAGTCCAACTTTCACAACCATACAGAACAACCGGTGATATAACTGTTTTATAAATTCTAACTTTCAGATTTTTGGACAGCAGACTGGATGATAAAATTTTCTCAACCGAATAATAACAAGCATTTCCCATATTTATTCTGTGTTTAATTTCCTCCAGAGTATCATTTATATTTGTTACTGTTGCTCCCAGATATTTGAACTTCTCCACCTCTTCAAAAGATAAATTTACAATTTTTATATTTCCATTTCGTACAATATTCTCGTCACGAGACATAATCATATACTTTGTCTTTCCGGGATTTACTTCCAAACCGATCGCTTTACTGCTTCAAGTAAAATTTCCGTGTTTTCCCTAATCGTTTGTGGATTTTCTCCTAACATATTCACGTCATCCGCATAGACAAGCAGCTGATGTAACCCGTTCAATTCCAAACCCTCTCTGTTATCCTGGACTTTCCTAATGGCATACTCTAGAGCAAAGTTAAAAAGTAGGGGTGATAGTGCATCTCCATGCTTTAGCCCACATTGAATTGGAAACGCATCTGATAGAAACTGACCTACACGAACTCTGCTGTACGTATGTTTCACTGAGAAACATTTTAATTAATCGAACTAGTTTCTTGGGAATACCAAATTCAATAAGAATATCATATAAAACTTCTCTCTTAACCGAGTCATATGTCTTTTTGAAATCTATGAATAACTGATGCACTGTACTCTTATACTTATACTTATAGTAGTAGTAATAATAATAAATAAAAATTATGCCTAAAAACTAATTCTTCGCACTTAAAATATATCTAAACAACCTAATTTTAAACAACTGAGGACTAAGACTACCCCTGATTTCGAGCGGCAGCGAATTCCATGAGCGGGCCATGGCTATAGAGAAAGAACTTGAGTACAGAGATGTCTGATGACGTGGTATTGATAGCAACAGATCGTGCTGTGAACGTGTATTACGATTATGATGTGAAGCTAGGAGAGTAAACCGACACATAATTACATTACTAAGGTATAAGAAATAATCTTCAGAGCTGTGCACTGTAACTAATTGAAGCAAGTACTTGACTTCCAATTCCTGCTTGTTCCAGGGCCGGCTTGTGTCGCATGGAGTTACAGACAAAGACCTGCTACTAGTCACGTCAGGGGGTGAGTACAAAGCTATTGAATGCATTATAAAGGGGTCGTAATGGTAATGGCACACACCGGCGCTGGTAGACCGTTAATAGTCTGTTAAGTAACCTCCATTCACTTAATCAAGTTTCGACATAAGAGAATAGTTTCTGATGGTCATGTGCCTGCTCTTGCAGGACTCTGACCTCTGCTATTATTATGTACCCTGGTGAAGCGAAAATCATTTTGTGATTGTTCTTATGAAATTAATAAAATCTTCATCACTTTTGGCTACAGCCTACTTAAATATTTTTGAGGAACCAAGTTACTCCATACAACAATATAAATAGACTGCAAGGAAATGAATATATAAACAGTGGAGCAAAAAAAAAAAAAAAAAAGGCACAAAATTAGAAATACACTATTTTCGGAAACATATAACATTAATTTAGAAAGAGTAGACTTTAACGCTAAGCAGGACTTTTTATTATGTTTTTTGAGCCTCAATTAAAATCTTATGGAGGTCAATATACAGTGAAGCTAAAAATGTGGTTTTTGAAGACAATTTATTACTTCAGAATATGTATGATAAGAACTTTCTTGTGTTAAATTTTAACGTACCTTCTTAACATAATAATAATAATAATAATAATAATAATATAATAATAATAATAATAATAATAATAGCCTAATGTGTCCCTTGAAGGGCAAAGGCCTCCTGTTAGAGGGTAGATCTGGTTCACTAACGCGGTGAGCTCTCAGTGCGTTAGGTTGTGTCTAGTGATTTCTTTGTCTGGTTGGAGTTGATTTCGCTGTCACTTTGATTAATTTGATTTCACTAACACTTTTATTATATTGAATGCACTTTCACTGAGTCAAATGGGATGTTGTTTGTGGCGATCACAGACTCTTCATTTTTCGTTTGTAGTCGACTTCCGATTGTTCTCCATGACCCTGCTTCTTGCTATTCTGGACCATTGCTGACCTGCTTGTGTTGTGTAGAAGTCTGCCCACCTCTTCCTTGGTCTGCCTCTGTGCCGGTCTCCTGTGCGGGTCATGGTGGTCTGAATGTCCATCTTTCGTCTTTCATCCGCGCGATGTGGCCTCCCCACTTTACTTAATTTGTTTGCTCTTTGTGTGACGTTTGTTGTTGATGCCATTTGGGACAGCGAATCATTGGAAATTCTGTCTCTAGTTATTCCCAATATCTTTCGTTCCATTTTAATTTGGCATATTTCTAGCGCATTCATCTGTCTTTTTTGTCGACCATGTTTGAGCATCCATAAAAGTCTTAGATGGCAGGTTTGTAGTACTTCGAATTTGAGTCTTAAAAATGTGATTGTCTTATCCAGAAGTATGAATTTAGGGACTTCAGAAGGATTTCCAAGCTAAGGATATTCTTCTTCTTATTTCTTTTCCAGTCTTGTCTTTAAAGGAAATTAGTTGGCCTGTTTCGATCTATTTTCGGTCATCTTCGGAACTGGTCGTTGTTGGTCTTGGCGCCTCTTGTTTCCTGTGTGGGTGCGTCAAGAAATTAAACTACAACATCGCATACAGAACAAATAACACTCTACAAAAACATCTCAAAACACAAATAACACAAACAAACAAATACAACCACACAGGCGTATACAAACTCAAATGTAAAACCTGCAACAACTTCTACATAGGACAGACAGGCAGATCATTTCAAACACGTTACAAAGAACACATCACAGCCATAACAAAATTACAGAACACCTCCACATATGCAGAACACATCACAAATGCCAACCATACCTACAGAGACATCAACACAGACATGCACATCCAACCAAAACGCCAGAAACTCAACACACTAGAACAATATGAAATATACAGACACACGAAAACCTACCCCAACAATATTCTCAACACACAACTCAATTTCAAAACACATACACTCTTTGACTCTACACTACGAACGCACCCACACAGGAAACAAGAGGCGCCAAGACCAATAACGACCAGTTCCGAAGATGGCCGAAAATAGGTCGAAACATGTTAACAAGTTACGTTAAAATTTAACACAAGAAAGTTTTTATCATACATATTCCGAAGTGATACAGTGTTAAAATTTGTGTAATCAAGATGTAAAATTTATTACTTCAAAATGCAGAAACTGAATGTTGATAAAACTCATAATAATTAATGGTCTTTCAAATAATCAGAATTAAAAATTATGCTCTATTTGACTGCCATTTTCCCGCACAACCATTTGTAGCTGTCTTATCCATTGTCCAATAGCACTGGATATCTGTCTTTGATCAAGCCGGTCTCAAATTTCAAGAAGGCGTTGTCTTAAATGTTCACTATTACGAATTCTTGTTTTGTAGTAAACTGCCTTTTGCAGTTGACTCCATACAAAATAGTCCATAGGATTAAGATCTCGTTTGAAACTCCAGAGGAAGCCATCAGAGAATCTGAGAAATGCGATCTTTCACGCAATAATCTCTCAGGAAGGATATCATGTCCATATCTTGCTAATCAATCGTTGTACACTTAAAACAAACAATTCTCGCTAAGCGTACTTCCTTACAATTAGAAGGACAGATAAATTATCATATTGGTGCAAATGTTTAATGAAAATATTGTCTTGGTTTCTTAAGCGACCCATTATTCTCAAAATGAGAACTCAAAACTGAAGAAAACAAATGATGATAGCACAACAAACGGCTTGGCCTGCTGAACTCGTAAGACCATAATATGGACTTACTTAGGTCTATAACCCGATAATGTGATCTGTTCACTTTGGGTACAATACTACAGTAGTGGCAAGAACAAAACCGGACCGACGGAATAATCGAAGTCCCCGAAATGAGCCACTGTGCATGCCACGCCCGCATTCACAAGATAGCGAGTAATCTATTGAAATTGTTGTAGTTTCGACTGCTGACGTAGCCCATTTCGAAAGCCATTAGAATATAAGCTGGTAAAATTCATGTTCTGGGAATAATAAGTTAATTAACTAGTAAAATATCGCTGCAATCGAAAAGTATTGGGAATAAATTTGAATAAGGAACAAAAAAAAGTTTCCTTCCCAGGCAGGATTCAAACTACGAAAGTCTTAGTTACCAGTCTATCGTGCTGTCACTGTGAACAAGGCTCTGAGATCAGCTACAAGGGTCGGTCCGGTTTGTTTTTGCCACTATTGTACATTTAATTCATTATGATGAACAGAGTTTGTCTATGCCTATAGCCTGAATGTGTTGCAATCTACTGCTTAAATATTTAAAACGAGGACACTGTCCACTCATACTTCTTTTATGACTACTTCCACGGTTGACACGTCACCAATTTAATCGCCATATGAGATATGTATTTGAAAAGTGCACATATTACTTATTTCTTTCAAACAGTATACAATGTTAGTACTTACGATTGTAAACGATTTAGACCACAAAAGACAGCAAAAATCTCTTCTATTAACAAAGGAAATCGGATGCTATATTCACTCACAAATTCAAAGCTATAGATCTCACAACTCAAGTAGTTTCGAAAAAAATCCTCTCTCGTCACTGCAACAGCCAGTGAATAAAATCTATGTTATACAGAGTGATTTATACAGAACTGACACATTTCTTTCTTTAATTATTCCGTTGTAAATTCATTCAATAACCCAATTTTAGCACCAAATTAAGCAGAATGTTCTGGAGTTTCGATTCCTTGTCACTAGATGCGCAGATGTTTATGTTTTAGTCCTATTGTTGGCAGCCTAAAGCCATATAGGGTTACGGTTGTTCATCAGCTACAGGAACCAGATAAGGATTAAAGATTGAATTATTGTCGTTGGTTTCAGACGTTCATTGTGCAAAATCCTGCCATATTGTCCATTACATGGTTCACAGATGAAGCATGGTTCCATTTATCCGGTTATGTGAACTCACAGAACTCACGCCATTGGGCCATCGAAAATCCACATGTCATCCATGAAGCACCTATGCACCCGGTTAAAATCGGAGTTTGGTGCGCAATATCTGCACAGAGAATAGTGGGGCCAATTTTTTTTTAACCAGACTGTGAACACTGCAGAGTACAGACTGATTTTCATGGAGTTTGTTGAGCAACTGGACGATGTAGAGCTGAGTCAAGGATATTTTCAGCAAGATGGCGCTACATGCCATACATCAAATGAATCCATGGAACTAATTGCAAGTTTCTTTGACGACCGAATAATTTCCAGGAACCTGTGGCCACCGAGATCTGCGGATTTGACAACGCCGGACTTCTTTCTATGGGGTTACTTAAAAGACAGGGTTTACGCCACACGTCCCCAGACATTGGACGATCTGAAGCACAACATCACACAGGAGATTCAAGCTATTGACAACAGAGTCCTCCAACGAGTGGCCAGTAACATGGAACGACGTGTTGAGTTGTGCCTTATGCAGGATGGAGGACATTTTCAACATTTGCTATAGAGGTAAATAATCTCCCAAAATTCATCTACATTTTAGGTATAAAAGTTTGTCGCTAGCACAATTCGTTTTGAAACAATTAATGAAAGAAATGTGTCAGTTCTATATAAATCACTCTGTAGTACATCATCTGTCATTTGTACGATACCAACCGAATTTCATTTGTCGCTGTTATAATTTCGTGGTAAACTGAAAGAAAAAACTATATATATCACGAAATTAGCAGAGTCACGAAATTAACTGAGTTTATCCTACGCATTTACATTTGCTATAAATTTAAATGAATATGCATTTATTATCATCGGCAGTTGTGTACTTTCCAAGTTAGTTATTCGAATCCTCCTAGGAAGCATTATTAAAGTACATTTATATGTCTAGCACGGTATTCGATGGATGCAAAGCTTGAATATGTATTCAAATCCTTCACAGATTAAAAGCCACTAAAATTTTAAAATAGAATACTTATCTTCGACAAAAATTGTTTTCAGTGAACTATATGTGGTCCTTGTGATATGCACAAAAGTTTCAGAGGTATCCAATTAAATTTTATTGGTCGAACAAAGCGTACACTCCTTACTGCATGACTAATTCCATATAATGAAGAATACAATGAGAGTTTTACCGTTAGATATGCGGAAAACGAATTCAGCATATTAAGTTTTAAATCCTTAGAAAGTTTGTAAAATGTCTACAAGTGGATCCATCAAGGGCTCTTATTTTTTGTAATACACTGCTATTGTAGGACTTCTGACTAGTATAAGGTCCAATTAAATAAGGTCTATAATGAGGGAGTGAGGAATACAATGTAATTAGGAAGTTGGGTATATAATTAGAGATTTGAGTTTTGTGATCAATGTAATGGCGGACACTTCGACCTCTTATTGTTAAAAACTGTACAGTAAATTTGAAGAAATGTTATTTATATAACAAGTGGATAAGATTCCAGGATGATTGGTCGACTACAGTTATGTCCATTTTTTAAAAAAAATGTCCATAATCACTTTCGGTCATACTAATAAAAACTCTATATACAGACGTTTAACTGTGTTATACTTATACAATGAGTAGCTCGTTTATATGTCGTGTGTAAATTCCTTACTAATAATCACTACATACGTCGTGTATAAGAGTATAACTGTTACACAGCTACGTCATAGTTTCGTCATTATTTCGTTCCGAAAAGTAATAGAATATCTGAGGTTCTCTATTACATCCAGTAGAGCGCTCTAGTGAGGCGTGTTAAGTATCGATAGTACAACTGGCTCTAATCGATGACCACACTATATTTTGGTCAAAGAGTACAAGCTACAGCAATATTATTTTGTGCTCTTTGGTTTGTTCGTCTGTGGTTAGAAGGCAACCATCATAATAAAATGATAGTCGATACGAACAGCTGTTAGAGGGCGGCCATTTTTTCTCATTATACAACGCTTAAACAAGGGGTTTCGTGTATATAACTACTGCAAAGCAATTCCCATTGTACAGTTACAGACTGTTTATACGTCCATCGCTTCTGAATGGTTTATTAATAAAGTTTCTGTCTCAACTCTGCATACGTCTCATATAAAATCTATACACTGTTCATTAGTAAGACTGTAAATGTCCACAAGCATTTTATCCACTGAACATAACGTCCATAGACATGTAATCCACAAACAAATATGTTCACAATAAATTTTGTTCATATACATTATACAGGTTGTATCATGAGGTTTCTCCCCGGCTTATGGAGGTGATTCCTGGTGTTATTTGGAACCAAAAATGCAAATACAGTAATGTGGTGACATTCATAATTAAAGAGTTACAATAGACTTTCGAATCACGCCATGGTGTAAGTAGCGCTAGACATGTTTGCGCAGGACTAACGATGTGTGGGGGAAGATTTAAAGTTTCAAGCTTCCAAGGTATGGAGAGTTCTTCATGAGAACTGATTGTATCCTTTTCATGTGCAAAAAGTGCAGCATTTAGAACCACATGATCATGCCAACCGTTTGCCTGCCAGATCCCCAGATTTAATACCCTAGATTACTGCATCTGGGGGTGGATGAAGGACATCGTGTACCAGATTAGGGTGGAAACACGAGAAGAGTTGATTCAACGCATTCTCGATGCCGCAGCGACAATAAAGAACGAACATGTGAAGTTATGAAATGCTACACGCGCGGTTCACACCCGTGCGAATCTTTGCCTTCAGATGCAGGGAGGAAATTTTGAACATTTGCTTTAAATCTACTCTACATACAAGAGACTGGTACAAAATGAAGCACTTGTTTGTATTCTAACTATGATTTCCATTTTTGTCAGTGACATCCTCAAATAAAAAAAGTTTTTTCTGATTTTTTCAAATTGCCGTAACTCCTTAATTATGGTTGTCACCCCATTACTGTATTTACATTTTTGTTCCAAATAACACCAGGAATCACCTCCATAAACCGAGGGAAAACCTCGTGATACACCCTTTATACAATGACTTTTACTGTTAATTATAATGTCCATAATACATTTTACATCACTAGATGTGATGGTGTAGAGCAATCAGAATTAGATTTATCATTATACATAGAAAGGACCTTCGTACGAGGGGTACCTGTCAGAGGTAGAAGACGAGAGGTGCCGCCTTGCTTTCCTCCGCAAGTCTGGAATGTTTATAACTTAGTCTTTAATGGGACTGAAATGACAACATACAATAGAAGGATGGCACTCCAAATAAAAAAAATTTATAGTAACACACATGCTAACATATGGAAGTTCATCGAAAACTTGCAGAAGGATCAAAATTACAATCAGTTATTAATAAATCAATTAATGGCAGATCATATGTCATCCCATAAAGTAGTCCTATGTTTTAAATTCAAGACACGTTGTGGAAATGGTGCGGAATTACCAAGTATATAGGGAAAACGGTGCCGTCGACAGATATCTTAGAAGCACTAGTTATCGGCTGAAACGTATGCAGAAGAACTTCCTTATGATGAAAACGATAATGAAGCAAATTAATGGTATTTTTATAATTGAATAAACATATGTTACAATTACAGTTATTACATAATATTAAAATTCTAAAATAATGTACATCTGGTTGACTGTATTATTTCCATCATATTAAAAGCAGACTGATGATTTTTTAAATTGGTTATTACTTCAGATTTGTGGATCTCTTAAATTATGGACAAACAATGTGTGGACACAACTACAAATGGACCTGTAATGTAGTGGATTTTAAATAACTGGACCTATAAATTAATGTACTTTAATGTAAAGGACAGAAGAAACTGGACATTTGGACTGTGGACATAAAAAAATGGAAATTTTGTCTGTGGACATATCCGTGAATCATGGATAATCTTGATGATTATGGCATGAGTGAATATTTGTTGCACGAACGAGAGTGAGCGACAATTCTCACGAGTGTCATAATAAGATTATCCACGAGTTGGATACAACACTTTATGGCATCTTAGCGTTACATATTGTTGGAAACAAAATTATGAATGAAATTCAATTCGGGATCCATAGCAGACAAAGTTTCTTCATATGTTCGTGTCGATTAGTTGCGCCTGGCCTTGGCATTGAGTAAAGAGTGATGGATGACCTTGCAGGTTATGTTACAAATGTTCCTTTATTTTGTTAATATAGTTCCTCTGAACCACAGAACTGTTTTATGTGATATTATAAAAGTGATACAAAATTTGAATAATTTTGAATAATTTTAAGGAAAAATTGTTCCGGGGCCGGGTATCGATCCCGGGACCTCTGGTTGAACGTACCAGCGCTCTACTACTGAGCTACCCGGGAACTCCACCCGACACCGTCTCAACTTTTCCCTTTATATCCACACAACTCGCGTGGGCTGACGAAACGCCAGAGACCCACATCGAGTGCACACAATCTCTGTGTGACTTGGAATTGTGGTTTTCTGTTAACGTACACAGTGACGTATATATTATGCAAATCTAGTCTTTCAGGTAAAGCTTCCTGTAAAGCAGATTTGAATAATTTTAAGGGAAAAAAAATTGTTCTGGTACGTTCAACCAGAGGTCCCGGGATCGATACCCGGCCCCGGAACAATTTTTCCCTTAAAATTATTCAAATCTGCTTTACAGGGAGCTTTACCTGAAAGACTAGATTTGCATAATGATATAAAATTGTTAAAATATAAATGATACGTTACCTTCTGTCCTGCATTTCATTTCTTGTTACGTCCAGCGTGGAAGTTATAACCAAGATAGCAAGTGTTCTGGTATTCCGTCATACCAAATACGTCATTGATTTTATCGGCACGCGTGCTATAATAAGCTAATTACGCACGATTTTCGATGTAGTAACAACCTGTTTATAATGATAGGCTAACATAAAAGTTATTTTCACCTCTATTGTCTTGTATTATTTAGACGTCCTGCTGGTAGGACCCCATAATACTAGAAAATATTTTCAAATCATGCTATATTTTTCCTCTTTAATTCTGGTCACCACGACACCACCGATTGCGTATCCTTCAGGTTACGCAATGACGATCTTGGCGTTTCGTACCTCCAAAATGACTCGTAGAGGACACCATTTTATTTCCCTTAAAATGATCGTCTAGATTAAACTTATCGTTACTAAACATATTCTATGCTTAATTATAAAATATTCTGTATGTCATACTCATATCTAATGGTATTACTTACAACGTAGGGTATTATATTTCGCATATGAATTATTGCAACGTACGAATTAAGCATGTTATCATATTATACAGATCATATTACATCATATTATAATTCATAAAACCATATCATATATCTCATTATTAAGAAATTTAATCCGAAGCAATATCTGCAGATAACTATAAATGTGACAAACACCCAATCATATAAAATCGCTACACTTGGCAATATTGTACGAGTTAACTAGATATAAAACTCTTCAGCCTCACTTCCTGAACAACACGAAAGTGTACGGTTCAAGGAAAAAGGAAATATCAAATGTCATTCTACTCCGATAACAAGATAATTATGTGACACCAACTAATGATATCAGTGTCATTTTATAGTTCGTAGGATACAATGTAGAAGTATTCAAAAGAGCAAATACAGTATGTATTTGGTACCGTATTTGAAAATGCACTGCTCTTTAAAAATCTCTGAACTTCTTACACAAAGTTTCACGTGTAAAATTGAATTAGAGGTTCATTGAAAGAGAAACATGTTTGTTTACACAATAATCAATTGATGAAATATTAATATAGACTAATAATGTTTTTGTAGTAAAATTAATCTTCCTGTCATGTTTATTTACCATTGTACGAGTATTGTATTTCTATTCTTAATATCATTTTGTTATCATGTTATCGTGTCAGTTACACACAGGCCTAAATGAGGAGTGTCTAAATTTTGTTTGTATAATGTCAATCAAATTATTTATTATGTTGTGATTAATATATTATTTAATTAGATCAGAAAGAAAGATATAATAATAAATGTGATGTACATTTACAAGCTATCAAAGCAACAGGAGGAAACGTGGATCTAAGAAGAGAGGGTTACGAACTCATGCAAAAATTACGACAAAACATGCAGTTTCACAATGTCTATCACAAGCTTTAAAATAGCCATTCGAAGTCATCGAGTCATCCATATTCCCAATACTCTCATACGGACGCCAGACGTGGTTGTTAGTATGTAAACTCAAACAATCCATTCAAGTATGTCAAAGGAAAATGCAGGATGACTTATCGTTGAATGTAAGTGCACATTTACTATATGTTACATTTTTTTTTATTCAGACCATTGGCTCAACAGGTTTTAAACGTAAACAGACGACGTCAACATGCTACTGTATCTCCGTACAGTCAGAAGGAAAAGAAAAGTAACGTACTGTAGTACATACCTTGCAAGGTTCAGTCCTCGTCATCATTGATGCAATTACCAGCGTTGCAATAAACGACGATATATTCTCGTAAGTTGTCGAAGCTGAATCGTCTTCGCCTACCGCTTAAACAGTTTATGTATCGAGAGAATTTCTGAAGAAAACCTCTAAAATGGGGATCACTCAATTTTTTAAGAGGAATATTTGTACTGAGCATCATGTTGCACTTGTCGTTAGACCCGCACAACTAAATGCTGCTGATGATGATGATGATGATGATGGGTCATCAGATTTCATTTCAACGCATTTCCTGTGCGATGTACTGTTGCAATGTTTCTCTATAGCCTGAGTTGTTCTGATTTTTATTTCAATTTTACATACATTACACACGATATTGTCTTCGTTAATACATAAAATGCCACTCTCATACTTCTTAATTGCATTTCGTATCTCTGAGTGAATTTAATGTTTTGCCATTATGACTGGCTCAGCACAACATATTCAACGCGTACTATATACTTGAGCAGGATAACACAACTGCACACATTGCGTTGCAATGTTACTATGAACAGATCGGGGTTCATTCGTTTTGTACGCTGCTGTACTCGACAGGTACACAAAAGTCAGACGGCACGGCACGTGCCATATACTCTGATACGAAACAACTTCACTTTTCCTTAAGTCATCCCGCATCCATTGTATACTTATAACCGTTTGTATAGGTAAGAGCTGATAACAATTTAGGACCAATGGCATCATTAGTTTACAGAAAGTTGTACCTATGTGACTATTACACTTTTATTACGTCACATTACTTTTTACCAATAAAACTGTACGAAAGGACGTCTTTCAACCAATCATGGCTGCTTATCGTACAATTTTATCGCGTCCCTAGCATTTGTTTAATTTTATCGCGTCCCTAGCATTTGTTTATTTTTATCACTACCCTAGCATTTGCTTCTTTGTTTGCCAACATTTCAAACTGCACTGGTCTGGATGTCAAAAAACAGAAAATTACAAACCACTCCAGTCGATGCACAGCACTTTCAAATATGACTTGCATTGGCATTCAAGAACAAGAATTAATAAAGATCACTGGTCATACATGAAGAGCACCATTCGGAAATCCTGAATAAGTTGAGGGATACACCATGTACATCAACGAGTTCACTTCTTTTACGCACACGTCCAATATAATATCAACTGAATCACCAACCACTAAAACATTCAAATTTTAACATTGTACTTTCAATAATTGTTTCTTTTAAAGTTATTCATGTTTATTTTTTATTTCATCATCGTTAATTAAAACGTTTTTGTTTATTTCGTCACCCCTAATTAAAACTTTTCTAACACTTGTTTATATTATTTAGGTTATGTTTGTTATAGCTTCTGCTATATGATATTATGGATAGTCACGTATCAGAGATTGTTTAATACTAAGATTTATTGAAAATCATCTGTCAAGTGACGTTGATTACTGGGATCCGGATGATTGAAGTGGAATGCAAATGTTTTAATAAAAATGAAACTGAATCAACAAGCCTTCTTCACTAGTAACCGTCCACAGAGTTCAATGAAGATTCCATAGTTGGCATAACTGATAACAAGAAAACAATGTTAAAACACTACTGCCATCTAGCGTAATTTTGAGATGGTACAATAATACATTTGAAGACAGTTGTATTTTCGTAAGCCAATTAAAATTTTATTGTATTGGAGTACTTTGTTACTTCTAATCTTTATATAGTTTATTCTAATCGTGTAATAGTCAATTAAATCCCACTCGAGTTTTGATTTTCTCTACATAAATCAAAACCTCTAGTGAGATTACTGTTGCAGCGGTGCGCTTAATTTTACTTTGTATAGTTGGTAAAAGTATTAAGTAAACAATCATACAAAAATATAGTTTTACTCTGCCGTCGAAAGGTATGATAGGGTCGACTGTCTCTTTGGTGAGGTGGTACAAAGGAAACACTTCTTGTAAAACATTAGCACTCTCCGTCATCATTTATTAATAACACTTTCGAAAGATGGAAATGAACCAAGGTCTCCAGTAAAGTACAATCACTGATCATTCACCAACACCTCGACACTGGCTTGGCACTAAAGGTCGCTAAACTGGCATTCGTCATTACACAAACTAGTAACGCCATCTGTACTCATAGTTTGTAATTATTAGTAGCTTGCTAGACAAGTCCCAACTTGTCTGATATAGTAGAAATCACTATTACACAACCAAACACAACCATTGTAAAACCCTTGACGAATGCCAGCTTATTCTTTCATACTCCATATGAAATCAAACTCCTACTATGAATCATAATAAACTTAACTTTACTAACATTTAAAACCATGTATAGCTTCCTGGTATGCCAGTCTCGAAACCAACTCAACAATGGTCTCTCTTCGACACTCATACCTCTATATACACACAGCATACATCACCGCAGCTCGGTTACGTTTCCGCTTGTAGTAAGTCACGAACCCCCCAGACTACAGCACTCCACGTTCCTCCCGAACTGGGTTATCCGTGATCCCCTCACGGATAAATCGTAACACCAACACACAGATCTCCCAGCTGTGGTCGAACCTTCCTCAACGAGTCGCTGCCCAAGACTGCCCTGTATGGAAATGCTCCCCCAGAAAAACCGACGCTAATAAATAATTAATGCAAACATGGCCAATCACATTCAAATGCCAAGACACGTGATAACTAAATTCGCTCCTTATACGTGAGGAATGAGAGAGCAATAATGGCGGAAATAAAACAAGCTATCTAAAGGAGAAATAAAGACTAAAATGGAGAAGAGAAGCCGCCTATGAAAGGTGAGGGTAACTAATAATAAAAAGAAAATAACAAGAACAGAAAAGAAAGAAAGAAAAGGAAAAGAAGGAAATGAACATAGTGTGCCGAAACTAAAACGGCACACTGCTGATAATACGTTTCAGCGTATTTTCGATTTGTTGCACCAATTAAACAAATTATTTAGGACAGATGAATAATCTAAAATAAGTGAACTGTATGTCATTTAGTTACCTTGTAACCCCTATCAGGCGCGTCCCTCAGGTGGCGGATGAGTAAGTTGTCTGAATTCCCCACTTATGCTAGTGATACTCCATGAAGCTTATTGCAGATCATTTATCTATGTATCTATCTATGGATTTCTACCCGTCACTGCTGGAACATTCTGTAGGACTGTCATGTCTTTCTATCATCACGATGCTGAATGTTCTCATAACAACACAAAGCATCGTGTTGATAGCAGTAAAGCTCCATGTCAAAGGAGGAATTACACCCCGAGCTTCATAGTCGCGCTTTAGCAGGTCATACATCATTGTCGACATTCGACTACCTCAAAAGAATGGGGGAGTATAATTTTTATTTCAATACATTATCCGGTTGGGCAAGTATTATAGTCAATATTATAACAGTATATTCTGTTTTATTAATTTACAAATTATCCTATATTCTTCGCATTTGTCGTTGTGTGTTAAGGGGGCCTTCTATGTATTATATCAGCCATGTTAAATTCACGAAATTTATGCACCTTTTTCTCACGACCTGCTTCAGCTAGAAGGATGAAACTTTGTACAGAACTTGATATGGCTATTCGTTCTATTATTGGTTTTTATTAGGCTGGTAATTTAAATACAAAAAATATTTTATATAGGTATCATTAAGGGAAGCGACACGAAGCGAAGAAATATTGTGGTGGGGAATAGTAATGAGGAAATTCCACTACGACAAATAAATTAATGAATAAACCCATACGAATTAGACACTCTATTTAAAATTGCCAAAAATGCTTTAAATGATTTACCAACACCATCCAACATCAGACCATGATGAAATTTTGGTTCATTATTAGGTTATTCACGCGAAAACTTATTAATGTTTTGCATTGATTTCCTTTAAACTTATTAATTTTAAATAGTGTCACTCTTGCATTTTGAATATAATTACTTAAGTAGTTTACTTACTGGATTTTAAGGATCCCGGAAGTTCATTGCCGCCCTCACATGAGCCCGCCATTGATCCCTATCCTGAGAAAGATTAATCCAGTCTCTATCATCATATCCCACCTCCCTCAAATCCATTTTGATATTATCTTCCCATCTACTACTCGGCCTCTCCAAAGGTATTTTTCCCTCCGGCCTCCCAACTAACACTCTACATGCATTTCTGGATTCGCCCATACGTGCTACACGCCCTGCCCATCTCAAACGTCTGGATTTTATGTTCCTAATTATGTCAGGTGAAGAATACAATACGTGCAATTGTGTTGTGTAACTTTCTCCATTTCCCTATAACTCCACCCCTCTTAGCCCCAAATATTTTCCTAAGGACATTATTCTCAAGCACTCTTAAACTATGTTCCTCTGTCAAAGTGAGAGTCCAAGTTTCACAACCATAAAGAACAACCGGTAATATAACTGTTTTATAAATTCTAACTTTCAGATTTTTGACAGCAGACTGGACGAAAAAACTTCTCAACCGAATAATAACAGGCTTTTCCCATATTTATTCCGTGTTTAATTTCCTCCCGAGTATCATTTATATTTGTTAGTATTGCTCCCAGGTATTTGAATTTTTCCACCTTTTCAAAAGATCAATTTCCAATTTTTTTGTATTTCCATTTCGTACTATATTCTCGTCACGAGACATAATCATATACTTTATCTTTTCGGGATTTACTTCCAAACCTGTCTCTTTACTTGCTTCACTTAAGTAGTTTAATATAGTAAAATCACAGTCTAGTATATACAGTCGCGAAGTTTAATACGTAGTAAATATGCAAACATTACATAGTTGCTCACCACTAGGATCACTAATATCGCCTCATTACAGGCAATGCAAAATAGAACCGTCACAGTCTATTGTTTCTAGCACCCTCAAAACTCAAGCTTCGTGATTGTATATAGTTTAGTAGACTGTGATAAAATATTGATTTGTGGTGTCAGTGATATAAATTATTTATGTTGTATATATCTATTGAGTAAAGCCTATTCATTTTTATAGTTGTGAAGTCGTTATTTCATGGCATAAATTTGTAAGAAAGGCTTATTATCACGTTCAAGAATGTCTTGAATATCTGTTCTACATGACCTTTCCCAAAAGAACTGCAGTGAAATGATTGAAATAGTTTTTTCTAAATAAAATAATTTTCTCTGGCATTTGCATTAACTGATCTATCACTTTAAAAAGGTTTATCTACATTCTTAAAATTATTATCGGAAGTTTGTTTATGCCGTTTGAAATTGGATGGATTCTACTTTGTATATCCAATGAGAACATCGTAATGCTGTTCAAGTTCCTCCTTCCCGTAATGCGGTGCATGTAGGCCTATAACAACTTATTTCTTATATAGATAGAGGGAGAATACGTTTACAGACGCAAGAATGTAAAGATGCACGGAATTGTAACGTTATTTTCACATTTCATCTACTTACACTAAGAAGAAGAAAATGCGTATAGCTCCTCTGAAAGCAATTTCACACGTTCTGTGATGTGCGACTGAAAGCCAAACGACATTATTTCGTCCGTAATCCTAAAACACGAAATAAGGGTTGTATTACAGTGAAAGTAAATTTTTTATCACCTCCAGTAAAAGTACAGACGACACTTTATTGAACATGAAACCTTTCTCAGTTAAAAGAAATTCTGGTTCTAATTTAATGACATTATCTGAACCTACTGGGGAAACTTTATTACACATTATTAACCATTTTGATGCATTAAAATATAGTACAACTCCGAGAAAAATCCTTTAAAATTGTAGTAATTGTTACTTTGGGCTATGTACTTGCTAAACCTTTCTCATTTCAAGGTAATTCTGGTTTTAATTTAATGACAC
Organism: Periplaneta americana; assembly: GCA_025594305.2. Taxonomy (NCBI): domain Eukaryota; kingdom Metazoa; phylum Arthropoda; class Insecta; order Blattodea; family Blattidae; genus Periplaneta; species Periplaneta americana. The sequence goes on along the minus strand of JAJSOF020000005.1, from coordinate 35,714,696 downwards.
TATCTGAACCTGTTGGGAACACTTTATTACACATTTAACCATTGTGATGTAATAAAATATACTACTGCTCCGAGAAAAAATCCTTCAAAATTTTAATACGAGGGGGATCAAGGAAATAATGACCGTCCGCGCATAACCGCCGCGCAGCTGACTCCCCTTCCTTGTTTGAAGGTCAACTGGCTTCCTTAACATGTGTTCTCATAATGTTGTGAGTACTGGTTGCAACAAGTCGCCATTGTGCATTTTGTGTTACTTCAAAATGAACGACGTGATTGATAATCCCGCCGACTGTGAGGAGTGTGATTCGATTTTTGAATGCCCGACATTTGAAACCTGCAGAAATTTACCGGCAATTGAAAGAAGTGTATGGTGATACTGTAATGAATGAAAGAAATGTGAGAAAATGGTGCGAAATGTTCAACAATGGGTGAACAAATGTCCACGATGAAACTCGACCCGGACGCCATCACTCATCACAGAAGACCTGAGGACTAAAGTGAACGACAGAATCTTGCAAGGCAGGCGCACATCACTTGACGAATTGCATATTGCCTTTCCTGACATTTCTCGTTCTTTGCTTGGTGAAATTGTGTCGCAACATCTTGGCTATCACAAAATCTTTGCACGATGGGTTCCACGGCAACTAAGTGACCAACACAAAACTCAGAGAATGGTCTCAGCATTGACATTCTTGATGCGATATCACACAGATGGAGACGGCTTTTTGATCAAATTGTGACTGGTGATGAGACCTGGGTGTCTCACAACACCCCGGAGACCAAGCGCCAATCACGTCAGTGGCATCATCCCTCATCACCCAAGAAACCGAGAAAATTCAAACAGACCCTCTCAACACAAAAAGTCATGGCTACTGTCTTTTGGGATCGCAAAGGTGTTCTTTTGCTGGATTTCATGCCAAAAGGCACTACGATCAATGCAAATCGTTATTGTGAGACTTTACGAAAACTACTGCGAGCCATCCAAAACAAGAGGCGAGGAATGCTTTCGAGAGGAGTTGTGCTTCTTCACGACAACGCCCGCCCGCACATTGCTGCTTCAACTCGAGAATGCTGGATCAATTCGGTTGGGAAATCTTTGATCATCCGCCCTATAGTCCAGACCTTGCTCCAAGCGATTTTCACCTTTTGACTAAGCTGAAAGACTTTCTGGGTGGTATGCGTTTTGGAAGTGATGAAGAGTTGAAGAAGACAGTGAATACCTGGCTTAATGAACTGGCGGCAGAGGAGTATAACACGAGAATGCTAAAGCTAGTGAAGATACGACAAATGTTTAAATGTAGGTGGTGATTATGTAGAGAAGTAAAGGAAGCTTCAGTTATGTAACAGACTTTGTTTTTTTCAAATAAATATTTTTTTTAATTATTACAACAAAACGGTCGTTATTTCCTGGATCCCTCTCGTAATTGTTACGCTGGGCTATGTAAAGGAAGCGCAAAGAAAGCTTGCCCATTTGACTAATGCGGAGAGAAGATATTCGATCCTCGTGCTGCCATGCTCATTACAGGGCCGCTACGAATCACCTAATGCTGATTACAGGGCGCATTCGAAAGCGCGGTCTTGAACTGTTCGTATCGTGGAGTGTTGCTGTGCAGAGCGGGTAGAAGCCAGCGTTTGCGTTACATTTTCTGAGTTTTATCTCTGATATCAGGAGTTTTATGTAGTTCAAAGTGTGTTCGTTAAATAACAGAGTTCTGTATAACATTCTATGTACTTAACAATGTCCCCCGTTTCGCTCTAAATTAGGAAGTGCTAATAAAACCTTTCACAGTCAAACTAGGGAATTATTTATAACGTTCATAAATTTATGAAAAACTAAACAGGCTCCCCTCGTAACATAAGGAGTATATACAGATTAAAATAAACCGACCATAGTACCCTAGTTATCGAAACATTTTAATAAAATCGCATAGTATTAGTGTTTTATTACAACGTCAAATATCAATTATTCCACGATTACATATTTTTATAATATCTTTGTCATTTCATTCAGTGACTTTATGTGTAAAAAAATCGTGCTTCTGTATTTTCAACAATCTTATATTCTTAGTTACTCTGCACAAGGTTTAGGTTACGTTACATATGCTGTGATAAATCTCACTCCAAACATCAAGCCAGCAGACGACTGAGAACTGACGACAGTTTGCCAATCGAATCAAAGCGAGGTCGAATGCACCCGAACGTTTCCGAAAGTTCGCGCAGTTTACCGTGGCAAGCTCTTCTTGCGTCTACTCTACCTGCTAAACCTTTCTCAGTTCATTTAATTTAATGGCACTATCTGAACCTGTTGGGGACTCTTTATTACACATTTAAAATATAGTACAACTCCGAGAAAAATCCTTTACAATTGTAATAAGTGTTATAGTGGGCGAAGTACCTGCTAAATGTGTTTCCTTCGGTTATTACATTTTTACAAGAACCTTCACTTTTTTCTTAGTCAGTAGATATGAATTATATACAGGTGTAACAGTAGTGGCAATTTAAGTGTACTTCAGAATACAATCTTATTCTGCCCAATATAGGTTTATGGAACGGGTTACGATCTTGATATTACCATAATGAAGATTATAATAAATTTTAGGTGAAATACAGTAGAGTAGACTCTTGCTAATGCAGCCTTTTCTTGCATAGAGGGGTGCTGGATTAGTGAAAGTGTCGGATTACTGAGAGTGCTGAAATTGTAATTAATTTAATGTTATAAGCTGCGACAACCACTCCACTTGCACTTATAAAATCGAAACTAAAACGTTTCACACGTGGCCGGCGCGTGTGTACGTAGGCTTACATAATTACTCCTATAAGTAATAAATCATAACACATGACATCGGTGCACATTTCCCAGAAAACTATTACGGTACAAGAGATAGGAAGTACATAGGAGGAGGCCGAATAAATTGAGAGGCTGGATTAGCGAGAGTCTATTGTAGTAGCAGGAGTTACGGTAGATTACAGAAAGAAGGATCAAATACCTTCCTTGTTCACAATTAATTCCACTCATTATCCCTAATTTCTAATTTATTCCATTTTATTGAAAGAATTATTTTGTTTCCTTTTAGTTCTGTACCATATAGAACTAATTTAATAAACAACGACACACAAATCGTACGCATTTGAATAACTTATTGCGAATTCCATTTAAAGCGAAACAGATTATCCTGAAATACTTACTTACAAATGGCTTTTAATGAACTCGCAGGTTCATTGCCGCCCTCACATAAGCCCGTCATTGTTCCTATCCTGCGCAAGATTAATCCACTCTGTATCATCATATCCCACCTGCCTCAAATCCATTTTAATATTATCCTCCCATCTAAGTCTCGGCCTCCCCAAAGGTCTTTTTTCCTCCGGCTTTCCAACTAACACTCTATTTATGCATTTCTTAATTCGCCCATAGGCCTACGTGTTACATGCCCTGCCCATCTCAAACGTCTGGATTTAATGTTCCTAATTATGTCAGGTGAATAATAAAATGCATGCAGTTCTGCGTTGTATAACTTTCTCCATTCTCCTGGTAACTTAATCCCTTTTAGCCCCAAATATTTTCCTAAGAACTTTATTCTCAAACATCCTTAATCTCTGTTCCTCTCTCAAAGTGAGAGTCAAAGTTTCACAACCATACAGAACAACCGGAATATTACGGTTTTATAAATTATAACTTTCATATTTTTTGACAGCAGACTAGATGACAAAAGTTCCCAGCCGAATAATAACAGGCATTTCTCACATTGATTCTGCGTTTAATTTCCTCCCGGTTGTCCTGTAATATTATATATATATGTATATTTGTGCATTATATTGAAGTATTATTACTCAAGTTACGGTGTTTATTAATACTTTTTCTTGTTATTCTTGAAGACTTCCATAATGAAAAGCCTCTTAAATAGCTAAAGAAGATAATGAACTACCTACTACACATTACGTATAGACCCACATTATAATACACACACATACACACACTTGTTTCATGAATTTGGTTGCAATTGTGGTACATGGCTCTAAGGGAGAGGCGAAATTCAGTTTGAAGATAAAACGCATCGGGTTTCATAGAGATAACTTTAATCGGCGTTGTTTGAATCTGGAGAAATGGATGAAGAGCATAGGACAGATGGGGAAGGGCTCTCAGGAATTTGTTCGGTTAGAAGTGTTAATATTGAATGGTACTTCGCATCTAACATTAAGAGTAGAATAATATTATATCCTATAATATGTTTTTGTTTCCTTTCAAGTCTAGCATATATTTCATTTTGTTAGTTGATATAACTATCGTTAATCGTGTCTGTAGTATCTTGGGGTTGAAATCTATTCTTCGGTTTTGTATTCATTTCATCCCACTTTCGGGAGTTGTATGTACAAGAGATCGATTGCTTGCAATATGGAAGTACTTCCGTCCATCATCTCTGTGCATGTACTATAGGCCACAAGAATTTAATAACGCCTGACCCGGCTGTTGGTTTCTGACAATAGGAATCTACAAATATATGTGATCTCGGGAATACATGATGAGAGTTTTCATTTTGTTTCAGGTTTTGTATGACAACTTCAGTTTTCTCCTTACATTCACAGTCCATCCTCGCTTTAACTTCATAGTATAGCATAATCAACTCACCGTTTGCAAATAGCTTGTGCAGTTGCTTAAAATGGTCGAGTCGAAATTAGTCTCTTTCTATTGTTCAGAAAGAAGACTTGGCGTCCGTCCTGGTTTCGAAATCATCCTTGTTCGTATATTGAGTACCCTGGTTTCCTTTGAACCCCAGTGTAGAGGGTTTGTTTTCTATAGAGGACAATGGAATTTCAGGAAGAAAATAATCAGAATACTTCCTCCTTATTTTCAACAACATTGTCAAATTGTTACCAACATATAAGAATACATCTACATGTCCATTCATTTAATGAAATAAAAAATTGTCAACGTACTTAAATTTACTCTTTCCAAATTTTATTTATTTACTTAATTCTTTATTTATTAATTTAATTATTTATTTGTTTGCTTGTTTGTTTGTTTGTTCGTTTTCTTGCCTGGTTGCTTGTTTATTTATTTATTTATTTACTTAATTATTTATTTATATAACAGGGCAAAGTCCCAATTACAATAGACAGTACAAATATTTGCTTTAACCTATAAACCAAGATAATACAGAGACCAGGGAAGATGATATCAGTGGAAGAATCAAGGTCATATATTCCCTAGATTATTGTCACGTTACAAATCCAAAATTATATTTAGGTCATAAACCAAGAGGATACAGAGAACTGGGAAGATCAAGATATCTGTGGAAGAATCAAGGTCATATTCCCTAGATTATTGTCACGTTACAAATCCAAAATTATCTTTAGCCCATAAACCAAGAGGATACAGAGAACTGGGAAGATCAAGATATCTGTGGAAGAATCAAGGTCATATTCCCTAGATTATTGTCACATTACAAATCCAAAATTATCTTTAGCCCATAAACAAAGATGATACAGAGACGTGGGAAGATCAAGATATCTGTGGAAGAATCAAGGTCATACTCCCTAGATTATCGTCACGTTACAAAACCAAAATTGTCTTTAGCTCATAAACCATGTGGATACAGAGACCTGGGAAGATCAAGATATCTGTGGAAGAGTCAAGGTCATATTCCCTAGATTTTCGTCACAAATCGCAGTTTCTAAAATGGGAAAGTTCATGATGAAGAATGAAAGGAGGTATGAACATGTATTAGGTCGTAAGAACTTTTATTGCTTGGTAGATTGTTTCTGATGTGAAGTAATATGAACTTTCAGAAACGGTAGCATTTCTTATTTGGATGTAGACGCAGTTGAATGTTTTGAAACTGAATTGAACAATCTGTAAGGGATTTAAATAGCTGTAGGAATTAATTAATACGTGTTCAAAATATTAATCAAATAAAATACTTGAAATATTTTAAGTTGTGGACATATTATGACCAAATATCTTTACATCATTACGCACTGTAATGTATTGTGTCTAAAGCCTGTAGAAATTAAGGTGAACTATTACTTCGCAGGATGGAAATAGTTTCGTATATGATGTAGATTAAGTTATAATCTTTCCGTTTATTTAAAGTCTTGAGTACAAGTTCTGATGTCTCCAGTGGGAACTCCATATGTTTTAAAATCCTTTAATGCAAGGGTTTTACGTGCTCAGATCGTCTGCTTGTGATTGGAGTTACTCAATTACGAACGTGGGAAGACTTGCAGCTGCTTTCTATTATATTTCTTTTCTTATTTGAACTTCAAAATCCATGTCTGTGGGCAAGTACCTCTGTCAAAAGTTTTCCCTCCTGGGAACTGAATCAATTGGAAGTTCGTTTCAAATACAGTCTTAAGTGCTGCGATATGTTGTAGTCTATCACATTTTTATCGTCATATAGGGTGTCTCTTGATTCTGAACAAGCATTTAAACTTTGTAGAGAGTCAACAAAGGAACAATATGTGACTGTGTAAGAATATCTTGTAACGCTCTTCTTACGGATTGATATAGTATGGATAATGGAAGGAGGTTAGGACACACATATGTGCAATTAGATATTCGTAGGTCCTAATGAACTATCGGAAAATTTCGAAGTGGACTAGAAATGGCGGTATAATTTTGCCTCAAACTCTTTACTTACTTACTTACTTTTGGCTTTTAGAAAACCCGGAGATTCATTGCCGCCCTCACATAAGTCCGCCATCGATCTCTATCCTGAGCAAGTTTAATCCATCTCTACCATCATATCCCACCTCACTCATTCACATCCATTTTAATATTATCATCCCATCCACGTCTCGGTCTCCCCAAAGATCATTTTCCCTCCGGCCTCCCAACTCACACTCTATATATGCATTTCTGGATTCGTTCATACGTGCTACATACTAGAGATGAACAACGATCGAGAAAGCGAGACTAACAGCGCCCGCAAAGCCAATAACCCGCACGACAATATTGTATTACGTCGCGTACTTGACGAAAAGACTACCGAGTCTTCCGAGACTCGATATTGATCACTCCCGAAGTCTCGAAGGAGCCTTGAATCGCCACAGTTGTTTATACCTGACTGACTTTGTGCAACTGTTATATATGTATAAACAATCAAGTAGCCTATTTGAAACATCATCTCTACTTTCAGTGTATAATAATCCGTTTTCCAGCCTTTATTTAATTACTAGGCCCTTATTAAAAGGCTAGCAATTTTCTTTTCATATGTTTAAGATCAAGTGTTCAATCTCAAATAGAAAGATATTAATGTCATATTTATGTTTCTCAGAAATGCAAATTTATTTGAGAATTATTTTTTTTTTTTTATATTTATATAACCATAGGTAATATCATATAATAGAACCAGAACATTTTGATAACTAAGATACTGTTCTGTTTTGTCTTTTTGTCTCATTTAAACATTTATCTTATTTATTTCAATTATGTATGTTATTCAAAGTTGCGACATCTTTCTAAGCCGACCAAATGCTATTTCGAGAATGACGAACGAGACACGAAGCGCAGAGAGAATGACGAGCCGAGACTCGAAAGACAAATGCAGCGAACACAGCGAGCGAGAGCGGCAGTTAGTTTTGTTCATCTCTACTACATGTCCTGCCCATCTCAAAAGTCTGGATTTAATATTTCTAATTGTGTCAGGTGAAGAATATTATCCGTGCAGTTCTGCTGTATGTAACTTTCTCTATTCTCCTGTAACTTTTTCCCACTTAGTCACAAATGTTTTCCTAAGCACCTTATTCTCAAAAACCCTTAATCTCTGTTCCTATCGCAAAATGAGAGTCCAAGTTTCGCAACCATACAGAAAAAACCGGTAATATAACTGTTTTATAAATACTAACTTCCAGGCTTTTTGAGAGCAGACTGTTTGACAAACTCTTTGAAAGGGACAAAATTATCTTTCTAATGCCTTAAATATTATGGGCTAAGATTTGACTTATGGTATGGATAATGGATGGAGGTTTGTTTCATTTTCATAAAAGTTGGCTTGTGTCCTTTCTGTTGTACTTTTCTGTGTAGTTGTTTCGATGTCCTGATTAGCTTGAGAATGAAACGGATTAAGAGATCTAATTCTGTAAGTATATAATGAACTATTGCCATCACAATAATAAAAATAATGATAAAAATAATATAATAATTATCATTATTTTTATTATTATTAAAGTAAACTCCGACTGCTACTTTTGTTGTACATAGTAAGTCTCGGCGACTTTCAATTGAACTGGCCTATTATAATGATTATTACACTTTTACTATGTCATACTAGTTTTGACCAATAAAACATTATGGAACGACGTGTGTCGGCCAATCATGGCTGCATATCCTCAATTTTTATCACCTCCCTGGCATTTGTTTTTATTATCTTCCTAGCACTTCTTTCTTTTTATCACCTCCCTAGCATTTCTTTCTTTGTTTACCAACATTGTACATTCAACAATTGTCTTTTAAAATGATTCATGTTATTTCATTATCCTTAATTAAAATGTTCTATCTTTTACCTTGGTTATATTATTTAGGTTATGTTATAGCTTCTGCTGTATGATATTATGTATAGTCGCGTATCAGAGTTTGTTTACTATATATTGATAATTGAAGTGGAATGCAACTGTTTTAATAAAAATGAAACTGAATCAACAAATTCTTCTTGATTAGTAATCGTCCATAGAGTTGAATAAAGATTGTATATTTGGCACAACTGGTAACAAAGAACAGCTCATCATAGCACACTACTGCTATCTAGCGGAATTTGTAATGATGGGATGTTACAATAATACATTTCCAAGACACTTTAATACATATTTTATTAAATAAATTAATATTTTATTGTATTACAGTGCTTTATTTCTTCTAATCTTTACATACTTTCTTCTTTTCGTGTCGTAGTCAATTAAATCCCACTCGAGTTTTGGTTTCTCTAGATAGATCAAAACCTATCGTGCAAATTATTACTGTAGATAATTTCTAGTTACTCATTAAAATTTAAAATAATTGGATGAATTTTGTAAGCAATTTCTAAAGGATGCAAGAGAATTCTGGTGTTAAGAGAAAGTGCTTAAACGGTGAATTCTTTACGCACGTGAGTTACACATTTACACTCGAGAGGAGTCTGTAAAGTGAATGAGCTAAATAAGTACAGGAATGTTCCATCATTCAAGTGAATTTATCTGACGTTTAAATGTATGTTACACTTGTATGAAACCTCGGAGCAATTTATTACGAACTACTATGCGAAAACAGCACTTCATTTATCACACTTGAACTGGAATGCTGGTCTTTATGATTGTACGGATTTCCCCACTTTTTAGATATGTAACCAACCCTATCTCACATTTCTATTCTCGTAGTAACAGAAGTGGCGTTTTTGCACCCGAGTTCATTAAAAGGGAAGCACGTTCAACTCGGTTCGTTTTTTGTACGTAAAGTCGAAGTTATACATAGTTCCATATTCGTTTTGGTGCTTCACTATTAATTACATTTCAGACATAGAAATATTTAGTGCTTTTGTTTGAGGGATCTTTATATTATTTTCTTGCGTTTTCAATTCACTGTGGGCTAGCGCAAGGAGATGCACTATCACCTTTACTTTTTAACTTCGCTCTAGAGTATGCCATTAGGAAAGTCCAGGATAACAGAGAGGGTTTGGAATTGAACGGGTTACATCAGCTTCTTGTCTATGCAGATGACGTGAATATATTAGAAAAAATCCACAAACGATTAGGGAAAACACGGAAATTTTACTTGACGCAACTAAAAAGATAGGTTTGGAATAAATCCCGAAAAGACAAAGTATATGATTATGTCTCGTGACGAGAATATTGTACGAAATGAAATATAAACATTGGAAATTTATCCTTTGAAGAGGTGGAAAAATTCAAATATCTGCGAGCAACACTAACAAATATAAATGATACTCGGGAGGAAATTAAATACAGAATAAATATGGGAAATGCCTGTTATCATTCGGTTGAGAAGCTTTTATCATCTATTCTGCTATCAAAAAATGTGAAGGTTAGAATTTATAAAACAGTTATATTACCGGTTGTTCTTTATGGTTGTGAAACTTGGACTCTCACTTTGAGAGAGAAACATAGATTAAGGGTTTTTGAGAATAAGATGCTTCGGAAAATATTTGGGGCTAAGAGGGATGAAGTTACAGGGGAATGGATGAAGTTACACAATGCAGAACTGCATGCATTGTATTCTTCACCTGACATAATTAGGAACATTAAATCCAGACGTTTGAGATGTTCAGGGCATGTAGCACGTATGGACAAATCCAGAAGTGCATATAGAGTGTTAGTTGGGAGACCGGAGAGAAAAAGACCTTTAGGGAGGCCGAGACGTAGATGGGAGGATAATATTAAAATGGATTTGAGGGAGGTGGGATATGATGATAGAGACTGGAGTAATCTTGTTCAGGATAGGGATCTATAGCGGGCTTATGTGAGGGTGGCAATGAACCTCCGGGTTCCATAAATTCATTAAGTATACTATTTTCGTATTTTTGCAATTAGAATAATACTATTACAAACTTATTTCATAACACTCCAAGAAAATCCTCAGAACTACACTATACAGTAAGTGACTATATTTCTATACCACATAAAAGTATTCACTTTCGTAAATAGAAAAAAAATATTACTAATTATTACAATACACAAATACTGCAGCTATTTAATGTGTAAAATTGATATAACTTTGCTGAACATTGTATTTTATTTACATTCAAGAAAACGAATACTCATTCATTCATTCATTCATTCATTCATAGTCTTCTGCCCAAGGCTATGTCTTTCACTGCAAACCAGTATTCTTCAATGTTTCCTATTTTCTGTGAATAATGCACGTCTACATCAAGTGAGAAATCTAGAAGAAGAGAAGAGAACATCACTCAAACGCCTGAAGATATTGAAGATGGTTGATATTGTAGGCCAGCGGTGGCCAAACTGGATATAGTGATTCCATCGTGTAATCAAAGACATTCATACTGGTAAGAGGAGTTTACTGTACATTGCTCTCTGTCACGCTCACGTTCTGAAGGTAAGCAGTGTCGGTATCATGTCGCTCTACAAACCCTCTGTCTCTAAGCAGGAACAGAAGGTTTCGTACAGAATGGGAAGAGGAATTTATTCGCTGTTCTATCGGAGAAAATGTAATATGTTGCTTTGCTCAACGGTTCAGTTAGTAGTAGAAAATATAAGCGACATTACAGGGCATTATGCTGAGTACACAGGCATATCAGGCATTATTATTATTATTATTATTATTATTATTATTATTATTATTATTATTTATCAGCAAGTGTTACCATAATTCTTGCATACGTGCTTGAATATAATATAAGCCTACGTATTCCCTTGAAGGATAAAATAATTAGTAGACTACGCTATATCTCCATTTTTTTAATCTTTTGATGACTATTATCAGTTATTTACTAGTTATTGACATAATAATAATAATAATAATAATAATAATAATAATAATAATAATAATAATAAAAAGAGAAATTGATTGAATATTACATGCTAGTGTAGTAATGGAACGAGCTATTAAACTCCAAGAACTGAAATCAGCCATAAATCATTGTCATGAAGAGAAAGACGACATAAATAAAATGTAAGGAAGCCAGCTATTTAGTGGCGAAGGAAAAAAGCTCGTTCTCTTAAGTCTTCCAAGGGAGAAGAGCTTTATAAAAGCGTAATGATCAAGGTGGCTGAAATAATTTGTCAAATGAAAGTTGTTTAATTTTAAAAAACTGCGCTTTCTCGACTAAATATCCACAAGAGAATTCATAAGATACCTGATTGTTTTCATAAGGAATATTTAAAAGAAACAAGAAGAAAAAAATATACATAATATATATATGATTGGCTCTTGATGACAGCAGTGACATTACTGATACAGCAAAGCTCGCGATTTTTATTAGCGGGTTGATGAAGAACTCAATGTCAGTGCACGAACCACCACTGGTTGTAGTTTTCATGCCATGTGCCTCTCCCCTTCTCTTTACTTAATAGAATGTCTCTCGCGTGTAATCACTGCCGTTCGAGTTTTGGTCACCGCTGTTGTAGGCTGTTATTGCTTTTTTTCGACATTACACACAGCAAGAAACATTTCTTTATATTGATAGAGTACAAACATAGAGTAATTTAATTTTCGTCTTGCGGTTCTCATTGAGATTGCTGTGGCAACACTGATAAAATTATAATCAATTCGTAAGTTAAGTACGGTAATAGCGATAACGTAAATGTTCCCTCTAAGCCAGAAGCCTGTAGAAATTGCCTCAACGTTACATTGTACTTTGAAAATTCAACAACATTAGGTTGAACACTACATATTTCCAAAAACTTTCCCTTCCTATTTTTCGCTACCGGCACTAATACCGGAGTCTGTCTATGGCATAGGACTTTGAATCACCCGGAACAACATTGTAAATAATTAAACAGAATTATAAAGTGTTTCTATTTCTGTGGGAATAGATTTCCTTTCATTCAATTGTAGTTTTACCAAATTTCCCCACATATTGTATTACACTGCTCCGTCGATTTATTAGAATGCGTTTGAGTCTAAAGAAAGCAGGAAAACAGTACAACGTGGTCTGTTGTGACGAGAATCCAAGCCCCCGCATACTGGTAAGGCGTCATGTTACAAACACGTTCACGTCTGAGTATTTCTCACAAAGTATATATTATTCAACGCCTTGAGAGCGGCACAGATATTAAATATATTTCTGGAGGGTTTAAAAAGATATTATTTATTGATTTTTTTATTTATGTTTTTATTGATATATTAATTTTTATTGTTATTTATTATTCATTATTTTTATCTCCTATTTATTTATTTTTTCATTTACATATTTCTTCATCATTTCTTTATTAAAATTTTATTTTTTATTTATTTATTTATTTATTTATTTATTTTTTATTTATTTATTTATTTATTTTTGTATTTATAGCTACAGGGCCATCATTTTATTTTTACTTCAATTTTTATTGTAACTGAGTTTTTGAATGTACTTCACTCCCACCCCTTCTACTAGTAAACTTCCAACCGTTCACAATACAGAGCAGAGGGCGCGTAAGCAGTACTGAGTGAGTACCGTACGTTCCAGAAATATGTTCGCGTTTTCCAGTAACGAAAGAGCTTTCAATATTGAATCATATTTTCACACAGGTACTGTCGTCCGTTAGCATACGTCACATCGCGGTTTCCCCACCTGCTTCTGTTCGCTCCTCTGTAAAGTCTAGTAGCTGGGCTGTCTTAGCACTTTTCTGAAAACATTAATATCTGTTAGGAATTGGACGTCTACGTAATATTACACAAGTATTTAATATAACTTAAATAAAAGGGTCTCGTTAAGTAATTAACTGTCACGTGATTACCTCCCCCTTTCTACGATTCTGCGACAAAACCACTTGAACGGACGGTAGATAGCATTTCTGAGTAATTTTATCTTTTCGGATCGGGCAGAAGTGAAGATTGAATTTGACAGTACGTAAGGTACTCTTTTATAGAGTAGGTATAGAATTATTTCAACATGAGTTACTCGTACGAAGGACGAAACTGGTAATTGGAATTAGGTACAATAGTCTATAGTGTGATAATATGCACAAAAGAACTGAAGCCTGTATCGAAATGAACGGCCACCATTTTCAAAAATGTGTTTAAATATCCATATTATGATTATTTTTCAATTTAACTTCGTTCTCTATATTGTACGCTAATGTGCTGTAGACAGTATAATATACACTGCATAATGAATACGTTCGCATGGATAGCTCAATTCGTGAGTAAAAACACTAAGTGTTAATACTGTACTGTATTTTGATTAAACAAAAATCGTAATGAAAATTATCAAACTCAAAATTTCGATATTTCCTAGTTTACGTAAATGGATGAACTACTTTTCTTCCCTCCTATACCTACTCCAGTCATGGAAGGGGTAGCAAAGGGTGTTTCCTGTTTCAATCGTTAATAGAAAGGTATAGCCAGATTAATATTAAAAATGTTAGTAAAAATAAAATGATGTCCCTGTATATCCTTACTTACTTACTGGTTTTAAGGAACCCGGAGGTTCATTGCCGCCCTCACATAAGCCCGCCATTGGTCCCTATCCTGAGCAAGATTAATACATTCTCTATCATCATATCCCACCTCCTTCAAATCCATTTTAATATTATCTTCTCATCTACGTCTTGGCCTCCCTAAAGGTCTTTTTCCCTCCGGCCTCCCAACTAACACTCTACAAAATGAAATTAATTGCTATTAACGTTGTAGCAGATTCACTTCTTTTAATCAATTTTTGAATTATTAAATACCCATTGCATGTTTCAGAGGAAGAACAGTTGTTTGTATAGGCCTACATCTGAAGTCTAGTTGATTATTGTAATATGTAGCTAATCGGCAATGTATGCAATGGAAGGAGACAGGAAGTAGTCACCCTACCCCATTATCTCCTGGCCTATTTGCCCCATAAGTGGTGCCTTGTTGCTTATCACTTGTAAGGTTCAGACGTGTCTTCGGACAGTTGACTAAACAAACAAATACATTTTCTTTTACTGTCCAGTACATTATTCCTGGATTTTCATGCTATACCTAACCATTTAAACGTCATGAAGCTTGCAGAGGACTTGCGCCGCGTGTTTTATCTAAGTAGGTATTTCTCCAATATCGATGGAGCAGTGTACACGGATTTATAACATGAACATAACATAGACTATTTGTGGCGTCCTAGCGTCGTGGTTTAAGAGCTGATTTGCTTATTCATGGCAGAAGATTTCTCATGAAATTTCGACCAGTGTGTAGAACCGTTGCTCACCCAACTTGGTGTTGAATTTAGTAAACTACAGTAGATAGTGAAATCTGGTAGCGGCTCCGAGAGTCGGCTACAAGGACTCTTGATACGTTACCCCAGTACAGGTTTATTGATTGTTCACCTCTGCGCAGACATGAAAACATGAGACCTGCAATGGGCTGTGAGGTCTTCGTCCTCTATAGATTATTATTAAATTATTTAAGCTATGAATTTCGGATACGTACGTACATACATACATACATACAGTCCACACCTATGGAGTAACGGTCAGCGCGTCTGGCCGCGAAACCAGGTGGCCCGCTTTCGAATCCCGATCGGGGCAAGTTACCTGGTTGAGGTTTTTCCGGGGTTTTCCCTCAACTCAATACGAGGAAATGCTGGGTAACTTTCGGTGCTGGACCCCGGACTCATTTCACCTGCATTATCACTTTCATTTCATTCAGACGCTAAATAACCTAGATGTTGATATAGCGTCATAAAATAACAATAAAATAAAAATACATACATATGGTAAAGTTGCCTAATTCCGTGATACTCCTAATTCCGTGATACGGTTCTTTCACTCAATGTCGCGGGAATGGGTATCTTGCTAGGAAGTTCACCGATGTTTCAAAAGTAGGCGAAAAATGCACTCTTTCGAGAAAGATGTCTGGCACTATGCTCGATGGGGAAAGCATTGACTGACAGTCAATTTTATAAACGTATCACGGGATTAGGAGTATTGCGGAATTAGGCAATTGTACATACATACATACATACATACATACATACATACATACATACATACATACGCTAAATAACCAAGTATCTGATAGAGCGTCGTCAAATATCCAAGAAAAAAATAATAGTAAAACATTTATGTTAAGAATTTTGTACCTTACAAATAAATGTATGCATTCGTTTATTTATTTAGGCCTATTTGTTCGGATAGTAGCATATAAGCGAATTAATCATTCGCACGATGAATTTTGAAGAGTGAATATAGCTATGTAGTTGAAAACTAATTAAACTTGTCCATAAATATTATAATGGAACGTGTTAGTTCCTGATATTTCATTAATAGTAATTTCTTAATCTTCGTCAAAATTTTCTTCACGTATAACATATAATTTCTAATTTACTCGGAAGTTTCAAAAGCCTCCTATGTGCTCAGCAAGCAGTCTTTGTCGTCACACACACTCCAAGCTTACATTGTTTTAATAATTTACTAGCTCTCCCGGAGGGCTTTCAAGTGGCCCGCATTATAATTACACTCTTCTGGTACAAATGTATTATTACGTAGTGCTGTTCATTATAAGGAGCTATATTATGCATTGTTATATGTAATAGAAATTTCAGTAGTAAGATATCCTTTACACTTTTTCATATGTATGGTTATTGAATGTTTTTATCATTTAAACATGGAAATATGAATATAATACGTACATACACAGTTCACTTGTTGTACCTTGAAGGCTAAATATGCAAAAAAATTAATGATTCATTAATAGCACATTTCGCAGAAATAGAAAATATTATTTCTTTAGAAAGTTACACAAGCAAATGCTTATAAGTAACAAAAAACAATGGAACAAGTTTCCATCTTCGCTTAGGTGACATTTAACACACGTATAAAATATTATGGATTTATTAATTCGTCCTACAGAATAATCTGTGTAATGTTGACAATTAATATTACAGAGATTATTCTGTAGGAGAAATTAATAAATCCATAATATTCTCATAGCTAGCAGTGCATCATAACTGTGGAATCCCGGCCAAATAAGTCACTCAACTGAGTGCGCTCCTAGTATAATGGCAGTTGGCACTAGAAATATACGTCAACATATAGGCCTATGTCTAAATTGGAGTCAGGCCACAAAGGGAAATACTGAAGGAGGAAGGTTCGATCCGGTGCTGTGGATTGAATTCGGTGTTGCTCAGTCGTCAGAGCGCTTGGTACGTAGAACCAAGGACCCGGGTTCGATCCCCGGCGCCGGAGCGAATTTTTCTCCTCAAATATTAATTGACACGTATAAAAGCAAATAAGATGATTAGTACGTACGAGTATATCGAAAATAATTGGAGACCTCGGTGCAAAAATCGGCCAAGTCGAGAAATGAAAATTTTACAGGAGAGAAAAAATAACTTTCCACAAAAATTGAATGTGCATTGATTTCAAACTGATTTTTTACACGATAATTTAGGAAATTAATGGGTTTTTTATGTGCTTACCAATATTCTTGTTAGTTCTCTTTCGGCCATAGAATTTTTTAAGTGGTGGACTTGAATTTTTTTTGTTCCCATAATAGAACAGATTTGTGTCATGTTTGAACTTTATCTATATCTTGTTTGAAATCAAATCTACGAAACTCAGTTCAGTCTTAGGTATGTTCCCGTTGAGTGGTTCGTCAATGCATATATATTACGTATATTATGTATTAACAAACAATTATTACTATACTATATGCTATGTTAAAACTTGAAGGGCCGTATTCATAGACATTCTTGCCCGGGCTTCCGGTGGATGATAAGCGAACTAACGGATTTCGTATTCATAAACCAGTTTTAGCGATATGATATGATACGATACGTATATGAATCCTGTACAAGTAACCAGCCGATAGCCGGGGCTAGTTTAGCACGCTCGTAGCCCGTGCTAGCGAAATGTCTATGAATAGCACCCGAAGTGTTTAGTGCAGCCAATAAATGTAAGCTTATAATACGTTAGTTCTTTTTAACTTGGTTATTTAACCATGTCGTATAAACTACTAGGTTATTTAGCGTCGATGAAATTGGTGATAGCGAGATGGTATTTGGCGAGATGATGCCGAGGATTCGCCACAGATTATCTGACATTCGCATACCAGGTAATTAGTTCAAGCGGGAATCGAACCCTTGCCCGAATGAAATTCCAGATCGCCAGGCAAACGTGCCACTAGTATCTGTATTTGGGGGTCTAAATCTGTAGTTAAAATTGTACTGAAATATAGGACTGTAGCGAAAGAATATTGACCTGCTTTCCATCTAGCAGGAAGATGTCTGTTTTTGACGCAAATAAGTGAAACAGTCAAGTCCTTTTACACTGTAGAGACTACTAAAAGTCAGACTTAGCGGATTCTTGCACAAAACTGTATAGCATGTAGGCTATTTAACTATCCAGTGCATAATAAATGTCAGTTTTGAAAATATTGGACTTGACTGGTCTTCAATTACAATACACATCTAGTGCGTTTAACGTATAGTAGTTGATAAGTTGTTCAGTAGGGTGAAGGTACCTAATTCCGTGATACCCCTAATCCCGTGATACAATTTCAATTGACTGTCATGGAGTTGTGGTCTCTGACTTTTAAATTTTTAAATGCCTAACAGATGCCAGGAGATGTCTTAATTTCAACTGTATTGACTACCGATCTTTTGAATAGAAGCAGTCGACTGCAGAAGCTTTTGTTCAGTGAAAGGTGGTTGACCAGTAAGTATTTCTTTCTCTTGTGACCGCTCCTGAAGAAACATTTTATATTTAAGGTAAGAATTAATATAGCATTATAAAAATGATATTTTACTGTAGATTATAGTCAGCTGAATCAATGTGTATGATTATTTAAACATTGTGACACCATAACAATGCTTCAGGAACTTTCCCATTTTCGGATTTATTTTCATATTTATCCTTCCTGGCTCACTCGACTAGTGATGCCAACGCTAAATTGTGAAAATTAATGTCTATGAAAGAAAATAGTTCGTGGAAATAATAATAGAAATAAGTGATAGAAAACTTCATTTATAATTAAAACAATATAGCATGATTTTAATGTGTTTTTCCAAACACTCTTTTGTTTTCTTAGCAGTTAATGAGGATTATTTTAGTATCACGAAATTAGGAAACCACTATCATGGAATTTGGGTCCCTGTCACGGATTTAGGAGCCACTGTATAACAATGAAGAATCGTATATTATATACCAAACCTGTGAAACTGTTGACACTGAATGTTGTAAAAACTGTAGCTGAAGGTCCAAATAACGTCATTGAGGTGTTATTTGAAAATGTTTATTACAATTTTGGCATAAATATAGACTTTATTAAATATGTCACGGAATTAGACAACCTTACCCCACATTTAATGTATAATTGTTAAGTTGTTCCGTATAGATTCTTCAACTCCTAAGAACTGACCAGTGAAGTAGATCTATTGAAATAAGTTAAGTTTATGATGATGATAAATAATTCTATGTGCATATTATTATTTCACATTCTCACTCAGATGTTTTACATATTGGAGAACAGTGAAGTATGGACAAATTTATTCATAATCGTGTAGTAAAGCAATATACTTGTTTTGTAAGGAAACTGATGCAGTGCTGAAACAGTAGGCCTATAACATAAGAATACATAATGAACTAAATACTTCAAATAAGTAATGTGATCTGATGGGGCAGCATCAGTAAGACTTGATAAAATATGTATTGTCACAGCATCAGCTGACATTTCAAAGATAAAGAGAGTGAGGTCACAAAAAAGCGCTAACTTTCAATGGGGAATCCTCTTTAGCTGACCGTCATAATTTCCAGCTGCACAAAAATATGTACAGAAAAATCGTATCCATTCAAGGCTATTAATCTTTCGACAAACACAGTTGCTCGTGAAATCAAAGACATTGGCAATAATATATTTAAACTGACTAAAAAGACTAAGCATTTCCGCTGTTATCTTTCGAACTTGAGTCAACCGATGTTTCGGACACTTCGCAGTTACTGGTGTTCTTTTGCGTTATAGACATCTCATCTCAGTATGTAGATGGGGTTACAACTGGAACAGATGTTTCCGCATTCAAACAGCTACATTATTACAAGCGATGGAGCGAAGAACACCTCATTGATCTTAATAATACTTACTTACTTACTGGCTTTTAAGGAACCCGGAAGTTCATTGCCGCCCTCACATAAGCCCGCCATCGGTCCCTTTCCTGAGCTAGATTAATCCATTGTCTATCATCATATCCCACCTCCCTCAAATCCATTTTAATATTATCCTCCCATCTACGTCTCGGCCTCCCTAAAGATCTTTTTCCCTTCGGCCTCCCAACTAACACTCTATATGCATTTCTGGATTCGCCCATACGTGCTACATGCCCTGCCCATCTCTAACGTCTGGATTTAATGTTCCTAATTACGTCAGGTGAAGAATACAATGCATGCAGTTCTGCGTTGTGCAACTTTCTTCATCCTCCTGTAACTTCATCCCTCTTAGCCCCAAATATTTTCCTAAGCAGGTTATTCTCAAACACCCTTAACCTATGTTCCTCTCTCAAAGTGAGAGTCTAAGTTTCACAACCATAAAGAACAACCGGTAATATAACTGTTTTATAAATCCTAACTTTCAGATTTTTGACAGCAGACTGGATGATAAAGCTTCTCAACCGAATAATAACAGGCATTTCCCATATTTATTCTGTGTTTAATTTCCTCCCGAGTATCATTTATATTTGTTACTGTTCCTCCAAGATATTTGAATTTCTCCACCTCTTCAAAAGATAAATTAAAATATTTCCATTTCGTACAATATTCTGGTCACGAGACATAATCAAATACTTTGTCTTTTCAGGATTTACTTCCAAACCTATCTCTTTTCTTGCTTCAAGTAAAATTCCCGTGTTTTCCCTAATCGTTTGTGGATTTTCTCCTAACATATTCACGTCATCCGCATAGACAAGTAACTAATGTAACCCGTTCAATTCCAAACCCTCTCTGTTATCCTGAACTTTCCTAATGGCATACTCTAGAGCAAAGTTAAAAAGTAAAGGTGATAGTGCATCTCGTTGCTTTAGCCCACAGTGATCTAATAATAGTTATATAAATATATCTCAACAAACAGAGATGTTGACAAGTTGTATTATAATGGAAATATCTGAACCATGACAATATAAAAATTGTAACAACGTTTTATGAGTGCAGTGTATCAATACTTTCAGTAGTGAAATGATATTTCAACTCATATAGCCTAGCCTCACTTCCCATTCAGTAAAAATATGAAGAAAAATAATGAAAAAAAATAGAAAAAAAGAGATGCAGCCTGAAACATGCTTTTGAAAAAAACAGATTCGTTAGTACAAAAATAAACGCGGCTCGAATTGTGAATTTAACAATACGTACTCATCACTATTTGTGCCGGGGCAGCAAGACTCAGCAAAGTAATTGGGAATATATGCCTGTTAAAATGTAAGGATTGAAGATCAAAGGAAGTTTAGAAAAAGAGAGAAACATTATTGAGGAAAACTTCAGAGAAGGAAGGAATAGCAAAATGAGACTGGCTTTAGGTCGACAGGAAGAGGGAAGAAAGAAACCTTAAAACGACATGAAAAAGTATGTGTACATAAAATAATTATTATTGGAAGATATTTAATTTTAAATTACAAACTTAATAATTATAATAATTTCTTATATTAGCAACGTTTATACAATATGTAGGCCACAATAAAATGAAAATAACAGAATTCATTGGAGAACAGAAATTAGAAGTAGAAGAAGATATTAGAGGATAGACGATATTAAGATAATTATATGGATCATTTGCGGGGACTAAGAGAAAGGCAGAAAATGGGAAAGATTTGAGAATGCTGGGTTTACAGTAAAAGACCTGTCCTTGGGTAGAAAGCTGTGAATGAATAAATGAATCCGATCTCTAGTAATAACATCTGTTAATTTTTTAGGAGAAATGGCTGCTATTAGAAGACACAAAAGCTTTTTTTATATTTGATTTTCATGTTAACTAGTCAATTATTAGTATCAAATGACATTGTCCAACAAGGTTTGGTGCATAGTCACACAGTGGACATACAATTCGTAAGTAATATTCCGATTTTGATGCATTTGTTAGAGGAACTAAACCGGACGTCCCCATTAAGCGAGGAAACAGTTGTGTCCCACATAGACAGCGAAAATCCACTATTAGAGCCAGCAGGGAGCTACAAATACCGAAGTGAATTGTCTAGAAAATTCAGGAGTTGCTGCAAGCCTAAAAACTATAGTCCCGTCGCTCTTATTTCCGGCAGCCAATCACGTCGGCTACATTTAAACGTGTACGTCTTGTGATTCGCTGATGATAACATTATGCATTTCCTAAGGCTCGATAAATACTTAATATAGTCGCCCGCGATTTTGGCTCTTTCGATGGCGTTCGCAGAAAGCACACGAGGACGTTATTTGCCGCTCAATTATTTGCTCAATTACAGTGCGTTTGATTTATTATCATAGGAGCTACGACATGATAATGTTTAACGGTGGTGGTAAATAGATTCCTCGTTTGGTAGCTCGGCAACGAAAGAACAAAAATGGGTAACGATACCTCCTACCTAGACTTTATAGAGCTAAGGGTACGTACACGTTGGAGCGACGATAAACGATAAAAGAAGCAGCGATGCTATATCAGAGAGAATTGAAGCATGCATCGTCATTGAGGTGTGCATATTGGAGTAACGATAAAAGCGAAGATACACGATAAAAGCGACGAAAATGAAAAGTTCCATTTTCTTCGCTCTTGTCGTTCATATGATCTCTAATTAAAATAATATTAATATGTATAATTACCGGTGGCTATCAATATATTCGAATATTAATCGATTTATTATTATTTCGGCTTATTAAATTAATTATTGTAGATATTGGCAAATTGATCAGTTGTGTATTTATTGGTCATATGTTATGTGATCACAAGAACCAATCACAACACAACGAATTTATACTATCTTAGGGATGAGAAACTGGTTTAATTTTGTACGTATTTAAGTTATATTAATCTTGAACTCAGCAGCTGATATTTCCTATAGTCTTCTTTCATCAAGTGGATCCATAGAATATCTTCTATTGATAAATCAAAATGTTCGTTTCCCGCGTCCTCGTTGCTCCGATAAGAACACTTGATTCTTTGATAATACCAAAGCGTCGCTAGCTCATTTCTTTTATCGTTCATCGTTGCTCCAAAGTGTACGTACCCTAAGACGTAAGTAAAGAGGAGGAGTCACGCCGGGAATAACAGCGTCGCGACTATACTGGGTGTTCATTTCAAAGTGTGTTATGACGTCACTGTTGTTGGGTCAACGATTTGAAGCGAGTTTCAGCTTATATGTTAGAGAAGTTGCCTATTATTTAAGGCGTTCTTCAATCTGAACTTGAGAACGTGTACGGTATAACTTGAACGTCGTAGCAACAGATGGCGGTCTGTACGGTCTGTGTGCTACCATAACCTCTTTGAACTGTGTTTTGCCCCGGCAAGTCGTACGCAGGGTATTTGTTATCATCGGTTGCGTACGGTAACATTCCGCAATACAAATCAAATGCTCCGTGTCCATGTTGACCGTCGAAGTTAATGTCAACAAATACGTAAGTAATCGTCTTAACCCTCTCCCTTTAACCCGAAAGTACGTATTTCCAAACAGTTCACATTCCTGCCACTACCGGCGTTACCGTACGTATCGGTACTACTCTTCAGAATGAACGCCGTACTTTTAGGCAACTTCTCTGCCTCTTAGGTTATACACCTCTGCGGAAGTGTAGGAAGATTGAATTCTCTAGGCTCATCGGCTAGCCACATGACGGCATACAGCGAGCCATGACACATTTTGAACTGAACACCCAGTAGAGGACAAATTGCTGCAACTTCCTTTTTGCCAGAGTATGTTTTTCTGTCCTCCACGGCAGCCATTTCGCCTCAACAATGAACACATATCAATACTCAGCAGTCTTACCACAAGTGATGTACTGAAAGAAAATTTTCTGAGTTTCTCTTTCTATCGGTATGAATTTTAATTATCTGAGTTTCATTAATAGTAAGTTACACGTGTTCGAAACCGGAGAGCTCATTTGTAGGAGCTTTGTATAATGACTACTTCCTCTTGAGATGGTAATGATTGTTAATTCTGGACTAGGCACCGCGTATCCATATGTAAGTTTTTCTGCAATTAGTAAAATATGTTTACAGTCGCAATTTCGGACTCTGGTTTCGGTGATACATTTTCTTTAAACGGTACTTTGATGTGAAAACTTACTTACTTACTTACAAATGGCTTTTAAGGAACCCGAAGGTTCATTGCCGCCCTCACATAAGCCCGCCAGCGGTCCCTATCCTGTGCAAGATTAATCCAGTCTCTATCATCATACCCCACATCCCTCAAATCCATTTTAATATTATCTTCCCATCTACGTCTCGGCCTCCCTAAAGGTCTTTTTCCCTCGGTCTCCCAACTAACACTCTATATGCATTTCTGGATTCGCCCATACGTGCTACATGCCCTGCCCATCTCAAACGTCTGGATTTAATGTTCCTAATTGTCAGGTGAAGAATACAATGCGTGCAGTTCTGTGTTGTGTAACTTTCTCCATTCTCCTGTAACTTCATCCCTTAGCCCCAAATATTTTCCTTAGCACCTTATTCTCAAACACCCTGAACCTATGTTCCTCTCTCAGAGTGAGAGTCCAAGTTTCATAACCATACAGAAGAACCGGTAATATAACTGTTTTATAAATTCTAACTTTCAGATTTTTGGACAGCAGACTGGATGATAAGAGCTTCTCAACCGAATAATAACACGCATTTCCCATATTTATTCTGCGTTTAATTTCCTCCCGAGTGTCATTTATATTTGTTACTGTTACTCCAAGATATTTGAATTTTTCCACCTCTTCGAAGGATAAATCTCAATTTTTATATTTCCATTTCGTACAATATTCTGGTCACGAGACATAATCATATACTTAGTCTTTTCGGGATTTACTTCCAAACCGATCGCTCTACTTGCTTCAAATAAAATTTCCGTGTTTTCCCTAATCGTTTGTGTATTTTCTCCTAACATATTCACGTCATCCGCATAGACAAGAAGCTGATGTAACCCGTTCAATTCCAAACCCTGCCTGTTATCCTGAACTTTCCTAATGGCATATTCTAGAGCGAAGTTAAAAGTAAAGGTGAACACTTTAAAATATTATGAACGAAGTAAGGATAAGTCAGCGTATGTAATTATAGCCAGTATGACTTGGTACTACAGCAACATAACATTATTAAATAGGAAAACGATAACACACACATTCGTCGAAATAAAATATTTAGAATTTCATTAACATCACGTTCTCCAGTTTTCATACCGTTAATTATAACTAAGTTAAGGTGATAATTAACTTCCGTTGTAAATGATGACAATTTTATTTTAATTAGCTGCACTTGTAGCTTTCTTATTCCAACTCTTTCGCAATGCAGCGAAACGCGCACATCTCTTCTTGTCACATGTTTAATGCTTTTTACCATAATAACTGATGTAATTATTTTTACAAAATTAGGACACGTGCAGTATAATATCGACCTTTCCTTACAGTATTTTTTATTATTACGTAAGACCTATTTATTTAATTTCTTCCTGCAGATAAGCACTCTTGGCTATACATTGAAATAATTTTTCTTATGCTTGTTTATTTATGTACGTATTTACAATTTTAATCTAAGTTAAATCATAATCTATTCTGATCGGATACAAACAGTACATCCGAGCTGTTATGGAAGCTTACAGTAACCACCTTTATAGATTTATCGTTTCAAAGGTAATGCAACTCTTAATGTTATTTCTTCCTATCACAATA
The DNA here is from genome assembly GCA_025594305.2 of Periplaneta americana. Lineage (NCBI taxonomy): Eukaryota > Metazoa > Arthropoda > Insecta > Blattodea > Blattidae > Periplaneta > Periplaneta americana. The sequence continues at coordinate 35,689,278 of JAJSOF020000005.1, read as the reverse complement.
ACAAGACATATTTTCTCCAAGAATATTGGAATGAATGTCGTTCTTTGATAATAAATAATTATTATTAACATTACTATACTACTGCAATTCACACTCTTTAGACTTCGATACAGATATTTTGCATTTCTGACTTTATAGTTTCTTTCATAATTTTATTTTGTCTTGAAATGGAATTAGCGTATATATTTTTTTCCTTTTTCATCTGCCAATTATATTTGTTAGATTCATATATTATTTTATATATTATTTTATTATTATTATTATTATTATTATTATTATTATTATTATTACGCATCTATTATTAACCCTCTATGAGGTCTAGAATTACGTACGATGGGGATCCAGGAAATAACGACCGTTTTGCTGTAATAATTAAAAAATATATATTTATTTGAAAAAACAAAGTGTGTTACATAACTGAAGCTTCCTTTACTTCTCTACATAATCACCACCTACATTTAAACATTTGTCGTATCTGTTCACTAGCTTTAGAATTCCTGTGTTATACTCCTCTGCCGCCAGTTCATTAAGCCAGGTGTTCACTGTCTTCTTCAACTCTTCATCACTTCCAAAACGCGTACCACCCAGAAAGTCTTTCAGCTTAGTGAAAAGGTGAAAATCGCTAGGAGCAAGGTCTGGACTATAGGTCGGATGATCAAAGATTTCCCAACCGAATTGATCCAGCAATTCTCGAGTTGAAGCAGCAATGTGTCGTGAAGAAGCACAACTCCTCTCGAAAGCATTCCTCGCCTCTTGTTTTGGATGGCTCACCGTAGTTTTCGTAAAGTCTCACAATAACGATTTGCATTGATCGTAGTGCCTTTTGGCATGAAATCCAGCAAAAGAACACCTTTGCGATCCCAAAAGACAGTTGCCATGACTTTTTGTGTTGAGAGAGTCTGTTTGAATTTTCTCGGTTTCTTGGGTGATGAGGGATGATGCCACTGACGTGATTGGCGCTTGGTCTCTGGGGTGTTGTGAGACACCCAGGTCTCATCACCAATCACAATTTGATCAAGAAAGGCGTCTCCATCTGTGTGATATCGCATCAAGAATGTCAATGCTGAGGCCATTCTCTGAGTATTGTGTTGGTCACTCAGTTGCCGTGGAACCCATCGTGCACAGATTTTGTGGTAGCCAAGATGTTGCGACACAATTTCACCAAGCAAAGAACGAGAAATGTCAGGAAAGGCAATATGCAATTCGTCGAGTCATGTGCGCCTGTCTTGCAAGATTCTGTCGTTCACTTTAGTCTTCAGGTCTTCTGTGATGAGTGATGGGCGTCCGGGTCGAGTTTCATCGTGGACATTTGTTCGCCCATTTTGAACATTTCGCACCATTTTCTCACATTTCTTTCATTCATTACAGTATCACCATACACTTCTTTCAATTGCCGGTAAATTTCTGCAGGTTTCAAATGTCGGGCATTCAAAATCGAATCACACTCCTCACCTCACAGTCGGCGGGATTATCAATCACGTCGTTCATTTTGAAGTAACACAAAATGCACAATGGCGACTTGTTGCAACCAGTACTCACAACATTATGAGAACACATGTTAAGGAAGCCAGTTGACCTTCAGACAAGGAAGGGAGTCAGCTGCGCGGCGGGTATGCGCGAACGGTCGTTATTTCCTGGATCCCCCTCGTAGCCTACAACCTACCTGGTGTCTTTCCTGATTCCGGATGATTTTTATTCTTAATTTTTAATTAAACGTTCGTTATCTTATTACTTTATATAATGCCATATGTGTTATATAATATAATATAATTATATTGTATTTATTTATAATAATAATAATTATTATTGTCATGTTTTTCTCTTTTATTGCATACAATCAGATTCTTTATGACTGAAATAATTGTATCTAGTACAGAACGTTCGTTACAACAATGCATTTAAGTACCAGCTGCATATTGTAGCAACACATGAAGCTAGTACAGAGGTATAACATAATTTGAATTAAGTAACTTCAGATGAACAAAATAAAATCAAATTGAAAGTAGCGCACGACCTAGCTGGGGTCTTTTGTGACCCCAAGTCTAAATATTCGAAATTCAGTTACAAATAAATATGTAAAAAATGCATATTGCAAACTAATTTAGGGAGTGTAATAGAAGCATATCTAGAATACTTTACAGAACTACATTCTGCTAACTTACAAGCGTATGTAAAAGGTATGGGAGATTGCGAGGGCTAAATTGCAACCAAAACAAAGATTATGGTTATTGACGTTATTTTCTAACTTGAATTTACAAGACTTCAAGGTTCGGTAGCCCTTGACTTCAGGCGACAGAGAGTTCCAGCGACGAGAAGTAGCAGTAGTGAAGGACTGGGAATACAGAGATGATGTGTGGAGTGGAATTTCTAACATGTTATCGAGTATAAACTTTATAATAGCCAGAGACAGTATGGAAACGGGCGAATAAATAAGAGGGGGATGAAGTGTGCATAATTCGATATAAGAGAGAAAGCAAGTGCAGATTTCTCCTCTCGTGTAACCTAAGCCATGATAACTCCTTGAAAGAAGGTGAGATATGATCATAGTATCGAACATTACAAATGAAGCGGACACATTAGTTATGAACACGCTGTAGTTTCTGGAAAGAATCAAACCTGAGATCACTGAACCAAACTTTGAAAAGATGGAAGTGAGGTAGAATATATGTCTGTACCAGAGTCTCTTTACATTTAGTTGAATAATGATACAATATTTTAGTGAATAGAAAATAGAGAACTTCTTCTTACATGTATTTAATTGTATCCCAATTAACCAGATAGATCACATCTTGATAGATAAAAGAAGACATAATAGTATAGTAGACATTCGAACCTTCAGGGGGGCAGACTGTAATTCTGACCATTATTTGGTAATTGGAGAACTAACAGAAAGACTGTTAGTAGCCCAGTGAGTTGAGTAAAAGTTAATATTAGAAGATTCAATATTCCGAAATTAAAGGACGAGGAAACTAAGCAACATTATCAGATCGAAATTTCAAATAGGTTTGCCGTATTAGCTAGTTCCGACGAAGTTGAGGAAGAGTTAGATGTTAATAGCATGTGGGAAAATATACGAGATAATATCAAAATTGCAGCTGAACAGAGCATAGGTTATTATGAAACTAAGAAAAAGAACCCGTGGTTTGATGAAGATTGTTGCATGATAGTAGAAATCAGGCAGAAAATTGAAATTCTTACAGGATCCAGTTAAGGCGAATAGAGATAATTATTTCAATAAAAGACGGGAAGCAAATCGTACGCTTAGGAATAAAAAGAGAGATTACTCGAAGGAAAAACTGAATGAGGTAGAAATAAATATTAAAAATAAAAACATTAGAGATTTATATAAGGGCATAAAGGAATTCAAGAATGGATATTAGCAAGGGTAAACGTGATTAAGGATGAGAATGGTGACTTGCTTGCAGACACTCCATCAATCCTGAACAGATGGAAAAACTATTTTGGACAACTACTAAATATACATAGGCCAAATATAAATGATCGGAACGAAATTGAAATACAAACTGCTGAGCCATTTATACCCGAACCCACACTTTCTGAAGTCAAAATTACGATGGACAATCTGAAAAATTATAAGTCTCCAGGTATCAATCAAATTCTAGGAGAATTAATACAAGAGGGTGGATGCGCATTATCTAACGAAATTTATAAGCTTGTACTTGCTACTTGGGAAAACGAAATTGTACCAGAACAATGGAAGTAGTCCATAATCGTACCTATCTTTAAGAAGAGGGACAAGACTAAATGTAGTAACTTTCGACGAATATCACTTTTGTTGACATCGTACATAATTTTGTCCAATATTCTTTTGAGAAGATTAACTCCATATGTAGATGAAATTATTGGGGATCATCAGTGTGGTTTTAGGCGTAAAAGATCAACTATTGACCAGATAATTCGCATTCGACAGATAATGGAGAAAAAATGGGAGTATAAGGGTACAGTACATCAGTTATTCATAGATTTCAAAAAGGCATATGACTCGGTTAAGAGAGAAGTTTTATATAATATTCTTATTGAATTTTGTATTCCCAAGAAACTAGTTCGATTAATTAAAATGTGTCTCAGTGAAACGTATAGCAGAGTCCGTATAGGTCAGTTTCTGTCAGATGCGTTTCCAATTCACTGTGTGCTAAAGCAAGGAGATGCACTATCACCTTTACTTTTTAACTTTGCTCTAGAGTATGCCATTAGGAAAGTCCAGGATAACACAGAGGGTTTGGAATTGAACGGGTTACATCAGCTGCTTACCTATGCGGATGACGTGAATATGTTAGGAGAAAATCCACAAACGATTATGGAAAACACAGGAATTTTACTTGAAGCAAGTAAAGAGATAGGTTTGGAAGTAAATCCCGAAAAGACAAAATATATAATTATGTCTCGTGAGGGGAATATTGTACGAAATGGAAATATAAAAATTCGAAATTTATCTTTTGAAGAGGTAGAGAAGTTCAAATATCTTGGAGCAACAGTAACAAATATAAATGATACTCGGGAGGAAATTAAACGCAGAATAAATATGGGAAATGCCTGTTATTATTCGGTTGAGAATCTTTTATCGTTCAGTGTGCTGTCAAAAATCTGAAAGTTAGAATTTATAAAACAGTTGATGATGTTGTGATGTTTATTGACTTTACTGGCTTTGAGCCAGAGGCCGTTTTAGGGTCTTATACGCGCAGGATGCCCTCTCCAGCCATTGTACATAAATAACAATAAATATATGTTTACATACTGTGTATGACACTATTTCAGGCGTAAGTGCCAGTAGGTGTGTGAGTGCAGTGATTGTCTTTTTATTTATTTTATTTTATTTTTTTACTTTATTTTTTTTTTTGTTTTAATTATTTTGGTGTAGGCCTAATTTGTTAATTTTGGATGCTTAAGGAAAGGTAAACGGGACAAGAGTTCGGGGTAGAAGATATCAGTTGATAGACAGCATTAAAGTATTATATGGGGAGATTAAGAGGAAAGCAAGAAAGGGAAATGCTGGGTTTGCAGTTAAAGACCTGCTCTTGGGCAGAACACTGTGCATACATACATACTCTTTTTTAGTTTCCCCTTCCGGTGGCAGAAGCGTCTGAATCGTTATGGAGACTTTCATGGTGTGGTGTTATTTTATTGATCTGCCTCTCTGTTGCTGTCGTGTGTCCTCTCAGACAGTATTCAAATTTCCAACAGTGATTGCGGTTTTGTTTGTGTGTTTTAGTTTGGTGGTGGGGAGGGTGGTAGTTGTAGAGGAGTTTCTCCAGTGTTGTTCTGTTTGTGTTCGGGGATTTGCGAAGATGTGTTGTGTATATACGCGATTTACTGCCGAATGTGTGTATTTCCTGTTTATGTTGTTTAGGTGTGTGAAGAGTGGCTTTGTTTTTGTCGTAGTGTAAACTGTGTTATTTCTGGTGCGTCTGTGCAGGTGGAAGATTTGGCGGAGAATTCTTCTTTCGCGTGCTTCAAATTTCAATTGGGTCGTTGGAGGGTTGTATTACCGGTTGTTCTTTATGGTTGTGAAACTTGGACTGTCACTTTGAGAGAGGAATATAGGTTAAGGGTGTTTGAGAATAAGGTGCTTAGGAAATTATTTGGGGCTGAAAGGGATGATGTTACAGGAGAATGGAGAAAGTTACACAACACAGAACTGCACGCATTGTATTTTTCACCTGACATAATTAGGAAAATTAAATCCAGACCTTTGAGATGGGAAGGGCATGTAGCACGTATGGGCGAATCCAGAAATGCATATAGAGTGTTAGTTGGGAGGCCAGAGGGATAAAGACCTATGGGGAGGCCGAGAGGTAGAGGGAGGATAATATTAAAATGGATTTGAGGGAGGTGGGACATGATGATAGAGTGGATTAATCTTGCTCAGGATAGGGACCAATAACGGGGCTTATGTGAGGGCGGCAATAAATCACCGGGTTCCTTAAAAGGCAGTAAGTAGGTAGGCTGAACGGGATAATTGTTTTATTTATTTCACAGGTGGAATATTCATGTCGGTGAAATCAGGAATTAGTCTGTGATTCGCTGTCAGAATAGCCTATGATTTATGTGCATTTAGGTTAAGTCTAAATTGTTGAGACGAGGAAGAGACAGAGTCCAGATCATCATTAAAGCTAGTAATGCTGTCAATCAGTGCATCAGGATGGGCTGAAACATGCAATTGAACGTCGTCTGCAAATATTTGATACCGTGAAGAGTCGGTAGAACGGAGAAAAATTCACTCGTAATGAGTGCATCTCTGTATTTGAGGTTCGACACAGTGTCTACTCTCACACATTCGATTATTGTGACTCGGTACAAGAGGGTAGGCAAACAAAGGGAAATACAGTAGGCCTAGGTAGAACTTAGAGTGAGAGAGACTCAATCCGACATCGGGACTTAATCCGATGTAGCTTAGTGGATAAAGCGCCAGCACGTAAATCTGGTAATCGGGTTTCGAGTCCCGGTACTGGAGACAAATTTTATTTGTTCTACCATTCTTCACCATATGGAAACGCAGAATTACTGCAGTGGAATTGCATATGTAGTTCGGTATCTACAATGCTTTAATTATTTAGAGATTCCGTTTATATAAATAGAGAAGATCAAGGAGCGTAATAAGTGAACCCTGAGGAACTCCTGTATATAGTCTAGTAACTTCTGTTTATTCCAGTACTTACTTCTCGTTTTTAGACTGACATATGCAACATTACCGTTGTCAAAATTAATTTTTGCCTACACCATCTACAGCAGTGGTCGGCATTTCTTAATTCGCGAGTCAATCCCTTCATACACAAGCAAGGCGGAGGTGTAAGACATGATCTCCCTCTCCTTAGCCATCACTTTTTCATTCAATGTTAAGCAGTTTGAGTATCCTCTCCTTCTACCTTCTCCTTTGCTGTATATTGCGGACAGCAGATTTATATGACAAAGGCTAATCTTTGCCTGCCACTGGGCTATGATATAGGCTAGTTCTTTGTTGGCAGCTGAATATTGGCTATTTGCTCAATTCACGTTTCGTCCCTCCGTGCATCATCAGATCGAGAAGACTAAGAAAAGAACAATAGTTATCTAACATTCGATAATTATATAAATACATTTTACAGAGGTACGTACTCAGAAATTAACATTATTTATTTATATACAGTATATACATATACAAGCACAAGCACATTTTAATTATAAGAAAGCAGCAGAAACACGTAAAAATGATGATCCCCTGTGCGAGTGTCACATAACATCATGGGCTCGTCTCACGTTTTGTAAACTTGAGTGGGATCGAGGATCTCTCAATATTCCTACTTCAAAAGTATTCAACATCAATACTTCGAGGGCCCCAATCGTGCGAACGATTGACGAGAGGCAAAATCGGTGTCAATCAATATGATGGCTTGACGCATTTGGTGTTGACAGATCTTTTATACTGGCACACAGCGAGGCTCAAATCCGTTACCATATCATAGAGATGACAAATAATATCACAGAAACCTTCAGTTATAAATAATTCAATTTAAATATGTAATACTACGCATTCACATCAAGTGAATGGTTGATATCTAATGTTATCCGATCAAAATTTATTTTATTTATAATGTATAGAAACCAGAGATCCGGGCTTTACACTCTTCGAAAATCTGTATTGACGTTATAAAATACTTCTGGTTATGGTTTTATGGTTAGTTGAAATTAAGTACAGGATTATTAGGACCTATATTCTTTTTCTCAATCGTTATCTTCAATATTAAATTGTCTAAAAGTTATGATCTAAGAAAAAAACATATCCTGAAGGAGTAGCTAAAGGATCATAGACTATGCTGTTGATATAGGTCTTTAAAACATTACAGTAAAAGAAACATGCAGATATTTAATTAATTGCATATTTTATTGTGTAAATGCTTTACTGTTGTAGAATAAATTGTAAAACGTCGACATTATTTTTTGAGGTAATTATTAGCTATTTTAATATTCTCAATAGTGCTTTATAAAGTGAAATGTATGTATATTAAGCATAAAACGTTTTGTTGTTTTAACTTATGTAGTAGCTGAGATATAAAAAAAAATTATTTGCACTAAACTTTTGCAAGCCAATGGTATACCTCTCCTCTTAAAATTATATCTTATTAGTATTGTATTAGAGGAATGATCGTAAAAGTCTAGTGTGTTGTATGTGGAATATAAATAACAGGCCTATGTAGAAAATTGTTTGTACATCTTGCAATTTTTCTTCTATAAGAACATGTCTCCTCCTTTGTGTTTTACGATCATTTATTGAACCTGTCTGTTTGAATTTTTTTGTTAACCTTTTTATTGTAGTGACAGTAGGATCTATTTGTAAATTTGTTACGGAAGTTCCTTCGTGTTCTCGCACAAGGTTTTCTGTATTTTATGTATGTAGTAAGCATATACACACGTTCACGTAATGAAAGTCACATTGCAACAACGCCGAACACACACACACGCAACACAAAACGACTAATTCAACCTTCACGCACGAGTGCAGATGATAAACTAACTCGCAACTATCACTGTATGGCGCGGCGTTCGTTAGCGGAAGCACCGGGAGACACACTAGCTGCGCGGGCAACGCTGCAAATGAAACCCCCGCTGCGTAACAAAACAGCGCCACTGTATAAAAATAGCAGTTGACTCGGTAAAACACTATCTAACGATAAACAAAAATAGAAGAAGCGTTGGGAAGCCGAAAGAAATCAATAACAGATTAACTTCACATGTTTAACATAAAATTGTTACACGAAGACTAAATTTCTTAACATTCACTTGAAAATTTCATTAGACTTATACCTACCCCTGATTTTGTCCGCGAAACCATCAGATACCTCACATATACTTGAAAGGAAGAGTACAAGTTGTGAACTTTCATGGACATACTTCTAAGACTTTTACAGTAAATTCTGGTGTGCCTCAAAGTTCTGATCTTGGTCCATTATTGTTTTTGTTTGTTAGTGATGTTGTGAATTGTATACAACTTTCTAAAATTTTATTAATGCGGGTGATATTAAATTTTATAAATAAATCAAAACTATATCAGATTGTAAGCTACTTCAAAAATATATTACAAACTACACATATAAATTGTTTTTTAATACTAACAAGTGCATACATGTGACTTTTTCTAGATTGAAGCATGCAATGAAATTTTCATATAAAATAGAGGCAAAAGATTTACCAGCAGAAAATGAACATAAAGTTTTAAGTATATTATTTAGAAGTAATTTTACATTTCATAGTCATATTAATAATATTATAAATTTCTTCTATAAAAGTTTAGGTTTTGTTATGAGAAATTATTGTAAATTTAAAGTCAAAACTGTAATAATTTTGTATAATTTCATTGTTCGACATAAAATTATTGTATGCTGCGGTTATATGGAACCCAGTTACAAACAAATATATTCTGTTACTAGGAAAAATTCAAAATTAATTTCTAAAATGGTTTTATTACAGACTTTATAATAATTATCCTACTTATAAGAGTTATGCTACAATGATTCAACATTTCTATTTTACTAGTTTGAAAATTAGACGAAATTGTCAATCTTAAACTTTTTTGTAAAATTATTAATCATAAGTTGGACTATATTGGTTTATTTTATTATATAATATTATATGGAAAATGCCTGTTATTATTCGGTTGAGAAGCTTTTGTCATCTAATCTGCTGTCAAAAAGTCTGAAAGTTAGAATTTATAACATTTATAATTCCGATTGTTCTGTAGGGCAGTGAAACTTGGACTCTCACTTTGAGAGAGGAACAGAGATTAAGGGTGTATAAGAATAAAGTTCTTAGGAAAATATTTGGGGCTAAGAGGGATGAGGTTACAGGAGAATGGAGAAAGTTACACAACGCAGAACTGCACGCATTGTATTCTTCACCTGACATGATTAGGAACATTAAATCCAGACGTTTGAGATGGGCAGAGGGCATGTAGCACGTATGGACGCATTCAGAAATGCATATAGACTGTTAGTTGGGAGGCCGGAGGGAAAAAGACCTTTGGGAGGCCGAGACGTAGATGGAAGATAATATTAAAATGAATTTGAGGGAGGTGGGATATGAAGGTAGAGACTGGATTAATCTTGCTCAGGATAGGGACCAATGGCGAGCTTATGTGAGGGCGGCAATGAAACTCCGGGTTCCTTCAAAGCCAGTAAGTACTAAGTAAGTGTGATATGAACCTAAGCTTTATACAGAATTTCGTAATTTATTTTTCATATCAAGGGCAGATACTGAATCGTACAAAAATTGACCAGTTTTTGAAATGTTGCAATTTTAGAATAAATTACATCCTCATCCGAATCTTTATATTTTCAATATTAATTTCTCTAAATACAGAATAATTTATCATATTTTACAGAATATTGCTGTTAGTTAATTAGAAGCTACTTTCACACCTTATTTTCAAATTCTCTTTTTTTCTTTCCCTTTTTTATATTTTGTTTCAGTTTCTAATAAGAGTGTGTTCCCTTTTCCTTTTTTATGTTTTATAAATTACTTTATCAGTCTTGAAAATTGTAATTAGGCTTTTCCTGTTTTGTTCAATAACAAATAAATATGTCTCGACTGCTATAGACTACCTACATAAAAATGATCGACTTACGTTTGATAGCCTATACATCCACATTCCGATAGAGGGATATCCATTGTTGCTAGCGTGGTATGAAAGTAGGGATAAAAGCTGAGATTTTCGTGTCAATGAGTTAATTGAAGCGTAAATTAATGCATGTAAATTTTAATTAAAATAGTTTTCACGCATTTCCTTGCTCATGGTTTCCATTCCCCGACTTGGAATTAGCACGACACACATGGAACAACGCAAAATGTCGCACGGACAACCGACAAGCTGTCGTGGTCTCAGCAAGTTTAACCCGCAACAGTTTGCTCGTTCCGCATCGTGCGTGACTCCTGCCGCCAACGGTTCGCTCACACATGCTGACTGGCTTCAAATGTTCGCACGATTCACTTATTTCAGAGATGTACTCAGATTTGGTTTGATAGCTTCCCGCTTGGTTGTGAATTGTGAACATTGATGCCTATCAGTATCTACTTATACGAAATTATAGATATTCACGATACATAGCAAAACATTTTCATTTTCTCTCTTTTACGGAGGAGGGATCCGAAGACTTAAGATTGGTTCACAATAAATCTGGAACGGAAACGACAACGAGAACCAGAACGGAAATAATGTTAAAATAAATGTATTTAAATGTGAGCATTCACAATAGTTAATTGTGAATGCTCTCATTCTAGTGGGTGTTCATTTCAAAGTGTGTCATGACGTCACTGTTGTGAGTCAGCGATTTGAAGCGAGTTTCAGCTTTTATGTCAGAGAAGTTGCCTATTAATCAAGGCGTTCAATCTGAACTTGAGAACGTGTACGGTATAACTTGAACGTCGTAGCAACAGATGGCGGTCTGTGTGCTACCATAACCTCTTTCGAACTGTGTTTTGCGCGGGCAAGTCGTAAGGAGGGTATTTGTTGTCATCGGTTGCGTACGGCACATTCCACAATTCAAATCAAACGCTCTATGTCCATGTTGACCGTCGAAGTTAATGTTAACAAATACCCTCTCCCCATATCCCGACAGTAAGAAAAAAAATTACCTCAGTACGTGTTTCCAAGCAGTTCACATTCTTGCCACTACAGGCGTTACAGTACGTATCGATACGTATTCATTAGAAAGAACGCCGTACTTGCCAGGCACTTCTCTGGTACATAAGTAATACACCTCTGTGGAAGTGTAGGAAGATTGAATTTTCTACGCTCATCGGCTATCCACATGACGGCATACAGCGAGCCATGACACACTATGAACTGAACACCCAGAATTCCGATTACGTTTGGCATTATACACAGTCTACCTTAAAGGGTTATGATTTATTGCAATTTTTATGTTAATTTCACTCTCTCGAAACAATTTTTGTTTTTTCGTTTATTAATTTGACATCACACATAATGAAACACCTAATTTTTATGTTTTTCTTATCTTAATTCATCAATCAAATAAGTATCTAGAACAGGCCTGCACAAGGTTTGCGCTCTCCGAGCCGGCTCACAGCTCATGAGCAGAATGCAGATGTTAGCTGCGCTCTGTATAAGGGTGGACTGGAAGAAGGGGTGATCTCTACAAAATGTACACAAAAACAAGTACTATTACGAGTGTTCATGGAATGAATTCCCGTTCAGTCTTTGTAAAAGTATCTTGCACTATTATTAATTATTAAAGAAATATTGATTTTACAGAAATAATAGAAATTATATAGCTACTTAAATGTACATGACATTTTGTTATATTTTTCTTTATCAGTATATGAAAACGAGGTTTTATGCTGTTGGCAGCTGAAAGGAACAGTAGCCTACTGATCGTAATGAAACATCAGTTACAGATGTTCGATGCCTGCCTTTATTAAAGTTGATTATAGAAAACAGTAAAGTTGCTCACTAATATAAATGTTGAGCCAAACATAGCAATCATTTTCACAGCCAACCTGTGTAGTCGTGGTTATTATTGCTAAAGTTTAGTCTTGGAAACCTCAACCAGGCTGGTAGTATTATTCAAAAGATCTTTACCCCTTAGGTCACAATGAAGATCAATAAGTTCGAACAGTAAATCGTAAAGTGTTAAATGTTATGTTTTATTTAACGACGCTCGCAACTACCGAGGTTATATCAGCGTCGCCCGTTGCCGGAATTTTGTCGCATTTAAGCACACATAATGTAATCGACATGGCCCGGAATCGAACCCGCAACCTCGAGCATAAAGTAATTAAGAAAGTACCTCTGATAAGACAATGTATTTCAAATTCATAATAAATAAATAAATACCGACTGTACCTATCGCGGTTAATAATGCAGCTTTAAACTCCTGAACTTTTCATTGCCATCTTCAGCAACAAAACAATCGTAAGTATCTTTATGTCTGGACATGTAATGACGCATTATGTTACGTTTCTTTCTACCTTTCAAAATGTTGTGGCAGATAAGGCACTGAGTATTTACTCCAGCAGCTATTTAAAAATAAGCATTTCCCCATGCAACATTGAAAGAATTTGCCTGAAGATCAGTTTTCCGTCTTTTAGATTCCTCCATACTGTACTGTAGCAGTAGGTAAGCAACGTGAAACAGTTACTGAGAATAGGCCTACACACTGTACTCCACTAGATAGCTGAGTGGTCGTTTCCCTCTCTTCTACCTACAGCAAGTCTGTCATTCTGAAGTATCTTCCTCTCCGTTTCGGCGAACGGTAAACACAGCTCTCCCGCTCCGAAGGAGCGCGCGCGCTCGTTGAGCGCTGTTTGTGCAGGTATGATCTAGAAGATGTATTAATAGTAATATGTGTTACAAGAGCTATATGTTGACGTTTTCATGTTCCAGGAAAATATTGAAAAAGCGAAACGTAGTTGAGCTTTTTTAATTTCCGAGAACATGAAAACAAACATACCGCTCCTGTATCGTACATTATTTTGTGCGAAGATAGTTTATTACATACCTGAAAGAGGAATTTCTAATTAGTTGCAATGAAATCTCCATTTTGGTTTCTGTTCAATGACGGCAACTTTGGAAAACAAATATATCTATCTTCAACATTGTTCCTATAAAATGTTTTCTGTGTTTACTATACTGCAGCAGGCCGTGATATACGTCTGTCTTTTTTTCCCCCAGTCTATGATGAGTCTGGAATCTTGATTCTTTCACGGCTTCCTTAATGTTACTTGCATTACAAATGCAGTAACTTTGTGGTGTTGTAGAGTTTACTTAATTTTTGCAAATATTTAAAAACAATAATTAACAGTGCAATTTAGGTGAAATTGCAGTGGTAAGTTTCCAATTTATAATTATTACTATATTGAACGTCTTTAAAAATAATATGTTAAAAGCCTAAAGCAGTAAAATGAATATGACGCTTAAGCGGTAAGAATAGGGAAATTGTTATGTGTGTTACGTTGGGAATACTGAATGTGGTATTTCACACTTACCGCGTATTGGTTGTGTGCGGAAAGCAAGCAAATACGCACGATCTCGCACAAATTTACATTACATTACTGAAAACTTTAACAAATGTATACCATGTTATGGAATAGAATTATTGACATATTTCTAAACCATATTTTGTAACAGAGGAAGTACTATTATATTATTTAAATGATTACATGGTTCAGAAACGAATTATACTCAGTTTGCGTTTTTTTTATGGAGAAAGTCGATTTGATAAGCGAGTGTTTTGGATTAAGAGCACATATTTTTAAACGAATTATGCTCGTAATCTAAGTTTTACTGTACTGTCATCACACAATGCAATCAAACGTGTAGTCGTATTTCTGATACACTCTGTATATTTAAAGTACTTGAATGAGTACAAATAAACACGCCACCACGAATTTTTCCAGAAGATATCATTAAACACATGCGGCTTTGGCTTCCTCTCCGTTCTGAAGATGGTACAAAGAGGAAGCAGAAGTTGATTGAGCTGGGAGATAGAGGTGGAAACTGTGATGACGGATGAACTGATGTTATCTGTAACGAGAAGAAACTCTGGAAGAGTGAGAAAGAGAGAAAAATCCGGAGTGCGAGGATAACGAACCGGAGCGACCGTCCGGAGCCGAGACACATCACCCCGGAGTTTGAAAGGTTTCGTGCAGGAATGATTCATGTGCTCGTAGGGCACTTCGCCACTGAATTGGGAAGAAAGTTGCTGACATGTTCACGCTGTAAGGTCCTTTGTTTCAAACTTTGTGCACGAGATTTGAAATATTGATGAATCTTCTTCAACAGAGTTCTGATACTTGCAACTTAGCTATTAGCATACGTAGGTCAATTCGTTTTTACTACCTTACTAAGCAAGCGAAGAGAAGGAATTGTGTTACTTAGGCTTCGAGACTTCGGGCCCAATAGAGCAGTTCAGTGGGAAATCCGCATAACGGCGAACTGAGTATAGTGGTAAAGCAAACGGTGGTACTGTAGAATGAATGCCAACAAATACGCAAAGAAAAACGCTCTGGATTTGAAAGTTCTGACGAATAATTTGGTTTTCATACAAACCTATTTTCAAAATGTTCTGAAACTATTACACGGTTAGAAAAGTCAGAGCAAGAGATGCCAGAAGCCCTTAAATTAATTAAAGAAATGATACACAGAATTAATGAGACACCAAGTACACCGGTTACTGAGCGTGTGAAACAGAAGTGGAAATCAGTTTTATGTAAACATAAAGGATATAGAACATTGTGTCACATAAACAGCAAATTAGTGGACATAGAGTCACCCGAGAATAAAGGACTCTCTTAGAGTCTTCAGTGATGTTAGGCTTTTCGTTTTTCTCCTATCACGTCATGCGATGTAGAGCGCAGCTTTCTACAGTACAGACTGTGTTTGGCAGATAACCGAAAAAGATTTAACCTACAGTACACTGAAAATGTATCTTGTAGTACATTGCAATTCGGTACTGTAACTGCACTTCCTAAAGACGACCAATAGGATAAATGAATAAATTAAAATTGCTACATGTTTATTTTCACCATTAACACTGTGTGTAATTAAACACAAATGCTTATACAAGACAGGAGAATAAATGCTTTTCATATTCTTTCGACATTGTCATTGTGTAATGTATATTTACTTTCAGAATGTACATATGTGTGTTTCCGTACTCTACTCTAAATAGCAACGTTGTTACCTCAACACATCTCTACCTTTCACTACCTGCAGCGAGTCAACAGCCTATAGTACATGCACAGTAAACTTATTGTATCGGGTTCCAAGTCTTGAAGCCTGGATACTGTATAAGTCACTTCAGAAAAGTTCGTTTTCGGCTAAACTATTATCGAAATACAGATTTTGACATTTCGTTGCCGTCTCCTTTCTCTCCTCCGTCCCTTTACCACTACTTTGGCCATTCATCTATATCTATAGCATTTCCCCTAGTTACTATTCACACAACATATTATAGCGTATATAATCATTTAGTGATTTAAGACAGCGCTCATTCCGTCGGATCCTGACCATTTAGTCACTCGTAATGAGTGCACCTCTGCACATTAAGGGTATATGTACGTGAAAGCCCACAAATATTATCAGAAAATGCAGGCTCTAAATTTCTAAAATTTTATAAGGAAATGAACTCGCAATTGGACAAAAATTACAAGGTATCACAACAAGACTTATTAGAACTTAAATATCTGATAAAAGTATAAAAGGTTACTAATAATATTTTTTTTTAGAATTCACTTTTCACTTTAAATTAAATTTTCCAACATTTGAAATTTTTCACACATATTATTATTTCATAACTCCACAACCATTAGAGATAGAATTCTTAAATTTTGTACACTGATTAACATACATTTATGCAAAAAACGTACTACAATAATGTCCATATTTTTGAAAATAGAAAAATTAGGTCACAAAACAGTATGTAAATTTCAATATATTTTATTTAGGACAAATAAAAAAAAATTAACTGTAATAAAATAAACAACTCTACATATCTGAGAGTAGTCTACTTTTCAGAATTAAGTGTTTATTACATGAGGAAAAATATTAAAGACGTCAGAGAGATCATAACAATGTTATGGTTACCAAATGATGTAACTGCAGAATTCTTTTGTTTTTTTTTTCATACTATGATAACACTGGTTCGAAAAATATTATTAGTAATCTTTTTCATACTTTTATCAGATATTTAAGTTCTGATAAATCTTGTTGTGGTACCTTGTAATTTTTATCCATTTGTGAGCTCATTTTCTTATAAAATTTTAGAAATTTAGAGCCTGCATTTTCTGATAATATTTGTGGTCGTTCACTTACATATACCCTAAATATGTTGGATATTGTACCACTGTCACACATTTTGACACAGTGCATGAGGGTTGGCCATTAAAGGGAAACTAAAAGGTGGAACTTAACTGAGAGGATTCAATCCGGTGTCGGAATTGGAATCCGGTGTGGCTTATGGATAGAGCGTCAGCACGTAGAGCTGAAAACCCGGGTTCGAATCCCGGTGCCAGAGAGAATTTTTCTCCGCTCCTCCGATCCTTCATCATTAAATAAAACATGCAAGAACGACATTTCATTATTGCAATTTATTTACCCCTCTGTATTAGAGTATTATACCTGCAATGTATATGCAGAAACAATATTACCATACAGTTTCCAAAACAATCAAACTAGCTATTACAGCGACCTAAAACTATGTGAGAATTTCTTTTCAGTACCCTAATTTAGAAAAAATAAATACGGTGAATTTTAAACTTGAAATGAAAGAATTGAAGAAAAATTAACAGCGTAGATTAGTTATAAAGTATTTCAATTGTGTTTACTTATTTCGTCATACATCATTTCTAATTTATACTATATTGTTTCAATTACTTATATTTGTTTTTCTTCTTCTTTCTATCTATATTTCAATATTGTACCTCCGAACACGAGCGTTACTTTTACGGAGGTGAATTTATTTAACTTAATTTTATGTCCTAATATTTAATATGTTCAGTATGCTTAATTTACACAAAAGTTTTAGCATACCGTACTTATTATTTTGCTTTTGTGTACTACAAGGCAGAAAATACGAAAGACTGGAGAAAGCTGGGCTTGCAATGAAACACCTGCCCTTGGGCAGAAAACTAAATGAATGAATTTCAATCGTAAATTGTTCATGCTTTTGTTACATGTTATAATTAGGCTTCGGATGTTGTTGACCAAAAAAGCGAGAAATATCCATGCAAATATAAATTTCAGAATAGCAAAATATGACCTCAAAATAACAAAATATGATCAAACATATGAATATGTTATCTTTTAATAAGTGCTTAATTAAACTTAGTTACTATATTCATTGAACTGAATTTTATTATTATTATTATTATTATTATTATTATTATTATTATTATTATTATTATTTTTGTTGTTGTTATCATTATTATTATTATCATTATTATTATTATTATTATTATTATTATTATTATTATTATTATTGATGTTGTTGGTTTGTTCGTGTGTATTTCTGAATAGGAATGCTGCTGCAAAAAAAAAAAAAAACTTAAAATAAACATTCCAACCTTAATTCTAAAAATATCTGATTTACAAAATATAATGTAGCCAAAATTGGCAAAATATGTAAATGAATATGTACGTAAATATGTTAGTAAATCTAACAAATTATACAAATATCGTATTTCTGTCAAGGAAGAGATTCAGTTTGAGCAGAAAAGTACTGTTTATACGCCAGCAAACTGACGGTCACTTGCCGTTCACTGGTCAACAAAATTAAACATATTTTTTGTTAAAAGATAGATAATGAATGATTCTTATAGCATTTTTCGTGCTGATTTCAGACCTGTTTTCAAAATTGTTCTATAACACAGTGGTAAAGGGACGGAGGACAGAAACGAGACGGCAACGAAATGTCAAAATCTGTATGAAATGTACCCCAAGACTTTTTTAGTATTGATACATTGTAACATTTTATCTAAAATCATATTTATTTACCTAAAATGTGTGTCAAATAGATTTTAGGCTATACTTCGCTTGAGAAACATCTCTTTTGAGTGTCGAGCAGTAGTTTGAAGAATATTTTGGCTCCAATTTTCCTGTAGCGCTTTTCAAATTCAGAAAAATCTTGATGAAAACGGTCCCCATGTTTGTCTCTCAATACCCGAAGGTTTGGAGGAAAGAAAAAAATAGATGAGAATCCATGAACCTCATCACATTATACTTCGGAATCAGCTCGCTGACAAGTTCTCTGTAATTTTCTGATCTGTGCTTCCTAGAAAGTAACAGTCTGTTGAATGATCCTTAGGTTCCCGACATATCATTGGAACTGGAAAATGCATATGACGGGATACTTTTAGCCAACCAGTTAGGTTAATAGTATTACATGGAATACAACAGATAATTCCAGTTCTCATCTATTTTTCAATCAAAAGAACACTCGTAAGCTCTTTTAACTAGTGTAGTAAAATTACCTGTGTGCTTTCAAAGCTAATTAACCGCAAACGTAACAAAAATTGTTTGTGATTTACACATTATTTCGAGGTATGTTTCACTTCATGAGATACATTTACCACACTTAAAATTAGGACTAAGAAAACATGGGTTATGAAACTTGTTCCATGATTGTAGGTTACAACTCAACTGAGAATTAATACTAAGTCTCACAGTCCTATGGGGAATAAAATTATTATTTATGAATTCCTACTTCAAAGGTAACAGTGATCTAAAGTTATAGATCAGTTGTTAAAGCAATAAAATGAAATATTTGAGACATTTTCCTTCCATTAGCATGTTATGGACTATATATAGCATTCATGTCAATTGATACCCGTAAGTGCAAGCGAGCGCTTTAGAATTCAGGAGAGCCTGAGTGCTTTACAGCGAAAAGGAAAGAGACAGACGAAAGAGGTAGTATATGCCGCTTGGTCGAGCTATATACAGAGATGACCAGCACTGATTTAGTGGATAAAGGGAAGAGAACTTGCTAAAACTTTATCCATGTTAAATTTTGGATTTGTCTGAGAAGTATAAGTGCATTATAAGAAAATAAGTTTTAATTTTAATGCTCATTTTCACGAGTTTGCTTTTTTTATTAAAAAATAATATTTTCTCAACTTTTTTTACAGATAAGTGAAATTTTCAGATGTGTTCATTTAGTAGCCTTACGGGTACTGAAGCAATGTTTTCATAAATCTAATATATCGTGAATATGTATTACTGAAGATGTGTATTAAAAATTTTGAAAATATTCACATGGAAAATGTTTGTAAGTAAATGTAATTAACAAAGCAACTACTGTTACATCATAAACAAAAGATATGTGCCTATGTATTGTAAAAACGTCAGCTCTATAACTTCGGAAGATTTCGAGAAAATAATTTAATATTCTGATGATAGGAAGTTGCGCACCAATATCACCTTAAGAGCATAATGCGATAAGAGTTTTGTTATGTAATAATAGTTACAGTTAAAAGATATACTTAGGTAACTTTTCCTTTTACTATAATATTGATATTATTAGTTTATTGATTACTTTTATAAGGCTAAAGATTCCATCAATATAAATTTCAACTTACCATGTCATACTCAATCTCTTTCTTTGGGATATCACTTTCTTTATGAATGATGTGTTTCATCCACTTAATACAGTATAATATTATACTACTTTGGAATTTAAGTGAATATTCCTTCTTAATTCTCTATTATGTTATTAAGATTTAAAACATAACTGCGATATTAAGAAATAAGTGTTAGTACTTTTGTTTTACAGACAATATAGATAATATTAAACAGAAAGAAGCCATATAAAAATAACGACATAAAGGGCCATATGAATAAAACTGAAGGATTTCCTTCGATGCAAGAGGTTGAAGTATAAGGCTATGCTTCGAAGCAAGAGGTTGAACTATAAGCATATGCTTCGAATTGTAAGAATAACCTCTACCTTATCCTTCAACCTTCTGCTGCTAAGACAGGAGCACGTGCTCATGAAAGTTGCTGTGACGTTTCATGTTGCAATACTGTGTATTTGTCGGCGCTCTTTGTCAACAGAGTGCGGGTGTTCGGTTTCATAAAGGAACGCGATAAGCAGCAACGGCGGGGCTCCCAATGACACAGCAACTTTCCTTCTGATGCTAATAAACCACACTTATTTCAATCACAACTAGGTAAATATTCCGCGTGATTAAAACTGGATCTTCTGATTCAGACGGCGGTAGCTGTGAGCCCCTTGAAAGTACAATGATATTTTTAGTTACACATCCCGGAATATTATAAAAAGTCACAAGTTCCAGAAGTGCAAAGGAAAAAAAAGAGACAGCATTTCAGAAAATGATAAAATATTTCGAAGAAAATTCGGCATACTAATAACTTCCTCCTAAGATGCGTCTTTGCAGTGGTCATGATAGTATTATTAGTGACATGAATAGATTTGAAGTCCTTCCAGTGGCAGGTTCCTCTGGCTCTAAAGTATTTTCATCTTCATTTAAATCCTGTATATTTTCTGTAAAGTCATAATCATGATCATCTACTGTAGGTACTTCTCTAGCCTACATTGTGCAACACAAAGCAACAAACAATGATTGTTGGGACGTTTGAGGCAGCAATTGTACAGGCGTATTGTAGAATAGAAAACCTACTTCTTAGTTGGCCAAATGAAAGTTCTATTATAAAATAACTGTCTCTTTATTTTAAAATCCGATTTCGATATGATACCATGAGCCATGATTCCAAGCCGTCACCCAGTAGGACAGTATTTTTAAATCCACTTAACACAACACAAACTGATGAATTTTTCCTTATTCTATAGTCATGAACGGACCCTGGCCAACTAGCTGTAACACTCGTAAAGCTTTCTTTTGCATTGCATGTAGCCTGCAACATGCTAATCATTTCATGATCATACCAGCATGCTGTATAGGTTTAAGAATACACACGAGTCCAGTCCAATACACTAATAGCATTCGGAAAATTAAATTTCTATAACTGTTCAGTTATTGCAACAGTTGTACGTATCTTGTAATGATGTTGACAACTTGAGCCATATGTTCGCTTTTTCTGTTATTTTTTTAGATACACTAATAACAGGTCCCGCGCCGTGGTCTAAGGCATCCTGCCTAGGACTCGCGTTACGGAATGCGCGCTGGTTTGAGTCCTCATGGGGGAAGAAATTTTCTCATGAAATTTTGGCCAGTGTATGGAACCGGTGCCCACCCAGCATCGTAATGCACTTGGGGAGCTACGATAGGTAGCGAAAATCCGATTTTGCAAACCAGCTCTATCAGCTGGGGGGATCATAGTGCTAACCACACGTTATCTCCATTCTGGTTGGATGATCGTCCACCTCTGCTTCGGCATGTGGACGTGAGGCCAGCAGCCGGCTGATCGGTCTTGGCCCTTCATGGGCTATAACGCCATGGATTTACTTTTTACTTTTACTTTTACACTAATAACAGTTTTACTCATAGTGGTGCCATGTATATCCATCTCTTCTGTAATACCTGATTAGAATCTCGGATCGACCATAAACTCCAAAAAAATAAATAAATAACAAATAAAATAAAATCATCATCTTCATTTCCAAGGATGTCTGACTGGCTTTAAGAGGGCTGGATCCGATACGAGTCCGCACACTTAGGCACGGTTTGGTCCATTGTGAGCTCTATAGGCCTATATCCGATAATTGTTCAAGTCCGACGGTGACTTCGGTGGAATCCATGAATCCGACGCTGATAAGTTGGCCAACCTGCCTCAGCTCCAGATACAGCCAGGTCTCGTTTCACGACGAGTAGCCTCATAAACCCCAGGGGCTCCAGGCCCCAATCTCTTCCTATATCAGCATCGGAAACTCCCAAGACTTTACACTAACCTATTTTTATTATTGCAGATGATAGAGGGAAATAGGAGTATCCCGAGAAAATCTTTTGCAACGTCTGATTTTTCAACCACAGATTCCATCATGATCTGGACGGAGATCGAATCCGGGCTTCCTAGATTGAAAACAGCAGCTAGCACTTGGGCTAAAGAGGCGGCTATTTCCGAGAATGCCCCTCCTCTTCTCCCCTGTGTTTCTTCCAAAAATGGGATTAATCCATTGGACATTTTCTTCATTAAATGTACATACTCTTATACTACTCCCTAACAGCACACCACCATAATTTGTAGTACTTTTTACGTCGTAATGCGACTGGTAATTCAACCATCACAGAGATGAGTCTGCTCCTGACCAGACTTCACTTTTTAGAAGGATATGCTTCTGAATCGAAGGATATGCTTCACTTTATTCATACATTTTTTTCTAATTTTGAAGCAAGAGGTTCCGCTCCAAGCAAATGCTTCTTCCTGTGAAGCAAGTGCTCTTTTCCTATTGCGTCATCAGGAGAAGAAGGTTGTGCTCTGCTTTTTATTACTAAAATCTGAAGCACATCCTTCAAAATAGTAGAGTAAAAGGATATGCTCAACTTTATTCTTACGGCCCAATATTTCACGTTCCGTTTGAAGTTTGTGCACCACTGTTTTCTTAATCCAACAGGCTGCTTATTCATATACACAACCCTTCCTCTTTCCATACTTAGCGCTTGCTGCCCTCGCACGACGTCAAGGTCAGAAAAATGCGCTTGCTTTGACATCACTGGTATATAGCAATAAAATTAAAATTTTTTCTAAAATTACCAAAAAAAAAAATGGTGGGTTGTAGAAAAATTCTGACTTCATTTTTGGAATCAGCAAATGATATAAGAAACAGCAGAAATTGTACACTAACAAAATCATTGTTGACCAGTGATAAGAATGTATAGCCATTGGACGTGACGGTGACGGTACCGGTCAGTGACGTTGACGTTCCGTATAATGTGAACCGACCTTTATTGAATGGATGAGACAAGCGCTGGATTTAGTAATTATAGCGTGTGGACAGATCCCCAAGAGCTCGTGTAATCCAGCTACGTATGTCCGCAGCGTGGAGACGTGTTAATGAACTTGATCCCGTCCAAAGTACGTAGTGGATATAAATCTTTATCTCCTCATCGGCAATCCCTCCCTTATCACGCAGTGATGTACGACACGGCCCCGTGACCTGTCCTTTTCCTCGTTACTCTGGGATCGTGTCCCATTAGCACTCAATCTCAAACTGACGTCGACACTCTGTCACCTGCACCTTTGCGACGCATATGGTGAGTAACGATTGCATTTGTTGATGTGTACTATATATTACATCATTTGCAGTGGATATTATTAAATGTAGTTACCATCAATGTATACATTAAGAATATCAAACTCCTCACAGTAGGCCTATCTAAGGAAAATGGTATACGAGTTCTGTGAAATTTAATACATTCCCGGAATTCAGTGTAATTATATGATTGGAAGTAAATGAAATTAAGGCCGGTATTCATAGTCACTGACTTATTTGTTCAATAAGTATGACTTTGTTAAGTTATACTTATTGGAAAATCTTAACTTATATGATTACGGTATTCATAGTCTGCTAATAAGTCGTACTTTGTTAAGTTTCATTCAATAAGTGTAACTTACGTGTATACAAATAAGTCGAACTTATTGGTATGAGAAATTGCAAGGCCATTGTCACGACAATGTAAATCAGATACAGTCGATTTTCTTTTGTCTCTAAATTTGTTTGCATAGCTTCTGTAGAATACAATAAAATGAATGATGTAGGCCTATTGTACGGAAAGAAGAAAAGAAAATATTTCAGTTATGTACAGAAAGACGATTGTACTGAAGGAGATTATTCTAAAATATTCAAAGATTGTAGAGAATAAGAAGGCCGACGCAGTTTTTTGAAGACAAATACCTCATATATATTAATAGACTACGGTTATGGCTATATTTTAAGAACATTAAATTTATTTCAAAATTTTCCGTGGCATAAAATCTCAAGCGAACAAGAAGTAGTAATCTAGAAGAACTGGCAAAACTCGCTATCTCGGTTTTGCAAGAGTTATTTCCACTTTCGGAAGTACTGATTCCAAAACCTTTTGCAAAAACGAAACCTCCTTTTGAATTCAAAGCGACCCATGATGTTTCGCAATAACGCTTTCGGGCGGAAATTTCCTGCATTTCAATAACTTCCTTGGCCAGTTCTTTATAAACGTTATTAATTTTTAGGTTAAAACTGACATAAGTCAGGGGTTCCCTTGACTTGATAAAGTTTAACTTATTTCACAACATAAGTCGCACTTGAGTCACTATGAATTGCAACAAGTTCAACTTCATGAAGTCAGACTTTGTAGAGTAAAGCTTATAAAATGAGTACGACTTATAATAAGTACGACTTATTTGGACCGAAATATGCAATTGAGACGAGATTTAAGTTCGACTTATATATAAGTATGACTTATCTCGACTATGAATACCGGCCTAAGACAAAACTGAAGATAATTCTTACAAAAGATTTTATCTCTCTCATGAATATATGTATATATGTATTTATTTAATTGCAAGTGGGCAAGCACCCGGTGGCAGTGGTACACACAATATGAACAATACACAGTAAAATTACACAATGCAATACGTAATAAAATTAGAAAACACAATATAATTATACACATTAATTACAATTAATATTAATACATAAAATAACTTAACTAATAAGTGAACCTAATATTTTACAGTACAACCTACATATGTATAGGTCCTACATAAGTTTCACATTGGTACTGATAATAATCTTTCACTTTACTCTGATCTCACTCACTTTACTGGCACTATGACACATTTCACTGACCTTTAGAACACATTTCACTGACACTATAGAACACATTTCATTAACACTATAAATTATCACTGATCGGAACTATTCACTACACTGTACAACCATAACTTCACTGACTCACCTCGCTTCACTCATACAACAGTTCAAATAAGATACACAATTACACCCTTATTCATACTTATAAGCAGAACTAAATTTTAACTAAACATTTCTAGTCTACGACCCTCTTACAAGTAATAAATATAAATTTTAAATAATTTACAATTCAAACCAAGGGAGTAACTCGTCAGGCTAAATAAATACGTCACCTTAATTTTAATTTACACTTTATACACAACGTAAGTTATTCTTGAATCTTCTTAAGGAAGGATAGCCTCAAAGACCGCTGCAGGTAGGTCATTCCAATCATTTATAGTTAGTTATATTTAAAAATGAGAATTTACCTGCATCCGTTTTCTCTTTCCTACATTTGATGTAGTGCGCTGCGCTCCCTTAAAAGAAAGTTATACGTATAGTTCCTTTTTTCAATAATTGACAGTAACGAGATTCTGGGCATCCCTTCATCATTGTATTATGTTTGCAATGTGCAGTAAATGTTTGTAGGCTATAGATAAACCACCTTTATTAAAAGGAAACTTGCATAAAAACGCCGCGCATTCGGTAATGCAGATTTATAATTATAATCTTCTACTTTCGATATGAATCTTATTATAACACATTTTGATAGATTTGATAGATTTAATGATGTCAGTTCACAAAAGTACACACTTAATAATTTAAAAATCTTATTACAACACATTTTGATAGATTTGAAAGATTTATCGATATTATTTCACGAAAATACAAACTTAATAATTTCAAAATTTTATTATGACACATTTTGGTAGATATGATAGATTTATTGATATTAGTTCACAAAAGTACGAACTTAATAATTTAAAAATCTCATTACAACACATTTTGATAGATTTGATATATTTATTGATATTAGGATATTAGTTCACAAAAGTACAAACTTAATAATTTACACACATTTCTTTGGAATTAATACTCATCATCATCTTCTCCCTTTTCTTCTTCTTCTTCTTCTACATGGTAGGCTCGAAGATTGTTCCAGCTCAGAGAGAATCTCTCCATCTGGTTCTAGGATGACCAACATCTTCATGACCTGGTTTATAATGTAAAATCTTTTTACTTATTCTATTAGGATCCATTGGCATTATGTGATCATACCAGCTATTTTTGTTTAAAATATATATATTTTTTTCATTTAGATTAAATACATTTAGCCTATTTCTAATTTCATTATAGTTCACTAGATCAAGCACAGTAAGACCAGCAACTCTTCTTAAAAACTTCATATCACTTGTTTCAATTTTCCTACTGTCAGATCTGTTCAGTGCCCAATTTTCTGAACCATACATTAGTATTGGGACAACCATCACTTTATAAAACTTGAGCTGTGTGTCGATTCGGGTTTTGTTTCTCGGATTTCTCTGTATTGTATCACACATATGTTGAAATTTATACAGTTTATTTGTGAGATCATTCTTCCTGTCATACGATACATCATACCCAAGACAAAATTCTAATATAGTCGACCACGTTAGGATTGAAGTTACATTTGGGATATGTACGTCATCGTTAAATTTTTGTAGATATTCATCAAATTTGTCCAAAATAATAATATTCTGTTCTTTCTCTAATAGCATCGTTTCTAACATGACCAGTATTATTACATCCTGCGAATCCAAGTATAAATCGCATGTCTGCAACTTCCACGCGTCGTCATCTTTGTATTTGTGTTAGAATCCATAATTTCGATCCATAAAGTAGTGTACAGCCGTTGTCATAAAATTTAAAACTTATATCAATTATTCATGCTTTTGTGTGCATAATGTTATTTGTATTGTTCCATACATCATTTTAAAATTTCTGAGTTTAACATTAAAATTGTTTAAATTATTAAGGCTTATAGTCCCAGCTATTAAAAAATGACGTGCTGAGTTTGGGACGAAGGTTTGGGTAACTGAATTGTATAAATATTTTTTTTAATATCTTAACTATGAAATCATGATACTGCACTGTTCACTGCTCCATCTGGAATAACATTACATTTTATTAGTATCTGAACTAAAAATAAATTATTGCTTTCGTGGGAAATTTAATAAGTTTTCTTTAGTTATCTTGCATTATCAAGAAATGTTGAATGTTATCATTTTACAAATGAATAAACTTTGAAACTTAATTCTAAGTGAGATTTTATCTACTGTAATCTCACTAGAGGTTTTGATTATTTAGAGAAAATTAAAACTCGAGTGGGATTTAGTTGACTGTTACAAGATTAGAAGAAAATATATAAAGATTAGTAGAATTAAAGTAATCTAATACAATAAAATATTGACTTACAAAAATACCAAATAGTCTTGAAATTGTACTATTGAAGCATCTCATCAATACAAATATTCCGCTAGATGGCAGTAGTGTATGACGAGCTGTCCTCTTGTTACAAGTTGTGCCAACTATACAATCTTCATTGAACTTTATGGACGATTGCTAATCAAGAAGGTTTTGTTGATTGAATTTCATTTTTATTAAACAGTAGCATTAGATTTCAATTATGAATATATATTAAACAATCTCTGATATGTGACTATCCATAATTTCATACAACAGAATCTATAACATAACCTACATAATATAAAAAAGATAAATTTATTTATTTATTTTTTTTATTTATTTATTTATTTAATAATAACATATACATAAAAACGTTACATTAAAATACCCCGAAAGAGCAAAGCTCGTGTTCGGGGACAGTTCCGTTACATAGATACACATACTTTGTAGACAAAATACTTAAGAAAAAAGCTCACATAAAGATTGTAATAAAATTAGTAAATAATAATACTAATAATAACTGAGTGAAAAAAGAGACGATGTTTAGATTGATGGATTAATATTAAATTATTATTAGTAGTATAATTAGTGCAGGTCATGTTGATATAGTAACCAAGATAAAATAGAAAAATACACTTAGGATAGAAATAAACTTGTTTTACAATACATGGTACATAATATATATACAGGGAAGTCTGTCATATAATTTTTTTAATTCTGGATCTGAAAATTTCATTGCTTAAAGTAGTCAATTCTGGATGAAATTTTATTATCGAATTATATAGCCGTGTAAAATGATAGAAAAGTTTTAATTAAGGATAATGAAATAAACATAATTGATTTTGAAAGGTAACAATAATTTTATTGGCAGTACAATAACTCTTGTACACATGTAGCTCTTATCTAAATCAAATTGTTGAATTCTTTGTACGTTGATACATATGTATGTATACTTTTTGCTGTTTGAGTAGAAGAGAAGGCCTTACAGCCTTAACTCTGCCAGCTAACATAAATTATTATTATTAATTATTATTATTATTATTATTATTATTATTATTATTATTATTATTATTAATGTTGGCAAACAAAGAAACAAATGCTAGTGTGATGATGAAAATTGAAGCATAAGCAGCCATGATTGATTGTTCCATGTCGTTTTATTGTATGACGTAGAAAAAGTGTAATAGTCATATTAGAAATACGTTCAGAATTTAAGTTACGTAAACTGAGCTAACGATTAGTTCCTGGTCGGGTTTCGAGTTCCGGAAGAATGATTAATCAATCCGAACAGTAAACAATCATTTCTGGGGTCCTAAACTAGTCGTTTCCTGAGTTCCACCAGCTTCCACAGCAGGATGAGAATTATTTTTCATTTCCCCTCAACTCTGACCATGCAGCGGCTTACGATCTTTAACATGGCCCTCTGATTAATGGAATAGCGAACACCTCCACTACGACAAGGTGATCGTTCCTATTGAGTATCGGGCTAGAACAATTCCAACCAATTTAAACTGCATAAATAATTATGTTCAATTTTCCCTGCATACTGATAAAATTGCAACTGCTTTGAGAGACTATAGGGCATAATTGATTCACATCTGCGGTCAGTGCCTGCTGCTGAGTAATAATGAGAATTAATTATAAACTTCTTGAAATTTCAGCTCTATAGTTAAAAATGTATGGATAATTGGAGCTTACTGTCGTCATATACGGGATGTCTAAGGAGGAATGTAAAATACTTCAGGATAATGTAGTTTGCATTAATCTACATCCTTTTAATCTGATATAATTATATGTCCAAAATGTAACGGTTGGGAAGTAATTTATGGGAGAACTTTTAAATGGAGACAGGTATTATAAAGGTATCTCTACGTTATAGAACAGGCCTGCACAAGGTTTACGCTCTCCGAGCCGGCTCACAGCTTATGAGCGGAATGCAGATATTAGCTGCGCTCTGTATAAGGGCGGACGGGAAGAAGGGTTGATTTTGTACAAAATGTACACAAAAGGAAGTACTATTACGAGTGTTCATGAAGTGAATTTCCGTTCAGTCTTTGCAAAACTATCTTGGACTATTATTAATTAATAAAAAAATATTTATCTTACAGAAATAATATAAATTCTATAGCTACTTAAATGTACAATATCATTTTGTTGTATTTTTATTTATCAGTATATGAAAACGAGGTTTTATACTGTTGGCAGCTAAAAGGAACAGTAGCCTACTGATCATAATGATACATCAGTTACAGATGTTCGATTCCTCCCTTATTAAAGTTGATTAGAAAACAGTTGCTCACAAATATAAATGTTGAGCCAAACATAGCAATCATTTACACAGCCAGCCTATGTAGTCGTGGATATTATTGCTAATGTTTAGTCTTGTAAAACTCAACCAGGCTAGTAGTATTATTCAAACGATCTTTAGCCCTTAGGTCACAATGAAGATCAATAAGTTCGAGCTGTAAATCGTTAAATGTTAAATGTTATGTTTTATTTAACGACGCTCGCAACTGCCGAGGTTATAATAGAGTCGCCCGTGTGCCGGAATTTTGTCCCACAGGAGTTCTTTTACATGCCAGTAAATCTACTGACATGAGCCTGTCGCAATTAAGCACACTTAAATGCAATCGACCTGGCCCGGAATCGAACCCGCAACCTCGGGCATAGAAGTAATTAAGAAAATACCTCTGATAAGACAATGTATTTCAAATTCATAAAAAATAAATACTGACTGTACGTACCTCGGGTAATAATGCAGTTTTCAAGTCCTGAACCTTTTCACTGCGATCTTGAGCAACAAAACAATCGTAAGTATCTTTATGTCTGGTCTCGTAATGACGCATTATGTTATGTTTCTTTTAACCTTTCAAAATGTTGTAGCAGATAAGGCACTGAGTATTTACTCCGGCAGGTATGAAAAAATAAGCATTTTCCCATGCAACATTGAAAGAATTTGCCTGATGATCACTTTTCCGTCTTTTAGATTCCTCCATACTGTACTGTTGCAGTAGGTAAGCAACGTGAAACAGTTACTGAGAATACACATTGCACTCCACTAGATAGCTGAGTGGTCGTTTCCCTCTCCTCTACCTACATCAAGTCTGTGTCATTCTGACGTATCTTCCACTCCGTTTCGGCGAGCGGTAAACACAGCTCTCCCGCTCTGGAGGAGCGCGCGCGCTCGTTGAGCGCTGTTTGTGCAGGTCTGTTACAGAACATAATTGTGATGTGATACATTATTGAAAATGCTGCATTTTTTGTTGTTGAAATAATTTTATTTCATAATTAAGTACAAACTCGGTAACAAAATGAATAATTACAGAATATAAATTACTAAGGTTTCCCTTGTTACGGATTCTATGAATTAATTGTAAATTCATATCAGGTATCTTTTAAGTGGAACTGAGAAGAAGAAAATGGTGAATGCTGAAGAATATCGGGAAGTGTTATGATGAGGTATACTTAATGTACCGGTGATCTGAGATCGAGTATTTAGGTTATGATTTGAACATAAGACCCAAGACGAGAAGAAGATAAGTTGGGGTTGAGGTGCGCAGAATTTTAAATAGAAGAGAAAGACAGTGTAAAGTTCTGCTATCGTTGAGTCGGAGTGAAGATAAAAATTCGAAAAATTGTGAAATATGATCGTTGGATATTGCACACATATCTTATACACATATTATGAACCCGTAATTTGTTCAAGTGTTCGGTGCTTAAGACAGTGAACAAGACGTATAATAGTCAAAATTCGGCATTACGAGTGACGTTTTGAAATTAAATTATACAGAATGTTTCAGAGGTGGCGTTACAAACTTTCAGGGATGATGGCGAACGGCACATGTATCAATTTGAGATAAGGAACCCTGATCCGGAAAGGACTGAGTCGAAACTTATAAGCAAAAATACTTATGTGGAAATGGAATTGTAATTTGGCACCACGTGCCCTCCTTCCCTTAATCTTTGGAAGTCGTGGAAAGATGGTATGGGCCGGATGTCTCCTACGTGGGTACTGGCCCCGATACAATCTGTAAGATTGTCTACTGTTCCCATTGGCTCATCCTTATTCGAAAATCAGGTCTGCTTATTCCGCTCTCGTGTACTCCTCCATTTCACTAGGACTGATCGACTGGACACTGCTGTCTACAGACGTGCATATCAGGACCGACCATGTCCGTTACACATTACGCTATCTGCATTGCTTTAGTATAGTTTCCTGTCCCCATCCCTCAGAAAGCGCACTGAATGGAATACTGTAAGTAGAAAACGGAAACAACGTCAGATGAATACAGTATATTTAACTTGTACAGATAAATACACATAAATAAGGTGTACAGAGGAATAAAATTATTTTATTTCCACACAACTATTTTTGCTTGTATCTTTAGACTCGGTCATTTTCGGACCAGGGTTCCTTATCTCAAATTGATAGATGTGCCCTTCGCCATCAACCCTGAAAGTTTGTAACACCACCTCGGAAACACCATATATAAAATGCGGGATAAGTTTGGGTGCACATTTAATGGAATGAAATTTTAAAAGTTAAAGCAAATTATAAAACTTAGAAAAGCCCAATCTTCCTGCACAGAGCATGGATTCATATACTGTCGCTGAGATAGAACTGCAGTACGCGGGAAGATAAGCCTGCTTTGGCACGATGCAAATTATTATTTTTTCATGTTTCTCATTCAAGTTTCGATGTTTTCTGAATAATTTTTTAAAAATACACCAAAGAGTTTACCATTGCATAATTAAACTTAAAGTTCAGCTCAGCGATGTTAAGGGATTATGAACGAAGCGCATGGGATTAAGCAAAATTCAAGAAGCAGATTATTTCCAAGAGAGTGGAAAGCAAATGCACAAAACTTAGTCTGAACTTATTAAGTAAGACTTGTAAAATTAATCGCAATATGCCATGATTCATCTAATAGCTCTCTTCGGAGTTGCACACTAACCGTAGACTACACGTAAGATTTATTTTGAAGAGTCTTCAAGCTATACAACGGTCCTCAGCTTCAATTTTATTTTCAGAAGTTACAAATTATAGAAAATATTGAAGAGGGAATGTGTCTGATTCTTTCTTGTACATTGACAGTGAAGTAGTATTATTAGTAATGGTAATAATAATTGTAATAATACTTTTCTCCGCTTTGACAAAAATTGTAATAATTATTGCTGCGAAAATCCAGGAAATGTGTTGAATTGTAGGCAGCTCAGCGGGTTGAATTTTATTTTTATTTTCACTATCTGACCTTCCAAGGCTTGCCTACAGACACAGAATAACACACAATTTACAATAATGGTTGTATATGAATGGGCACATGAAAAAAATATAGATAGATAAAAAATTAAGATAAAATACAGATTTTCAATCACAAATATATAATTAAAGAATTATGTGGAGTGTTTACCATATAGTTGATTTTTTAAGATGGCAACTGAGTATTTAATTATGTTTTGGACAATTTCGTCTTGAATATCTTTGCCTAATTTATATTTCCCTTTCCACGTCACAACAAATTTAGGGACTGTTTCTCGGGACCACAACAGCAGACCTGTCACTGTGATAATCTGGACGTTGTATTTGTTGCGGAAGTATGGTATTGTTGACTCGTATATTTCTTTTTTCTCTCTATCAATATCCATAGGTCGTGCTTTGGACTGTTCAAAGCGTATTGTAGGGTCGATGATCTCTGCTACAGATTTTTTCCTATTAATGGCGTTGATGTCAATCCCCCGTATGCTATATTGATCAGCCAAACAATGAACTTCTTCGTAAACTTCCAAACCTTTGTTTCGGAGAGCAGCAGCAAGAAGGGGACGAATGATGTTATGTCGTTTTATTCTTACGATTTCTCCCTGAGGACACCTCCCACGCACATGAGGTAGGGATTCAAACTCACTACAGCGTCTGCAGTAGGATGTGACTGTGGAACGTCGGACTCTACGGGTATTTCTTCCTGTATGTGTCCTGCATTCTCTTAATATGAGGTGAACATATCCGGAGAAAATATCTACCACCCTTGATGCTAATTCAGAAAAAAGGTTCGCTTGCATGTCTTGACTTCATGAGGAATAGAGAATGCGAACAAAAGACTGGATTGTTGTTCTTGAAGGCGAGACAGCTTAGAATTACTTTAGCGGTTGAAGTTTATAATGCCAATTGACGAAGTGATAATGGTAACTATTCAATTATACACTTTTATGCCTGTTTTGTTTGTGTCATTTTCATATTATCTGTGTGTTCTTTTGGAGAGTGATTGTAAAATGTTATGTTTTATTTAACGACGCTCGCAACTGCTGAGGTTATATCAGCGTCGCCGGATTTGCCGGAATTTTGTCCCGCAGGTGTTCTTTTACATGCCAGTAAATCTACTGACATGAGCCTGTCGCATTAAAGCATACTTAAATGCCATCGACCTGGCCCGGGATCGAACCCGCAACCTTGGGCATAGAAGAGTGATTGTATCTAATCATAAGTGAGGGGGGTTAAATCTTCAAAGTAGGACTTGTTATTATACAGGGTAATTCAAAAAGAAAGAGCAGATTTCAAATATTTATTTTAAACAAACTATAAACAGTAGAAACACTTGCCGCACACCATTGGATAGAGAAAGGTTTAAAGTTTTATAGTCCATGAGGTTGCAAGCACTCAACATGCGCATCATGTGTTGCGCGACAAACATCAAAACGGTGGTCCATTTCTTGCCACGCAAGAATCAACAGATCCCTAGTTATGGAATTCACAGCTTCAACAATTCGATATGGTATATCTTGAAGAGTAGCAGGAAAGTGTGGTGCAAACACCCTGTCTTTTATGTACCCCACAGAAAAATCACAGGGGGTAAGGTCGGGGGACCTGGGGGGCCACACAGATGAACATGATCTTCTCCACCTCTTCCAATCCAACGCCTCGGAATGGTGTCGTTCGGATAATGCGCCACTAAAAAAAAGTTCATACACTTTCTTTACAGAAACGGCGCAAAAAAAATTCACCTTCGGTGAGTTCTTGCATGTTCGACGACTACGCAAGGATTTTCAGTCCCTCAAATTCGGACTGGCGAGTAACTGCGACGGACAGGCCGTTGATGTTTCCGCTTTGCTTATGGCTCCGGATCGAATATCGCGTGTAATCAAACGTTAAAAAAATGAACCTTCCTCCATATATCGGTGTGCGGTAAATGCTTCTAGTGTTTATACTCAGTTTAAAATAAATATTTGAAATCTGCTCTTTCTTTTTGAATAGCCCTGTACATCATGTACGGTCAAAAGACCCGTGCATTGGATTTGAGAGAAAATTATGATAGTGTAGTGCATCAGTATGTATAATATTGCTGAATAAATCAATCTTCCATCTATCTATGCTAATAGCTAGGTCCGAAACAGACTAAAAACTCGAAACATTGATAGTGGTAGTGGTGATATAATAAATTGGAATTGTTCACTTCATCCACATAAACAAGCAGCTGGTCTGATCCGTTCAATTTCAAACCCTCCCTGTTTTCCTGGACTTTTCTAATGAACATATTTCTAGAACAGATTAAAAAAGTAAAGGTAACAGTGCATCTCCTTGCTTTAGCTCGCTGTGAATTGGAAAATCGTCAGACAGAAACGGTCTATACAGAAAACATTTGTGTAACTACTTTTTTATAGTTACGATAAATTAATGTTCTTGAAACTTCTTGCTGAGATTCCGTCTCATAACATAGCATAATATACTACGTATATTCAGTAACTATCTTGAAATAATTAATTTTCAACACATTCCATTGAATAACATACGGCATAAAGATGTTTCTCTAAGCACTGCCTTCGTTCTTCAACCACGCATTTACTTAACGAGGGGTCATATTTCAGTTGTCACAAGATAGTAAATAGGTGGCCGTATTCTGGTACAGGACGTATGTAGATTAGGTTAATTGTCCATAGCCTATATTGACGTAACGTCATGAGACCACGCACACTGTTCACAATGCATTCATGTCATAAAGAATGATACTATGATGGCCTTTCCTATAATTTAAATTATTTACTCATTTAGTTGACTAATTTATAATTTTTCGTAGAATTAAGACCAGAAGGCCTACTCTTCCATATAACCAGTATCAAAATAGATAGGAAATATAAAAACAAAAATACAGAAAACAAAAGGAATAATAATGATGATGATGATGATAATAATAATAATAATAATAATAATAATAATAATAATAATAATAATAATAATAATAATAATAATAATAATTGCAAAATACGAATATGTTTAGATATTTCTAATTCTAAAAGTAAACGACTACAATTTAGTGTTAAATTAGATAATTTGATATATATTATTATAATGTACCGAAGTACATATTATATTTCCATGCAGATATTCTGCGTCATCATACGATGAAAGAGTAATGGAACGGAGAAAAATTCTCTCCGGCGCCGGGATTTGAACCCGGGTTTTCAGCTCTACGTGCTGACGCTTTATCCACTAAGCCACACCGGATTCCACCCCGGCGTCGGAAGAATCATCTCAGTTTTAAGTTCCAACTCCGTTCCATTACTCTTTCATCGTAGATAATTTGAACCAAAGGGATAATTTAGCATTCATTCATTGTGTTCTGCCCAAGGGCAGGTCTTTCACTGCAAACCCAGCATCCTCCAGTCTTTCCTATTTTCTGCCTTCCTCTTAGTCTCCGCATATAATCCATATATCTTAATGTCGTCTATCATATGATATCGTCTTCTGCCCCGAACTCTTCTCCCGTTCACCATTCCTTCCAGTGCATCCTTCAGTAGGCAGTTTCTTCTCAACCAGTGACCCACTCAATTCCTTTTCCTCTTTCTGATCAGTTTCAGTATCATTCTTTCTTCATGCACTCTTTCCAATACAGCTTCGTTTCTTACTCAGTCCGTTTTACACTCTCCATCGTTCTTCATATCCACATTTCAAATGCTTCTATTCGCTTCTCTTCACTTCATCGTAATGTTCATGTTTCTGTCCCATACAATGTTACACTCCACACAAAGTACTTCATTGGTCTCTTCCTTAGTGATTTCTCCAGAGGTTCGCAGAATAATATAACATGATGAAGGAAAATTGATATATAAAAAATAAAAATCTCATACTACAAAAGTTACATTTTAAGAAAGATGGTATTCTCGAGACGAGAAGCAGTCTTTTTGACAATCAGCTTTTAAAAACAGACAATGTCTGACAGCTTCTTTATACAGGGACATCATTTTATTTTTACTTCAATTTTTATTGTACCTGAGTTTTTTAATGTACTTCACTCCCACCCCTTCTACTAATGGAGTTTCAACTGTTCTCCAGACAGAATCAAGGCCGCTTAAAGTAAACAGCACTGAGTTACTGAGTATAGTACGTTCCAGAAATATGTTCGCGTTTTCCAGTGACGAAA
Organism: Periplaneta americana; assembly: GCA_025594305.2. Lineage (NCBI taxonomy): Eukaryota > Metazoa > Arthropoda > Insecta > Blattodea > Blattidae > Periplaneta > Periplaneta americana. The sequence goes on along the minus strand of JAJSOF020000005.1, from coordinate 35,652,230 downwards.
GAACTTTTAATATTGAATCATATTTTCGCACAGGTACTGTCAGTTTGCCTACGTCGCATCCCGATTTCCCCATTGCTTCTGCACGCCCTCTGTAAAACCAGGCCTGTCTTAGCTCTCCTGAAAACATTAATTTCTGTTAGGAATTAGACGTTTACGTAATATTATACAACTGTTTAAAATAACTTAAATAAAAGGGCCTCGTTAAGTAATTAACTGTCAAGTGGGTTCCCTCCTTTCTACGATCCTGCGGCATAACCACTTGGACGGGCAGTAGATAACATGTCTGAATAATTTTATCTGTGCGGGTCGGGCAGAAGTGAAGATTGAATTTACAGTACATAAGATACTCTTTTATAGAGTATGTACAGAATTATTTCAACATGAGTTACTAGTACGAAGGACGAAACTGGTAATTGGAATTAGATGCAATAGTCTATATGCGATAATATGCACAAAAGAACTGAAGCCTGTAGGCTATCGAAATGAACGGCTACCATTTTCAAAAATGTGTTTAAATATCCATATTATGATTATTTTTCAATTGAACTTCATTCTCTATATTGTACGCTAATGTGCTGTACACAGTATAATATACAGTGCATAATGAATACGTCCGCATGGATAGCTCAGTTCGTGAGTAAAAACACTTATTCTTAATACAGTACTGCATTTTGATTAAATAAAAACCTAATGAAAATTATCGAATTCAAAATCGCGATATTTCCTAGTTTACGTAAATTGATGAAGTACTTTTCTTCCCTCCTATACCTAGTAAAGTGATTTATTTGTGTTTTACGCCAGTATCATCGAACTCCAGTTGTGGAAGGGGGTAGCGAACGGTTTTTCCGGTTCTCTAAAGGTATAGCCAAGTTAATATCAAAAATGTTAGTAAAAATAAAATGATGTCCCTGTACTATGTACTGTACATTAGATTCCGCTATTTTTAGTATTTACATTTTCATAAAGTATATAGACTTACATTGATCACAAATTTACAGTATTGTACACTATTTACAAACTAAGTGGGCTATAATATTGTTAAATACAATACCTTGCATTACAGTACACAACACTGTATATAATAGTGTGAATAATAATTTGTGATCATTGTAGGCCTGCATTCTTTATGATAGTGTTATTAGTAAAAATCGAGTATTCTAGTGTACATAGGGTAAGTAATTTAAATTGTATATATTAGTTTAATTGTTAAAGTGGTCCGCGGTTTGTCCTGCCTAACTTGACGAAACAAGAGTCGCGTGCTCTTTCATTCAAGTAAAGCGCATGCTAGATATACGTGCGTCGTGAACTTAAAAGCTCCAGTAATACTTAATTTTGTAGCTCTCTGGAACAAAGTACGGTGCCTAATCATAAATAGTATTCGATTATAGTGGAATCAGTTTTCAGCGGAAGAATATCTCACCGAAGTTTGTGTGATAGCGTTAGGTAAGTAACAAGTTTCTAATAGTGTTTTTCTTCATGCACTGTTATATTATGACAGTATGAAATAATTAATATCAAAATTAATCCCTCTCTTTGTTTAATATGACTAATATTACAGCGACAAAGTACTAGGGCTACCTTCCTAACTGAAGCTAAGGCTCCTAATTGAATTTCAAGAATAATTTTCTTCCAGTTTTATGACACAAATATCTTTTCGGGAAGGAAATTCAAGGGAAGCGAGAGTGAATTAAAATTTGAATTATTTAAGGTAATTACTGTCATAAACAGAGTAGATAACAATAACTTGAGGATATTGTGCCACTTTTATGGGTGCTTACTGAAACCGTACGTTATATTCTCAAAGTACCCATAAGTTTTGAGTGCGAGCAAAATTAGGTGTGGAGTAACTTCAGTGTCTTAATAACTAAAAATGTTGTATATAAGACTATTGAATTGCAGTAAGATTTTCTTTAACCACAACTGCTCATAAACGCTTAAATTTAAATGGCATTTTGAAGAGTTTTAACTGTGATAAACCTAAATATATGTTTACATTTCCTTATGTCTATGCACTGGTATTTGACTGTGTTTAGTAGGTTATTTTACGACGCTTTATCTTAGGTTATTTAGCGTCTGAATGAGATGAAGGTGATAATGCCGGTGAAATGAGTCCGGGGTCCAGCACCGAAAGTTACCTAGCATTTACTCGTATTGGGTTGAGGTAAAACCCTGGAAAAAACCTCAAACAGGTAACTTTCCTGACCGGGAATCGAACCTGGGCCATATGGTTTCACGGCCATACGCTCTAGCCACAGGTGTGGACTATTTGACTGTTAAGGCGATGTGAATATCGAACTGTATCGAAATCTAATAAAAATTATATATTTGCTTCAGAATTTGTCAAATGGGAAGCAATCTGTTAGGACATATATTATGCTTTCATACATGACTTTTATTAAAAATGTCGTCTGAGTTTTTAGAGTCATTTATCGCCCTCGCAATTAGGTCGCGTTCGTGAGTTCAGACTCGTCTAAGGGCGATGACTTTCAATAAAAATCCCGAACAAGACTTTCGACGAACGACAACAAAATTGGGAGACACAAACGATCGATTAGCGTTAGGCCTATGTATAAGACATTTATACTTAACCCTTAAATTGGCAAAACTTCATTTCTCACACTATTTTATTAAACCTTGTCGGACTGTAAAGAAAACAACTATTGCAATATCCATATTTTATATGTTGTACATTTTATTTATTTATCTAAACGATAACAGCTCCCTGTATTAACAGGCTGCCACAGAGACAGAGCATATTGTGCAATAGGCAGTTGGAAGTATAAATAATATACATATGTTTAAGTTGAAGAGAGTCTTACAACAACGACAAGAAATGACTGAATAAATAAGTAGCTACTAATTAATTAGTTGGAGATCATTGTTGACCGTAGAGATGGTTGCGGAGTATAAATATTGATCCTCTCAGAGCTGCAAGAACGATGTCATCAATTGCCTTCCTCTGTAGGCCGAAACGTTGCCAGGTCTGGAAGAAGAAACCGGGAATAGTTCAACCATAAGGCCTATTACTTCAATTTGTTGTAGACCGTATTTGTCCATGTAATATGGAACGGTACGTACATAGATGTCGTTTTTTTCCCTATTTACATCTTCAGGTTGGCTGTTTTGTTTTTCAAGTCTAACGGTGGGATCGATGATGTAGCCATTGTTATTTGGCGGAATGGCAATCATGTCTATTCTTCTTGTACTGCCATTGTCTGCCAGTCCGTGAACTTCTTCGAACACTTGAAAATTTATTGATCTAAACTGTTCGGCGATCATCGAACGAATTCTATGGTGTCGTGAGTTACAGAGTACTTCACCGTGCGGACAAGAGCCCAGGACATGTGCAAGTGTTTCTGGCTCTCTGTGGCATCACCGACAGAGGATGTTGTCCCGAGTCCTGCCCGGAAGGGAACGTACGGAAGACACGTGTGCAGTCATTTTAATAGCTTCGCGCCACTCGCTAGAGGTTAGGCCTTCACGATGTCGTATCCAGGAATTCGCCGGAGTAAACTCGCTGTATAGCTCTACGCCAAGGCCTTTCTGAGGTAGCTTAGCCTACTCCTCTAATTCCTTTTCTCGCAGTTTTTTCCTCATACGTCGAGCGTCATACAAACTGGTTCGTGGGTCTTTAATTACGTCGGATGTCTCGGTTAACTGCAAAGATTTGACGCATTCGGTGCTTTCAGTAAAGAGATCTCGAGTTGCTGTGACGTAGGGATTGGCTGACAGTGCGAGGACGCGACAAGTATTGGCGTGCTGAAGATGGGCTTCCCACTCTGCTTTGAAGAGACCAAGACCTTTACACTTCATATCTGAATAAATCATATGGTCTGGCGTGTCCGTTGGGAGCTGTAGAATTTGTTTGAGGGCACTTCTGATAAGTTTATCACTGTCTTGAAGAAACTAAATTGGGATTTTGTTCGGCTTCGCGGTCTGGAAGGGATAAATCAACGATGTACAAATAGATGTGTTTAAAACCAGAAATTTTTGTTCACATTACAATAAGGGTGTAGAAGCCAGTAAATCGAGTTTTTTATGTAGATTCCGTATAGTATTGTGAAATTTTATTTTTCCTACCGATTTTTTCCTATTGTTCTATTAAAATTATAGCAAAAGCTTATTAGTGGCCTGTGCAGCAAATGCTGCAAACTAAGTACATTAGACGTTCAAATAAAAATTTTTCAGATTTATTTTCAATGAAAAATACCAGACATTTTGAAAGTTATTTGCTTCCATAATAATGAAACATACTCCCTCTGAATGGTTTTTATGTCCAATACTTTTTCTTGAACCTATTTATCCTATGTCTCTTGAGTTTCAACGCGAAAACGCAAGTAACAGTGAAAGGGGAATCAGTGGGTTTTTCATGTGGGAGTAAAGCAATAGCTATTTCAGGTCATAGTGGATTGTAAAAGTCAGGTTTGCCATGCTTTCGAACAATAGACATAGCATCTTGGTATAGCTGCTGCATGTAGAGATTGAAATGTAGAGGGTAAAATCATTTCATCCTACTAAGAGATCTTGCTAAGATGATCGAGAGACTACAAAATTATGTAGGCCTCTTATTTTATCAGTAAGTAATACCGTCTTTCCTTAGGAACTATAATTTTTGTGCTCTCGAGGTAATACTGAAGAGAATGACGCATATAGATATCTACACCACACCACCATTAAGTATATGAAAAAGACCCAACCCCACTTGATTAATAACTATAAAAATATTTGATTTTTAATAACAATATTATTATCTTAGGTAAATGTTATATATAATAGCCGCCACTCAGTAAATTATAGAAATGAACATCTAATTTAACACATTCTCTATATGTACTTACGTAACCCCCAAAACGTTTCACTTTCGTACCATCAATATAGCATTAATATATATAATTAATGAAAAATAATCACATCATGGTATTAACTAAAATGAAATTTCATTGCTCATGGTAATAATGTCATCAAACCACTCCAAGTTTTGTAGATTTCAAAATCTAATACACAGCTGTACTCAGAAAATTACACATCGCATAATCAGACCTTGTAAATTAGCCAGTCTTCAAGTTTTTAATGACCAATTGAATTTGAACTCTAAATATGTGAGCAATCCTGCAGGTCATGGCCTTCGTGTAATAGCTGTTGTTTATTGTAGTGCTTGTTTTGTTTTATTCTGAAATCACGGCCGTGTTGAAATGCAATTAGTTCTCAAAACTGAAGAAAGATGGATTTTGGAAAATAGGAAAATAATGTAGGAAAATTGACATTTCACTGAAAAACACTATTTTTCTGAAAAACTTTCGGTTCCAAGCTTCAAAATGAGAGGTCATTTATTAAAAATCTTTTCAGCCGTTTTCCCGTAATTTCCATTACCAGTTCAAATTATATATATAGATAGCCTATTAACCTGTTGTATCCTATAGGATACTTTGTCAATTTAAGGGTTAAATGAGAATATTCCCATCCTTTCTTCCAAGCGTTAAAATTCAGCTCTACAAGCATTTGTTTTACCTACAATCGTACATTCACAAATAAGGAATTTCACATTATAATTGTTTCCATTTGAGAATTCATGACACTGTTATCCTAAGTTATGTAACTTAGGAACTTCTTAATAGATTGCATTTAAACTATCGAGTAGAACCTGTTAGTTTACTGCAGTAATATTTATTCTAAGCAGTGTTGTCTCAAGGGGTACTCATCCCAATGACTACGTATGTAGAAATGATATTTATTTTATTATAATTCGCCCTGAGAAATACATACTACCAGAGCTCTTCGTGCGCCTCTGACTTTGAGTACGTCTCAGAGTTGGGGTGAGTTAACACAGTGTCTTTCGTTCGTTTGAACTCATGCTTATCATCACGATAAGTTAGTCCTCAGCATTTGGGTGGTTGAAAGACACTCCTTTGACTTCGAAACACAACTATCTGCTAAAGAAAAATTTAAAGACATAATTTTCTTTGTTAAAGAAAATTTCACAATTTTAAAGACATTTTATTTTCTATCTCTAGAAAATAAACCTAATAGGCCTATAACATTGACAAGTAGCCTTTTTATTTCACTGTGTTAATATGATGGTGTATTACTTTTTTTTTCCAGAATATTTTATTTCATATATTGTTGTAGTGAATAACAAACCACATTTTCAAATTTTCAAAGAAGAATGATTATCTGTTGTTAGAAAACACAGACATATCTGGAATTCTAGAGAAACTTCGTTCCACTTGTGCAGAAACAATGGGGGAATATTTGAAGTCCGCACCTATGGGGTAACGGCCACGAAACCAGGTGGCCCGGGTTCGATTCCCGGTGGGAAAAAGTTACCTGGATGAGGTCTCTTCCGGGGTTTTCCCTCAACCCAATATGAGAAAATGCTGGGTAACTTTCGGTGCTGGACCCCGGACTCATTTCACCGGCATTATCACCTTCATCTCATTCAGACGCTAAATAACCTAAGCTGTTGATAAAGCGTAGTAAAATAACCTACTAAAATAAAATATATATATTTGAAATATTTTACAGAAGCATTATTTATCTCAAAATATGTACCATTATTACAAATTTTCTCACTTGAAATTGTCACAAATTTCGTCCTCGGTATCTTGCTATTATTGTTCTTTACAGGACGTTGAATGTTGGCTGTTACGAATAGCAGTATTCGGTCGTAATGTAGCCGATCAGCTAAAGTTCACTGCTCAGCGAAACACACTGAAATCCCCACCCCAACGCAATTACGTGCCGGTATCTAAAGTCAGAGGCGCATGAAGCACAATGTAACGGCATACAGTTTTTAGCCCTATTGATGATAATTTCAATTCAAATTTTTCTTTTGCTGTATCAACTATTGTTCTTCGTTGCTTCAGTAACAGTATACATGATTCATTACTATTGTAATTGAATCAGTAACTATTGTATGTATGTTGTATGTATGTATGTATAATAATAATAATAATAATAATAATAATTTATTTTCAAAACTACATCATTTCTAATCCTTTGTTATTTCTTATACAGGGTGATTCACGAGGAAAGGTAAAAAATTTAGGATGTGAATTCTGAAGTCATTCTGAGTCAAAAAGTTCATATGAATATGGGTCCGTTTTCGAACGGTTACGGAGATATGGCTCTTTGATTTCACAAAAACTTCTGAGATTTCACTGTACTAACTCGCATTTAGAGACAGACAAGGGACAAATTTAAAGTTTATATTCACGCATGCATACATACCTAATATTCTAGAAGTCTGGGATCGATGTTTTCGCATATTTTCAAAGGTACCTCCTTCTGCTCCAATGCACTGTTGCGCTCGGGCGTGAATCGCGCTCATCGCTCGGGAGAGTTGCACGTGGCTGTCTTTATGCCGCATCCAAAATACGGTCGATTAGCGCCTCTCTCGTTTACCCGTTCGTTTGCTATACCAAGTCTTCTATCCAACCCCATAGACAGTAAGTACTCTTCAATATGGTATCCTTCTATTCGGAAAGCGTCGCTCAGATTCAGCGACGGCACACAAGGTACTTTCATCGCACAAACCATAAACATACACAATATCGGCGTATTCTGTAGTCGAAAATTTATAAGGCATCTTGAAAAACACAACTTAACATTTCCGATAACTGTACCTGTATAACTACTGTAGAGTAGGTAGCTGACTAAAGTGCTGTGAATTGATAAGTGATAGTGTAGGCTATTTGTGTTATCTGCGGTTCTGTGTCATTACATCAGACAAGGTCAGGCGATTGGACATTTGTAATGCCCCACGACCCGGTTTCTTTCTCTTATCTACATCGCTCACAATGCAGATTCCAATGTTACGTCATTCATTGTGGTCGGTGAACTTGTCTCAAGTTCTCAAGTCAGCAGCGTATGGTAACGTCTGATTCACATTGGGGCGAGACATTTTACCAAAAAAATGCATCTAGTTCCACCATCGCTCGAAAACGGACCTATGTTCATATGAACTTTTTCACTCAAAATGGCCTAAGATATCATAACCTTAATTTTTTACCTTTCCTCGTGAATCACCCTGTATAATTGCAAAGCAGTATGGGGTACAAAGGAAAGAAATACTTGTTTTAGGAGCATGCTAACAAAAAAATTGAATACCACTGCTTTTCTGTATTAATTTGCAACTCATTTTGAGTGTTTTCAGATAAGTCTCTAAGTAATATCAAATAAATGTCCATATTTCCGTCATTGACTTATGTAATATCATAGAGTGAAAATCTTTATATTACAATTTTACAATAGTTGTATGACCGTTTTCGTCACTGTTCTGACAACATCAGGTACATATAATTTTCAATATGGTAATCTCATTTGTTCCTGCCTAGGACTCGCGTTACGGAATGCGCGCTGGTTCGAGTCCTCGTGAGGGAAGATATTTTCTCATGAAATGTCGGCCAGTGTATGGTACCGGTACCCACCCAGCATTGTGATGCACTTGGGGAGCTACGATAGGTAGCGAAAATCCGGTTTCGCAAGCCAGCTATAACGGCTTGGAATATCGTCCTCATTCCGGTGATTATCGGCATGCTTCGGCATATGGACGTGAGGCCAGCAGCCGACTGGTCGGTCTTGGCCCTTCATGGGCTGTAGCGCCATGGATTTACTTTTTACGTCATTTGTGTGGCATTTGACTGTAATATAGTAGAGTGGAATTGTTAACACAATATTAACGGTGAATGCTAAAGAAAATAATTAAGTTAAAAAGTTAAAAACATTGTAAAAGACACTATGTGCCTTCACTTACTAATAAAAGCAACATTTTTGTATTGTATGCTCATAATTAAAATCATGCAATATTATTCTATAAATCATTAATTTTATATGGTTATGTGTGAGTGAAAAACTCGTTAATGCAAATTGCTCTACATGATACAAAAAATGCAATTAAAATAATATTTCTTAAATCTCTTTGGATTAGTATTAATAATAGCTATCTCAACAATTGAATTATCCCGTTTCATAAGTGACTAAGGTTATACTTAGCAAATGCAAGATTCAAAACTCTTACGAAACGTTAATAAAGATGATGCAATATTAAATAGAAGAAGGAAATGCGATCACACAACTTGTGTGTGCTACGATTGGCATTGGGACAGCAGATGTTACGGACAGGAAGTGAAGCAGTGGCTTACTGATCGCAGCACGATTTACAAGTCAGCAGCGGAGATAATTACTTTATATAATATCTTAGAGTACATAAATAGATATGCCTACAAGTAAAATATATATAGGATGACCCGTAAGTAATGCCAATATTTTCAAGGGTTATTTTATTTATTTTTTTTTTTTTTTTTAGATATTTCAAACAAAAAAGTTTAATACAGTTTCGCTCGTTTTTGCTTTCTTTTCGAGATTAAAATTATTTTATATGAAGCATTTCATAGTTTACTTACTTACTTACTTATTGGCTTTTAAGGAACCCGGAGGTTCATTGCCGCCCTCACATAAGCCCGCCATTTGGTCTCTATCCTGAGCAAGATTAATCCATTCTCTATCATATCCCACCTCCCTTAAATCCATTTTAATATATCCTCCCATCTACGTCTCGGCCTCCCAAAGGTCTTTTTCCCTCCGGCCTCCCAACTAACATTCTATATGCATTTCTGGACTCACCCATACATGCTATATGCCCTGCCACATCTCAAACGTCTGGATTTAATGTTCCTAATTATGTCAGGTGAAGAATAAAATGCGTGCAGTTCTGTGTTGTGTAACTTTCTCCATTCTCCTGTAACTTTCATCCTCTTAGCCCCAAATATTTTCCTGAGAACCTTATTCTCAAACACCCTTAACCTATGTTCCTCTGTCAAAGTGGGAGTCCACGTTTCACAACCATAAAGAACAACCGGTAATATAACTGTTTTATAAATTCTAACTTTCAGATTTTTATAAATTCTAACTTTCAGATTTTTTGACAGCAGACTGGATGATAAAAGTTTCTCAACCGAATAATAACAGGCATTTCCCATATTTATTCTGTGTTTAATTTCCTCCCGAGTATCATCTATATATTTTTTACTGTTGCTCCAAGATATTTGAACTTCTCTACCTCCACTTCTTCGCATTTCGTAGCGCGTTTTGAAAAAGCCAGTGATAGATTCTCAATATTCTCAATCAGTTTAAGAGAGCAGTGTATTATGATAATAAGTGATTGAAAGAATTTTAACTTTGTCATTTAAATGTGCAGAAATTTGACCTGAAGTATTTTTCGTTCGGAAAAAAGTATGTTAAATATTACATTTGTTCTGACCAAATTTCTGCACATTTAAAGGACGAAACTAAAATCCTTTCAATAATTTATTATCATAATCCACTGCTGTATTAAATTGATTAAGAATATTGTTAATTAAATCAATGGTTTTCCCTAACTCAGTATGGAATATTTCATATCAAGCAGTTTTTATCTCGGAAAGGAAGCAAAAACAAACAAAACTGTATTAAACTTTTTTGTTTGAAATATTGTATCTCAAAGAATAACCCCCTGAATTTAATGGCATTACTTACGGTTAACCTTATATATTGCATTCTATTGAGCTTAGCTGGCTTTATTCTAAGTAATGCAGGCCTAAATTACAATTTATTCTGTCTCAAACAGTTTTATGATTCTGAATAATTTCCTAATGTCAACAAGTCTTCCTTCAGTTAGTATAATGCTTCATTTTATAATAATACATACTGATAATAATTTGACGTTCTTTAATTGGGATACTGCGTGTATTTATTGAGTAAAAAATCAACCGTACATAGATTACAAAGAAATGTAATACGTGAACGTTCCACAGCCAGAAATGAATGAATATTTCGATTTATATTAAAAATGTACAAATTAGTTGGGACTCATAGTAATGTACACGTTAAAGTGAAGTGGATTTATCCCATTTACTAAAACAATTTCGTCGCCTTCCAGTCAAGAAAAATAGGCCAAGTGACTCGTTCCGCTATCCAAGGGATTACAGGTTCTACCGAGGGTAAATCAGTCTTTAAATTATAAAAGAAAATATTGTTTAGTTTCTCTTAAGTGCCATCGGCTATTATCTTCAAGCTATTAATAGTCAGACTTAATGTCTCGAATCACACAAACAGTGTGAAGTACATGTATGATGAAGGTCAGATGGTTTCCATCTGCTATTAGACTGCATGTTTACGTTCTTCAAAAGAATGCAGAAAATGTAAACTTAAGCTACTGTGATTACTTACGCCACTCAGTTCTTACCAAGACTATTACACTTTTACTACGTCAAACTACTTTTGACCAATAAAACGGTACGAAAGGACATCTATGGCTGCTTATCCCACCATTTTATCGCGTCCCTAGCATTTGTTTAATTTTATTGCGTCCCTAGCATTTTTATTTTATTTTCTATCACTAACCTAGCATTTGTTTCTTTCTTCTCCAACATTTCAAACTGCATTGGTCTGGACGTCAAAAAAAAAAAAAAAAACAGAAAATTACAAACTACTCCAGTCGATACACAGCACTTTTAAAATATGACTCGCATTGGCATTCAAGAACAAGAATTAATAAAGATCACTGGTCATAGCTATGCATCTTCCCTGAAATCCTATTTACAAATAAATGAAGAGCACCATTCGGAAATCCTGAATAAGTTGAGGAATACACCATGTACACCAATGAGTTCCACTTCTTTTACGCACACGTCTAATATAACATCAGATGAACCACCAAGCACTAAAACATTCAAATTTGAAATTGTACTTTCAATAATTGTTCCTTTTAAAATTATTCATGTTTCTTTTTTATTTCAACATCGTTAATTAAAACCTTTCTTGTTTATTTCATCATCCCTAACTAAACTTTTGTAACACTTGTTTATATGATTTGGGTTATGTTATAGCTTCTGCTGTGTAATATTATGGATACTCACGTGTCAGAGATTGTTTAACATTAAGATTTATTGAAAATCATCTGTGAAGTAACGTTGATTACTGGGATCCGGATAATTGAAGTGGAATGCAACTTTTTAATAAAATTTAAACTGAATCAACAAAGCCTTCTTGACTAGTAACCGTCCACAGAGTTCAATGAAGATTCCATTGTTGGTACAACTGATAGCAAGAAAACAGCTAAACATAACACACTACTGCCATCTAGCGTAATATTTGTAATTTAGAGATGGTAAAATAATACATTTGAAGACAGTTGTGTTTTCGCAAGTCAATTAATATTTTATTGTATTAGAGTAACTCGTTACTTCTAATCTTTATATACTTTCTTCTAATCGTGTAATAGTCAATTACATCCCACTCGAGTTTTGATTTTCTCTAGATAAATCAAAACCTCTAGTGAGATTACTGTTGATAAAAACATACCGTTACAAGCCTTCTCAGTGCATGTAAAACAGTTATGTAAATGTCACTAAGGCGACGTGTACTACTCTGTCTACAAAATCAGGGAAATCACTTCGAATACTTATTGTGTTCATTGCATTTTTTTTTCTTGAGAGAAATTACTTTCAGCTTGTGTTAAGTGTATTACTGCTACTTTGTTACATTACTCAGAAATAAAATACTTTCAGAAAAAGTTTTAGTTATTTTTACTGCTACATTATACGTAGATAATACATACACTTACTTATGGATCACTCGGTATAAATACGCGCGGAGTAATCACTTAGGACAGAGAGGAAATTAAAAATAATTGCATGAGTGTTGTTCCCAAAATAACAGGAAATATGCTTAACTGGGAAAATAATGTTAATGTCGTGAAAGAAGTAAAGATAGCTAATTATTCATTACAGCCAGGATATTTGGCAAAATGCCTTTTTTACTGGTTGGAAGTAAATCATTATTTCCATAGATATTAAATGTGATTTGGAGTATATCAAAGTGATAGGGCCAATTTTTATTTTGCCTATTTTGTTTTTTAAGATGTTTCTATCTAATAAATGCCTATTTTGTCATTTTAAAACAATATTTCTCGTTTATTTGCAATTTTATGATTAATTTGAATGTAATGTGTATGAAATTTAAATATTTGAAACGATGACTAATTATTTTACTAACAATAGTAAATAAAAGTAATTGATTTCGGTACTTAATCTGCTAATAATCGTGTTTTAATACTATTGGTATAATGTGAATAATGATCGACAATCCACAGTTAAATATAATATTGTCATGTCTTCACGGTACCAACAATGAGCTTTATAAGTTTAAATATTAAGCTCGTTCTCAACATAGAATTTGTCACGTAGCATTTCCAATAATTGTTTGCTTTCATATTTTGAAATCTTACTCTTACAGTTTTGTGCTACACGTGTTTATTATTGTAAGAGAAAGAAATTTGAGTGAGGAACAATCAGTTCTTATCGGGTGAAGGTATAAGATCGGTTAGCTAGAATGTCTAAATTCAATAAACCATTGAAAAGTAAACTTAGTGCTTACGTTAGTGAATTTGGTGCCCATGTGTTTTCAACCGATGGAACAGTTTTGTTATGTAAGATTTGTGAAAAGACAGTTAATCACGAAAAAAGTATTTTATAAGTCAACATGTGTCACCTACGAAGTAAATATGTGAGTTATGTTGATATAATTTAAATTTATTGCTAAAATATATTATGCCTTTTTAAAATTTATAATGTTTTACTCAAAGATTATTGTGCACTTTTTTACGTTTTTATTGTCTTTTTTGCCTGCCCATTTCAACTGTCATAAATGCCTAAACATTTGATTATATTCGAAGAGGAAAGCGTAATGTCGGACTACTCTGACGAAGGTGAATTTAAACCAGACAAGTACTTTATCATCTAACAATAACAAACAAGAGAAATAATTTATTTTGACGACGTATTTTAATATTATATTACAACTGATTTACATTTCCTAAATGGGAAAACAAATTTCCGAAACATTTAGTAAAATATTGACTCTAATCGCTTTTTACTACCTGTAGTCCCAAGAGCTTTATTATTGCGTGATTATCGTACAATCTAATTAACTGTTGTAGTTATTGCAGGAAGTATTTAAATGATTATGGCGTAGGCAACGAGGTGGGCATAAAACTACTACTGTATATCTTTACCATTTCTTTGATTTGTAATTTGCGTTCAAGGCAATGAAATAAGAAAACCAAAGTCACAAACCTTCACGTAGGGTTGCTAACACTGATAAATTTCCCTGTACTGCAGAAAGAGAAAACAAGCATCACTTAGTGCAGCGCTGAATTAATGTATGCGGCAACTCTACATGACAAGAGCATGCGCAGTACGCTTGGTGATAAAGAACTGTGGTTCTCAAGCACACACATTTCTGTTGTTTCCAGAACTAAAGACTTTAGACATAATCTGTCGACATGAAAGTGGAAAGTTAAGGTTGAGCATAAAGAGTGACTTCGGAGAACTTCCTTTTTGTGCCTAGTTTTACTGTAACCTTGTTAAATATTTTGGTTCTGTAGAAGAGATCCACTTCGATCGAAGTCATCCACACAAAAGACAGATTCTTCAATACTGCAATCGATCGACACTGTGATTAATTAAGAACTCATGCAATTCTTCTTCCCTCGGTCTATTAAACTGTACAAGACACAACTCACTTCGATCAAAGTCATCCACACAAAAGACAGATCCTTCAGTACTGCAATCGATCGACCAATCGAATATCCCACCCAGCAACCAATCACACAATAACCACCACTAAAACCGAGCTGCCAATCATCACAAGGCCCGCCGAATTCAACTGTAAAAATCATAATATATTATTAATAAAAAACACAAAAAAAACATGTCTCCGTAATCCAACAAATAAAAAACAAACACTGTTTTCACCTTATAAAACTACTCTATAATCAAGAGACCTTATTTAAAAAACCGCGCAGTAGTGAAATTCCACAATTACCTCACTGTTAATAGTACAATCTACTGACGGTGGAAAATGAAGTAGGATACATATCGCACCAGTTTTCATGTCCCTCGGCGACGTTGAAGACGTTGGCGTTACAATGAACAACCATGTACATACTTGCAACTAGTTCGAAAAAACTGTTCACTATGAATTGAAAATGCACTGTGATGGCCTGAGTTCGTTTGTAGGGAGAGACGGAAGAATACTGTACCTCTGATCACGAACAGGATTGTACACTAACGCACAGGTAAACGAAACTCACTGCGTCACCTCACTCCATCTGTACTCCGCTGCACTGTTAACTTCATTTCATTCATAAGTTGCTTCGGATTCTAAGTATGAACATTATTATAATTGTTGTTGTTATTATTATTGTTATTGCTATTATTATTACTATTATTATTATTATTATTATTATTATTATTATTACTACTACTTTATTATTATCGCTGTTATTTTGATCGCTACCAAGTACATAATTTTAATGTACGAAGAATAGCAGGTCATTTCATCTCTTGCTGACATGATGAGTTTGTTCATTTCCTACAACCGGCAACGAATAAAACGCCGGAATAGCTAATGATTTTCTATGAATCATTTTACTTAGGATGTATATTACACGATTCTACAGCTCTGCTGTAGCATTCGTCTTATTTTCAGTATCTTAATAATGAATTCCCCACAACAGCCTGTACTGTTGAAAATACGTGGGATAATAAATAATTTACACCTCTTATCTTTAGTGAGTGACAATAAAACTCATTACGAGCTTATCGTCAATAAATACGTCATTGATTGAACATATTATGCTAACGTTTTAACGTGGCCAAAATGATGTCCAGCATTTGCTGATATCTAATACAGAGTTGTTTCCGATCTCTGATAAAGAATTTGAATGACGTCATGTGCGTCAGGAATCACACGACAGCTGAATTGCGGCGAGAGATGACAGACCAGTAGTGAGTGATTCCATAATCAGAGTGCACGGTGTATCACAGTAGCAATGCCCAAGAAAATCGAGCCTTTTTGGGAGGGGTACATAACAACCCTTTCCGATGCCAAGTACAGTTACGTGAAAATCATAGAACCCTGCAAAAACGTGGTTTCGTTATTTCCAAGAAAGGCATCTTGTGTGTATCTAATAAGACTGGCAAAGCTCGGAAGAGGTTAAATCCAGAGTGGAAAAGTAAGCAAATCCACCCCCCGTCAAAAGTCGCCGCATCCCACGAGATGATACAAATTAATTCCTTTCGAGCTTTACCAATCTTATTAAGTACACAGAAGATGCCTTTCTTGGAAATAACGAAACCTCGTTTATTGCAGGCTTCTTTTATTTTCAACCAACTGTATTTGGCATTGGAAAGGGTTGTTATGTACCCCTCCCAAAAGGCTCTATTTTCCTGGGAATTTTTGCTTTGAGTCGCCGTGCACTCTGACTATGAGATCACTCACTACTGGTCTATCACCTCCCATCACAGTTCAGCTGTCGTGTGATTCCTGACGCACATGATGTCATTCAAATTCGATATCAGAGATCGGAAACAACCCTGAACACTCCAGAATGTCATACTCTTCCAAACAATCCGCAATGACTTGAAATAACTACTACTTTACTCCTACATAAAAAAAAAAAACGTTGATCGCCTTGACATTGTTACTCGCGTTTTCGCATTCAAACTCAAAGAAATAAATATGGATATGTTCAAGAAAAGCTTTTGACATAAAATCCATTCGGAGGGAAGTCTTTTAAGGGGAGGCAGAGGTGAATATTTCAAAATCCACAAAATTTATCCGATTTGTTTGAAATTGATCACGGATACTAAGTATGTTATTAGTAATGGACATACCAAGTTTCAACTTTCAAGAACAATAGTTCTGTAAATATTAATAATTTTATAAAACTTTATATCGTTTGATATAAAATGCTCCATGCACCATATTGTAAAAAATGTTCAATATTTCTTTGTATTTATATGTTCAGAGAAGGTATATAAATGATGATAAGTATTAGTTTATTATGGGAATAATATAGTAATACAGTTACCTTGGTTTTAATTTCATACTTTTAAGGGCACAAAATCAAAAACTAACACCGGAATATCAAAATATAGATAATAAAAATGGAAAAAACCAAATTTTCATTTTTTTCTTCAAAATTTTTGCCTTTAAAAAGAAATTTTTTGACAACGTTAAACTTCATTAGTTATTGCGTTGCTTTCAATGTTACATATTTCGCGGAGTACATTTCATTATTATGGAATCAAATAACTTTCAGAATAGCTGGTATTCTGCCTGGAAAATAAATCTGAGAAATATTTATTTGAACTTCTAATGGACTTAGTCTGCAGCATTTGCTGCACAAGCCACTCGTAATATGTATTTAAGACAGCATGTTTAATAATCACATTTTTGCCATATTATCTCGTAAAATCTATCGGATCGGAACTTTTCTTGCTCCGATGAAAAGACATCGGTTGACGACTGGGTCATGACTCTTGTCCTTATTAGTACTTAATGCTATACAATAGAGATGTTTCAGTATTGAAACTTGATACACACCTCATCAAGTTCATGTTTGCAATTTACATGCTATTCAAATGTAATAACCGTTATAAAATGTCTAAGACTTTTCAGTTTCTGTTTCTAGATTCCTGAATTCCGAGTCACACTGCAAATTAAGTTAATACTTCTAATTAGAAAGCCAGTTGTGAATTTTCCTCGCTTCGTGATAATTGCATTTAAAACGCTTCCATTTCAAAGGTGATATTTCTCATTGAAATGGCATTCAAGGGAGGAAGACAAGAAGCAGAAATAGAAATATGACATGTCTAGTAGTCTTAAAATAGTGAGAATATGCAGAATTTGTGTTTCAGAATTAAATACAACTTTTCTACATAACGAAAAACCCTGCTGACTTCTGAAGTTTAGTCCATACCGACATAATTTTGTTTTCCTTATTGCTGTGTAAAGATTTTAAATTATTTTTTCGTGATTTGAAGAATATTAGCTACGATTATTATCTGTCATTACTTCATCACAATAGGGGCGATATAGCATTAAAATGTCAACAGATGGAATTGCTGATGATAGAGAGTATACTGCGGAACAATAAAACCTGTATTCTCATTCAAGAAATATCATCATTGAAATACACAATTATTTTCATTGAGATATATTAACTTTAAGTTTAATGATGGCCACATCATCCTTGAGCATTGCAATGAAGTTGCATTTTGAGCGACTAAAAAGTAAATTTTGTCTAAACAGTTTTTATGACCCACACGATGTAATACATGCATATTTGAAGAACGGAAGTCACTACTTTTTAGTCCATCAACTTCAAACGTCTTGTCGTGACCTGATAGTACATCATTTATAATACGAAGTTGTGAATAGGCAGAATTTTTAGCAATAATGTTTCTCAACTTATATTTCACTTTTTCTGAAATTAGTGAATTGTTATTTTGGATAACGTTTGTGATACTTTATACACTATATTAAGGGCTTCTGAGAGTTGTAGATTTTCTAACAGGGTGATTTTTTGGGCGATTTTAAAATTAGAATCAATGAACAGGATATCTTTAAATTCAGAAAGCAATGATTTTACAGCTGCAACAGCGGAACTGTTTTATCCAATGCATCAATTTTATAATGTTCTGCATAATAATTTTAACAGCATGTTTTCCAACCAGTTAAGACTTAGGGTATTCCAGGGCAATTGTTTGGAACAGCAACACTCATTGTAGTATGTTTTTGAATTCTTGTTTTGAACAAATGTTAAGCTTTGACTATTCCAACCACAGTAATGCAAAAATTTAGGTATACATTAGCTGTTGCTCTATCTATTTAGACCGGTCACATCTCTTTGAACTGCTTTACTACGAGACCGGGCGGTCGCCCACCTCCTCTATACTTACATCGGCAACTTGATAACATATTATTATCTACTCATCACAATAGGCGTGCATTAAAATGTCATGGATTATTATTATTATTCTCACCAAGGTTACAGGATCATTTATTATTAGTTTAATGATGGCCCGAGCGAGAAGTTGCTGGTAAATTTTGTCTGGATTATCGAAGAGAACGGCAGTTACTGGACCTTATTTGCTCAATCATCATAACACAATGTCAATACGGCGGTTGCTGTCGTCTGCGTTACAAAACTTTACTGTTGATTTTCGAGAGCTATTATATGCTTATTTAAATTTTGTTAACTCTAGTGGTTTTATATTTTATTTTATCTGTCTTAGTATTTATTTTATTGTAAATATTTTTGTTTTTTACTATTATTATTATTATTATTATTATTTATTACTATTATTATTATTATTATTACTATTACTATTATTTATTATTATTAAATATTACTATTATTATTATTACTATTATTATTATTTCTGTCATCAACATTATTATTGATCTCTGTAAAATTTATGTAGAGTACTGGATTGTAAGTTAGCAGCATATGCTCATTTCGGGTATCAATTCATATGTATCATTTCAAATGTAAATTGTGAATAAATTAGAATTAGAATTAGGTGTGAACATATTATACTCGTGGGTTTTAGTTCGAACTTAGGGTTAAGATACAAATTAGATTTACTTTAAATGTTATTTGAATGCGTTATTTATGAAAGGGCCTAAGTCGCTAATTTTGTGAAAATGAGTTTTTAGTGGAAAACTACTCTTTGGGTGTAGATAGATCGATTTAGATATGAAGAGAACTAAGTTTCGCACTCTAATGCTTATTATTATAACCTAAAAAAAAGTTTAGAGACAGGCTTCCATTACTTGCCATAAATTTACGACATGTGCGTCACAGCTTCATTTTCTTTCCCAAGGACACTAAGCTGAGAAATTTATCAACTTCTAAAATACTTCGTCATCGTCCGCGTCCAAATCCGCATCGTTGACAATCACTAAGATATATACAGGGTGATTCACAAGGATTTACATTCACTTACGGAGCTTATTTCCGAAGACATTCTGAGCAAAAATGTCCTAGAAACATTTCTCCTAATCTCAATATTTCCAAAGTTACACTAATTTGAAGTTGTTTGTAAAATACCTTTTTTCTTTAGTTTTAAGGGTAAAAGAATATTACAAATAGAGAATGAACGATTCAGAAGTATCATTTCTTTAATTGACTGGTGTTCTGAAGCTAAAAATGTGTTATTAATTGCTTTGTACAGATTTTATTTTTTCAATTTTTAACTAAAATTGACATTCTTACGCATTTATCACAAAAATTGTTACAGATCATACGACTTTAGGAACTTGATTCTTTACAATTTCATTAGCCTATGCATCCTAATGTACAGTATTAAAAAATTTACAAGAGTGACGTGTTTTGAACAAGTGTTGTGATAAATGCGTAAGAAAATCTAATTTTGTAGTTAAAAAAATTCTGTACGAAGCAATTGTAAAATTCACAACATATTTTTAGCTTCAAAATACTGGCTAATTAAACAAATGGCACTCCTGAATAGTCCATTCTTTATCTGTAATATTCTTTTACCTTTAAAACTAAAGAATTTTACAAACAATACAAATTATTGAGATTAGGACAAATGCTTATATGACATAAATTGTATTAAACTTTTTTGTTTGAAATATCTAAAAAATGACCCCTGAAAATAATGACATTTTTTGCTCAGAATGTTTTCGGAAATAAGCTCCGTAGGGGACGGTAAATCCATGTGTATATAATATAACCACAACGCAACACATCAGATAACCATCATGTATTAATATTAATACTGATATTAATTAATTAACTTATTAGTATGTTCAAATTTCACAAACTTTCAGTAACCGGCTCAGAAATCTAGTACAATTTTAATTTGAGGGAACTCCAGTCTGTCTCAGCTGCCAAAATAACAGTTACAAAATCACTACCATTTTGTAGTATTTGTCAGCATCGAAATTTGAAACGAAGTTGGCAAAAGAAAATTCAACCTGAAAACTAGAAAATCACAACAATCCACTAACGTATGTAGTAATGGGGGGGGGGGGATGGTATGAAGTAAGCTGACCCGGACTATAAAATTGGATGAAAATTTACCTGATGATCCTGACCCTAGTCTGCAAATTATAGACAAAAGTTCAGATGACGGTGCTGAAGGCAATGTTGGGATTGAATATGAAGCTTGTGACAGTGACAAGGATCGAAAATAGGGTAAAGTTGTCTAATTTCGTGATACTCCTAATTCCGTGATACTTTTTTAAAATTGAATGTCAGTCAAAGCTTTGGCATTCGACTATAGTGCCAGACATCTTTCTCGAAAGAGTGCATTTTTACCTACTTTTGAGACATCGGTGAACTTCCTAGCAATATATCCAACCCCGTGACATTCAGTGAAAATACGTATAACGGAATTAGGGGTATCACGAAATTAGGCAACTATACCCTACATACCGGGATGAAGTTGCTGCTCAAGGAGAAAAAATTAATGGAAGATATAGTAGGAGAGATTGAGAATAACTGTAGAAAGTAAGCGAATGGAGAAAGAAGAAAAAGAAGCAATAAAACGGGAAACTCATCTTGAAAATAAAAATTAGTACGAAAAAAGAGACCTAAACAAATAAAACTACAAAGAAATAAATAAAAGTTATATTCCGAAACGAATATAGAGCTCAAATCATTCTTTTCGCCTATTACGTCATTTTTACGTATCAATAATAATACAGTATTCCTCGAGGACGAGAGTATTCTAGTTTAATAAGCGAGACGGAAGACTAATTGGAATTTTAATTTGAAATCGAAGTTCTTTGGAACAGTAATTCCTTTAAGCTGAATTACGAAAGGTGAGTAGCAGAGAAGATTACAAAAAGATTCTGGGGTAGGTCAGGGCTTTAAAGGATCGTTACGGAGATAATGATGTCAAACGAATCACTTCTGTCTCTCATAAAATAAACGACATTAAAATTAAGCAATGCAGATGATTCAGACACGTACAGAAGTAGATATTCTCAAGGGAACGAATAAGGTAACAACCTTAATGTGAATGTCCCAGGAGAAAAATAAAGACCTGGAGGGAAAAGTGTAAGAAGAAAATTACAGAGAGAGATATTTTCCAGATCCAGAAACAGATAGAGAGCAATGAAAGTCGGAATTGGAGACATATAAACCCGTAATTATACTAGAAAGATAATGAATAAAAAAAGTGCAAACTTATAAATGAAGAGCAAAAGGTGGAAAATAATAAACTCTAAAGAAGGCGTCGGACTTAATAATACAGAAATAATAAGTGCAGCATTATAAACCCAAAAATGCACCCAAAACAGAACATAGAACAACGTAAACAAAAGTAATATGAGACAAACAGTGTCATAATTGCGATTAAAATACTTGAAATAGGCCTATCATAAACTTGAAATAAAACGTGCAGCGTCAAGAATCGGGAGGGGGGGGGGATGGTACTATATAGGCAAAGAAATAAACTTGGAGGATCATTAACCTGAGAAATTACGTGAAAATTTATGAGTTCGAAAGCAAAATACTTTGAATGTCACAAACCTGAAATATAATGTGAAGTTATCAACCCGAAGTAAAGGCATGAAACACCTTAATTCTCAAATACGAAATGGAAAGTTATGAATCTTAAAGAAAAGACATGGATCGCCATAAACCTAAAATACGAAGTGGAAGATTGTGAATCGAAAAATGAAATGGACACATAAACCTCAAATATTAACAAACTAAAATTATTTCCATAATTTTTTATCATAAGACACTGCTAGTGAAATTAAAGACACTACTTACGGCTCACCATGTGTGTGTGTGTGTGTGTATATATATATATATATATATATATATATATATACACACACACACACACACACACACACACACACACACACACACACACACACACCTGTGGAGTAACGGTCAGCGCGTCTGATCGCGAAACCAGGTGGCCCGGGTTCGAATCCTGGTCGGGACAAGTTATCTGGTTGAAGTTTTTTTCCGGGGTTTTCCCTCAACCCAATACGAGCAAATCCTGGGTAACTTTCGGTGCTGGACCCCGGACTCATTTCACCGGCATTACCACCTTAATTTCATTCAGACGCTAAATAACCTAGATGTTGATACAGCGTCGTAAAATAACCAAATAATATATATATATACATATATATAATACTCCACTGTTCAGTGATTTGTCTCGGGAAAATTTTTTTTCGCCTTTCCTTCATATCCGTACCTCACTAATAGATATCACAATACCTCTTGTTATTATATTAAGTATACATTTATGTTTCATAATAAAATTATTTCTGGAAATACTACAATTTCTGCCTTGACTAATTCTTGCTTTAATTTCTTAACATAATATAACGTCGTTTCATTGCCAAGCATTTCACTGTCCTTTCATAATCGCGACGCTGTTGTTCCCGGCGTGACTCCTTCTCTTTCCTTACGTCATAGAAAGTAAAGGCTCAAGAAAGTCTAGGTAGGTAGTATCGTTCGCCATTTTTGTTCTTTCGTTGCCGAGCTACCGGACGAAGGATCTATTTGCCACACCGTTAAACATTATCATGTTGTAGCTCCTATGGTAATAAATCAAACGCACTGTAATTGAGCGGCAAATAACGTCCTCGTGTGCTTTCTGTGAACGCCAACGAAAGAGCCAAAATGGGGGGGGGGGCGATTATATTAAGTATTTATCGAGCCTTCTTTATCTTCATCAGAGAATCACAAGACGCACACGTTTAAATGTAGCCGACCTTGCAATGTGATTGGCTAGCGGAAATAAGAGCGACGTGACTTATAAAAGCTGTAAGTCCAATTTTTCTCACATGTCAAAAGCTGCGTAGGACTATATGTTTTCGTAAGCCAACGATATGTTTCCAGAGAAAGGCAATTTTTCTACCCATGTCCTTTTCAAGACTGCGTAGCACCCAGTTTTGATATTACAGAATTCTAACGCGTGTGAGGTGATTTTCAAGGATGTCATGGCTCGTATTCAGACAGGATATTGCCACGACGTTCTTTGTAGGTCATGCTGGTGTCTGTAGCACAAAGGTATTCCAGTGTTTGTGAGGTTTCCTAAGTTCTAAATGTTTGCGGTATGTGTTTTAGTTTCTTGCCCAGTATTAAATAACTTTTTGTGAGTTTGTGGTTATTGCGTTGCACTTCTTGGCTAGGACATCCGATTTTTCGCTTACAAAGATCAGGCAGTATCATAGATTTTATTATAAAACTAGAATTTCACTCTTTTCAACAGCCGCAAGATTCAGAATATTTTGCATTCATATTGATGAAGAAAGGCCGGTCGAAACGATTGATTGTATAGCCCAGTTGAGAAGTTAACTCATCTTTTTTTTTTTTTTTTAATTTATCACAATGTTAATTATGCTATGTTAGAGCTACGCTGCCCTCTTCCATCTTCCAAAACTGGCATTCCAAATAAAATTATATATTTGAAACCTTCTGGTCCAGTATCTACATTACTGTATTTTTAAACTATGGGTGAATATTCGGAGTAAATTGTCTCCAGAACATTTTGTCTTGTTTTTTAATTAAGAGCAGTAAGCTTTGGACCACTATATTTTATTTTATCTTCAAGTAAATCTGTAGTCCTTACCGATTTTCTGAGAATACAACATGTATCCTATCAGAAACACAAATGTATGTACGAGTATAATGACAGACAGCGGAATTTCGCTCCCGATACTGAACGTTGAGTATTCGACAGTTGCAGGGAGGTAATTGAATTCATTGCTACACTCCCTCCGTAGCCAAGGAACGTGACGTCATTTTGCTGGGTAGGGACCCAAAATCCGTTGTTTCCTTATGACATTTATACAAACCCTTCCTTCTTATTTAAATAACAATTAGTTCCGTAGTCCTAGATTAAGCACCTTACTGTACCACGCTATTTTAACCTTAAAAATATACTATGTGATTATTTAAATATTGTAGTTATTTCTGTTAGGCCTACATTTAGACTTGTTGGCAGAGATCGGAAGTTTAAGCATTATGAATCATTAAAATAAGCAGGCAAAAAGGCATCATAAATAGCTAAAATAGGCAGGCAAAAAGGCATTATAAATAATTAATTGATGAACAAGTAGACTTACTCGTGTTAAATATGTAATATTTGTCAGGCTTAGAGCTGTTTCAGTGCTTCACGCACCATAATCAGAGCCTACTAGATCGCTGCGTCATCTCGAACTTCTGCCTGTTAGGAGGGCGTGTTTTATTGTTGGAAGGTGTTGGAGTGTGGAGTCGAATAGTGTGTGTGTGCTGAAATTGATCTGCGTGTTGAGGATTTGATCGGGGTGTGATTTAGTGTGTTTGTATATTTCGTATTGTTCTAGTGTGTTGAGTTGGCTCTGATGATGGTGCGTGAAGCACTGAAACAGCTGTAAGCCTGACAAATATTACATATTTAACACGAGTAAGTCTAGTTGTTCATCAATTAATTATATTCAAGTGTTAAAAGTGGTGTACGCAATTTTCAAAATGCATTATAAATAGCTAAAATATGCAATAAAAGGCAATTACAAAAACCTTGTACTGGACGCACAACCTTGCACTTTCTACAAAGGGATTTCGTCAGCAAGAAAAGCTTTACATAAGTCGAATGCAAATTGAGATTTTCGACTGTATGTTGCAATTACTGTTGGAAGCAAAGAAATCTTCTTCCCAGTAGCCTTCTAAGTGCATTTTTGTGTTTGCTTGTACTTATATGTTGCGATATGAATTTTTTTTTTTTTTCGTAGTTCAGTTGCGATATGAAGTATTTCTTATCGTAGTTCACTGACTGCTCACATATTTTGCATGTAAGTACTTTACCGTCAGTACAAAATACGTCGGATCCAAAAGTATTAACGTAACTTTGCAGTTTACTCCGTAAAGGAACACTGAATTTTGGCATCTTGCTGCTATAGTCGCGACGCTGTTATTCCCAGCGTGACTCCTCCTCTTTGCTTACGTCTTAGGAAGTCAAGGCTCTATAAAGGCTAAGTAGGTAGTATCCTTCGCCATTTTTGTTCTTTCGTTGCCGAGCTACCAGACGAGAAATCTATTTGCCACACCGTTAAATATTATCATGTTGTAGCTCCTATGATAATAAGTCAAACGCACTGTAATTCAGCAAATAATTGAGCGGCAAATAACGTCCTCCTGTGCTTTCTGCGGACACCAACGAAAGAGCCAAAAGGCGGACGATTATATTAACTATTTATCCAGCCTTAGGAAATGCTTAACGTCTTTATCAGCGAATCCCAAGACACTGACGTTTAAATGTAGCTTATCTGCGACGTGATTGGCTGCCGGAAATTAGAACGACGGGACTATAGCTACAACAACGTCGCAATGAAAACTGAAAGAAAAACAATCGTTAAAGATAACGTTAGACCCGTGCTCATTGTTGCCTTGTCAAATAAACACAAGAGATAATTAAAACGCTTACTGTTATACATTTTTGCACGGCAGCACTCATTGTTGCAAAGAGAATATGAACTGGCTGAAAGACAATAATATGCATTCGGTGAAGTCACTTTCATTGTAGCGGTTATAGAAATAAATTAAAATATACCTGTAGGCTGCTTTAATAATAAATTAATAAATAATAGATAAATAATCAAATAAAGGCAGAATAAGGATTTATTTTGAAAATTAGGCATTTATATTAAAAAAGCCAGAAAAGGGCGACATAAAACTGTGACGTTTCAATCACAAACGCATAATTCCTACAGATTTACTTTCAAACTGAAGATAGATTTGACACATTTAAAAAAGCATTCTGCCAAAGTTCCGGTCTCTGCTTCTCAGTAAATAAGATGTCCTATAAATGGGTTAGAGCTCATTTTCATTCGTCGGACTGCGTCAAGAAACAAAAGCTTCGATATTGGGCACCAAAAAATGCAGTTTTACAAAGATACGGTGGAGGAACAAAGACGATAATCTGATTTATAAGTTTAGATAGAGATGATCTTGATCTGCCCTTTTGGACACAGTCATGAGAATTATTATTATTATTATTATTATTATTATTATTATTATTATTATTATTATTATTTAACTAAACGTTCCATACGTTTATTCTATGTGTGAGAAGGCACAAAGACGCCTGAGAGGGTAAGTTTGTAATTATTTGAAACTACAGGCTTCATCATCCTTCATATCCTGCTTTGGAAGTAGAGCTTTCCTGAGTACACAAGGATCTTCATCTTAACGTCCGCTCTCCAATGAAATAAGAGGACTTCCCAACTCTGGAAGACGTGCGTGACAGAGCGCAGGTTCACAATGCTAAGTATCAAGTCTCCTGGGAATTCTGCAGAGTCAATATAACTTTGATAAGTTGACGAGAGACTAAGCGGCGCGGTGGTGATTCCATCAGCCGACCCTGAGGGACGAGCAGGTCACGCACCGAGGAATCATGGGCGGAAGACAGACAAGCTAGCACCGGTAACTTAACTCCCACAGGTCATGTTGCCCCCTAGCAGTTACTTAAAAAGTCTGTTTGGCATGCTGTAGGTTTGAATTATTATTAGCTATTCTGTCATGAAAATTTGTTTCCTTGAATTAAAAATTTATTCCAATATTTAAAAATGAAATTTAAAGTATCGTTATAAATAATGAGGAAAATGTAATGAATGCTATATAAAACCCAATAAAATATATGAAACACAAAAATTTCCTACCTAAATCCACAGGATTGACATGATATCAAAGGTCAATTACAAAAAAAAAATGATTGAGATTTGGGAACTGGAGGACGAATAGAGTCGTTATAAACCTGATTCATCATAATAATTGCTTCTGAATTGTTTGTGACGTAGTAACGATTTTATCTTACTCGTAATTTATGGCGTCATCAATCTTACAAGCTTCCTTCTATTAAGACGTTCATAAGTCTATTAGTCGTCCTCTTATGCCCTTGGTTATGACTTATCATTCTTTAAATTTAATCAGATATTTGCACGTTGAAACCAGGCAAGGGGAATAAACTTTTAACGTGGATCCCTCTATATTTTGACCCTAAAAGTATATTGCGAAATTTTAATTAATGAAGAAATAACTAATTGTCCTATTTTGATATAAGTAAAAATTTAATAAATATTCCCATAAAATACAAATCTGGATACATATTAGAGGTTGTAACATTTGCAAATCACAGGCTTTGTCAAATTAAACCTATAATAATCTAAATTCCCCTTTACAATCTATGGTTAGGTTAAAGAATCCCTTACTTTGCAGTAGTCTAGGAGTATAGGTTAGACCTATTTTAAGTGGCAGGAATTTGACGAGAAATTTGATTTTGTCTCAAATTGTGTGTGAGAGGAATCTGGTAGATAATTATTGCAGGGATGAGTAAATAGAGAAGAAGAGAGAGGATTATATATTTCTCAATTTTTAAGTTAAAATTGAATTGTAAATATTTTATTTTGCATTTAAATTTAATAATTTAGGAGCTCGGGCGTAAAACATGGTAACTGACACTTATAATATTGTATCTTACATTCTGTGTCTAATGCAGTAGTTCGTTTTTCAACAACTCAACAGATGACAGAAGTAAGTTATACATATTTTACTTTCTTGGTAACTATACAAACTGTTGCATTTATAAATGTTTACCTAGTAATAACTTTAAAACACTAAAACGTCATTTACCATGTTTTACTCCCGAATCACTCAATTATAAAGTAGGCCTATACAGGGTATTAAAAAAAGTATCCAATATTTTAGGAGGTGCTAGTATGCATGAAAACAAGAAAATAATGTCTAATAAACATGGGTCCTACAACACATATTTTCTGAGATCTGAACACTTGTTCATAAGAGATGCTCAATGTGACGTCCATTCGTGACAATGCATTCCTCTGCCCCTCGGCGTAAGGAATCGCGCACCTTTGAAATTTATTTTAATACGTTAATAAGAAAGTCCTGATAACGATCCCCAGTTAATCTCTGTGGTAGCACGTATGGCCCTATTAATCTATCACCAAGAACTCCTTCACATAAGTTGATTGAGAATCGGTGCTGATGCCTTGTTTCTTCAACTGCATGGGGATTTTCATCAGTCTACACATGCTGATTACGAAAATTCACAACACCATCTCTGCTGAACCCCCGCTCATATTCGCAACCAGACTTTTTTTCAGTATTCAATGCGACGTATCATTATTCCATGCCAGGGGTCTCAACTACGGTATGATTATTTGGTAGTCTGCTGTATTGTAGGGCAGAGAAATGCATTCCCATGAATGGGTGTCACATTGAGCACCTCCTATGAACAAGTGTTCAGATCTCAGAGAGTATGTGTTGTAGGACCCATGTTTATTAGACATTATTTTTTTATTTTAATGCGTACTATCATCTCCTAAAATATTGGATACTTTTAACATTCTGTATATCATTTAAAAGATCATTTTATTTTGTTAAACATGTGCAAGTATATCTATGTTCTTGCGAAGTCAGAGGTAATCTGGTTTTTAATAAATAATTTTATGTTCAGTATCACCATTCCTTCATAAATGTATCGTTTATATTCAGACACAATGTTCACGCATTTCTTACTTATTGAAGAGAGCTCCAGAAGCAGCAAAATATTTATTCTGTGCGGATCAATGTATGGTCAAGTTCTGCAATCATGTTGCATTTCTGAGGAAGGTACAATCAGAATTCCTAGTGTATCTCACTTCAGCGTGATTGTGTCAAACGGAGTGAGAGAAGTGGCCAATTTACTTGGAGTTCATGCATTTAGTTCAAATCAGCTGCATAGACATTCACAAGGATTCGCGTATGCGTTTCTGTTACAGTATTGCCCTCCTTCTCCCTCAATCCTCCATCCTTCCGAACATAGACGCATGCACTTAGCACGTCCTACTGTTTAGAGACCTATCTGTTGTGTTATAATACACACGAATAATTTAATAAAGCTTAGCTTGCAGTGCTGATGTTAAGAAGCAACATGAATCCTACGGTTACTTTAATATAAATACAGATCAGGGATAAATAAAGTCTTAAAACCAATAAATTTGTGTATTATGTATTGAGTTGGTGCATAAGTTCGTAGCGTTTTTGTTTCGCGTGTTGGTACTCAGGTTGCTATGGGTTTATTTATCGATTGTCTTTTTTTATTTGAAGTTCAGTTGTTGTGCTTGAGTTTACATATTGAAGTTTTCATTTTTGGAGATAGTGAGTGTAGTCGTGGGCGCTAGAATATGGAGTATCAAGTGGAGAAAGTGAAACATTTCTGACATATTCTTCTTTTTGAGTTCAGTAGAGGGGCGAAAGCAGCCAGAAACATTTGCGTCGTGTATGGGGACAATGCTATCGGAGAGAGCACGGCAATAAAATGGTTTTCTCTTTTTAAGGAGGGTCGTTTTGACATTAGTGACACTTCACGTTCAGGAAGACCTTCGAGGTTTTATGAAAACAGTTGAAATACATTAATCCACAATAATCCACGTCAGTGTTCCCGAGAACTGGCAAATGTGATGAACTGTGACCATTCCACCATCGTGCGACATTTGCATTCAAAGAGCAAGGTTTAAAAATCAGATTGCGTACCATTTTATTCTACCGATAATGCATTATCGTTTCTTCATTTAACGCACCGATGAAGGTTACTTATGTCCCGACCACTATAGGAGACATAGGTCTAGGCCAATTTTACACTAATGCTAAACATCTTTAGCATGACTTGTTGCTTGTAAGCCATCCCGAACCCCGACCTTCACCACTAAGGGCGCCATTCCTTATATACTCGTCAGTCAAGGCCTACTGACAAATAAAAGCAATTAACAATAGATATCTCAGCCATGACAACCTCATAAAATATTCTTTCAATTGAATAATCGATAATATTCACCATTCTTAATGATCTTGGGATAGAAAAAAAGTTATGGAACAGAAATTACAGACAGTTAATGTGCGTGTAATAAACAATAAGCAAATCATCTTCGATTAATAATTTCAAAACGTGAATATAGCGTGGATTGTGTAAGAAAATTTCTTATATGTTGCCCCCCCCCCGTGCATCATTGTTAACTTATGAAAACAAAATGAAAGTTAACATGGCACATAAACACTATTTGAAAAAGATAGGAGACGTTAAGTAATATTCATCGTTCTTAATCATCTCCGGATGGAAAATAACAAGGAAATATGTATAAAATAGGAATTAAATACAGGTGAGCATATAAAAAACAGTAAGTAGAAAGCATTATGAAAGCTTCGTGGGAAGCATTCTTGTAACATATTAATGTATGCAACCTGTTAGATTCCATTGATGATCCTCTTCTTGCGACTACAAGAAATTTCGCACAAGAAATAAGAGCCAGTATACAACACCTTGGTTTCCCTTCTGAGGAATAGCCTAATGTGCGAAATATACGGAAGAAACTACGAAATCAACAGTTTGAAGAATGGAAAAAACTTAACCACCGTGGTAAAGGTGTTTAGCATTTTTCAGAATGGTCAAAATCAAATTCCTGGATATCAACCAAGAAAGGCCTTTACACCTCTCAATGGACTAACGCTATAAAAATGAATTGCAATGTCATCGCAGTACGTAGTGTCCCTGGTAGGAGCCAAGAATCCCGTTGCCGCCATTGCAACGAGTATGAAACCCTTCCTCATATTCTTGGTGTCTGCAGAAAAGGGGAACTGTTGCGGAACAATCGTCATCACTGCCGAATTGCTGAATGTCTCAAGAAGTCTGGAAAGTTTGACATTTATGAAGAAGTACATTGTATTTCATCCACTGGCTCCACCAAACGTGCCGACATCATAGCAATTGATAACAATCAAAAGATTGGCTTCATAATCGATCCCATTATAAGATTTGAGGGTGCCGAATTCCAACCACAAGAAGTAGATCTGGAAAAGAAAAGACATTATGAACCCTGCTTTCCTTATCTGGAAGAGAAATACCGCATACCTGTTTGTCGGTGGGAAGTATTTGGCTTGCTCTTTGGTGCAAGGGGCACTATATCAAGATTTTGTATCAATTTATTTCATCGTTTCCATATCGATCTTTTGTAACTTCAAGATATAACCATTAATGTTTTAAGACAATCCTTGTTAATTGTAAGTAATCATCAGTACAGCTCTATATATGAAAAATAAATTATTCATGTCGAGGATAGCTGCTCCCCAAAAATAAATTAAATTAAAACAGGCTAAAATAAAATTAACATTTAAATTTAAAATAGAATATTGTTGATCTACAATTAAATTAGGTGCTGTTACCGCTCGGTACCCCTTTTTCAAGGGCAGCTATCCTTTTTGGATTCTTCTCTCATATTTGATTAATAACTTTAAATTATTACAGGTTTAGTGTAAGAGTAGCCTAAATCTAACGATGTCTACCATCAAATTACCTAATTAAAAAATAAAAAAATCGTGTTAGAAGATTGAATTTGTGTATTTTCTCTGAAACTTTCCAAATATTTGTAGGCAGTGTTATCTTTTACATTAGATTGCCGAAAATTGGTTTATAGCGCAACACTAGCAGTGATAAAAGTGTGAAATATTCGTTCAGTGGCCGGTGGATACTCTACCCAACGTAGTGTTTGAATCGTCAAAAAAATGACTATCTATTTCCCATTGAAGTAAAATAATGACGTCATTAATATCCTGAAAAAAGGCTTACGATGTTAACTAATTTGGTGTTATTTCCTTAATTATTTAATACAATGAACAAGTTCAGTATAATTAAAGTTACCAATAACAACATCTGTCTCGTTAATATTGTCGACACTCATTCATTAACGTTCACCATCTACGCAAAATCGTCTTGATAACGAACAAAAACATTAGCGTCATAATTATTTTGGTATTGTGTCCTCTGGTCTGTTACGTTCTAATCCTTAGAGGAATAATATACTTCATTCCGTACTCATAAAATACCGTAACGTTGATAAAGTACAAAATAAATATACAAAAACACACTCACATAATGGATTTGTACACGACAGCTAAATCTTCATTTTACTAAAAATTGTTCTTCCTCTAACACATATCGTCAAATGAGATGTATGCCTGATAATAGGTGTAGGCTACATGTGAGCCAGTATCTCAGTCAGAGGTAATATAATATTTAATACTGTACATTATTTTTCTCAAAAAAATTAAGCAATGTAGGGGGAAAGGAACTAGCCACCCTACCTCATTATCTCCTGGCTTAGTTGCCTCATGATTGATGCCTTATTAGTGTCACTTATGAGGCAGAAACCTGTCTTTGGACAGTTGACTAAACAACAACAAATACTGTATAGCTACTATTTGTACTAATTGAGATACGATTAATTTCCTATTAGCTCGCTATTAGGTGCAAAATAAAAAATAAGTAGCAGATTAAACCATCAAACCGTCAAGTGATGATGGATAGCTTCTGCAACGGAACTCGGGGTAGACCTTCTCGGGGAGGACTTCCGCCTCGGACTGTTAAGGGAGCCTTGGGGGGGTTGCCGAAGCAAGAGTAGTACATGACCTCTGTTGGCTGTAGGGACCGGTCGTTAAGGGGGGTCGGTCGGTGCGCATAGAGGATCGGTGGGCATGCAACTCATCCCATATCGGGGGATGTACAATAGACCTCAGGTCGTAGTGCGTGGGGTTCCCTCCCTCACTCCTAACAAGGAAAAAGAAAAATATCATATTCGTGAGTTGATACACAGCGATAGGGAAAAACATGAAGTAATCTTCTAAGAAAAGTTTTTTTTTTCTTTAGCTAAATACGAATAACAAATACTGTGGTAAAGAGTAATTAGTTTCTAAGCTTCAGTTGCACTATTACTTGTATGAATTGGGTAAAACACTTCTTAAGACTTCAGAGAAAATATATTGCTTTATTTCATCATCATCATCATCAGATTCTTCTTCTTCTTCTTCCTTAATAAGTTTTGGGTACTGATGTCTCCGTTTCGAAGCAACAGCTTAGAAATATTGGTCTCTCCATTTCTTTCTCGGTCGTCCGGTCTGGCTCCTTTCCTCTCGTTGTATGACTCTACGCAAAAGTGCGATTCTGTGTAGTTTCTCTTCTGTCATTCTATGTAGGCAGTATGTTTTTTCCCATTTTCCCCTGTTTTGCACTTCTAATTGTTGTTTTGTATGAAGGATTTCATAGCATGTTTTGAGAAAGCCATTGAATAAATTCCGAATTGCACAGTCAATTTAAGAAAGCAGTGTATTATGATAATAAATGATTGAAAGAATTTTAGTTTTGTCCTTTAAATGTACAGAAATGTTATCCGAACAAATAATGTAACATTGAAAAATTCCTTTGCAGAACGAAAAGTTACATTTGTTCGGATAAAATTGTTGACGGATGTTGTCATTCCTAATACCGTCTTCTCTGATCATTCCTGCATCTTTTCATTAATTAAAAAGATATATCTTAAACAACTATTTTCTGAAGTTTAAATTTATTATTAACTCTTAATTCTAATAACAGCAAGACTATTATTTACACAAAACAACAGAACAGAAACTGTTCTATTGATAGTTCCCCTGTTAACCACCACCGTCGTCGCCATCGCCATCACCATCATCATCATCATCATCATCATCAACAACAACAAAATTATCCGTAACTATGTCATCATCTAACGGCATCTCATCTAAGATCCCTGGGCTCAGTTCTTGGCATACTACATATCATCGCTTTAAAAATGCTTTAAATTTAGATTTAGTGTACTTTCTTGGTTACCAGATTTATAGCGCAAATTAAATTTCTACATCGTTCACAAAAATCGAACTTGATTGACGTATTTACATTCAGAGTGGACCTATCTCAAGGTATGAAGATTTAAAGTACAAAACTCAAGACATATTAACTGCCATAATATATTGTTTTGTTGCTGGATAAAAGTGATGAATTCGCCCACGTTATTTAACTTTCCTAAGCATTAAAAACATCTGTCCCCATAATTAAATATAATTTTCATCCAGATAAAAATACTGATGCCTGCATGGTGTGTATTAAGATAAGGAGTGAAAGTTTAAGGAAGTTTCCCATAAAATTAAAATGTACTCTCTTTCTTTCCTTGCGCTACTTACAAATAATAAATACGTAGAAAACACGGTTTATCAGAAAGGAGCCACTGTAACCGTCACATAAATTTTCTTCATAGCTGTTGCATGCGTTGAATGGGACGCTGTGGCTATGTTTAATTCTCTTTAAAAAGCGCTGACTGGAATTCCACGAAACTATTTTTGAATGACGTGTAGCAAGTGGGTGTATGACCATCAGTCAGGGCGTTGAAATGCTGGATACAAAATGTAACGTACGCAGTGTTCATTAGGCCTACTGTTAACTTAAACAGTTACTTGAATATGCAATTTCTTGAACCCTATTTTACCCGAAAGTGCATTAAGGTTTTAGTTATAGATTGATAGTTTATATTATTATAATAAGAATTCGTTTGAAGTGGGTAACCCAGTCTCTGCTACTTAAAATTAACTCTTATATCTACTACATTTTAAAAATTAAATTATGTTCTTTTTTAACGACGCTCGCAACTTCAGACGTTACATCAGCGTCGCCGGTGTACCGAAATTTTGTCCTGCAGGAGATTTTTAGGCATACATGCCAGTAAATCTACTGACATAAGCCTGTCGCATTTAATCATACTTAAATGCCATCGACTTGGACCGGGATCGAACCCGCAACCTCGAGCATAGAAGAGCAGCGCTATACCAACTACGCTACCGAGGCCGACACTACACTTGAATTAATTGCAAGTTCTCACACAATTTACATATCAATTACAAAACTGTTTATAGCAGCATGTTTTCCTGAACACATTGAATAATGATTTGACATAGGCTATATTACATTACAAAAGTGTAAAGTTCGACCAAAAGAAATCTTCTGTTTTCGAATATTGGACAATGAAACGAAAGGTGATCCACAGTTTTCTGTTCCTCACAGATAGATAAATAGCAATTTTTCTGATCTAATTTAAAATTGCGTTAGTATGAAATCCGGTATAATGTTATTGCTATTTAAGCGGGTGTCGACCCTAGGAAAAAAGGATTCACTCGTAACTGAACCCTTAGTACGGCATAGCCATTGATTGTTCCATCTATTCATTATGTGTTCATTCATTTTTTTTTTCGTATATACATAATGAAGTATAACTAGGGAAATATGTAGCTAGTCGGCGATGTATGCAATGGAGGGGGAAAGGAATTGGATACTCTACCCCATTATCTCCTGACCTAGTTGCCTCATAAGTGGTGGTTTCTTGGTATCACTTATGAGGTTAAGACTTGTCTTCGGACAGTTGACTAAACAACAACAATGGTCTTTGTACAGTTCCACATATTGATTGAAATTTATTTTATTCACTTTTTATACTTGGATTTTGTTAGTAGAAGATATCATATTTCAGACAGAGAAAATTTGATATTTGTTCTATCAGCTAGTTTCAGTTTTATTCTATAACTTTTCAACCTCTTCAGAACCTGAGAACTGCATCTCTGATTATGATATCGTTCGTTTAAAAATAATTTTAATAATTGGCAGAGGCCGGAAGTTTAGGCATTATGAATCATTACAATAGGCAGGCAAAAAGGCATCATAAATAGCTAAAATAGGCAGACAAAGCGGCATTATAAATAAGTAAAATATGCAATAAAAGGCAATTACAAAAACCTTGTACTAGATCCATTTATTTACTAGATTAAACTAGTCAATAACTCGATCGTTATATTTTAAAGAACTTTAAAGTTTTAAACAAAACACTAGTGTTGTACTTGACATAAAAATGAAAATGTTTTTAAAAGGCCTATGTATTGCAATGTCTTATTCGTTGCACCCGACAACCAATTGCTTTTTTAAGTTCTCTGTGGTCATGCTACAACAACGTCGCAATGAAAACTGAGAGAAAAATAACCGTTATAAATAACGTTAGACCCGCACTCATTGTTGCCTTGTCGAATAAACAAGCGATAATTAAAACGCTTACTGTTATACATTTTTGTACGGCAGCACTCATTGTTGCAAAGAGAATATAAAGTGACTGAAAGACAATAATATACATTCGGTGAAGTCACTTTCATTGTAGCGGTTATAGAAATAAATTAAAATATACCTGTAGGCAATTTTTAATAATAAATTAATAAATAATAGCTAGATAATCAAATAAAGGCAAAAAATAATTTATTTTGTCAATTAAGCATTTATATTTAAAAAGGCAGAAAAGGGCAACATAAAACTGTGACCTTTCAATCACAAAGGTATAATTCGTACAGATTTACTTTCAAAATGAAGATAGATTTAACACATTTAAAAAGGCAATCTGCCAAATTCCCGGTCTCTATTAACAGAGGTATTAGCTAACTACCAATCAGTTTTATGTTGCATTTCCTTTTTAATGCTTTTTTCATGGTTACTATTTGGAATATATAAGAAGGTATAAAGATTAAATTACCGACTGGAATTGCGTGACGTTTCGACTTAACGAGGAGATTGTTTTCATACTTGTTCACACGCAATTTTACCATTAATCTAAGATAATGCACTTGCGTTGGTGAAAGTTATTGTACCTTTTTTCTCTTAAGTTCATATTATAAGGTCACTTTCACTCTTTACGTGGAATAATAATTTTGATCTCTGAGCAGAATTTGAATTATCACAAAACATCTGTGGAGCTGACGTGTTGGGCTACTATTACACAAATTATTACAATATAAATACCAATTAGAGTGAACGTACTCGCTTATTTTGCTTGAACCAAGCACGGAATACCAGATTTCTTAATGTGTCAGGTCATGACTTCATAAGGTTCTTGCAAATAACAAGTCAGAAAATGAGAAATAGTAAAACAAGCCTGGGCGCTAATAACTCAGTCGAATAACTGCAGACTACACCTTAACTCCCCACTCCATCTTACCCGTCGGAGACAGTCATCTTTCGGAATAAACAGGAAGGCAAGTATTGCTGAGTGACGGATTGTATAAGACAGGCGTCATATTTTTCGACTCTCGCTGGTCGCCTAGAATCCACCACTGATGCACAGTGCCTTACTGTGTGTTTGTTTCTAAAGCGATGTAAGTGAAAATGACATGAGGGAGGGTATCTCCTTTCCTTTTCCCTTCCCCTTTATGACCAGGGCTGTAGTAAAAAGCGATAAGGTATTCGTAGGATCCCTGTATTTGCGTGAAACGTTTTTGTTCCCGGTTGCGTTTTATTATGATATTTAGATTTATAAGGAATCAGTTCTTATGTATAAGGATTACGAATGTCACTGAGAGTGAGAGAAGTTTAATGTAATTTATGTGTTGTACTATTAATAATCATTTTTCCATTATATCGTTATGGAGTACATGCCCTATATTTGTTGGCCTAAATGTATTTACAGTTAAGGGTGGTTCACAATAAACCGGGAACGGAAACGACAACGAGAACGGAAATATTGTTAAATAAATATTTAAATGAGAGTATTCACAATTGACTGTTGTGAATGCTCACATTTAAATGCATTTATTTTAACAGTATTTCCGTTCTCGTTCTCGTGTCGTTTCCGTTCCCGGTTTATTGTGAATCAGCCTTTACGTGTTTCATCTGAATTGCTTTTGTAGGAAAACCGTTACTATAGGTCGGTGATAAGAAAAATAAGAAACAAAATTCATGTAAGAAAGTAAGTTCTCGTTTCAACATTAGTCTTGTCCACACCGTGGAGTAACGGTCAGCGCGTCTGGCCGCGAAACCAGGGTTCCGGGTTCGATTCCCAGTCGGGGCAAGTTACCTGGTTGAGGTTTTTCCGGGGTTTTCCCCCAACCCAATATGAGCAAATGCTGGCTGGGTAACTTTCGGTGCTGGACCCCGGACTCATTTCACCGGCATTATCACCGTCATCTCATTCAGACGCTAAATAACCTAAGCTGTTGATAAAGCGTCGTAAAATAACCTACTAAAAAAACATTAGTCTTCATATCACGCAATAGATATTCGCTTACGACACCATATCATACTCTCCATATCACAGAACATCCTCCTACTCTTCATCTTTCACCGTCTCTGTAGCTCATTTCTGGTACTCTCTACCACAGCATGTCAGAGACTGTAGGACATTATCTAGTTTTAAATATAAACTAAAATTACACTTTTTCAATTCATATTACCTTCAATTATAAGCCCTTATCTCTTCGATAGTTTTGTAAATTATATATTTCTTAGTCTTTTCTTTTTGTTCACCAACACTAATCACCAGATGAATTTTTTATCATAGCCTGTTATGTAAATTTAGTTTCTTCATTATTTGATTATATTCTATATGTAGTATTCTTACTTGAGTTTTCCTTGTTGACTATTTGTACCAATTGAGTTGCTTATGGTATATTCCACTCCTTAGATCTGTATTTTATTAGTCAATGGTATTATTTTCATTTTGTGCAGCGTCAACTCTTGTTATGTTATTATTTTCTGTAATATGTTAGTATTTTGTTCTTTCAATTTTTTGTTAAATTTCACTGCTTGTGTACTTTGGGACCTGGTAGAGTGTAAGAGAAGGTCCTATGCAGGTATAAATAAAATAAAATAATAATAATAATAATAATAATAATAATAATAATAATAATAATAATGTCTATCCCTTTAACACAAACCGTATCAGTGAAACAGTACAATCCGTTGCTAAGCAAGAGACTTCACAATAATTAACGTAAACCATTGTCGTTTTAAAAATGTGACGTCAAATGTTGAAACTTCCGTAAAATATTATTCATTTTATCTTCAAGCATAAAGTCTTGACTTTGGAATGACAAATAGACTGAGAAAAGATATGGCAGCAAATATTTATGAGATGAAATATATGTAAGAAATAATTAATTAAATAAGTAAAAAAAAATAAAGTAAAGGACAAATTCACAGGAAACTTTGCATGAATGTGACATAATACCGATTCATTATGTTTGTGTGCTTTGCTACATTTGAATTCATTTATAATTTAATGGATGATATTGCAATTTTGACTTATGGCTCATATTTTTTAATTATTTTTAGTAGACGTAACTAAATCAAATAACTTAATAATTGAATATTTTGCAATTCATTTTGATTAATTTTCAGAAAAGTCTATAATATATAATACGAATATTTATTTTCAGTCAATGACTTTACTCTTAATATATGTAAGGTGCAAGTCCTTACATTACATGATTTAATATTGTATGAATGTTTTCGTCGGTTTCATACCAACATCATCAGATACAACATTCTATATAGCAATATCATCACTAACAGGTACATATATCTCTACAAACTAAATTACAATATACAGTATATCAATAAGCATACAATATGATAAAAACATGATAAAAACCAACATCATTAGGATATAAATGTGTCTTCTTTGTGTGACTACACCCTACTGCCAAATGATTAAAACACACGTGTGATTACAATACTTATACAAATATGTATGCAGGTCTTCACTGATAAAATAATAAAAAATAAAATGAAATCTGTATACTATATTGTGTGAAGAGATACATTACAGTATTTGAACTATGTTAACTGATTTTTTCGTGCCCGTATTCTTGTTTTATCATTGCTGCACATCTTTTCACCTTCTAATGTGTATACGTCATAATATATAGACTGAGGTTGTGCCTTGAGTCTAATTATTCAAAGTTGTTACGGATATAGTTCGTATCCGACGATATATTTCAATATTAGGTTGTCTTATGATGATGTTGGTATGAAACCGACGAAAACGTTCATACAATATTAAATCATGTAATGTGAGAACTTGCACCTTACATATACTAGCTAATAGTAAAGTCAATGACTGAAAATAAATATTCATATTATATTAATAACTAGCCGTACCCGTGCGCTCCGCTGCACCCGTTAGAAATAAATATAAAGTAATTACATAATTAGAATAGGATATTTGATCCAGGGAACATTCGTGTTTGATGGAAGAATAAATCGTTTAATATGTTACTTAGTTTAAATTCTATTTAAAAAAAATTAAAATGCGATCATTTTGGTCCAGAGACACTCATTTGGTGCAATGACAATTCCTTTAACATGTTTCTTAATTGTTATTACATGCAACCATAGTTTAATGATGATTGACATATCTTTTAGTTTTAATGTGTATACTTTATATTACTTGCTATATGTTTCCATTGAATTATGGTAATACCTTAATTTTAACCCTTGTTTTCTACGTTTTCAGTAAATGGCGCTTGGCCCACTATGGTTCTGAACCCTTCAAATAACTTAAATAGTGATATAGCATATATTATAGTGATATATAATTATATTTCTTTCTTTCGAAAATGTTAGAATTCACGATCTCCTAGGTACCATTGCCATGGAATGAATAAATGTGTTTTTTCTTCCTACTCAAAAATTTTATATTTTGCACATAGGAGTTACTGCAGGAATAACAACGCTATAATCTGAGCCGGCGGTAAAAATGTATTGTTATTTTAAAAGTCTTGTATATCCTTAAATATCAATCCTATCAAAATTTTCCATAGAATAAAACTTCTCGGAAATCAGGTTTAAAGAAACTT
The DNA here is from genome assembly GCA_025594305.2 of Periplaneta americana. Classification (NCBI taxonomy): domain Eukaryota; kingdom Metazoa; phylum Arthropoda; class Insecta; order Blattodea; family Blattidae; genus Periplaneta; species Periplaneta americana. The sequence goes on along the minus strand of JAJSOF020000005.1, from coordinate 35,610,865 downwards.
TTGTTATGTAACATTTTTCACAAAAATCAATAATAAACTAGATATTTCGAATTATTTAATTCAGGCCTCCTTATAACCCCCCTTTTAAATAACGTATTTTTTTATTGGGTTATTTTACGACGCTGTACCAACATCTAGGTTATTTAGCGTCTAAATGATATGAAGGTGATAATGCCAGTGAAATGAGTCCGGGGTCCAGCACCGAAAGTTACCCAGCATTTGCTCGTATTGGGTTGAGGGAAAACCCCGGAAAAAACCTCAACCAGGTAACTTGCCCCGACCGGGATTCGAACCCGGGCCACCTGGTTTCGCGGCCAGACGCGCTGACCGTTACTCCACAGGTGTGGACAATAACGTATTTTGAATGTCATATAGCCTAAAATCTAAGTTACAACGAACTTAATTTATATTCCAATTTTTCATATAAATCGGTTCAGCCATTATCGCGTGAAAAGGTAACAAACATCCAGACAGACAGACAGACAAACAAAAATGTCAAAAAAAGCGATTTTCGGTTTCAGGATGGTTAATTATACATGTTAACACCAATAATTTTTGGAAAATCGAAAATTACCAGAAACATTTTGGCTACAGATTTATTATTAGGATAGATGGAAGATGAGCTTTCTTTTAGTGGACTACTAAAAAAATTTATAATCAGAAAAAAAAACAATCTCCATCATCATCAACGTTTAAAATTAAGAGAGAAATGCAAGAGGAAGGAAGAAATAAATAAAAACGGAGACACAGGAAAGAATGAAATATTAATGGAAGGGTGAAGGGAAAAAGATAGATAAGAAAGAAGTAGACAAGACTAGAAGAAAGGAGAGATAAAACAGAAAAATGGGAAAATTACATTCAGAGGAGAAACAAGAAAACCAGTTATAAAAGCAAAATATTAAGAGGAAAGATTTTGAAATGTAACTGGAAGGGTAAGGAAAATAAATCCTTCTCAGAGGTCAACAGGTTGACATATCTCAGACCACACCGACAACAGATTGCTGCACCGATATGACGACCTCCGGCAGGAAACATCGCACAAGTCTGCCACTGAACGGACATATCTGTTACCACTAGGGAGAAATACGAGTAGCCTATATACAGGAGATGGACAGACTTGATGCTGTGTGGCGAATGCCGGCTTTGGTATTCGAATCACGTAGCGATGCAGGCCACGTATTGTGCTACGCGTCGCCCCGCTGATATAACAAAAATAATACGAAACCCTAATCCCACCACAAATTTTCAATTGGATGTTTTTTATCAGAGGACTGACGCTCAAGAACCCAGTGGACAAATAACCTTTCGAATCCGCACATTCACAGATTCTCGTACTTGTCCTAGGATATACGATTGAAGTTATCTGTTCATATTATTCAATACTCTCTTATCCAGGGTTGCAGCACTGGGGAAGAGAGGAGAGGAGGCATGGGGAAAGAGTTCACAAGGCCGGAGTCTTCAATGATGTTTCTGTGACGTTTGGCAAGCACACTGAATACATATCACTTCTCCCCCCTACCGTACAATGACGCGAGGGAAGGGATAAGTTACGTGTTCCGAATTGTGACGTTTGCTTCAAATGTAACACAGTTTTGCATCCCTGCTCTGATCAGATATTGCACACATGCACATGCAGCAGGGAAATAAAGAGAAATTCTTTGAAGACCAAGCGGCAAAAAAACTTCATGTCCACTTTGTTGCATACGAAGCTGATGGTTCCACCTCGTGGCTTGGTATGAACACTATCACGTACAAAAAAGGAAATACGATCTGAGTTGTATGAAAAATCGCTTTGAAAGTTGGCCACCACAGGGAAAATAATGCTTCATGTCCACGTAGTACTGGGTATATCTCAACACTGCGGATATTTATTTATTTATTTATTTATTTATTTATTTATTTATTTTTTGTTTGTTTGTTTGTTTAATTAATTAATTAATTATTTATTTATTTATTTTTTGTTTGTTTAATTAATTTTGTTTAATTAATTAATTTATTTATTTATTTATTTATTTATTTATTTATTTATTTATTTATTTATTTATTTATTTATTTATTTAGGGAAGACTCCACTGAAAATAATGAAAATTTTTCCAAATTTTTGTTAGCTATTTCACTTATTCAGAATTTATATTTTCATACCCCAAATGGATTAAGCTCAATTCTGATTACAAATACTCGTATGTTTACACTTTTTAAATTAAGGATGGAAGGGGGCGTGGAATTTAAAGAGCTGTCAAAATTGTTTTTCATCGTAGAATTCTTTTTTAAAATTTCTGATTACAAATCTAGTAACTTTTTGTTGGCTCCCTGATGTTACTAGATGAATATAGCGGAGGAGAATATTAATTTACATAAATATTCATTTTATTTTCAAATCTATTTTTCTGTGTTCGTTTTTGTTGATTCAACACCAACTTTCTTATGCCAAATATTAATCAATCTGGATGAAATTTTTACTGCAAGTATTTATGAGGTAGCTGCATATTTCTATGCATTTATTTTGTGAGAATTGCTGCTAGTTTATTTTATTAATATTTTTCTTAATGTTGCTAGTTTATTTTATTAATATTTTTTAAGAAAAATGGTAGTAAACATTTCATCCAGATTTATTAATATTTGGCATAATAAATGTTGGTGTTGAATCAACAAAAATGAACACAGAAAAATAGATTTGAAAATAAAATGAATATTTATGTAAATTAATATTCTCCTCGCTACATTCATCTAGTAAAGGGAGCCAACAAAAAGTTACTAGATTTGTAATCAGAAATTTTAAAAAAGAATTCTTCGATGAAAAACAATTTGACAGCTCTTTAAATTCCACGCCCCCTTCCAGCCTTAATTTAAAAAGTGTAAACATACGCGTATTTGTAATCAGAATTGAGCTTAATCCATTTGGGGTATGAAAATATAAATTCTGAATAAGTGAAATAGCTAAAAAAAATTTGGAAAAATTTTCATTATTTTCAGTGGAGTCTTCCCTTAACCTGGTAGAGATGAGGCCATCAGGCCTTCTCTTTCCCTCTACCAGGGGATTACAACTACAATTATGATTACAATTAATATTAAATTTACAAATACAATAAAATCAAAGTACTAAAAGATTGACTGATTAATAAATACTGGACAGTTTATTGTAAAAGTTAAGAAGAGAGAAGCATTTCTTTATTAATTAAGTAAAAATTAAACCTACTCTACGCAGTAGAGAAAATGCTTAATAAGTTTATTTTTCAACGCTATTAAATTTCGACAGTCTCCGATTTCACTGGGTAAGTATTCCACAAGCGCGAGAGCGAGATTGTGTATGATGATGAATACGATAATGTCTTATGTGTTGGTATGGCTAGTATGCGGCTATTTTGTGTGCGAGTGAAGATATTATGATATGATTACAGGTAACTGAAACGGGAGGCAAGGTAGGTAGGTGTAGAGGTGTGAAGGACTTGGAAAAGGAGAACAAGAGAATGAAAATTTCTAATTTCGTTAAGCCGTAGCCAGTTTAGAGTTTGGAAGAATGGGGTAATGTGGTCAGCGCGACGGACATCGCTGACAAAGCGAACACAAGAATTATGAACACGTTGTAATATGTGATATGAAGTGTTCTTCCCACTTTGTCTTCATGTCATACAGTCTCCTCTTATGACTCATTTGATTATTAAACGACACATTTTCAGTGAATTATGTAATTGCGGATAAGACCCATTCGTACTGACATCAGAAGTGCTAAAATTAACACAAATGTATCATCTCTCATTGAACAAACTTAAAATATTACTTCACATTCACAGCTTAAGAATTTGTAATTCTGCCGCGGAAAGAGGCTGCATATTCCCTTTTTTTCTGTTTGCAGTTCCATTTATTATAACAAAATAAACAGATAATGAGTTTCTTTGCTGATAAAGCTACGTTTTCCTCTGTGCGACTATTGCGATGATCGTTCAACGATAATCGTTGAACGATGAAACGTTGAACGACAATCGTTGGTTACCATTTTGCTCGGAGTGTCTACGATTTGTTGATTTTCACTAGTCGTTCACTCCAGTGAGTGAGAGGTTGGGGGTTCGAGAAGGTAGGAAGCAAGAGAAGTGCATAGCTATCATTGCGAGCCACAATGTGCTCGTGAGTCTCATTTTCGCCACGGCTGTTCTAGAGGAAGATTGTGTCTAATAGAATGAGTTTAATGAGTAGACGTAAAAGATTACTTAAATGCCTTTGATTGAGGAGATGGAAGACGACGAAATACTTCTCAATACTTATGGGATGATAAGAGCCAAAAAAAAAAAAAAAACACCGTCTGCTTGAGCTCAATAATGAAGAGAGACTGTATCAAAAATTTAAATAACTTAATTAATAACTTGATTTTTCAACTTTATTGACAAACTCAGCTCATATATTGGCCTTGACCCTTTGATCCTTGTAGGACGCATGTGGCAGCTGCCACAGTGAGGGATAATTCGCCACTTCCTCGAGAAGAATTTCATCATCAGCGTCAGAAAACGAAGCAGCCATGATACACGTCTTTCTCACAATAAACGTTAGCGACTATATTCAATGAACATTTTACCATTAATAAGCTAAATTTTACAACATTATTTTATGCAGACGATCAAGTGATAATTAGTGGCAGTGAAGATGAACTACAGAAAGCAATTTTCAGATTGAATAAAGTAGCCATTGATTTTAATATGAAAATCTCAGCAGAAAAAAACAAAAACTATGGCATTTGTAGGATCACAACCATTACGGGTGAAAATTGAATTAAATAATATGATTGTACAACAAGTAAATACATTTAAATATTTAGGCTGCAATGTGACTTACAAGGCAAACTCAGAGATTGAAACTAAAATCAATGTTTTTAATCATTTTTGCGGATCTCTACGACGAACATTGGGCAGAACAGTGAGGAAAGAAACTTTATTAAAATTTTACAAAATTATGGTTCTACCAGCATTCCTTTATGGCAGTGAGAGTTGGACATTAAGAAAAGATCAAGAACGTAGAATTGTAGCTAGCGAAATGAAGTTCTTAAGATATGTGGCAGGTTACACCTTGATAGATAAGAAGAGAAATGAAGATATAAGGAAGGAGCTAAAAATGGAAAGTTTAATCCAGACGATTAACAATTACAGAACTAACTGGATACAACATGTAGACCGAATGCCTGAAACACGCATAACAAAAGCTGCTCTACAGTACATGCCTAGAGGAAGAAGATCGCTGGGAAGACCTAGAAAGAGATGGCGAGATCAATTGTGAGGAGACGTAACAGGCCATTCGAGAGGCCTAATACTTGTTTGAAGAAGATGATGATGATGATGATGACTATATTCAACCTTTTCCTGAACAACTGTTCAAGACGTACGATCGTCGTCAACGACTCTAGCGGCAGTCGCTCTTAGGAAAACAGCTCCGTATGAAATACAAAGAAATAGTGCTCAACGATTATCGTTGCACGATCATCGTTGAACGATCATCGTGATAGTCGCACCGAGGAAAACGTACCTTTAGTGTCCGTTTGTCCAAAAATCCTCTCCAATACGAGAACAGATTGGACTATTGCTTTAAAGTCTTATGAAAAAACATGTTTCATCTCAATTCATTTTTCATTTCATTTATTGTATTCCATAGATCTTACATTAACATTGAAGCTTTAAGATGTGGACCAATTCAAAATTTTACAAAATTACAATTTTTTGGTGAGGTGAACTGAGGTGAGACCAAGGATTCGCCATAGATTACCTGACATTTGCCTCATGGTTGGAGAAAAATCTCGGAAAAACCAAACCAGGTAATCACACCAAACTGGGATCTAACCCAAGCCCGAGCGCAGCTCCGAATCAGCAGGCTAGTGAGTCTCCCGACTGAGCTACGTTGGTGTCTCTACAAAAAAAAAAACAGTATAAAGACATGGCAATCAAATGTTTAAATATACAAACCTAAAAAATGTTTCACCTGTTGAGCTATAAAATATAATACATAGCAAGTAAGTTAATTCAATTTAAAAGTATATACTATTCAATGAGTTGAGATATACAAAAATTGATAATAAATATCTAGAAATTACTTCATGCTACAAGCATAAACATTTCATCAGTTGAGCTATATAGGTTACTATTCAATTTAAAACATATACAGTTCCACAGCCAAGCTATAAAATATTTACAGTACATAGTAAAACTAAACTAGCTTCTTGAAACTTGTCATACAGTAAGTTTCCCAACCAGAATACAAGCTGGAAATAGTACAGCCATTGATAATATATTTATAGATAAAAGTATATTGAATTCCTATTCAGCAGTACCTTTAATCAATGGCCTGTCTGGTCATGATGCACAAATTCTAAGTGTTTTCAATGTGAGTGAAAAATTCCAAAATATTAACATAAAAAAGGATTATAAATGCTGAATTTTTTCATCATTTAAATCCATGTCTAAAAAATGAATGTTGGGAAAATTGAGAATAGCCTACTATTGACACCCTTAAATTGGCGAAACTTCATTTCTCACACTAGTTTATTAAACCGTGTCGGACTGTGAAGAAAACAACTATCGCAATGACCATATTATAGTATTGTGAAATTTCAATTTTCGTACCAACTTTTTTTGTTATTCTGTTAAAATTACAGCATATAGCCTATTAACCTGTTGTATCCTATAGGATACATTGCCATTTTAAGGTTTAATAGTAAGGTTTAATAATAGTCCCCCCGACTGTTGTACCTTTAAACACTTTTCACATTTTATTTTGTTTAATTTTTTTAAATGAAATTTTAAATGAAAAAATAATTGAAATAATTATTGAAGATTCCTTTACAACTTTCTGTATGTATTTTCCTGTTTTGCATATCTATTAAGGATGGAAAAATAAAATGAAGGGATATGTATTGTGTTCAAAGGTACACAGGTTCATGTACTTTGGAACATATCCTCTTGTTAAGTTGGAATACGTGGAATATAGGTTGGAATATAGCTGTAAAAGCTGACAATCATATTTAAAATGTATTTTCCATCATAAACCAGAGCAAGCTTCTCTGATTTAGATTTTATTTCCTGGAGGAGCAATAACTGCTTCAACAGCTTTATTCAAGCCATCCGGATCAATTGGGGGTCTCTTAACTCCAGACTTAGTTTCTGACATGACCTTAAAATAAAAGAAAGACAAAAAACGTAGCATCGTGTACCTTGGAACATGTTCCATAGTACAAGATGTTTTGTGTTCAAAGGTAGTAGAGAGTGCACGTTTAAACAAATATGACTGCCAAAACTAGAGATTTCAATAAATCATGGAAATTAAAATATGTTATTACTCACCAGATTATAGGGAATACATTGTACTTGATAGATAGTAACAAATACTATTTGGCTTCGTACATATGAAGAGTTCACTGCAAGAATGGTGGATGTCATTTGGAATACATTTTGCAGGAGAAGCAATTGAAAGTTTGAAATGCTTAGCGCTCAAAGCTTAACTGTGATTTTGCGATCATTACTGGACAATGACTATTAGTGTTAATGCCATATAACTCTGTATGTACATTCTATATGTCTTAAGCTATGCATTGACAGTGTTGGTTCATTTTCGACAAGAAAGTGACATCCATCATTCTTGCAGTGGACTCTTCATATATTAATGAAGGAAATGTTTACTTTTAGTACTAAAAAAATTGTTTGTCCACAGAACTCACACTTTACAATAAATCAAACTGAAACTACGACCAGAGGTACTTAGCGGCTTTCTCTACAATCTACTTCAGTTTGAGTCCTCTAGGTAGCAGCAAAAATAAAAAAATAAAAAAATGTGTTTAGATGCACTATGCTAAGGGTACAACAGTCTCCCCTAAATTTAATTAATGTTTCGCTACATAAGCGATTTATTTCAATGAATGTTTTGCAGTCAAGTTGGTGAAAAAAATTAAATGTAAAAACATATGGATAACTCAGGGAACAAAAATATCATATATTACAAAAATAAATCTATATTTAATCAGTAGAAATAGTGATGATCCTCATGTTCTTAACTACTATAAGAATTATAAATTCGGTATCTGGTTTCTAAGTTATTCAATAATGAATCTGAGATATAATTTTTTTATAATCTCTTATTGGCACCCCATAAACACATAAGATAATTAAAATTGATTGTTTCACAGATTTAAATGTCTTGTTCAAGACAAATCAGATATATCAATTTTACTGAATAAGAGATCTTCTCTGATAAAAATACAAGCAACCTCTTTTTGGGAAACATGTCCAAATACAACTTAGGAATGCATAAAACACGTATTTTGAAATTTGCATAATGACGTATAGACTATAATATAGCAGAGACCGAAGTGTTTTACATTATGTAGATTTTACATCGATACTCATTTTCTGCTGGAGAAGTGCTAAGCCATGTTTTAACAACGCTTCTCCCTCCCTGATCCCTAAGTGATCTTACATTCTCCTTTACTAGGATTGTAGCAATGTGAGGATTACATGAAGAGCATAGTAATTAAAACAGGACGCGCTTCGTGGGCACGTATCAACGGAATTGCTGATGAGCACACGAATTCATTAAACACTTGCGCATTAAAATCCCTAAATCATTTTACTTTCAAGTGTCGAATAAAACCTCGTGTAAACTTTACGCTACAAATGTGTGTCAAGTAGTAGCGGTACTTCATTATTGACGAAGTGTCTACTTTAACCTCACTTTTTTTTATTATGAGAACTTGATAACAGAAAATTATCATTCATCATCTAAACCAGGCCTGCACAAACGGCGGTCAGTGAGCGCTGCCGCTCCTTTGGTGAGGGAAAACCGTCTAACAGCTCGCCGGAAAGGTACGTCAGAATGACGTAGGCCTGCTATATGTAGAGGATAGTACACGCAGCTATCTGGTGTAGTGTGTATTATCAATAGCTATTTCACTTTGCCTACTACGGCTTCATAATTGAGGAATCTAAAAGACGGAAAAGTGATCATCAGGCAAATTCTTTCAATATTGCATAGGAAAATGCTTATTTTTTCACAACAGCTGGAGTCAATACTTATCTGCCACAGTAGTTTGAAAGGAAGAGGGAAGCATAATATAATGCGTTATTACTAGTCCACAAATAGAGATATCATGGTTTTGTTGGTGAAGACAGCAGGAGTTGAAAGTTGCATTATTACATGAAGTAGGGTACGTTAGATTTTATTAATCTTCAACAATTTAAATATCTCTCGTCAGGGAAAAGGCCAGCTCATTGTTGATATGTTGTATAAATTACGGGATTTCAGTCGTAAACTTACAATTTTCGTAAGTCAGTTTCGGTACTTTCGAACGATAGAAACTGCTCGTGATGAAGCTATGTTAAACGATTATGTGCAAATATTAATTGAAATTCAAAATGAATTTAATTCTAGTTTCCAAGATCTTGTCTTAATTGGAAATAAGTTTAAAGTTATAATAAATTCCTTCGACACCAGTTGAAACAGTGTCATACAATTTACAGGTCGACCTGGTTGGCGCAGTTGGTATAGCGCTGGCCTTCTATGCCCGAGGTTGCGGGTTCGATTCCGGGCCAGGTAGATGACATTTTAGTGTACTTAAATGCGACAGGCTCATGTCAGTAGATTTACTGGCATGTAAAAGAACTCCTGCGGGACAAAATTCCGGCACACGGGCGACGCTGATATAACCTCGGCAGTTGCGAGCGTCGTTAAATAAAACATAATATTTAACATTTAACGATTTACAGCTGGAACTTATTGATCTTCAATGGGACCTATGGGCTAAAGACCGTGTGAATAATACTACTAGCCTGGTTGAGTTTTACAAGACTAAACCTCAGCAATGACATCCACGACTACACAGGCTGGCTGTGAAAATGGTTGCTATGTTTGGCTCAACATTTACATTAGTGAGCAACTTTACTGTTTTCTACAGGTACATTATTTTATTTTTACTAACATTTCTAATATTAATCTGGCTATACCTTTGGATTAAGGTTTGCTACCTCTTTCCATGATAGCCTACTGGCGTAAAATACAAACAAATCATTTTTTCTAGGTATTGGAGGGAAGAAAAGTAGCTCATCCATTTATGTAAAGTAGAAAATATCGCGATTTTGAGTTTGGTAATTTTCAGTAGGTTTTTCTTTAAACAAAAAAACAGTACTTTATTAACAATAAGTGTTTTTATTCACGAACTGAGCTATCCATTCGGACGTATTCATTATGCAGTGTATATTATACTATCCAAAGCACATTATCGTACAATATAGAAAATGAAGTGAAATTGAAAAATAATCATAATGGATATTTAAACACAATTTTGAAAATGGTGGCCGTTCATTTCGATACGGACTTCAGTTCTTTTTTGCATATTATCGCATTATAGACTATTGTACCTAATTCCAATTGCCAGTTTCGTCCTTCGTACTAGTAACTCATGTTGAAATAATTCTGTACCTATTCTATAAAAGAGTACGTACCTTACGTACTGTAAATTCAATCTTCACTTCTGCCCTTCCGAAAATATAAAATTACTCAGACATGCTACCTACTGTCTCTCCAAGTGGTTTTGTCGCAGGGTCGCAGAAAAGAGGGAAATCACGTGAAAATTAATTAACGAGGCCTTTTATTTAAGTTATTTTAAACAGTTGTATAATATTACGTAGACGTCCAATTCCTCACAGAAATTAAAGTTTTCAGAAAAGAGCTAAGACAGCCCAGCCACTAGCCTTTACCGACGGGCGAGCAGAAGCGGGTGGGGGGAAACCGGGATGGGACGTAGGCAAACGGACGACGGTACCTGTGCGAAAATATGATTCAATATTGAAAACTCTTTCGTCACTGGAAAACGCGAACATATTTCTGAAACGTAATATACTCACTAACTCAATACTGTTTATATTGACTATGACCGTAAGGCGACTTTGACTGTATACGCTAGGTTCTGTGTAGAGAACGGTTGCAAGTTTGCTAGTAGAGGTGGTGGGATTGAAGTACATTAAAAAACTCAGGTACAATAAAAATTGAAGTAAAAATAAAATGATGTCCCTGTATAATCAACTTTAATAAAGTCAGGCATCGAACATCTGTAACTTCAGCTACCAACAGTATAAAACCCGTTTTGCTGTATTGATAAATACAAATATAACAATATGATATTGTACATTTAAGTTGCTGTAGAATTTCTATTATTTCTTTAAAATAAATATTTCTTTATTAATCAATAATAGCCAAGATAATTTTGTGAACACTGAACGGGAATTCATTTCATGAACACTCTTACTAGTACTTCCTTGTGTGTACATTTTGTACGAGATCACCCCTTCTTCCAGTCCACCCTTATACAGAGCGCAGCCAATATCTGCATTCCGCTCATGAGCTGTGAGCCGGCTCGGAGAGCGCAAACCTTGTGCAGACCTGATCTAAACAGACAGGAATTGAGAGTCTAGGGTCCGTTCCGAGACTCAGTTCTGGTCATACCATCTTCTTTTTGGTCCTCCAGTATCCCTTCTTCCTATTGGCTTGTACTGTAGTGTCAGTTTCGGTAAACTAAATTCTTTCATTCTCAAAATATGACTTTTTCACTATGACCTCTGTCTTTCTATGTCCTCTACAATATTTTGTCTCGCCAGGCATGACAACAGAAAAAATAGGAGGAATTGCTTTCCGAACGCCTTTCGTACAACTTTAAATTCTAACTCAGAAAAAAACGGAAAAATTTTTTGAATTCTGCAAGTTATTTTATCAAAGCGGAACCGTCCCCTAACACGAGTTTTGCCCTTTAGGGGTATTTTCATGTAACGTTTTGTGTTTGATATGTTGTTGTTATTAAATAAAATGAAAAAAATCCACGAGAAATATCATATACAAAAATGGAGTGAGACGAACCACTTGGCAAATCATTAGAAGCGCGGCAAGTTACACATAATACTTAACACATTCAGTTCCCTGATTCCGTTGCTCTGTTTTATCGCCGGGATTTATCTAGTCACTCTAACAAGCAAACGTTCTGATGGGGGCAGATAAAAAAAGTTGAATTTTTTTTCTTCCACCATGTTAATAATGTCAAAAGAAGTGCTTATACAAATTTTGGCCACTCGACCGCAATTACGAGGCAGTCCAGAAAGAGATTTTCCCTGGGGCCGTTTATAGAAAAAAACACAATTGCATGAAATATTTATTGAAACAGATAAAACAATTGTTGCGCTATTTGACAACATCCCCCACTGGAGATGGGACATTTGTCATATCATGGGATCAATTGAAGGGTTCAGAGCCATAGTGGGCCAAGCGTCATTTATTAAAAACGGAGGAAGCAAGGGTTAAAGTTAAGTATATACCATAGTTTAATGAAGATTGACATAACTCATTATTTAGTTCGAATGTGTATACTTTATCTTACTTGCTATATGTTTCTATTGAATTATGGTGACTGTTTCGTTTATATGACGTCATTCCATTTTCGACCAATGAAGTGTAATGAAATTTTGAATTCCAACCAATCACAGTCACACTTTGCGATAATTTTTGCAGCTAGATTTATCGCTATCAATTTATCGCATGGTCGCTCTTTTGTTTAGTCGTTGTCGCCAACTGTTTCCCCGTAAATTGATGATTATGAATAATTAAGATTCAACTACACGGTTAAACTTTTCTTTCAACTTTAAAGCAATGAATGTAAGATTGATATTTAATATTAATTTATATATTTACGCAGTGAAGACAACGTTCAAAACGGCGCACCATGTAGACACAAAATCTTCATGCATCTTAATTGAACGTACCTTTTAAACTTCATTCTTTCAATATTCTCCCCAGATTGCACGCATACGCGATTGGAATATTGAACTGTGTAGATGTAGCTTTAGTTCCGTTACACACTACAGCGAGAATGCGTTTGTCGAGCTATAAAAAATGCTTTCGTGTAGCACTGATTGTAACGGTCGAAATAAGGCACAGCTGACATTGGCTCTGCTACCACAGGTAACTTGAACTATAATTGTAGCCTATAAAATTTGTATTTTGTGAATGAAATGAAACAATTAATAGAAAGTCAGTTGTTCAAATTTATGTAACATCATTGCATATCAAACCCAAAGACCTTACATGGTAATAATAAGCTCTTTGATCAAACTGCCTTCCTTATGGCGTAATAAAATTAGTGTTTTAATTAGACTTCTCTATACAGAGATGGTTTCACTGTGTAGCAGTATGTCTCGCTGTGAATACATAAGCATTGGTAAGCTGTCTCCACTGTTACTGTTAAATTAAATTATGATTTCAGCAGATAATGAAAATGTATTTATGTTATAATAATAAGAGAAAAGTGCAGTATATGTAATTAATATTGTTAAACCTGTATTTCGCTTTTCGCAGTTGACATTACTGAATAATAACATTAAATTTCTTTATTGCAGTAATCGATATTCATCTACGAGTATTTCAACTTCACAATGTCTGAATAGTTTAAGTATTCGTTAATATACAATTATTAACATTTTGTGATCGAATTTTAGGGATATATTAGGTTCGTTCCAAAAACAGTCAGGAACCGTCCGTAACCATCGTGAGCATCCGAAGTACAAAAAAAGCGTTCCAACACAATCCGAACCAGTCCTGAACCGGAAACATGTACTGCAGTCGGGAGTTCCAACAAGCTTTTGACACGGGTTCGGAACGGTCAAAAATAGTCCGTGGATTGAGGCATGTACGGAAGAGTACTCAAGACGCGCATGCGCATAAGCTCACCAACGTCTCCTGGGTACTGAAGAAAGACATGATCGACTGTTCACATCATTGAGGTTAAAGTTGAAAAGTGACAGTACAGACGAATAATAAAACTAGAGATTTAATTTTAATTTTCGCCAAAAAGAAAGGGAATGGAAATTATTTGGTTATTGAAACAGTTAATTACGATTTCAACATGCAGCTTTGATTAAAAATATAATAAATAACGTACATACATTAATAATTAAAAAGAACTATTGAAGTCAATTTCTGAATTCTTGCCTTCCATATTTGTTGTCATCTTTTTATAGAAAATGATCGAAATTCTATTTTCTCCAATTAGAATTAGCTGCGAAACGATAATAATTAAGCATCCCGTTCTTAGCAAAGATGATCACAGTTATAGCATCTCTGGAATTAGTACATAACGATCCGCGAAAGCGTTCCAACAGCGTCCAGTCCAGTTTCAATCCCATAGCAGATGCTCAACTAGCGCATGCGCATAAGATGGTACAGGAACCGTACATGAACTGATCCATGAACCGCTTGTTGGAACGAACCTATTATTTACAAAAAATAGTCCTAATAAATGCCACTCGAGGTCTAAGAAAAATTTCAGATTTAAATTACTAAGATAACTTCATTTTAACTCTTGTTTTCTAGGGTTTTAGTAAATGGCGCTTGGCTCACAATGGTTCTGAACCCTTCAATTTTTGTGTCGTAGAAGTCAGCCGCCTGAGATCGGAACCAGCGTTTGACTGCGTCTGTACCTCTCTGTCGATCCCATGATATGAGAAATGTCTCAATTCCGATGGAAAATATTAAAAAAAATAGCTCAACAATTGCTATGTCTGTTGCAATAAATTTGTCCATGAACTTGTATTTTTTCTGTTAACGGCCAATGGCGAACTAATTGTTTTACGAAATTTGTAGAAGCACTTCTTTTGACATTATTAATATGGTGGAAGAAAACAATCTAACTTTATCTGCCCCCATCAGAACGTTTTCTTGTAAAATAGGCGTATTTACGTCAGAAAAAGGACATACGCCACTGAAAATTCTCATTTCCTTTCAGTTCATTTCAAAACAAAAAATACAGGCCCTCTTAATATATCTTATTCCTTAGTTATTTTATTGCATATTGACCTACGTATAAAATGCTCTTTCATGCACCCACACAACCTGATGTCAATGTGTTCGGCCGAACACGCCACTGGTCACATAAAAGTACATTCCGTCCCACACAGTACTGCTGTTTCTACGGATGAAAGCTTATTTTGTCTCTGGGGTGCGATTTGGAGTGTTTCACATCCTTTCCTTATCAGCACCACTGGGCCATGTAATCCCACTTACATGGAAAGAATGTAAGGAAGGGGAGGCAACATAGCATCCAAACCACTGCAGCCAACCCGAGCATTCTTTTTTTCTAACTTCAATTATACTCTTTTGTGGAAGACCGTTTTACTCGTAAATGTGCCATAAGGCTGATATAATATATTTAATTTATATTATTTCATAAATATTACGGCTCTTTTCTTTTCTGGAAATAGTGTAAAATATTTCTTCTCTCTCAGCTTTGTGACTCGAGTATTTTAAACTCCTTCACTACAGAAATACGTTGATATGAATGCATGTACGAGTCGGATGACATTTTCCGACATATTTTATACGACATGGAAGTGGAAAGCGAGTCTGTCTGGTTTCAGAATTTCTGTGAGCCCCGCTATTAATTTGTACACGAATTCGTTGACTGTAAAATTCATCTCGTGATACACGGTTTGCTATCAAGACTTAATATACCTTTAAAGTCTTTCGTATTAATTTATTGTATGAATTATTATTATGATACTCGGGAGGAAATTAAACACAGAATAAATATGGGAAATGCCTGATTCGGTTGAGAAGCTTTTATCATACAGTCTGCTGTCAAAAAATCTGAAAGTTAGAATTTATAAAACAGTTATATTACCGGTTGTTCGTTATGGTTGTGAAACTTGGACTCTCACTTTGACAGAGAATCATAGGTGTTTGAGAATAAG
Source organism: Periplaneta americana (assembly GCA_025594305.2). Lineage (NCBI taxonomy): Eukaryota > Metazoa > Arthropoda > Insecta > Blattodea > Blattidae > Periplaneta > Periplaneta americana. Next base: position 35,595,113 of record JAJSOF020000005.1, on the reverse strand, counting down.
GTGCTTAGGAAAATATTTGGAGCTAAGAGGGATGACGATACAGGAGAATGGAGAAAGTTACACAACACAGAACTGCACGCATTATATTCTTTACCTGACATGATTAGAAACATTAAATCCAGACGTTTGAGATGGGCAGGGCATGTAGCATGTATGGGCGAATCCTGAAATGCATATAGAATGTTAATTGGGAGGCCGGAGGGAAAAAGACCTTTGGGGAGGCCGAGACGTAGATGGGAGGATAATATTAAAATGGATTTGAGGGAGGTGGGATTTGATGATAGAGACTGGATTAATCTTGCTCAGGATAGGGACCAATGGCGGGCTTATGTGAGGGCGGCAATAAACCTCCGGGTTCCTTAAAAGCCAGTAAGTAAGTAAGTATGAATTATTGCCTTATATTCTCCCAAAATCCTTAAGTGAAGAACTTCCATAACATACAACCGAGAAAAGTGAGTAATTGGCTTAGATTTCAAACACACACACTAACATTTCTCCATTAATAACTTTCTTTACAAGGTTTCTGTAACATGAACAAATACAATTTATAATTAATTAGTCATTTTTGACACTCCGATCAAACTATTATAATGAAAAACGGAAAATGTTGCATATCTAATTTTTTGTTCTATTAAGTTACTTCAGGTTTCGAAAGTACCGATTTATTAAACGAGGAAAACAGTACTACTTCAACAAGATTTTCACACACTGGAAGATGATCACAACGCACAAGGAGGGATTTATTATTACTTTGAGTTACGGAATACAAAGCAAATAAAATGGTAACAATACCAAAAAATGTGAAAGGAAAAAAAAACAATAACAGGCCTATTGTTAGAATTAAATTGTCTCAACAAAAAATTCAATAAGAGCATAGCTCCATTATGTAGCATATCTGGGTTCGAAATTCAGGTACCCTGTCGCATCCGAAAAATCTACATCAACCTAGTATTCCCCTCGTTCTCCTTGTCCACCTTATATTACTCTTGTTCTCCTTGTATTTCTCTTGTTCTCCTTGTATTTCTTTGCATTGTCCTTAGTCCCTTATGTTGTCCATCTCCTATTGCCCTTCTTCTCCTTGTATTTCCCTTAGTCTCTTTGCATTTCTTGTTTTCCTCGTATTCCCCTTTTCCTCTTTATATTCCCCGTTTTCTTTTGCCCTTTCTCTCTTTGTATTTCCTTGTTTTTCTTTTGTTACCTTTATTCTCATTGTATTTCCTTTGTTCCCTTGGTATTCTCTTTGTTCTATTTGTATTCCACATGTTCCTTTTGCATTGTCCCTGTTCTCCTTACATTGGCTTGGTACCTTTGTATTTCCCTTGTTCTCTTTATGTTTCCTTTGTTCCCCTTGTATTTCCCTTGTTCTCTTTGTTTTGTCCTTTATTCCTTAGCATAATGAAAGATAATTTCTTTGTGTGGCCAGCTCATAACTCACCAACATTTGTTTATCACACGGTGCAAAGGACATTTGTCTGTGTTTGTTAGAAAGAGAGGAAAAAATAATTTATATATTCATATTTATACGCGAAAAAACTCTTACCAGCTCTAACCTGCACCCTTAAGGATGGAACTACACTCAGCTGGAAAAGGTGCCCAGTCGAAGTGGAGGAGGCAGAACAGTTAGTCAGTAATTAAAAGAGAGAATGAATCGAATATCGAATTAATTTATTGAATTGAAAATAAGTAAAATAACATTTAAAGGCTGAATGTATGATGATGATAAAGCGTTCACTTGATGGTCCCGAATATTCACTCATTTGAATCCTTAAAACGTGTAAAGAAATAAACTGCACTTTGTCTGCTAATTAAAGCAGAAATTCCACAATGAGATGGCCATTAACCCAGTTTTACTCGCAGTTAAAGTTCAAATCAAAGACTGTTGCATTTCTCTTCCCTGCAAGACACTGTAAACCGATCTCGTGCAAAGCGTTCCCGGTAATTGTATTCATTGTATGCAATTTCCTACTCGTGCAGAAATAGCCAATGTTGCCGTGAGATTAAGATTAAGCGAGTTTCGTTATTAGGGAATGCACGACTGCATCCTAGGTCTGGCTGAGGCTTTGAGCGAAACCAGGCCCATGCAATGTTTGTTATAATGGTGAGAGTGCTAACCGCAGTTGTTACAGCATCAGTAGGAATGGGATAAACCAACTCTTTGGTGTGACATAGCACATCAAAATAAATTCCAATCTCTACTTCCTCGTACTCACGAACTCAAGTGCCAAACCACTAACATGCATTGTACATTGGGGTTGTCTTGTGGGATCACATTCACAGCGTTGCTCCCACATTACTAAGATCAGTAGATATTAGTCTCATTCGTGATGTGAAAGCAATTTTGATGTACCATTATCAGAAAGGCTAGGTATAATGACGGAAAGAAACCAATTTCAATTTTTGATAAACAAAAGTGAAATTTTTGCTCTTTCCCTCGAGGTAATCTCTATTCTCTTACCAGCAAATCAAAACTCATGCATTAAATATTATACGAATGTAAAGCATTGCTTACCACGAGCGATGGGTGAATGTATAAGTCGATAAATTAATAAATACGTCGATACGTGGATAAATAAACACGTCGATAGATAGACAGATAAAAACGCCGATCAGTACATGAACAGATCCTTCAATCGGGACGTCTGTAAATAGATTGATGGGTCGATATATCGATACGCCAACCGATAAATCGATAGGTAACTCGATGGATCGACATGTGGATATATAACTCGATTGATCGTTCGATAGGCACGTAGATAAATTGATTGACACATCGATAGATGCCTCGATGGATCGATAGATGGGTACCTTCATGGATCGAGAGATACATCGATTGATACCTAGATGAATCGATCGATACTTCGACAGATACCGTGCTGTATCGATCGATATTGTGATAGATACCTCGATGGATCGATCGACACGTCGACAGATACCTCGATGGAATCATGGACACATCGAGGATTGTTCGATACCTCGATGGATCCATAGTTACGTAGGTAGATATTGATTTTATTAATTATTTATTTTTATCTCTTTATTTATACATCTTTATTATACAACTTTTAACCTATATCACTTCGGAATATGTATTATATAAATGAATAACACAATTTTTCTGCGAAATAGGGACATTCTACTAGCAGAAAAAATTCTCAGAACAGACTTTCCGGTTTATTTAAATTGATGAAAGCCGTTCTCTAGAATATTTCTACAGATTATAAATAAGTATTCGAATAGAACATGGTGTATGATACTATACTGAAATAGATGGCACTTTGATTTCGTTCTAAGTCATTTCTAGATTTTTGACTCAGTTAATATTGTCCGATGTGCTTGAGTATTATTTTTTTTAAGAATTGCAAACATTCTCTTCGTCAAAGCTGGGTAGCAATGATTTCAACTTCGAGTTCTTGATCCAGTTTATCGGAGTAGGGTTCAGCGGTGAAAGCACAACAATTTCGGATATTTTGGAAGCGCACAGTATTTTAATAATCTCACCATTGTTACCATTACCTTACTTTTTGAAAAGCACAAGAAACGATGGCAGAAATGTGTGAGTGCCAAGGAGATTTAGTAAGTCGACATTGTCCTAAGTAGGCTATTTTTAATATAAAATAGCTGGATACTTTCCGTACAGACCTCATGTATGACCTTATATGTAATTATATATTACGGATTACTACTACACTATCTATCAAAAAGTAATGGGCACTGTTTTTGCCCCTTCAAAACCTCATGGTACCACCTCTTGTTGCTATAACAGCAGCCACCCTGTCAGGCATGCTCTCCACTAGTTTGTGTAGGATATCCACTGGAATGCGTCGCCATTCCTCTTGCAACATGGCACTCAGTTGGACAATGGAAGTTGGCCAAATTTCTCGAAACCTCAATCGCCGGTCCAATTCGTCCCAAAGGTGCTCAATGGGATTGAGATCAGGACTCTGTGCAGGCCAGTACAACCGGTGAACATTATTGTCTGCATACCACTGCATAGTAGCCGCCGAAATATGGCACCTAGCGAGTAAAATACTGGGTGCCCAATTACTTTTTGGTAGATAGTGTACTACTACTACTACTACTACTACCTACTACTGCTACTAGTACTACTACTACTACCTACTACTGCTACTTGTACTACTACTACCTTCTACTACTACTACTACTACTACTACTACTACTACTAATACTACTACTACTACTACTACTACTACTACTACTGCTACTAGACTTCGTAAATGGATCCCTTGTTCACAATAAGCTTGAAAGTATAATAGGAGGCAACTTCAAGAAAGTTTGTGAATGGAGTATTTCCAGCACTATTGTACTAGGAAGTTTTGGTACAGTCTATAGATCAATTATGACAACTATGTGTAAGCACTTCAGGATTGTTTTAGAAAGGAACATACGAGTGAAAGAACACAGATGTTGTAGTAGGTCGGAATCTGTCTCTTTTCTAGAAAGAGCTGGAATATTTAAATTGATGTGCATACTCCAGAAGTTGCAAGAGTTTTTAATACGTTACCGCTACGCGATAAATTTACCAATTTTCAGATTTAGAAAACTAGGAACGTCATTTGTCAAAACAAAACAGAAAATAATTTTAAAATAATGAAATATTTCATTAAATATAACATTAAAATAGTAACTTATTATACATACGTTGTTCCAACTGATATGTATTATGAAGTGATGCGAAGACTAAACGAAAAGCAACTTTCGTTAGGTCGTTAAACGCTGTTTAAAACTGAGTTCAATATCACACAGAATTCCATTATAAACATAAAAAGAAAACAATAGTGGTGTAGCTTTGTTTTGGCTACTTGTGTTTAGGGTTATAAATTTTAATGGCACAAAAATAAATAAAGACTAAGGGACTGGACGCTGGTTCCGAGTCCTCATGGGGGAAGAAATTTTCTCATGAAATTTCGGCCAGTGTATGGGACCGGTACCCACCCAGCATCGTAATGCACTTGGGGAGCTACGATAGGTAGCGAAATCCGATTGCGAATGCCAGCTATAACGGCTGGGGGATCATCGTGCTAACCACACGCTACCTCCATTCTGGTTGGATGATCGTCCACCTCTGGGTGTGGGCGTGAGGCTAGCAGCCGGCTGGTCTGTCTAGGCCCTTCACGGGCTGTAGCGCCACGGATTATTATTTAAGGGACTGGAAGTGGCAAAGAAGGTGTCACAAACCATTCAATGAGTAAGTTATACTTTCCTTCCCAAAACATAAATTAATAGGCCTACTTGCCTAAGACAAACACGTCCATAGAAGCACACAGTAATGTTATAATTTGTATTATAGTTTGATATTTCAAATTTATTCAAGTGTTGCGTTTTTTTTTTTTTTTTTGCTCGGCAGTGTACTTTTTTACTGTTTTATGCTGTTTTGAGTTTTTAAGTTTTACAATACACAATGCAGTACTTAAATTAAAGTTAGTGCATAATTTATTTCATTTATCGACCAGAATCGAATGTGGTCTCATTATTTTTTTAAACGTGTTTAATAGGTGAAAAGTACTCTGTAAATGTTTCTCTTCAAATTTTGACAAAATTGTTCATGTCCGAAAGTAACAATCTATCATACAGTATCCATAAGCGAAGCTGCTAGGCGTTTAGTACCCCTTCCTAAAGGAACAAAGGGTTAATTCATAGGCCACTGTTTTAGTAGCGCGTGTTGTGAGCGAACTTGTGTTACAGACACAATATGTCGTTCTAGCGATACACAATTCTCACAGTTTCACCTCAACTGCGCCATTATGTGTCACAGAGAAACAGAACAGTGCTGTATTCTGCACTATCTCGAGGAAGCACGTACACAGTGCGGGCTGCTAGGGGTTGATAATACCCTGTGGACGTCTTTTACTTTCAATTGAAGAGGCATAACCAGAGCTTGGTTTCGTGACAGACATTAACTGCAATATGTGCTTTTAGAGACCCCATTGATAATAATTTTAACTAGTGATAAATATCAACATTCACATACAATAATACTACAGGGTGTGCAACAGTCCCGCATCATAGGGTAAATTACAATATATACTCGATATGAGCGCCTCCAAGTCTGGAGGCGTAAATTCATGCTATTGAGAATGCGGTGTAACATATCAGCTGAGTTTTCATGACACTTTTCCTCAATCCGTGTTGGTAGATGTTGCAGATCACGAATCTTCACTTTGTGCCCTTTTTCTTCAGATAACTCCATAAGACAAAGTTAATGAAGTTTAAGTCTGGCGACCGTGGAGACCATTCTCTTGTTTCTCTGCGTTATACACACCGATTACGGAAGTTGTAGTCCACTACAAATTTTATGTTATTCCCTAAGATGCGGAACGTTTCGGACACCTGTATTTTAATTTTAGTTCCGACAAACATTGATAAAGTGTTCATTATCTTAGAGATTCACTTTGTAACACCTATGATGAAAATATAAATCTATAAATACGTGAAAGTTAAAGAGTGTTAAAATATAATTTAAAACAGACAATACCGTATACCTTAATTCAGTGGTTTCCAAACTGGGGGTCGCATGAAGAGCTGAGAGGCTGAGGGGGGGGGGGAGGACGCGAGATGATAAAAAATGTTTCCGTAGTTATACACTAAAATAAATCATAATTTTATTGTTGCGACAAATTGGTCTGTGTTTCAGAAAGTAGGCCTGTCGCTCAAATCTGGACTCCGATCATCTTCTGGTTGCGTAAACAAGATTACGCGTCTGTTCCCACACAAAAAATCAGAGGGGTCAAGTCAGGAGATTGGGGAGACCAAGGTACAGGACCGCTTCTGCCAATCCACTTCTCTGAATATTGTTCAAGTAATCACGCACAAGATGTGAATTTGTAGAGTAGTCATGGACTGAAGAATGCATATTATATTCTCTGCCGGTTTGGTTCAAGACGTAAAACAAAATGTGAATTTGTAGACTATTCATGAACTGAAGAACGCACACGTCCTCTGCCGGTTTAATAAAGCCTCTGAAGAAAATATGATATTAGAGAAAACCGTTTGTTTTGGTGTAACATACAACCTCCCGGAGTTTGTCGGTTTAATTTTTTAGATAGATGGATGGATTTATTGAGTAATATTATACATACAGATGTACTTTATCATCAGAATATTCTCTTATATCCAATGCGCGGGTCTTCTGACCGTACGTGCTATGTAAAACAAGGCGCTCTCCTTCTTCGTTTACAATTTTAATGCCCTTCCATGCCCCTAATCTTAGCCACGCTAAACCTGCTGTACTGTCTTTGTTACAAGAATTTACGTAGTCACACCTCCCCTAGTTGAGCGTGAGATCTGATTGTAAATGAAGTGAGGACTTTTCCGAACATTGGAGCTCAATCTCTTGCCTCTCGATATCAATTAAACGAATCTTCACATAACCCCAAACATTCCTTCCATTATTATCTCCTTTATCTCACACTCATCTCATTCCTATATGATGCAGCCCTCTCTGCAGTTTATAAACCTACCCTTTTTCCCACCCCTCTCTTTCACCTTGTATGAAAGTGATAATGCTGACGAAATGAGTTCCAGGGTCGAGCGTCGAAAGATACTAAGCATTTGCTATTAATGGGTTGAGGGAAAACCCTGGGAAAAAATCTACCAGGTAATTTGTCCCAACCAGGATTTGAAAACGGGCTCGCTTGTTTCACGATCAGGCAGGCTAACAGTTACTCCACAGCAGTTTTTGTCGTGATGGTTCCATATTGTACATTAATTTGTATTTATTCATTCATAGTTCTCTTGCCAAGGGCAGGTTTTTCAATGCAAACCCAGCATTTTTCACTCTTTCCTATTTTCAGCCTTTCTCTTGTCTTAGCAAAGGTATAATAAGCTAAAATCTTCTAATTGTGGTTATTCACACAAAATCTTACCACCAGGCCACGAAACTATACATTAAATTAAGTACATCGAAAAGAACAAACTAAGCAACACAACATGCTCCTAGACTTCTACGAAGAGAAGTCCAGAGTTAGTTGCGAGATTTCAATGCTGCCTCATCACTTCTATCACTTCACTGAGCTTCTGTAATCTCTTATCCAATTACGTACGTAATTTAAGTCTAATTAAGTTCCATATTCATGTGAATCGCTCTTAATGAGGGAATTGAAGAAATTATAAAAATGTATAATTGCATCGCAAACTCTCATTTGATTGATGAACACTTCGAGATTTCATAACTCACATCCCCCTTCGTCCACGACTTCAAATTAAATTTCCCAACTCTGTGTTATTTATGTTATGTAAACTTGAGGTTTCCTGCCATGTGAAGACTCTGAATAAAATGAATAAGCTCGTTAATTAGTTTCTGTTCATAGATGTTACTTACTGAAACGAAGTGCACCGAAGAGACACCGTTTTTTTCGTAAATGTAATTCCTTATTTAGTATGACTTTGAAACTACAAGGCTTATTTAAAGTCCACGATGTGGTGGTATGTCGTCCTAGAAACACTTGGGTTAATTAGAAGATGGATGAGGGAAAAAGGTTTAGGAGAAAAGGACTGAGAAGACAACAGAATGGAGGAAGAAAATAAAAGTGAAAAAAACTTTGGACATAGGAAAATATACACTATCTACCAAAAAGTAATTGGGCACTGTTTTTGCCTCTTTAGAACCTTGTGGTACTACCTCTTGTTGCTATAACAGCAGCCACCCTGTCAGGCATGATCTCCACTAGTTTGTGTAGGATATCCACTGGAATGCGTCACCATTCCTCTTGCAACATGGCACTCAGTGGACAATGGAAATTGGCCGCATCTCCCGATACCTCAATCGCCGGTCCAATTCGCCCTGAAGTTGCTCAATGGGATTGAAATCAGGACTATGTGCAGGCCAGTTCAACCGGTGAGTATTATTGTCTGCATACCACTGCATAGTAGCCGCCGAAACATGAGGCCAACTTCCATTGTCCAACTGAGTGCCATGTTGCAAGAGGAATGGCTATATATTCCAGTCGATATCCTACCCAAACTGGTGGAGAGCAGGCCCTAGAGGGTAGCTGCTGTTATAGCAATAAGAGGTGGTACGACGAGGTTCTAAAAGGGCAAGAATAGTGCCCAATTACTTTTTGGTAGATGGTGTATTTACATTGTCATGATAATGACTGGATACTTTCTTTGATGAGCAAATTTTCAAATTATATTGTTTTCCAATGTCATAAATCATACGAATTGTCTTCTGAAGGTCATCTACTGTATCTTGTGAAACAGGTCGTCTGCATAACCTAAAATTGTAATTTCTTCCTGCAATTCTAGTTCCAGGTGGTGCTTCATCTTTCCATTTCTTTAGGATTGCATCCATATAAATACAGGGTTATTTATAAGTCCGTGAAACATTTTAAAACTTCATAACTACTAAACCACACAACGCAACGGATAACAAATTATTTTACACTAAAATTCAGAGAAACTCTCCAAGTTTTGTTACACTCCTCACAGATGCTCAATGTGTGCACCTTTGCTGACATGGCAGACGTCCATCTTGCCCCATACCTGCTTCAGCATGTCACGGTTGAGCCACGACAGCTGTAATCCGGTGGCGAAATTCCTGGAGATCAGCAGGGATCGGAGGCACATACAGAATATCTTTCACACATCCCCATAAGAAAAAGTCATACGGAGTTAAATACGGCGATCATTGTGGTCACTTCAGTAACGCGTTATCTTCTCGTCCTGTGCGTCCGATCCATCGTTGTGACAAATTTCACGATTCACTGTTTCTTCGCTGGGCCCCGGACGTCCTTGCCAAGGAACGACACACAGCACAGACATCCTTCATCACGGAATTTCATATACCAATTCTTGATATTGTTAAAAGCAGCTGCCTTTTGAAATTACACTCGAAATTGTCGCTGCACAGTCACAACGGACGAGGTCCTTGCACATTCCAACACACAAAACAATTGCTCACGTTTAGTAAACGCCATTTTTCCACTATTGATAACCACTGCCACTTAGTGATAAATCATGGCAACTAAGAGCGGGCTTTTCTTATCAAAAATAACTTGGAGAGTTTCTCTTTCTATCTGCATATCAATTACCATGATCTGTTTCGTATTTTGTTATTAAACTTTAAAATGTTTCAGGAGCATATGAATAACCCTGTATTAAATACGAATAGAGTAGGCGATTATACATTCTTTTCATCGTCAACGAAGAGGAGGCGAGAATATGTCCTCTTTGCTGTAGAGGCGAGACATCAAACCATATTTTATCGGAGTGTGAAGCCACAGAAGCTCTGAGGAAACGATTCCTGCCAGAGTCCTTCACTACATCTAGCAGGGGGCACTTGGCAACGTACGATATATTAAATAACCCTAAATTCTGTGAGAATGTGGGAAAATTTATGGCAAACGTTCGACAGCTGTGGGTGGAACTGGCCGAGGGGGAGGGGGGGGAAGGAAATAAGAGAAAGAGTTATTTATTAGTGCTGTAATGAGTAGGCCTAGTATTAACACTAAGCGAATGAGGTAATTAGGGGATAATTTTCTTTTTGTATTTATTGTGTCTTTTTTTCTGTTTGTCTTCTTATTGCGTGTGTATGTTTTTTCTATGTCTTAACTTTATAGTTATTATTTGTATTATTTATTGCAGTTTCAATAAGGAATTGAACTTAATTGTTTGTATGTTATATATATATATATATATATATGTTTCACTGTGTATTTTTTCTTTCATATCTTACATTTATTTTATTTTTATTATTTTTGTGAAATTTTGTATGAAATTAGATTAGTTGTAATTGTGATAATTAATTATAACGGTAGAAACAATAATTATTGTTGTTTTACTCTTTTGTTATTAGTAGTATTATTTTTGTTTTCTTTGAACATTCAAACTGTGCATAGTTTTGGCACAAATGGCCGTACGGTCTCGTGCGAAGGTTCTTGTGTACATGAGTTTGTATATTTGTGCATAAATAAATGCACTTAAGTCATTCATTCATTTCTTACAACATGATTTATTATTATATGCCTACCATTGCAATTAGATACATTGAACATAAGCATGTGACATTGTAGATATTTCTTATGTAGTTTATTAAAAGATGTTTTTTCCATTACTTCCCACAGATTTTGCCTATTTTTATCAAAGGACTTCTCTAGATCTGTAAATGCCAAATAAGTGGGTTGATTTTACTCTCTTCTTCTGCCAATAAGTTGCGTAACAGTGAATATAATAACTTGTTCTTCCGGAAGAAGAATAGTTGCAAAATGAATTTCCCTTGCTTTCATTTCCCACTTATAATAAAGGGACTTGGAACTAATGTCTGCTCATCTTTAAAGAAAGGGAATCGTATTCGTTGCGTGATCACTGCCTATGATTCTTCTGTGCAGGAAATGGTAGACGTAATTCACAAGAAACTGTAGATAATATTGAATTTATCTCGAAGTATATATTTTTTCTTTTGATAGGAGCTCATTATTTCATCTATCAGTTTATTCTGTGTAATAAAACAACTTGGGAAATATAGTTGTCTTTCATTTGGAATAAAGAATCTTAGAACAAAATTTTCTAAGACTTTTTATAGACTCCAGTTTAGCATGGGATAAGCACATCGAATACATATGCACAAAGCTATCAAGAATTTTATATTTGTTAAAGAAATTAACTACTTGGGTTTCTCAAAATTATTTAAGATGTGCCTACTTTTCTTTCTTTCAATCGATAATCCGATATGCCCTAATTTTCTGTGGAAATGGAACCGAAATTGGAAGCGTCTTGATTTTATAAAAGAAACCCATTAGAATTTTATGTAAATCAAACTATCTGGAACATTGTCGGCCACTCTTCAATCAGACAATCATAAATTTGTATATATATATGATCTAGTACTTTACACTCGACAAAATATCGACAATTACTCATTAGTAGCCAATATACATGATCATGAAATTAGAAATAGTGAACAAATTAATATTCCATATTGTAGATTACACAAGAGCAACACAAACTTTTTAATTATGGGGATGAAATTATATAATAAGCTCCCAAGTCAATATTATAAATTACCAATCAATAGCTTCAAACTAGATTTTATAATTGGTTATTAAATAATCATTTTTAATCTGTTGCTGAGTTTTTCAACACAAATTTGTATGTAATTGTATTTTAATAGATAAATTTAATTGCAATTTAGTTAGTTTTCTTCAATTTAAAACTTTCAAATTATTTCAGGTTTTCATTGTATCACTTAAATTTTATTGTTTCTTTTATTAGTGTTTTTAAGATGTATTTAAAGTTTTTTCAATGTATTCTGACGAAGCCTAAAACTGTATGTCTAATGGCCAAATAAATTGCATTGAATTGAATTGAATTACAGATAAGAACGTATTTTTCACAAAGTTATTATATATTTTATTATATCAATTGGTCTTGGGAAATTCGTTCACAGCCACTTGTATTATTTCCTCATCCTCTTTAATTCACAGTAGTTCATTCTGACACATCGTCCTGAAGTTGTTCTCACACAGGGTATGATTGTTATAGAACGGTTATGTTCAGCACAATTGTCTCGTACAACTAGTTTGATATTGTGGACAAGTTGTTAAAGCACACATCAATTTGACCCTTGTTCCACCGTAGATCAGGCCTGTCAGACCTCTTTTCAAAACTGTAACCATACGTGTAACATGATTACAACAAGAGTACAGTCGGGTACAAGTGAATTTACAGCGCACTACTTTGAATGGACGTTATCGATTTTAGAGAGTCTGGTGATATATTTCCATTATGAACTTTGATAAGATTTTTATGCTCAAGTTTGTCATTGTGGGCTTTCACTGGCTAAAACGTGACAATAAAATCATTCTGCTGACAATCGCAGAGGAACTGTTCATAATAGGCTATAGTTAAATGTAAGTAATTTGGAGTAGGCTACATATTCGATACAGAAGTGTAGTCATTCGTCTATAGCAGCAGTGGCAAGAACGTGACTCGCGACACATTGTGGCTCGCTGTGATAGCTGTGCATTTCTCTTCCTTCCTACCTTCCCAACCACCACCCCCACCCTCTCACTCACTGGAGTCAAACTCCGTTCCATTTGTATTTGTCTCTGAGTGGCATATGTCTCTCTGGAAACCATGTACCTCTACAAAAACGAAAGTTTCAAATAGGATGGGAGGACGCATTTTTTTGCTGTCAATATGATGAGAGTATTAAATGTATGGTTTGTTCACGAGTATTACGAGGAAGACGGTTGTGTAACATAACACGGAATTATACTACATGTTACTGATGAAACATTAAAAGTTTAAGTATTATTATTATTATTATTATTATTATTATTATTATTATCATCATCATCATCATCATCATCATCATCATCATCATCATCTATGTACGTCGACCCTTTTCAGCAGATGTACGAATAATGCGGTTAGCTCTTCAATTTGAACTAACTGATTTACAATGTGATGTCAAATGAGTAAGGACTTGACAAATGTTGAACTTTCAAATCTTTGCCAAAAAATAAATATCCGGAGCTTCCTTCTTTCGCTTGCTCTGTTGAAGCCACGTTCGCTACAACTTACGTTTGTGAAAAATTATCTTCAACAATTAAAATAAATTTAGATCACGACTGTCAGACAAATACCTTCGTGATCAACTACGACTGGCAGTAAGTGACATAATTCCTGATTTTGAAACTTTGTCGCAGAGACATTCTGAAGACAGTTAATTTTAAGTTGTGATATTGTTCATTTATTGTTCATTTCTTTCTTCGTTTTACTAAACGTTAGTTTGTAGCCTTGTACTGTATAAAATTATATTTAAGTGCTTGACGTAAGGAAAATGAAAATCCGTTAATAAGTCAGACAGTTGCTTCACTTCCCCTTCAGGTGTCCGCCTCCCTCCATAGGTGCTATGCACGTTGCAGGTTAGACAGTGGCTCGGCGCACATTACATTTTCGCCACGGCTGATCTAGAGAGTGAGTAGTATGAGACATCACATCATCTCACAATCATATTGGATACGTTCTACCGTGTCAATTGTTAAGGGTGAATAACGGTTGTCAAATATAGCGCTGTGAAATCGAGCAGAAATGAAGCAAAGCTGGATATAATTTAGTAAGTAATAAAATATAGATGAATGAAATAGGAAATACAAACATATATAAATGTAATATACAGGGTCTAAAAATTATATAACAAGGCTCGGTTGTAGGTAGATGGGTACCATGTGATCATATTTTGTTATAAACCCATGTCCAGAAACGATTTGTTTATATGCTACCGGTCTATATCTATGGAATAACGGTCAGCGCGTCTGGCCTCGAAACCAGGTGGCCCGGATTCGATTCCCGGTCGGGGAAAGTTATCTGGTTGAGGTTTATTCCGGGGTTTTCCCTCAACCAATATGAGCAAATGCTGGGTAACTTTCGGTGCTGGACTCCGGACTCATTTCACCGACATTATCACCTTCATCTCATTCAAACGCTAAATAACATAAGATGTTGATAAAGAGTCGTAAAATAACCTACTAAGAAAAAAATATATATGCTACCGTCTCTGAAATGTGGAGGAGAACGTAGGCAGTACGGATCACAAAAGCTTATTATGTCAGGTGAAGAATACTTTCCGTGCAGTTCTGCGTTGTGTAACATTTTCTATTCTCCTGTAACTTCATTCCTCTTAGCTCCAAATATTTTCCTAAGCACCTTATTCTCGAACACCCGTAACCTCTGTTCCTCTCTCAAAGTAAGAGTTCAAGTTTCACAATCATACAGAACAATCTGTAATATAACTGTTTTTATAAATTCTGACGTTCAGTTCCTTTGAAAGCAGAAATAATAAGTGATGGTGATGATAGTAGTAATAATAATAATAATAATAATAATAATAATAATAATAATAATTATTATTATTATTATTATTATTATTTTTTATTTGGCTATTTAACGACGAATTCGATTATGCGCAATGTTCAAAACATACAAGGTGAGCCTGCCTGGAGAGAAATAAAAAATAGTTTGCAGCCACCAAATTATTTTTCAAGGAACAACCACTCATGTAAATTGAAGGAAAGAAGACAGAGGACGGACACTGGAAAGTTTTCTTTTCTCAATTGTACTATCAGGGACTGGAATGCTTTACCTGCAGACTTATTAAAGGCTTTACCAACAATAAAACATGTATTTAAAAATAGGCTTTAAGGACTTTAGTAATAGACGGTATTCTGTTTGAAGGGTAAAATTAATGTTTTGTTATTTGAAGTCTCGTATCAGTGAATAAGTGTGTTGTGTCAGTGAAGTTTTATAGTTTATACTGGTAGTGCAAATTATTTGAACAGTGAAATGTTTTTGATGTGTTAGTGAAATCAGGATAGTGTCAGTGAAATGTGTCTTAGTTCCAGTGCAGTGAGTGTAGTGCTGAAAAGTACTTGTGCATGTATGAACATATATATACTCTTGAGTTTAAGTTAGAACTTAGGGTTAAGATACAAATTTGATCAACTTTAAATGTTAGGCCTATTTTAAGTGATCGTGCTTCATATAATTTAGGATGCTCCTTTTTAAAACTATTGCACTATTGTTATTATTAATAGTATTGTTATTTAATTGTGATTATTATTATTATTATTATTATTATTATTAACTGTATTTTATTATTAATTGTCATTATTGAGTGTATAATTAGTTACCACTGTCACCGGGTATTTACCCATTTGCAGTGTGAATACATACACACATACATACATATATACACACATACATACATACATACATACATACATACATACATACATACATACATACATACATACATACAGTCCACACCTGTGGAGTAACGGTCAGCGCGTCTGGCTGCGAAACCAGGTGGCCCGGGTTCGAATCCCGGTCGGGGCAAGTTACCTGGTTGAGGTTTTTTCCGGGGTTTTCCCTCAACCCAATACGAGCAAATGCTGGGTAACTTTCGGTGCTGGACCCCGGACTCATTTCACCGGCATCATCACCTTCATTTCATTCAGACGCTAAATAACCTGAGATGTTGATACAGCGTCGTAAAATAACCCAATTAAAAAAAAATACATGCATACATACATATCAACTACTAGGTTATTTAGCGTCGATAGGATTGATGATAGAGAGATGGTATTTGGCGAGATGAGGCCGAGGATTCGCTATAGATGATTACCTGATATTCGCATAAGGGTTGGGAACAATCTCTGTCAACCCCAAACAGGTAAACAGTCCAAGCGGAAATATAACCAGCGCTCGAGTCTTAGGGGACTGAGCTATACGGTGGACAGTGGTGGTGATGATGATGATGATGATGATGATGATAATAATAATAATAATAATAATAATAATAATAATAATAATAATAATAGAAAATTGTGATTTCTGACTACTCACTCCAAAGAAAATTCTTGAATATAAAGTCTAAGTGATTGTACAAATTCATAAACTGTTATACAAACCGAGGTTCGTGCATTACAATAACGTTTACAACCACGTATCTAATATTAAATCTTATCCAATATAACGATTTTAATATATCTTCTGAGTCTGTTCCTTACTAAATTGAATTTTTGAAGAATGTGTATTTCTTTGATCGTGTATTCAATAACAATTTGTTAACGTTATCATTATGAAGCGATTGCCAGAGTAAATGGCGGACGGACTAATTATTCATCCTCAGCCTGACATTTATACCGCGTTTTGTCTGGTATCGTATGACAGGTCTGCGATCGGGAAAACAGTCGTTAATCATCGGTCCGTAGGAGTCAGTTTCATTTCGACCGCTTCCAAAGCTTTCCGAGACCATACTTGTTTCCAGGTTAGTTTTATGCGGTAACTGGTAAGACCCCTGTAAAGTAGACTGTTTGTCCACCCATGTTGGACTCTTAGCATCCGCTGATTTTTCAGTGAACGGAAAAAAATTGACGTGTAAATATCTTAAAGTTGTTGCCGTTGCAATAAAAAGAAATGCCAGATATCATTCATTCATAGTATTCTGCCCATGTGCAGGTCTTCCTCTGCAAACCCAGCACTCTCCAGTCCTTCCTATTTTCTTCCTCCTTCTTTGTCTAAACTGGAACATGCAAATCAGAGAAACTACAGAAAAGTATATTCTATTAGCCATGTATTAAAAAGGATAAATGTTTATCTTCCCGCTTGTTTAAAAAAAGTCCCTTGTGTAGACGCATGCATTGCCCTATTTTGACTATGCCGACATTTTACTGACTGACCTTTCCAACGTCAACAAAACGAAACTTCAACGTGCTCATAATTTGTGTGTACGTTTTGTAAGCAATGTTCACAAATATGATCATATTACCCCATCCATGGAAGCAATAGGTTGGCTTAAACTAGATAAGAAAAGAAATTTACATTCACTTCTCCTTCTCTTCGAAATATTGAACTCTTCTATTCCTTCGTACCTGTCGTCTCGCTTCACTTACCTTTCTTCCCACCATAATCTGAACACACGCTCTCGCCATGAAACAATACTAACAATACCATCCCATCGCACTTCCTCATACTCCTCTTTAACAACAGCCCTGCCAAAGACTCTGGAATTCGCTACCTACTAACACTAGGGATTGTCGAAATAAAATTTGAATTCAGTCACAAACTTATTAAGCATTTGGTCAATAATTGAGTCTCCTTCAGACATGGCTTCTTGCAAATAGTTCTCTTAGCAAAAATATTTCAATATCCGGTAATTTCATCACTATGTAATTTTATTCTAGGTTTAATTTTTACTTAAGTAATAACAAAAATGTCTTTGTTTGTAACTTCTACAATAAACTGTCTAGACTTTATTAATCAGTTAATCTTTTAGAACTTTGATTTTTATTGTATTTGTAAATTTAATATTAATTCTAATTGTATTCTTAATATTGTAGTTGTAATCCCCTGTTAGAGGGTAAGAGAAGGCCTCATGGCCTTATCTCTACCAAGTTAAATATTTGTCGTCTATCATCTGATATCTTCTTCTTCCCCGTACTCTTCTACCGTTAACCATTCCTTCCAGTGTATCCTACAGTAAGCAGTTTCTTCTCAGACAGTGTCCCAGCCAATTCCTTTTCCTCTTTCTGATCAGTTATAGCATCATTCTTTCTTCATCCACACTTTCCAACACAGCTTCGTTCCTTATCCGTCTGTCCACTTCACACGCTCCATTCTTTTCCATATCCACATTCAAATACTTCTATTCGCTTCTCTTCACTTCGCCATAATGTCCATGTTTCTGCCTCATACAATGCTACACTCCACACAAAGCGCTTCACTAGTATCTTCCTTAGTTCTTTCTCCAGAGGTCCACAGAAGATGCTCGTTTTTCTATTAAAAGCTTTATTTGCCATTGCTATGCTCCTTTTGACTTCTTGGCAGCTAGGTAAGTATACTGTTTTCGCTGTAAGAAAAATCCTAATGTAAACATAAGCACGTTGCTGTCATATCCGTGATTGGCTCCCAGTCGAAACACTCACATGACGCAGGAAAATATAGTTCGTATTTGGAAACCACAATCTTGTATTATTTGAAAATAAAACATTGAATTCTAGTTGTTAAATACGATGAAACATTTAACTTTACTCATATGTAAAACGCTATGTAAAAGAAAAGCTACTTTTATATTTTGTTATGCACTATGAACGCGGATGAATACCAACAGTAATACCGAGGTAGTCTGTTCTTGTAACAAGCTGTCGTCACTTGAGCTCGTAGTTTTCACGTAAGCACGTGTTACTGAAGTATGGCTTTTGCATCCTCAACTGTCCATTGTGAAGACATAAGACTTAAAAATAATTTAATTAAAGTAATTATAAAATAAATGTTTGCTAAGCAAACTAAAGCATAGTAGTGAGGTTAGGCCTACTTGACGAGTAACGGAAAATGTTTAACATGAAACAGAATGTACAACAGTAGCCGGGAACATGTACTGAGAATCTATGGCGCCAAACAATGGCCAATGAAGCCTCACTTCAGTCACGTGCTATTGTTTACATTAGGATTTTTCTTACAGCGAAAAGATTATAGAGGTATGCAACAGTTTAAATAGCAATGTCAGTGAATGCATGATTCTTCATTCCTTAAAGCGAACCCATGATAGAAGCTCGATGGATAGTGTTACATGAACAAATTTGTGCGTATTGCAGATGAGCCTTATACACATATTATGAGCTTGCCGCAATCTCTCATTTAGATTATGGGTTACATTTGTCAGCAAGGAATCGCAACTGGGGCATCACAAACGTCTGAATAAGAACTTATAACTTCAAGTCTATTTGAATTCAATATAATATTATATTGAATGTTTAATCGTTCTTCATGGTTTCCTCAGTTATTTCCAGGCAAATGCCGGGATTGTACCTCTCTTGAAAGTCCGGCCATGGACGGCGATCCTTCCCTTAATCCTTTCATATGTGTGAGTGAATGCTGTGTAATGTCTTAAATGTTTGTGTCTTAAATGTTCGTCCGGGAGGCCCTCCATGACCTTGTGTGGTCAAAAAAGTATGTATGTGATCCAATCAGCGTATTCCGAATCTCACCGGTCCGGTGGCATCAATGACGTCACGCTGCAGCGAAATATGGAACAAAACTGCTGGAAGGATCGATGGCTGTCATGGTGACTGTACAAGTTGTCTGTGCTACGCTAGCAAAATTTTGCGAAATTTTCGTACTGCCATCTCGTTCAAAGAAAAGATAGCATAAACAATTTATTTCTTGAACCGGTAGTAATAACGGGTCCGTTGACATGTTCGCTCATGAGCCATTAACATATTGTTTTTTCGTTGTGCTCATTACAAACAATGCAGCAGAACTAAAGCAGAACACACCGCCATGACACAACAGTGCACGATGTTATTTGTCTGCTAATTCCCGCCCTATACAAGAACCAATCAGATTCACTGATGGCGGCTGATGGAGACTGCCACCACCTCTGCAAGTTGATGGCACCAGTGTGACACCGGTGGAGCATCAGTGATGTCATCGGTGGAATTCGGAACACCGTGATGCCATCGGATTGCTCACCGGTGAGATTCGGAATACGCTCAAGAGCTTAATTCCTCTCCCGACAGGTCGCGGCCCTGTAAGGCTCGTGTGGCGTGGGAGAGATTAAACTACGGGAAAGAAAAAAAAGAAACAAAGAAAGAATGTTTAATCGGTGCTAATTTAACTTTGAACTCAGTTTCAGTGTAATAAGCAGAATTTGTTTATTTCTGTGAGCAACTCTAAATAGTCCTTTTGATTCCATTGCAGATCGGTTCCTTGCTCCCTCTGGAATGTAGACGAGAGCTGTCGATGGCTACAAAATTAATAAAGTCAATAAGGTAACTCATTCATTATCTTCATGCTAATTGTATTATGAAATACAATACCTCCGTACGATCTGAATCGATAGTCATTCAGCTAACAGTGAACTGAAATAAAGGCGTTCACACTTTCTGTCTAATACGAGTGTTCCGTTAAAATGATTAGTCTATCTATTTTCTGCACCAATATTTCATGACCACACATTTTACGTCATCACTACAAAGCAGTAATGCAGGATAAAATGGAAAGTTTTATGAACTGTCACAACAGTTGATATGCATAAGTTATACTGAATCTCGAAATAGGTATTGCGACAGAGAATAGGCCTGCGTACAATTTAAAAGTTCTGCGGATTTTCACAATTAGTAGATATGCATATTATCTCCATACAAGATTGCAGAATGGCATGTGCACATTTAAAACGCCACGGTTATAGACGCTGGTTATAGCAAATATCTTACTACGGTGATGTCAAAGCAAGCGCATTTTTCTGATCTTGAGGTCGTGCGCGGGCATCAAGCGCTAGGTATGGAAGGAGGAAGGATTATGTATATGGATAAGGAGCCTGTTGTGGTGTACAAACTTCAAACAGAACGTGAAACTTTATGTCGTTTTTTTTTAATATGGCTTCTTTCTGTTTGATATTATCCATATTGTCTGTAAAACAAAAGCAGGTTATTAACACCAGTTTATTAATATTGCAGTTGTGTTTTAACGTTGATAACATAAAGAGTTAAGAAGGAATATTTACATAAATTCCATAGTAGTACAACTTACTAAGTGAATGAAACGCACCATTCTTAAAGAAAGTGTTATCCCAAAGAAAGAGATTGAGTATGACATGATAAGTTTCAGTTGATATTGATCCCATCTTTAGCTTTATAAAAGAAGTAATCAATAAACTAATCAAAACAATATTATAGTACAAAGCAAAGTTACCTAGGTACTGTATATGTTTTAACTGTAACTAATATTACATAACAAAACTCTTATCCCAATATGCTTTTAATGTGATATTGGTGCGCAACTTCCTATCATCAGAATATTAAATTATTTTCTCGAAATCCGCTGAAGCTATAGAGCTGACGTTTTTACAACACATGAGCACAGATCTTTTGTTTATGATTTAACAATACTTGCTTTGTTCATTCATTTCCTTACAAACATTTTCCATGCGAATATTTTAAAAAATTTCAATACACTATCTTCAGTATTACATATTTACGATACATTAGATTTACGGAAAAATTGTTTCAGTCCCTGCAAGGCTACTAAATAAACATACTGTATCTGAAAATTTAACTTTTCTCTAAAAAAGTTGAGAAAATAGTCTTTTTGAATAAAAAAGCGAACTTGTGAAAAATGAGCATTAAAATTAAAACTTACATTCTTATAATGCACATATACTTCTCAGACAAATCTAAAAATTAACATGGATACAGTTTTAATAAGTTCTCCTCCCTTTATCTATTGAATCAGTGCAGTATCTTTCGCCATTTTTGTTCTTTCGTTGCCGAGCTACCAGACGAGGGATCTATTTGCCACACCGTTAAACATTATCATGTCGTAGCTCCTATGATAATAAATCAAACGCACTGTAATTGAGCAAATAATTGAGCGGCAAATAACGTCCTCGTGTGCTTTCTGCGAATGCCAACGAAAGATCCAAAATGGCGGGCGATTATATTAAGTATTTATCGAGCCTTTTTTATCTTAATCAGCGAATAACAAGACGCACACGTTTAAATGTAGCCGACCTACAACGTGATTGGCTACCGGAAATAAGAGCGACGGGACTATTGTAGCATTGACGTGAGTGCGAAATATCGCGGATCTGATATCTAGCGGAGCGGGATGGAATTACGTCCACATATACAAATATTAACATAGCGGGATTCGGACTATTGTTTAAAACGTGAGTTACTAATTTGGAATTATGTATGAAACACTTAAGAAAAGTTGAATAGTATTTCATTTAAATTATTACCTTATATCAGAGCTGATATTACGAGAAAATTGCATACTTCATATTACTTTTCGCAATAATTACTATTACTTATCAATTATTAATTATTATTAATTGTTACATATTTTTCTTTCCTTTAGTGAGACAAAATCAGTTCTGACATTAGGTATGAATTTACAATAATGCTTTATATACCCATTGCTGGCAACTGCAAAAATAAAAATGGTAGTATTCTGATGCTTGTAATAATTATTAGTAAAAGCATGTAGACAACAATAAAACTTAATTTGCTAAAACCTTAAAATTTGCAATAATTATATTTCAGCTTCTCTTCATTTATTAGGCCTAAATAATAAAGCTAATTTTTATTGTTCTATCAACACAGAGACAAAGGCAATAGGCCTAATAACGAATTTTGTTGACTCACGTTTTATGAACTGTCGGAAATCGAAAGTACGATTTGGAGCAATTTGTAATGCTGTAATTTTGTAGCAATTATAAACAGCACACATACACCCTGACATTTTAACACAGCACTAATTAATAAAACTATTATCTAGCCCAGCAACAATATACATTGCAGTTGATTACAGCTTGTTTGCCGAGTATCTCCACACCGGCAGGTAGGTAGCAGCAGCAGCGTCGTTCGCACGCAAAATGCTAGCTGTCCGGTATTATTATAGTAAGGTTTTTATTTTTTTATTGGGTTATTTTCAACATCTAGGTTATTTAGCGTCTGAATGAAATGAAGGTGATAATGGCGGTGAAATGAGTCCAGAGTCCAGCACCGAAATTCACCCAGCATTTGCTCTTATTGGGTTGAGGGAAAACCCCGGTAAAAACCTCAACCAGGTAACTTGCCCCGAACGAAAGTAGCCTATTTGGTTATAGTATCTAGTTTTGAAAACAGTTTTTTATAGGCTATATCGTGATTTCCAGAATGTATTTCGTGCCATAATAATAATCCCGGACAACCTTAACTTAACTTCATTTCTCACACTAGTTTATTAAACCTTGTCGGACTGTAAAGAAAACAACTATCGCAATATTCATATTTTATACGTTATACAATATTATAGTATTGTGAAATTTTAATTTTCCTACCAATATTTTTTCTATTCTATTAAAATTATAGCATATAGCCTATTAACCTGTTGTTTCCTATAGGATACTTTGTCAATTTAAGGGTTAAGTAGGATCAAAATTATCATATTGTACATAATTCCGGTTACTTCAGCTCCAATTCTTAATAGAATACATACATACATACATACATACATACATACATACATACATATATACATACAGTCCACACCTGTGGAGTAACGGTCAGCGCGTCTGGCCGCGAAACCAGGTGGCCCGGGTTCGAATCCCGGTCGGGGTAAGTTACCTGCTTGAGGTTTTTTCCGAGGATAACTTTCAGTATTGGACCCCGGACTCATTTCACCGCCATTATCACCATCATTTCATTCAGACGCTAAATAACCCAGATGTTGATACAGCGTCGTAAAATAACCCAATAAAATAAAAATATATGCATACATACAATGCACGCATATGTATATACGTATTACCCGTTAAAGCGAAACACGGAAAATAAGCAACTAGACCAACATGGCACGAATCAGAGTCACGTATTATCATGGTCTCGTCATGGCCATCTTGACAATCACCTAACATCAGATCATCTTTCAGCATATCTATTCCACGCTCTGGACCACGTCAGAGACTGTGACAATATCAAAATTCAATTTTAAATTAAAAAATCACATTCTAGTTCGTGGAATTGTTTGTAGAACCATCTTGACAATCACCTTAACCCATGATATAAAGTAAATCATTGAACAATGTTGTAAAAAAATAATATGTAATGTAATCATTATTATTAAAATTATTATTATTAAATTGTCAGTTATCAATATAAACTATTGTTTATTTCTTTTGTTGTATTAGCTCGATGAGATGCTTTTATGACTATAGGGCTTTAACTTAATTTGTATCATTTTCATTAGTGTTTGTATTTCTTTTTTGTATTTATATGTCTATCTGGTAGGATGGAAGAGAAGGCCTTATGGCCAATCCTGTCAGATTGTAAATTATTATTATTATTATTATTATTATTATTATTATTATTATTATTATTATTATATTATTATTAATATAAATTCATGACCAAAGTTCTAAAATACAAAGGAATCACTATATTAAAATCTTGTTAAAAGTGCATGTATATATAAACTTGTTCGATGTTGGCCATGCTATGACTAAGAATGTGCCGTCGCGCCGTAGCCTGTCTCGTTAGCAACTGTACAATGCTCTGTGACGTCATCGTATCATAACTAAAAGCTAGGGAGAGCAGCGCCCTGACTAAAATCTGACTAAAGATCTTTGATCGAAGATCGAAAAGTAAACCAAGTTCATGACACTTCTTCTATTGTATAAAACTTTTCTGCGATCAAATTACCTTGGTTCAAATGCAATCTAAGTTCACGTGAAAAGGATTTGGCAACATCGCATAAACAGGTGAAATATGTGATGCGCGGACCATGTTATACAGGTTTGTTCAGTGTTGCCAATCTAGCGATTATAACTCTTTTTGAACAACAATTTCTTTTAACTTTTATATTGCTTAAATAGGGATTTAGTGACCTTTTTAGCACCCCATAGTGACAAAATTTAATCTTTCTTTGTTGATAACTAGAAATCTAGCGACTTTACAACTACTTTTTCACGACTTTCCGTATTACACTCTGTTGGAGAAACTGTTTTTTTTTTTTTGCAATGTAAATAATGGCGGACAATAAGAAGAAGGTTGACTGTTCTCCAAGTTGTTATCATGTTATGGTGTTTGATACTGCTAAACATAATAAAGCTTTATAAACCGGTAATTTTCGTTTAGTAATACAGTTAATTGAACATTTATGAATGTACCTATCATATCCATTAATAATTAATGGTTGTTATAAACATAATATAATTATAGGTTATGTTATTTGATACTGCTGAACACAATAGAACCTTTTAAAATATAAGAATGTTTGTGTATTAAGGCAAGAAATTGAAAGAAATATATATAAATGTACCTATCATATCTATTAATATTAATAATAATGGATATTTTATTTGCACAATCTATCACTCGTATAGTTCAAACAAAAGGAATAACTGAACTTGGATAATCTAACTTAATCGGAGAAATTTCTTCAGTCAAAGTTGACTTTAGTTTGAGACAAATTAATCTCATATTAGACTTTATACAACACAAAATTCCAAGTTCAGCTCAAACAAGGATCAATTTAACCTCTGATCTAAGATTAAATGGTTTATACAATCGGGCCTAAGTCGGAAGTATGCCTAAGCGGGAATACCTCCATATACATGTATACATACACATGTACAGTAAAAAGTATTATATATAGGCGTGTGTGTGTGTCTGTGTCTGTCTGTGCGTGCTTGCGTGCTCGCTTGTAGGCCTACGTATTTAGCTGTCAGTTAAATACATCGTACTACATAATAATGAACGGGTAGTTGTATGACATAATTTTCGTGTTCTTTATTTAGGCATTTTACTGCATAAGAATTAATTGCAGTTATTAATATTTGCATAGTTCTGTGTTTAATCTAAATATTATTTAAGTCTTTTTCTAGATTTTTATGATTGTTTATTCACTTGGAAGTATTAATTATATTTCCTTAAATTTTTTACCGGATTTTCGTCTTTATTTCATCACTTTCTATAGTTTACACATAGGTACGTAACTATTATTCAAGTTTATTAGAAGCATAAATAACGATATTTCAACACGCAATTTTCCGACTGAGTTTATACAGGAAGCTAGAATATCCTACTGCAAGTTGACTTGTAACTACTGGGGTGGTATGGAATATCTTTTTTTATTTTATTTTATTATTTTACGACGCTGTATCAACATCTAGGTTATTTAGCGTCTAAATGATATGAAGGTGATAATGCCGGTGAAATGAGTCCGGGGTCCAGCACCGAAAGTTACCCAGCATTTGCTCGTATTGGATTGAGAGAAAACCCCGGAAAAACCTCAACCAGGTAACTTGCCTCCACCGGGATTCGAACCCGGGCCACCTGGTTTCCCAGCCAGACGCGCTGACCGTTACTCCACATGTGTGAACGGTATGGAATGACTTTTCTTTTTTAAGAAAGCAACGAAAGCAGTGATCATGTTGCATGAGATACTGAAGGATAGATGTAATTGATTTATCAACGTACACAGAAGTAATTTATTGTCCATCTATAACATGTATAGATGTTTATTTTAGTGAATACTTCCATCAGTATTGGTTGCCAAAGTGACAAAACGAATTTGTGATATTGACCAATTTGCGACATTGGCCAATAGCGTTTCAGAACCGCCTTAGAATCAACCAATCACAGTTGTGTTTCTTGTTAAGATGCTTTGTGGGAGAGCGTCATATCTGATAAGCAGGTACCGCATTTTCGTTCCCAAACGTACAGCGGATCGAGTAGTTTCTTCTGGTAGCTACATCTATGCGTAACCAAGGTCGAATTGCAAGTAGGTACGCATGAGGTCCTTAAATAATAATGATGTAATGTATTATAAATATGCGCCTATAACGTCATACGACGTAGAACCAACATTCTCTTAGTTTATACAAATTTTATGTGATGTTCGTAAAAGATTTGCATTTCATAAGCTCAGAATATATGTTTTCGTTCACTGCAACGGGATAGGTTTTGATAAATGAATTATTTGTATATATTGCGTAAAATATAGATATTGTTAATTTGTATTTTGGTTTTTGTTATTATTATATTGTCCCTGTAACGTCATGTGACGTAGGAAGAACATTTTTACTGGCAGTTATAGTGAAAGATATGAATTTCTTATCTCAGAATATATGCTCTTGTTCATCGTAATAGAGTTGATTTCGTTATATGAATTAATTGGGTATATTACATACAGAGTACCTATTTACAGTTAATGTGTATCATGTTTAATATTATGTTCTATAATAATATTTAAAAAGTGTAATTGATATCTTGTATTTGAAGTGTTCTATTAGTGAGGAAGTGTGTTGTGTCAGTGAAGTGTGTAGTGTCAGTGAAGCCTATTGTGTAAGTGAAGTGTTTTTGTGTCAGTGAAGTGGTTGTGCAAAGTATTTGAACAGTGCAATGTTTTTTAAGTGAAATCAGGATAGTATCAGTGCAGTGAGTGAGTTGACAGCGAAATAAGTGTAGTGGCGAAAGGTACTAGTGCAGGTATGAACATGTCACACTCGTGGGTCTTAGTTCGAACTTAGGGTTAAGATACAAATTAGATTTACTTTAAATGTTATTTTAAGTGATCATGCTTCATTTAATTTAGGATGTTCGTTGTTTTTATTATTATTATTATTATTATTATTATTATTATTATCATTAATTGTTTTTATTAATTATATTTATTATTAATAGTCATTATTAAGTGTAATTAGTTACCACTGCCACCGGGTATATACCCATTTGCAGTGTGAATAAATACATACACATAAATATTATGTTGTATGCTGTTATATACAATGTATACTATTATGTAGAATATAATCACATAAAATTTGTTTAAACAAGAGAATGTTCCTTTCTACGTCATATGACGTTACAAGAACATATTTATAATACATTGCGTAATTATTATTTTTAATGACCCAATGCGTACCTGCTTGCAATTCGACCTTGGTTACGCATCCACGTGACGTAATAGATGTAGCTACCAGAAGAAACTACTCGATCTGTTTTACGTTTGGGAACGAAAATGCGCTGCCTGCTGATCAGACGCCTCGTACAATACTGGTCATGTAATCCTACTGCTACTCCCTCTACCTCCAGCTCAGTCCAGTTCACTTCAGTGTCGATCACAGAAAATAAAAAAATGCCAACAAAATTTAGCTTTGAAAATTGCGTTTTCTATATCTGTAACTTCAAGTAATAAATAAATATCTTCAAAAACCTTTCGTGTTTTTATTCTGTTAATGTAACATTTCAGCTTTACTTTGGAAGTCAAATATTGCTGTTTCGTATTTCAGCTCTGAGTAGTTGGCAATAGTATTTAGTATGCCGTGATAGATAGCACTTTGTTTTTGAAATTCTTTACAAGGAAACATATTATAATATTTTATTGTTGTGTTTTATAATAGTTCTTATCATTTACGTAAGTAATTCGGTTTTGCGAGTTAATTAATTTTATTCCTTGAAAAATTTTGTTAAATTGCACTCGTGGTTTCATCTTGTCAGCATAATTTCACTCTCCCTTCGTGCTCGCGAAATCATCAATAAAATGAAACTGCACTCGTGTAATTACTACAGAAAATATTGAGAATTTGTTTATACTCTAGAAACCATACAAGATTATTTTTCTCACTTGTGATTCATCGATATTGTGATTTTAAAACTGACGAAACTGAAACGGATTATTAAAAAAAAATCTAAATTCGGAGAGCATGTTATTTTCTATTGATAACCAAAATCTTTTCAGTAAACTAAAGTGGCAGCATAATACAGGATGTTTAAAAAATGCGGGGCATAATTTCAAGTATGTATTTCCCACATGTAGACAATCAAAATAGTTCATTACAACACGTGTCCGGAAATGCTTCATTTCCGAGTTATGGCCTTCACAACATTGAAATTCACCGGAACGTGTTTCTTTCCGCAGGTCGTTGTCATTACAGAAGATGTTCAAAATGTCCACCTCCTGCTTGAATACAGACCTCACATCGATGTCTCATTGACCTGCGAACACGATCCCAAACTCCAGAAGTATTGCGTATGTCCTCACAACATGCCACAATTCGATTCCGAAGGGATTCCAAATCAAGCACCGGAGACCAATTAACCAATGATTTTAAATGGCCCCACATGTAGAAATCGAGAGGGTTCAAATCAGGTGAGCGTGGAGGCCTAGCAATTGGGCCACCTCTACCTATCCATCGATCAGGAAACCTTCGATCCAAGTACCGGCGAGCTGTACGACTGAAGTGTGCAGGAGCGCCATCTTGCAAGAAGTGAATGTGTTGACGATTGATCAGTGGAGTGTCTTCTAAAACATGAGGTATGGTGTTTTCCCGGAAGTCTGTGTACGTTTGCCCCGTAAGTCTGTTTACAAGTACATGGGGTCCAACTAATCGATCACCAATGATACCGGCCCACATGTTGAGGGAGAAACGCACCTGGTGATGAGATGGAACAGTTGCACGTGGGTTTTCATACGCCCATACATGCTGATTGTGGAAATTTGTTTTGCCATCTCGTGTGAACTGTGCTTCATCTGTAAATAATACTAAGGCAGGAAAGTTCGGATTTACAGCACACTGCTGCAAGAACCACTGACAGAACCTAACTCGTGCAGGGTAATCTGCTGGTGACAGGGCCTGTACACGTTGCAAATGATAAGGATACAATTGATACTCTTTCAACAGTATCCAGACAGTCGTATGAGGAACATTGATTTGCAACGCTACCGTTCGTGTGCTGATAGAAGGAGTCATGTTCACAGCCTCCAGAATCTCCTCCTGTACTTCTGGAGTTGTAGATCTTGGTCGTCCCCTTCCCAAACCAGGAGAGTTAAATTTTCCATACATGCACAGACGGTAATGGAGACGTACAAATAATGTCTTCCGATCTGGACATTGTCGCTGTGGGTACCTCTCCTGGTACAAACGACGAGCCAGCGCAGCATTGCCATCCGCCTTACCGTACATGAAGTGTATCTCTGCCAGCTCTTGATTTGAATACATGTCGCACAGTCTAACGCCTACACAACTCTGAATGTAACCTTCGCCTCGGAATGAACTGTCAGAGTGCCCTCCTAATGTCTCCTTTGACGGCAACGACTTGCGGGAAGAAAAACGTTCCGGTGAATTTCAATGTTGTGAAGGCCATAACTCGGAAATAAAGCATTTCCGGACACATGTCGTAATGAACTATTTCGATTGTCTACATGTGGGAAATACATACCTGAAATTATGCCCCGTATTTTTGAAACACCCTGTATAAGGTATCGTAGGCTTAATGGTGGTAAGAAAAAGAGAATTTCTCGACACTTAACCCGGGCAAAACACATTCGTGAACAAAGGTTGAGATCTTTGTATGTAAAATACTTATAGTATATCCTTGGGTATTACAAATTCATTAATTCTATAATCCTTCATAAATAATACATGTTTCCAGGATTTTGAATATCCCTGTATAGGCCAGTTTGAAAAATTTTAGATCATAAATGCCCGGATTATACTTATTACTATCAATAAAAGAACACCATGGAAATAAACTTTTTTGTTCAGAATCACCAATATTATCACGCTTCAAACTATATCTTTCCTTCTGATTCACTCTGTATATTACTGTTTCTTTTATTGTTACAAAGTTAACCTAGTTCTAAATTTTATATACTTAATGTTTTGCTTTTCGTAAACCTCTTTTAATATTTTGGGAGCTTCTCATTCCACTATGTTTCATTAGAAATTCACTTTGTTTTTATTACTACGATAACAAGTTATATTTGATAAATTTCTCTGATTACATATACAGTAACACAGCTATATGATTCATCAAAGAAGAGAAAATTATTAATTAAGCTAAATAAACACACATAATATGAAACTGTAATTAAAGAAACCTGTGTATATTACCGTGCATTACTTTAGAAGTATCTAGTGAAGTTTCATAAACGTCAAAGATGTACATAAAAGTTAGTGTGCAAAAATTACAGCTTAAACTCGTAAAACCCCTGCAGTAACTGCTGCTAGCAGCTTAGTAAATTCTCAGTGGTAGTTCTAGCGTGATGTTACATGAAAGACGGGAGCTTCATTCTGTGTCAATTCATTATTTGAATGAACAGAAATTCAGTCAGCTATATTATTTCAAATAAACAAGAAATATTGCTTTAAAGTGAGGGGAAAAAGGGCATTTATTAGTAAGAAATACCTTCTAGAAGGCAAAATAGACAAAATAAAAATTGGCCCTATCACTTTGATTAACTCCAAATCACATGAATATCTATTCAAATGATTTACTTCCACCCAATAAGTAAGGCATTTTGCCAAACATCCGGGCTCTAGTCATTACTAGACAGTGGATGCGGGATGACTTAAGGAAAAGTGAAGTTGTTTCGTATCAGAGTATATGGACACGTGCCGCGCCGTCCGTCCGTCTTTTTTAGCTGGCGAGTACAGCAGCGTACAAAACGAATGAACCCCGATCTGTTCATAGTAACATTGCAACGCAATGTGTGCAGTTGTGTTATCCTGCTCAAGTATTTAGTACGCGTTGAATATGTTGTGCTGATCCATTCATAATGGCAAAACGTTAAATTCGCTCAGAGATGCGAAATGCAATTAATAAGTATGAGAGTGACATTTTATGTATGAACGAAGACAATATCGTGTGTAATGTATGTAAAATTGAAATAAAAACCAGGACAACTCAGGCTGTAAAGAAACATTGCAACAGTACATCGCACAGGAAATGCGTAGAAATTAAATCTGAGGAGCCATCATCATCATCATCATCATCATCATCATCATCATCATTTAGTTGTGCGGATCTAACGACAGTAACATGATGCTCAGTGCAAATATTCCTCTAAAGAAATTGAGTGATCCCCATTTTAGAGGTTTTCTTCAAAAATTCTCTCGATACAAAAACAGTTTAAGCGATAGGCGAAGACGATTCAGCTTCGACAACTTACGAGAATATATCGTCGTTTACTGCAACGCTGGTAATTGCATCAATGATGACGAGGACTGAACCTTGCAAGGTATATACTACAGTACGTTATTTTTGTTTTCCTTCCGACTGTATGGAGAGATACAGTAGCATGTTGACGTCGTCTGTTTACGTTTAAAACCTGTTCAGCCAATGGTCTGAATGAAAAAAATGTAACATATAGTAAATGTGCACCTACATTCAACGATAAGTCATCCCTCATCCACTGTCTAGTCATAACCTATCACTATCTTGGTACACCAGGGCAACATCGAAAGAGTACAAAGTCCCGTTGCTTTAATTGTAGGTGAGAACATTTGGGTCAGTGATGTACAATCAAAGAACCAGCAGCTTAATTTAACTTCTACAGCAGTACGAGGTAAATGTTTATAATGGGATTTTATTGCAGTTAGGAATGAATGTGAAAGCTTAACTTAGCGTATATGAAAAGAGAATTCTGTTCTAAAATAAGATTGAATGGGTTTTTTGCATGGCGATCGTGTCTGTAGAATAATTCAGGCCCAAATCTGACATAGAAGCATTATTCAAGATGTGCAGTGGGCGATGCAATAGTGACGTAAGAGGTTTCAATTATATGACCCAACCGGCATAATGAAGTCTACTGCATGAGCAGTCCATAAATCCAATTAGAATACAAGATGACCGAATACATATCGTAGTCATAAACGAAGGCATTAGGATTGAGTGGTTGGTAACTTAATTATGAAAATTAACGGCTTGAGTACTGAATTTGCATAAATTCCTCGAATATGCAGTATGTAAATGATCTATGAGGAGGTTTAGTGCTTCGCTGTACAGGAAATAGATTTCTCTGTAAGCAGAGGACAAGATGCTTACGTTTGCAATTGAAGGAAATGCACAGGAGCTGAAGAGATTTTGTTGTACCCATGCCTAACTTCTATTTTCTTTTCCTTTATAAAGTTTTGTTTCCTCCTGTAGCTACGTGATGTGGATATCTAACACTCAGGAAAGCTACATTTTAGAATACTGATTTGTTATCACCCTGATATTGTTTATCCAAACATCCATTGGTTTATTTGGCTATAGTTGAATCTGTTATCCATTATGGTATAATTGGATGGGGAGGCATTACAAAAACAGCTGCTTTTCCTCTAATTATGTTGCAAAAACATATAATCAAAATTTGTTTGAAAAGGCGACTGGATTATATAACAAATTTGATCCATTCTGAATTGAATGTTTTAGAATTGACCAAATTTATAAATACTCTTTAATGAAATTCTATCAGAATGAAATTTGTAGCTCAGCCACATGCTCATAATACGAGACGACATGAAATTCTTAAATTAGTTGAACCTAAATATTTCACATCTGCTGCTTTACTACACAGTACAAATTATGGTCCACGGCTATATAATTCGATAATAAAATTTCATCCAGAATTGACTACTTTAAGCAATGAAATTTTCAGATCCAGAATTAAAAAAATTATATGACAGACTTTCCTGTATATATTATTATGTACCATGTACTGTAAAACAAGTTTATTTCTACCCTAAGTGTATTTTTGTATCTTATCTTGGTTACTATATCAACATGACCTGCACTAATTATACTACTAATAATAATTTAATATTAATCCATCAATCTAAACATCGTCTCTTTTTTCACTCAGTTATTATTAGTATTATTATTCACTAATTTTATTATAATCTTTATGTAAGCTTTTTCTTAAGTATTTTGTCTACAAAGTATGTGTATCTATGTAACGGAACTGTCCCCGAACACGAGCTTTGCTCTTTCGGGGTATTTTAATGTAACGTTTTTATGTATATGTTATTATTAAATAAATAAATAAAATACGTCTGTGATATTAGCACCACATTATATGCATGGTATTTAGTGTATACTTAATTACTGGTTAACAGATATTAGAGAAAATTAAGACAAACTCGATTGTAATCACATGCCTACAAGAATCATCGGTGATCATTCAAGTTTTCTGCCCAAGGACAGATATTTCACAGCAAACCCAGCATTCTCCACTCTTTCCTATTTTGCGCCATCCTCTTAGTCTGTGCATAAGATCCATATTAGAGCTGGGGACGGAGCGAGTAGAACTGTTAAGTAACTCGGTTCTATCGGTTTATGTGCTTGGCAGCGGAGCACCGAAGTTACTGTGTTAACCGTAGCCGTTACCGGTCAGCTCAAACGTTCAAACAGAGTTCACGTGTTTTACTTAATTCTAGCAGACAACAACGTAGTACTGTTGTATTTAAATATTTTCTGCTGCAGAACAAATTATTTCCTTATCCCCAAGGCGGGCTGAAACTCTAGAATTGAAGAGGAATTCATCCTATTATATGACCTGTCAAGTGAACCTAATGAACACTGACAGTCTGAACATATTACTGTACATAATAATAATAATAATAATAATAATAATAATAATAATAATAATAATAGAGAAGGTTCGGAATTGAACGGCTTACATCAGCTATTTGTTTATGCGGATGACGTGATTATATTAAGAGAAAGTCTACAAACTATTAGGGAAAACAATGGAATTTTACTTGAAGCAAGTAAAGAGACAGATTTGAAAGTAAATTCCGAAAAGACAAAGTATACGATTAGGCTATGTCTTGTGGCCAGAATATTGTACTAAATGGAAGAGGTGGAAAATTTCAAATATCTTGGAGCAACAGTGACAGAATATAAATGACATTCGGTAGGAAATTGAACTCAGAAAAAAATATGGGAAATGCCTGTTATTATTCGGTTGAGAAGCTTTTATAATCCAGTCTGCTCTCAAAAAAGCTGAAAGTTAGAATTTATAAAACAATTATATTACCGGTTCTTCTATATGGTTGTGAAACTTGGATCCGAACTTTGAGAGAGGAACAGAGGTTAAGGGTGTTTGAGAATAAGATGCTTAGAAAATTTATGGGGCTAAGAGGGATGAAGTTACAGGATAATGGAGAAAGTTACATAACGGAGAACTGCATGCATTTTATTCTTCACCTGACATAATTAGAAACATTAAATCCAGACGTTTGAGATAGGCAGGGCATGTAGCACATATGGGCGAATCCAGAAATGGATATAGTGTTAGTTGAGAGCCCGGAAGAAATAAGACCTTTGGGAAGGCCGAGATGTAGATGGGAGGATAATATTGAAATGTTTTTCAGGGAGGTGGAGTATGATCATAGAGACTGGATTAACCTTGCTCAGGATAGGGACCGATGGCGGGTTTATGTGAGGGCGGCAATGAACAACCGGGTTGCTTAAAAGCCATTATTATTATTATTATTATTATTATTATTATTATTATTATTATTATTATTATTATTATTATATTAGAGTGTTTGATTAATATTAAAATGTGTTAAAAAGGTAGTGCAGTTTATTTGTACGAATTATGATTTCTAATTACTTTAATTTATCAATAATATTACTTTTCACCAAAGAGATTATTGCTGTATTGAAGGCTAGTAATGTTATAAAATAAATAAACATTATGTTCTTCATTTCAAGGTTCACGTTGTATTGATTATTTATCCACTTTCCATAGTAGTAAATAATTCTGTTCGTTATTTTTAAGTGCTTTAGGCGGCGCTTCATGGAGTCAGTTTCTTTCTATCTTGTTTTTTACTTAGCTGCAGCGTTTAACGTTTACCTCACATGTTAATTCATTAGCTGTTAGTTTTATAAAATAATTTTATCAATTTTATTTCGTCTGTCATATATAACAACACTGAAGGTTAAATAGGCCTTCCATATAAAATAACCCGAAAATAGTTGTAATCACGCAAATAAAATTTGCAACCGCCATTTTGCAATGAAGAGAAGCACTTTTTCTCGTCAATTGGCAAAGCGAAAGCGGTTTACTACAACGCTTTTAAAACACGCTTGGTTTCACTTTCAAAATACATTCTAAAATCGGCTCACTCTATCTAAATTTTAAATCTGCCGCCAAAAATTTGTACTCGGTACTGTATCGGATTAACCGAGTAATGACGTCACAGTAACTGCTCCGAACCGAACCGCTCCGTCCCCAGCCCTAATCCATATTACACAGTGACACTGTTTTATTTAGCCGCGCGGTTTTCATTTTCCCGTCGTCCGCCGCTAGGAGCTCATCTGCGGCCAAGCGGTTACCCGGTCCGCCGACACTGAAACATTAATATAGAAATATGTACTTACCCAGCTGAGAGGAGGTGTTGAAAATGTCCCCCACCATCTGCTAAACACTCTTGACACCTGCTCATGAAATTGTTAATTACTTTGAGAAGTTCTGCTTCACTGATTGACTCCGTGTCTTGTTTGTTTAATATATTTAGATTTTAATTTGTGATGTGTTTTGAAGTTATGACTTACAACATCAGTGTTCTGCCTCGGTATAGCGCTGGCCTTCTATGCTCGAGGTCGCGAGTTCGTTCCCGGCCCAGGTTGATGACATTGAAGTGTTTTTAAATGCGACAGGCTCATGTCAGTAGATTTACTGGAATGTAAAAGAACTCCTGCAGGACAAAATTCCGGCACACCGGCAACGCTGATTTAACCTCTGAATTGCGGACGTCGAGACGCGTCGTTAAATAAACCATAATTTTGCACAACTTCAGTTTGTTATAAATATGAAATACTAGTATTATTAGTATTCCATCTTCATACCCTGGTTTTCTGTTCCGTTACTAGTGTTGGCACCTGTAGATGGACGGAAAACCTCACTTTGAAACAAATTTAGAAAACAGTGGAATGAAAAGGCAATGCAAGAAACTACAGGGACATCATTTTATTTTTACTTCAATTTTTATTGTACCTGCGTTTCTAAATGTACTTGAGTCCCACCCCTTTCACTTTGTCCTTGCTAACGTCAGTCAGCCGCTGTTGCTAGCAGTGAAATAAACAGTACAGAGTACAGTGTGTTTCAGAAATATGTTGCATTTTCTATAGAAGGAAAAGCTTATATTATTGAAGTTTATTTTCACACAAGTATGGTGTATAGCATAACTGAATTTATCTGTGTGGAGTGAGAACAAGTGAAGATTAGAGTTACCGAAAGTACGGTACCCTATAATATGGCACGGTACTTAACAGCATTATTTACTGTTTGTAGGTATGAAGGACGATGGTGGAAATTGGAATTACAATATAACCGAATGTGAACAACAGTTTTTCTTTTTTTCACAATTTCCTGATTATATCATTACGGAATATGTAGAAATGTCATTAATCTGGTAGATAAATTTAGAGCAACAGAGTGTACAGAAAGGAAGAAAAGTGTAAGATGGCCAACAAAGGTGACAGAAGATGTTGTAGAAGATGCTAGAGGAAGGATGCAGCGAGGTCCTAATAAGTCGGTCAAGAACTTAGCTGTAAAAATTGGGGTTTCTTACGGAAGTGCTCACAAAATTCTCAGGAATAAATTAGGTTAGTAATATCCTGAATAAAGTAGACATTACATAATGTATATAACCGCCTGAAGACTTGAGTTTGTGAAAAAAATTGTTACTATTCTACTGTTTTTTGATAAAATACTGTAAAGTAATAACCAAACTGAAAATCGTAATACTATATTTCCCTGTAACATAAATGGATACACTACTTTTCTCTCCTCCTATAGCTAGTAAAATGATTTGTTTACATATTGCACTAGCAACTCCAAACTCTTGTAATGGAAGGGGGTAACAGTGTTTCCGAGTATAGCCAGGTTAATGTTAAAAATGTTAGTAAAAATAAAGTGATGTCCCTGTATAAAACAAGTTCGAGAAAAGATGTGAGAGATGATTCATCTGGATTCAGTATTATGGTTGGGAAAACACCTTCTAATGACAATGCAGAATGCTTGTTCTGTGCCTGTCTTAGTGGAGGCCATTTTGACTTTACAATTTTGTTAATCTTGTAAATTGTTAATAGGCTAGTATATTATTGTGATGTACCCAAGTACGTATGATATTTGCGTGCAGGAATTCTGCATTACCATATAATGAAGGATGGGTGAAGCGGAGAAAAATTTCTCTCCGGCACCGGGACTCCAACCCGGGTTTTCAGCTCTACTGCTGACGCTTAAATCCACTAAGCCACACCGGATTCCAGTCCCGATGCCGGATTGAATCCTCTCAGTTTAAGTTCCACCTCTTAGTTACCCTTTAGTGTCCAACCCTCATGCACTGTGTCACAGTTGTGTGACAGTGGCACAATGTCCAACACACTATGCGCATATGTGCGTAAATGATTATTTAGTGATTTAAGACGGCGCTCATTCCTTCGGATCCCGGCCACTTAGTCACTCGTAATGAGTGCACCTCTGCACATA
Source organism: Periplaneta americana (assembly GCA_025594305.2). Lineage (NCBI taxonomy): Eukaryota > Metazoa > Arthropoda > Insecta > Blattodea > Blattidae > Periplaneta > Periplaneta americana. Next base: position 35,556,839 of record JAJSOF020000005.1, on the reverse strand, counting down.
GTGTGTTGGACATTGTGCCACTGTCACACATCTGTGACACAGTGCATGAGGGTTGGCCACTTAAGGGAAACTAAGAGGTGGAATTTAAACAGAGAGGATTCAATCCGGCATCGGGACTGGAATTCGGTATGGCTTAGTGGATAAAGCGTCAGCACTTCGAGCTGAAAACCCGAGTTGGAGTCCCGGTGTCTGAGAGAATTTTTCTCCACTCCAGTCATCCTTCATCATTGTTAATAGTATGCCGTATTTTGTACCTCCATTTTTATGAAGGAAATATTTTAAATTTTGAAGATTTAAAAAAATATTTCACAACATCTTACGAACTTCTAAGTAACAGGGACATTCAGCAATAAACAGGACGATATTTTACGTTCAATATTCAAACATGTAGGTTCCAAAACGAAAAAAAAAAAAATGGTATTCCATATTTGTAACACTTCCTCTATACTCGTATAGTTGCTTCGTCCACTAGAAATCGTACCATGCTGTTATCATGAAGATTAGAACTGTCTTTTTGTGAGAAGTTGTCTGACTAAATACGCATGAGACAAAAAAATCGCTTCTGAAAAACGAATCAGCTTAGTACGTGTTATTGTGGATAGACACAAGGAGAATATTGTACTCTGTCCGCAGTCGTCATGATTAAAGATGAGGGATTTGTGCGGTTTGTTGTCAGGTTGTGTGTGCATAGACGTTATACAGCTGTATGCACAATGCCTGTGTTGACTTCCGACGTAAACAAACCACGCGAAGAGTACAGCCTAGAAATGACAAATGCAACACTCCGTTAAGGTCTATCAGATGACAATATACAAATATGAGGAATATGCTGAAACAATAGTACAGTTAGAAGAAGAAACTTGCCTTTATGATTCATCCATAGCTTCAGAGCCATATCAAGCCAAATTACACTGCACTACTAACATTCTTAAATTATCGAATGTCAAACGTCGTCATCGATCACTCAAATAGTTTTTGAATTGCGAAAAGCTTCTGTCAACGTCACAGGACGTTAACAGTGCATTATGTCAAGTTTACTATCCTATCGCCTGATGATTTTGCATTCTTCAGCATTTTACAAATTGTTAAATAGCCCTTATTTTTCTGTAGAATGTTTTGCCATTTATTCTTTATTCTCTGTGTGCAAGGTCCTGGAGGTCCTTTCTTGATTTTTTCTGACACCTCTTTTATTATTGCTATGCCCTTGGATATTTCCAAACCAGATGTTTCTTTGTTATGCTTTTCTGTATCGTTCCGTGATTTTGGTGTATGAACTTTATATCTTCAATTTATATTTAATTTCATATCCTTTGTATGCTTAATTTCCTTCATTGTAGGTAACTACTACTCACTGTTGTTATAAGATGGCCTGTGGTTTCGTGTTGTTATAAGAAAGTAGGCAAAAGGATAGCGTGTAGTTGCATTTCTTTTGGTTGCACTGGTCGCAGTTGTTCATCTGTCTGTCCACCTATGCTCCCTGTCGAGTCAACGTGTTTTTCGTGCCGCGCACAAACCCCTCATCTTTAGTCACGATGAATTCCTACTATAACTGATAGAAGAGGAATCTCCGTACATCGTAGAGTGATTGGGCCTTTCGTTCGAATAGTGAGTCCATTTCTGTAACACGAAAATTCAATTCAGTTGAATTGCTCCATTATACACAAGAGTGTTGAGCGGTATTCAGTGTGACAATTTCACACACATCTAGAATATTCCCGGCTTCCCATAGTTTAGTTCACTAGTCAGGAGCTCACTGATCATGTGTTCTTCCTTGTCCGCCATCTTGATACATATGTACAGTCAACCGAGGTTAATCACAGGAGTCCGTGGTTCGATTATGGTCAGCTTCTGTGATATTTGTGACGAACATAACTCCTGTAGTGTAGGTTCCACGGAGTATCCAGATTAATTTTGTCATTTTAGCTTAATGTCAGTATACATAACAGCAATAAAAATTACATTCTAAATAATATTTCACATGTTTATAATTAATACCTTCGCACACACAAATTCCACAATTTTGGACATCTGGCCGAAATCTACGGCTGACCACTAGGGTCCAGAATACAAAGCAAAGGTTAAATGAAAATACAATATGATTGCGGAAAGAATACGGAACAGTGATAAATTTAAAAATCAAGTACAATTTGATTTCGGACAAAAATGAGATGAAAATACATTGAAGAGTAATGAAATGAAGTGGAAAAAAAAATTACATAATATTATACAAGCGATTGTGTAAAATGGATTATGAATCTCTCAATACCATTAGACAAATTTTGTTAATGTCTTCATTACATTTTATAAGAAGCTTTTTCTTCTCTTTTTTTTTAATTGCACTGTTCAACAATAATTTTGTTAAATGTACAATTTCTGCTGTTTCTTATGTAATTTTATCTGCTGATTCCAAAAAATGAAGTCAGAATTTTCCTAGCACCCACCATTTTCTTTGTAATTTTAGAAAAATGGTTTTATTTTTATTGCTATATACATTCCTTAACATGCTAAACGAAATAAAATATTTCACATATTTCATTCCATTGCTTTAACAATTATTGACCTATAACTTTAGATCACTCTTGCTTGTGAAGTCAGAATTCATAAAAATGAACTTTTTTCCTCATAATCATAAGACTGTGAGAGTTAGTATTAATTCTCAGTTGAGTTGGAACTTACAATCACAAAACAAGTTTCATAAAGTTTTCTTTATCCTAATTTTAAGTGTGGTAAAAGTATCGTAAATAAAGTAAACATTCCTCGAAATACTTGTAAATTGTTACGTTTGTGGTTAATTAACTTTGAAAGCATACAGTTTAGAGGACAGGAACTGGACCCCAGAAATCTTTTGTGCTCCACGTAATTCAACAAGTCGATAACGTTAACGATGAAAAGAAGTCTATTTACAATCCATATATTCCTCACTTCATTGAGAGAAACAAAATCAATATTAATACATGGGAAGTGAAAGGACTTCTTTTTGGCACTAGGGGAACTTCATTTAAGTTAACCAAAACAATTCTCTCTTAAATTTTCTAATGAGGATATTAAAAACATTTGTATAATGGTATTGAGAGTTTCATTATCCATTTTACACCATCACTTGTATAACACTACGTAATATTATTTTTTTTACTTCATTTCCTTACTCTTAATTGTACTTTCATCTCATGTTTCTCCGAAATCAAATTGTAATTTATTTTTAAATTTATCATTGTTCTGTATTCTCTCCGCAAATCATATTGGGCCGTATTCATAGACATTCTTAGCGCGGGCTTTCGGTGGATGATCAGCGAACTAACTGTTTTCGTATTCATAAACCAGTGTTAGCGATATGATATGATATGAATCCTGTTTAGCACGCTCGTAGCGCGGACTAGCGAAATGTCTAAGAATAGCACCCAACGTGTCTTATTTTTTATTTAACCTCTGCTTTGTATTCTGGATCCTAGTGGTCAGCAGTAGATGTCGGCCAGATGTCCCAAATTGTGGAATTAGTTGTAACCTAACTCATTGACTAAAAGGAACCCGTCATATGCCTTTTCCAGTTTCAATGATATGCCGGGAACCTAAGAATCATTAAAAAGACTGTTACTTTTTACGAACCACATATCAGAAAATTACAGAGAACTTGTCAGCGAGCTCATTCAGAACTATAACATGATGGAGTGCCATGTAGGCTATCTCTCTAAATAACTTCTTGAATTCTAATCTATTTTTCCTTTCCTCAAAACCTCCGGGTTTGTTACAAGGCATCAATACTAGAAAAGTCTGAAGTTCATTTCATATAATTACTCAAAAACCCTGGGTGACAGAGAAATCATGAAACCAGATATAAAATCATCACGAAAATGATATAAGAATCACATATTATTTGTCTTTTAACAAAAATATATTTAATTTTAATGAAATCAACATATCATTCATTTGAAAACGAATTAAATATCAATAGACAGAGATTATTCCTCGAAATAAAGTCCATTACTTTCGACGATAATCTTCTATCATTCTGGGATCAGTTCAGTTTGTCGGCGGTGTCATATTTTAGTTTTGTAAGTAAGAAAATCTCATAAATATACACTATGGTCCTTTAAAAACTAATGAAGTTATCTGCGTAAAAATAAGTTATAAACAGGAATTAATACTAATTCAAAGAGGCAATATCTGCGCTCTAATTGTGATGCGATGAAACCTCAAGTTTTTTAATCTTGACATGTGTTAAATGTGATCAATGGGCAGAAGCGTTGTCAAGTTCATAAAGGACTCGATCGCTTTCTGATGAATAGATACATACAGCCTTTTATATAAAACGTCGGAAGCACGATTCAGTTGTTATGAATGCAGTTCGACATCAACAGCCTGACAGTCGGGAACAAGCTCGAAATATTGCTACCTTCATAATTCCAACAAATACACAATATATTTTTGTGCCCGAAGTAATTTTGTCTAATCACTGGTTGCCCTTGTACCGGGTATCAAATAACAGTTATTTTGTCTAGAACACCTAAAAAGGATGAACTTAACAACAAATTTGTAAAACGTATTCAAAAATTGGTGAGATGGGGTACTTCGGAATACAGTATACAGAGTGGAAGTGAAATAAACCTGCAGATTGAAAAGGACGATAAGGTACACGTAAATGAATAGAAAACCTGTATTACGTTTTGTGTTGAAATGCACGGTTAATTAGAAAATTTAATTGCAATTTTCAGAAGTCTGGCAACAACTCCACTAACACACTGCTTTTTCTTCTCGTAATACTGATATAAGAGATCAACGAACTCAGGTCTGTCTCCCTAAGTCATGTATGTCAAGCGGGGGCATTTATAGTCTGGAAACGAGGTGTAACAGTGATATAGAATATCTCTTAAGCCAGCGGTGGCGAAAATGTAATCGTGCACCGAGCCACTGTGTAACCTGCAACGTGCATAGCACCTATGGATGGAGGCGGACACTCGAAGGGGAAGTGAAGCAACTGTCTGACTTATTAACGGATTTTCATTTTCCTTACATCAAGCACTTAAATATAATTTTATACAGTACAAGGCTACAAACTAACGTTTAGTATAACGAAGAAAGAAATGAACAATAAATTAACAATATCATAACCTAAAATTAACTGTCCTCAGAATATCTCTGCGACAAAGTTTCAAAATCAGGAATTATGTCACTTACTGCCAGTCGTAGTTGATCACGAATGTATTTGTCTGTCAGTCGTGATCTAAATTGAACACCTTTTACTATTTTAATTATTGAAAATAATTTTTCACAAACGTATTTTAGTTGTAGCGAACATGGCTTCAACAGAGCAAGCGAAAGAACGAAGCTTCGGATATTTATTCTTTGACAAAGATTTGAAAGCTCAACATTTGTCAAGTCCTTACATCTAGCTTTCATTTGACATCACATTGTAAATCTGTGACCTAACCGCATTATTAGTACATCTGCTGAAAAAGGGGTCGACTTACAGATATGATGATGATGATGATGATGTTAACACTTAACCTTTTAATGTTTCATCACTAACATGTAGTAACTTATAATGCCGTTTTATGTTATACATCCGTTTTCCTCGTAATACTTGTGAACAAATCATATATTTAATATTCTCATCATATTGACAGCAAAAAAATGCGTCCTCCCATCCTACTTGGAACTTTCGTACATGGTTTCGAGAGAGACATATGCCACTCGCAGGTCAGAGACAAATACAAATGGAACGGAGTTTGAATCCAGTGAGTGAGAGGGTGTGGGTTGGCGGAAGTTAGAAGCAAGCGAAATGCACAGCTATCACTGCGAGCCACAATGTCTCGCGAGTCACGTTCTCGCCAACGCTGTCTTAAGCGTATGCCTGCATGTGATTCTGTAAGCGGAAGATCTCTACACTCCTTGTCAGAGGGTATAATATGCTCGCGTTTGACATCCTTGCCCTAGGTCAGCGTTGTCAGACACAGCCTAAACGGAGCGGATCGCTCCACTATAACTCGTTGCGTGCTCCGGTGCTTCCACAGACATAAGCAAGTTCACGCTCCAACTGGACGTCTCTAGCACCACAACCGGTTTCGGAGCTTACAACTCTGACACTACTGCCCTAGGTGAACCTCTCCCACTCTGATTACAACGTTGCAATTTGTTCACATCGTTCACTGGATGGAAATTAGTGTTCTTTAAATTAAATTTATACTAAAACGGTCCAGGCTATGGAAATACGCCATAGGAATAAATGATTATTATTAGATTTTCTATCGATTTGGAAAAAAATCACGATCCTACTCGCAATAGTTAACGAACAAGAGGTTGTCACACAATTACAAAAATAAAACTTTTTTTTCTGAGAAAACTATACACTTTCCAAAAATACGGCATGACACTTTTTTGTTACATACGATATCAGCTATTCCCTCTGAAAATCTGCTGAGGTCCACACCTGTGGAATAATGTCTAGCGCGTCTGACCGCGAAACCAGGTAGCTCGTGTTCGAATCTCGAATCTGATCTTTAGTACTATTATTATTAATAAATACAGTTGAGAAAATATAATACAGTGACAGAGGTGATTATGTGGTTTATTTCCAAAATGCATATTTCATTTTATAATTGAGTTAATATTTAGAATGAATATGAAATTCAGTAAAGAACAATGCATTACCTTTAAAATCTCTGTATAAAGGGTTCTAAGCAACATGTAGGAAGAGGTACATTTCCCAAAAATAAAAAAAAATCTTAAATATTTTACTTGATGTTAACAGGAATTACCCATGTGAATATAATGAATGGAACACACTGAAATATCTCGCATGTGGCATTGCCAATTTTATTATGCCACAGTTGCTGTGTAGACTGTGTGCAGACCAACAAGCGACTTCAATATACAGACATACGTGGAGTATAATGCACATGCTGTAACCGCAAATATTTAAAATGCAGCGGCTATAAAGTAAAATATATGTACCCGCTTTTCGATGTGATTTATGTCAAAATATTTTCACATGATCAGTCAATATTTATGTGCTAGAACGCGGTTGAAAGAATTGTAATGGCAAATATTAAAGGGCTGTTATATTTATATAAATTCCTGTGAAATTGAATAATTTGCATTGGAGGTTGTCACTAATTAATTTCAATTATTATACTGCGTATTATACTGAAATTATATCACAGCAGTCAGTAGTTCAGTGAATCGGAATTTATAATTGAATAGCTGTTAATTTTATCGGAAAGCAATTAGTATTTTCCATGGAGTTTTAACGCAAAATTTACTTTGATTAAAATGATCCAATTATTTCTTTGTTCCTCTAAATAGGAGGAAGAAATTGAGCAGTTTGATGAACAATAGGAAATGCACGTAACGTATAATGGTACCAATAATTATCATTAATTTAATTTAACAAGATGTATAGAAATTTCAAGTAATTAAATAAAACAAACATTTAGGTTATGTTTTACGATACATTTTCATTAATACATATATTACTACTTTAGTAAATTCTACAGAAATAGAAACTCGGATTTCCTTCCTACGTCATACCTCAAAAATACAAATATGGCTATAGTCATTTGCTGTAACTTTGTACCACTTCTATCATATTTTTATAATAATCCGAGGCGCTACAGCCCGTGTCAACAGTAACAAATATAAATGACACTCAGGAGGAAATTAAACGCAGAATAAATAGGACAAATGCGTGTTATTATTAGATTGAGAAGCTTTTGTCATCTAGTCTGCTGTCAAAAGGTCTTAAAGTTTGAATTTATAAAACAGTTATATTACCTGTTGTTCTGTATGGTTGTGAAACTTGGACTCTTACTTTGAGACAGTAACAGAGATTAAGGGTGTTTGAGAATAAAGTTCTTAGGAAAATATTTGGGGTTAAGAGGGATGAAGTTACAGGAGAATGGAGAAAGTTACACAACACAGAACTTCACGCATTGTAATCTTCACCTGATATAATTAGGAACATTAAATCCAGACGTTTGAGATGGGCAGGGCATGTAGCACGTATGGGCGAATCCAGAAATGCATATAGAGTGTTAGTTGGGAGGCCGGAGGGAAAAAGATTTTTGGGGAGGCCGAGACGTAGATGGGAGGATAATATTAAAATGGATTTGAGGGAGATGGGATATGATGATAGAGAGTGGATTAATCTTGCACAGGATAGGGACCTATGGCGGGCTTATGGAGGGCGGCAATGAGCCTCCGGGTTCCTTAAAAGCTATTTATAAGTAAGCTACAGCCCGTGAAGGGCATAGACCGACCACCCGGCTGCTGGTCTCACGCCCACATGCCGAAGCAGAGTTGAACGATCATCCAACTAGAATGGAGGTATCGTGTGATTAGCACGATGATCCTCCCAACCGTTATAGCTGGCTTTCGCAAACGGATTTCGCTACCTATCGTAGCTTCCCAAGTACATCACGATGCTGGGTGGGCACCATATACTGGCCGAAATGTTATGAGGAAATTTCTTACCCCATGAGGACTCGAACCAGCGCGCATTCCGTAACGCGAGTCCTAGGCAGAATGCCTTAGGCCACAGCGCGGGACGATATTTTTATAGCCTACTTATCTAAAATAGTGTCTATTGAAATTGATGCTTAAAATTAAATGATTTCAGAAAACTAGTTATATTATGTGTTGAGACGTAATAAACTTAAAAAATGATATTTTAAATAGACGAAATTTTACATTTAATAGTGGTACAAACTTACTAAGCTAATTGGGGTAACTTTGTACCACATATATTTCCGGGATCCGGAATTTTCGTCACCGGTTTTTCGTCACCCTGTGATTTCGTCACATATTACATTTTGTAATTGCATCATTATGTCACCGGTTCACTTTTGTCACCAAATCACTTTTGTCGCCACCATATTTTGCTACAAATTTAATTTCCTCATCACTAATCGCAACCACAATCCCCCCCCCTCTCTTAGTGTCGCTTTCCTTAATGATACTTACATAAAATGATACGTAATATAAAACCTCTTACTTAATTGTGTTCATATTGTTCACTTCGTCTCCAAGGATATTCAATTTTTGGTTTCTAAATCTTCAACTTACAGGATCAATTTGTTTCAAAATCATCAAGTTAAGATATGGCGGAATTATTTCGATTCGTAAAAAGTAGTAGAGCAAGAGATAAGTTAATCTATAATGGATAATCGTATGTGCACAAAGTTACGAAGACCGGGATTGTATGGAGATGTGATCAGCGCGACATCTGTAATTTACTGATGACTAAAGATGAGGGGTTTGTGCGCGGCACGAAAAACACGTTGACTCGACAGGGAGCATAGGTGGACAGACAGATGAAGAACTGCGACCAGTGCAACCAAAAGAAATGCAACTACACGCTATCCTTTTGCCTACTTACCGTCTTATAACAACACGAAACGAACACAGGCCTTCATAGTCCAATGCACTGCAGTGGTGAACGGACGTAGTGAGCGGTAGTTACCTACAATGAAGGAAATTAAGCAAACAACGAATGTGAAATTAAATATAAATTGAAGATATAAACTTCATACACCAAAATCACGGAACGATACAGGAAAGCATAACACAGAAACATCTGGTTTGGAAATATCCAACAATAATAAAAGAGGTGGCAGAAAAAATCAAGAAAGGACCTCCAGGACCTTGCACACAGAGAAGTAAAGAATAAATGGCAAAACATTCTACAGAAAAATAAGGGCTATTTAACGATTTGTAAAATGCTGAAGAATACAAAATCATCAGGCGATAGGATAGTAAACTTGCCATAATGCACCGTTAACGTCCTGTGACGTTGAAAGAAGCTTTTCGCAGTTCAAAAACTATTTGAGTGATCGATGACGACATTTGACATTCGATAATTTAAGAATGTTAGTAGTGCAGTGCAATTTGGCTTGTGATGGCTCTGAAGCTATGGATGAATCATAAAGGCAAGTTTCTTCTTCTAACTGTACTATTGTTTCAGCATATTCCTCATATTTGTATATTGTCATCTGATAGACCTTAACGGAGTGTTGCATTTGTCATTTCTAGGCTGTACTTTTCGCGTGGTTTGTTTACGTCGGAAGTCAACACAGGCACTGGGCATACAGGTGTATAAAGTCTATGCACACGCAACCTGGCGACAAACCGCACAAATCCTCATCTTTAATGATGACTATTTCCTCAGATAAGAAAACCATTATGAAAGAACATACAGAGCGTCCGAACCACTTAGCAAACTGGGGTAGAATTGGAGCTGCGGAATGTGTAGAAGCAATGAAAGCTGAAACTGGAACTTCAGCGGGAGCTACGTCATCTACTTTACAACGACATACAATTATTACTTTGGTGACAAAATCCCCTAACTATCAAAAAAGGATGACAAAATGTATATGATGACAAAATCTTCTTGGTGACAAAAAAACATGACAAAATGTATTTGGTAACCAAAAAACTAATGACGAAAAATAGGTGACAAATTGTAATTGACGAATTTTGCAGTTACGAAATGCCCTAGATCTGTATTTTTCCTATTAAATTCAATTTTCCATATTCCCCTTCAAATTCAAGGTAACTTTTCATCATAAAATAAGAAAAATACATGAAATATTATTTCATATGTATTCACAATATAAAGTTTATTGAAAACGTAGAACAAAATATCAATAAAACATACTATAACTAAAACAGAAAATATAAACACAATTTTTATGTGTTTATTACCTACTCGTACATATATGTTCGATAGGTTATTTTTAATTCCCTAATCAAATTCTTCACATTCTTAACATAATCATTTCATATGCACCCCCTTTATTTATGCTATCAGCTTATTAACTTTCTTTATTAATTCAAACTGGTCTGCCACATCCAGTGCCTTCCGTTCTTGACTTTATAACTGACTTTATATCTGAAGATGGTATCATGCAATTCAATGTCATTGGCTGTAGGCCTACCAGGGAACAGCGTTTCTTTATATGAAACTATTACACAATCATCATAGCACAGAGTACCAGCATTCTCGGTGAAAACATATTGCTTTTCACAAATTATTTCTGTATTTATTTTTCAATTTATTCACTGGTGTTGGTCTTGGGATCGAAATATAAGCGTGCAGCTTTTCGTTGACCACGTTTTCCAGCGTTATATTATCTATTGCCTGCTATAGCATCTCACTGGAATACCTTGCCTCTAGTCTATTGCATACTATCTTCTCTCTGGAGAATACTTTTGACCTGTTCCCATCTAAAAATTTCAACTCATTATGGAAATCTAAGACAAGTGTAAAATTTAGAACAGCCTATATTATTATTGAGACTCGCACGCTACCGTGATGACAGAACGAGAAGGACAAACATTCAGAATAGAAAGAGGAGTCCGACAAGGGGATCCGACATCACCAAAGCTATTTAATAGCCTCCTGGAAGACATATTCCGTAAGCTAAAGTGGAAGAAAAGATATGGAATCAATATAAACGGATATCGGCTCACGAACCTAAGATTCGCGGATGACATCGTACTTTTCGCTAAAAACGCCACCGATCTACAAGAGATGATACAGGAACTAAGCGCACACGCAGGCCTAAGCATGAACATGGAAAAAACCCAAGTCATGACGAACAGCCAACCACAACCAATCCAAGTCAACGCAACCAGATTACAGTACGTGGAGGAATACATCTATCTGGGCCAATTGGTCGGATTCAAAAGCTGCATGACGAGAGAACTAAAAGAAGAATTGCATCAGCATGGAGAGCTTTCTGGTCACTGCAATTAATACTCCTTGACAAGAAACTGAACCGCAAACTAAAGCTGGAGGTGCTGCAATCCTGTATCTTCCCAACCTTACTTTACGGCTGTCAGACCTGGAAACTGACCGTGAACCAGAAGACGCAGATTCAGATCTGCCAGCGCAAAATGGAGAGGAAAATCCTAGGACTCTCCCTCAGAGACAAGATTTCCAACACCAGACTCAAGCAGATGACAAACCAGAGACATGGCACACCAAGGGAGCGCCTGAAATGGAAATGGGGAGGCCACGTGTCGAGACTTCAAGGCTGCAGATGGGCGCATATTTCCACCACGTGGGACCCACGCATCGGGAGGTGAAACCGAGGAAGACCTGGGACCAGATGGGCGGACTTCTTCAAGAGCCTAGCTGGACCCCTGTGGTCCAGAACAGCCAAGAACCGAGAAGAAATGGAGATCGCTACAGTTTGCAAGTATCGAGTGAGAGTGCAAGTGTACACACACGAACGATGAACAAAACTTATATAGAACAGAACCTACCGTCATGCGGATTAGCTCACCGCATGATCTCTAAAGAGCTCCCCTTTTAGGAGGCCATAGCCCTTCACGGGAAATCCAAAGACTATTTCAGTCATTCATTCATTCATATTATTATTATTATTATTATTATTATTATTATTATTATTATTATTGTTATTATTATAATTATTATTATGTATATTTTAAAACTACTTTGTTCATAACCTTTACAACAACTCTTTCGAAGTTGAATGTGGCGGGTTTCAAAATAATCAAAACATATCTTCTTATACAGGGACATCATTTTATTTTTACTAACATTTTTAATATTAACCTGTCTATACCTTTAGAGAACCGGAAACACCGCTTGCTCCCCTCCAAGACTGGAGTTCGATGATACTGGCGTAAAACACAAATCACTCTACTAGGTATAGGAAGGAAGAAAAGTAGTTCATCCATTTACGTAAACTAGGAAATATCGCGATTTTGAGTTTGATAATTTTCATTAGGCTTTTCTTTAATGAAAGTACAGTAGTGTATTAAGAATAAGTGTTTTTACTCACGAAGTGAGTTATCCATGCGAACGTATTCATTATGCGGTGTATATTATACTGTATACATTAGCGTACAATTTAGAGAATGAAGTGAAATTGAAAAATAATAATAATATGAATATTTAAACACAATTTTGAAAATGGTGGCCGTTCATTTCGATACAGGCTTCAGTTCTTTTGTGCATATTATCGCACTATAGACTATTGCATCTAATTCCAATTGCCAGTTTCGTCCTTCGTACGAGTAACTCATGTTGAAATAATTCTGTACCTACTCTACGTACTGTTAATTCAATCTTCACTTCTGTCCTACCCGAAAATATAAAATTACTCAGACATGCTATCTACTGTCCGTCCAAGTGGTTATTCTGCAGGATTGTAGAAAGGGAGGAAATCACGTGACAGTTAATTACTTAACGAGGCCCTTTTATTTAAGTTATTTTAAACAGCTGTATAATATTACGTAAACTTCCAATTCCTAAGAGAAATTAATGTTTTTCAGAAAAGAGCTAATACAGCCCAGCTTTTACAGAGGGGGAGCAGAAGCAGGTGGGGGAAATCCGGGATGCGACGTAGGCAAACAGACAGTACCTGTGCGAAAATATGATTCAATATTGAAAGCTCTTTCGTCACTGGAAAACGCGAACATATTTCTGGAACGTACTATACTCAGTAACTCAATATTGCTTACTATCTGCTGTCTTGGCTCTGTGTGCAGTTGGAACTTCATTAGTAGAAGGGGTGGGAGTGAAGTACATTAAAGAACTCAGGTACAATAAAAATTGAAGTAAAAATAAAATGATGTCCCTGTACAAGAAGCTGAAGCTCTATATCGTTACTGATCCTCCCGTATCCTGAATAAAGTCTCAACATGTAAGTCGCGTACATGTAGAAGACACGCGTTATTGCACATGGAATTGTCTGGCACACAGAAGTTTGGCTTCCGTGTGCGACACAGTGGCTGGAATAACATTGTAGACCGTAGTGTGGGCCGTAACCATTTGGCGAGCCTCGTTAGAGCCATGAAGCGGAAACACACATGGAACAATGGCACTGCCAGTCGGGCGAATTTTCAAGCCTAACCGCAAATGGAGGAACAGATGTCCACGTCGATTATTAATGCAGTGCTCGTATTCATTAAGCATATGACGTCTTCATATCTTTGTAAGCGCACTAATTTGGTTATCCAGTCAACAAATACAGTCTAGCTGTGTCTATAAATGCAGCTTTCTGCGTTGATAATAACAACTATAGCACTAAAAGGAAAAAGGGATAAAGAAGAGAGAAGGAAGAAATGTATAAGCAGATAAAAAGTGGAAATAAAGCACAGTGAAAAGGAAAGTGAAAGGAAGGAGATAGAAAATGATGTAAGGAAATAAGAAAAGGAGAGTAAAAGGTAGAAAAAGGAGAATGAAAGTAGAAAGTAGAAAATAGAAACAAGGAACGGAAGAAAAGTAAAATATGTGGAGAAACAATTGTCAGTAGAACCTTACTTCCTAAAAGTTTGACGTAAATGCCTCGTCTATTACAATACTTTTAGGCAGTAAGATACATATGATGATGATGATGATGATGATGATTATGATGATAGTCCAGATAATCCCCGAAGGCAATTGCCTCCTAGTAATGTAAGGATTTCTGAAGTTTTCTCATATAGTGAGCCAGGTGATAAAAGAACAAACATCACATAGCATCTGTAGATTGCAAAAAAGCCTTCGATTAATGACATTTCTACAACTATTTCGTTTATATGACGTCATTCCAACTTTCGACCAATGAAGTGTAATGAAATTTTGAATTCCAGCCAATCACAGTTAGACTTTGCGATAATTTTTGCAGCTAGATTTATCGCTATCTATTTATCGCATGGTCGTTCTTTTGTTTAGTCGATGTCGCCAAATTTTTCCCCGTGAATTGATGATCATGAATACATTAAGATGCAACTACACGGTTAAACTTTTCTTTCAACTTTAAAGCAATGAATGCAAGATTGATATTTAATGATAATTAATATATTTACGCAGTGAAGACGACGTTCAAAACGGCGCACCATGTAGACATAAAATCTTCATGCATCTTAATTGAACGTACCTTTTAAACTTGATTCTTTCAATCGCATACGCGATTGGAATATTGAACTGTGTAGATGCAGCTTTAGTTCCGTTTCACATTACAGCGAGAATGCGTTGTCGAGCTATAAAACATGCTTTCGTGTAGCACTGATTGTAACGGTCGAAATAAGACACAGCTGACATTATTCCTGCTCCCACAGGTAACATAACCTATAAGTAGCCTATAAAATTTGTATTTTGTGAATGAAATGAAACAATTAATAGAAAGTCTGATCAAATTTATGTAACATCATCGCATGTCAAACCCATTGACCTTGCACAGTAATAATAAGGTCTTTTCATCAAACTGCCTTCCGTATGGCATAATAAAATTAGTGTTTTAATTAGGCCTATATATACAGAGATGGCTTCACTGTGTAGCAACATGTCTCGCTGTGAATACATAAGCATTGGTAGATACCAGTCTCTACTGTTACTGTTAAATTAAATTATGATTTCAGCAGATAATGAAAATGTATTTATGTTATAATAATAAGAGAAAAGTACAGTACATGTAATTAATATTGTTAAACCTGTATTTCGCTTTTCGCAATTGTCATTACTGAATAATAACATCGAATTTCTTTATTGCAGTAATCGATATTAATCTACGAGTATTTCAACTTCACAATGTCTGAATAGGTTAAGTATTCGTTAATAAACAATTATTAACATTTTGTGATAGAATTTTAGGGATGTATTATTTACATTTTTATTTTATTCACGAAATAATCCTAATAAATGCCACTTAAGGTTTGCTTCGCTCGTGGATTTATCGGCAAATCTCAGACCTCTCGTGACATTACTACAGAAAATATTTCGTAATAACATAATCAGGAAAACATGAAGAAAACTATTGTTCACATTCGGTTATATTGTAATTCCAGTTTCCATCATCGTCCTTCATACCTAGAAACAGTAAAACAAAACTCGTGTTTAAATAATGCTGTTAAGTACCATGTTATATGGCAGGGTACTGTACTTACGTTAGCTTTAATCTTCACTTCCGCTCAGTCTACACAGGTAAAGTTATTCAGTCATATATATTATTTTAATGTACCGAAGTACATATGATATTTCCATGCAGATATTCTGCGTCATCTTACGATGAAAGAGTAATGGAACGGAGAAAAATTCTCTCCGGCGCCGGGATTTGAACCCGGGGTTTCCGTCGGATCCCGGCCAACTAGTCACTCATAACGAGTGCACCTCAGCACATGTATGGACTTCAGTCCTACGTTCATAGACCTATAACGTACACTGGTGGTAATTCTGGAAACTTTTAATTTTGTAGTGAATTATTGTAACATCTGCATTGATTCACAGATTTGTACAAATGAAAATATTCGTGACTGATTCGTTAAAGGGTTATAATAAAGGAATATTAAATCCTGAATATTTTAACAATAAATAATCATTATTATGTGGGAAATTATGTTCTTGTAGTTTAAGATCTAAATATTAATTTCAGATTTCATTATCATTTTCCATTATTTACTGTAATAAAAATTAGTCCATTGTTGATTTTAAGATCATTTTTGGTCGGTAGAAGCATTCTTGAGCTTACAAGATTTTGTGGATTTTAATACCTTCTGGACGCCAGACACTGTTGCACCATTACCAAGTTTTCTTGCCATTTCTTTGAATATGTAGTCTTCATCTCGAAGTGTGGCTGCCCAGAAGGTGTTCAGTCCTTTGTGGAGCCATTGTAATGAAATGATCAATAAAGTTTGTTATAAAGCAATCAGATGTTCCCTAACGAAATCTTAAGTCAGACTAATGATAGAAACAAATTAATAATGTCCATATGTTGTGCTAACAGTGCTCAAGAATGCTTCTACTGATCAACAATAATCTTAAACTTAACAATAGGCCAGTTTTTATTACACTAAATAATGGGAAATTATAATGAAATCTGAAATTAATATTTAGATATTAAACGACAAGAACATAACAAAGTAATGCGTATTTATTGTTAAAATATTCCGGATTTAATATAATACCTTTATTATAACCCCATAATTAACGAATCAGTCACGAATATTTTCATTTGTACAAATCTGTGAATCAATGCAGATGTTATAATAATTCAATAACAAAAAGTTTCCAGAATTATGGCCACCAGTGTAGTGCAGAGGGCGGCCACTAGAGGGAACCCAAGAGTTGGAACTTAAACTGAGACGATTCTGTCCGACGCCGGGGTGGATATCCGGTGTGGCTTAGTGGATAAAGCATCAGCACGTAGAACTGAAAAACCGGGTTCAAATCCCGGCGCCGGAGAGAATTTTTCTCCGTTCCATTACTCTTTCATCGTTATTCAGTCATGCTACACACCGTACCTGTGCGAAAATAAGTTTCAATAATATAGACTCTTTCTTCTATAGAAAACTCAACCATATTTCTGAAACACACTATATTCTGTACTGTTTACTTCACTTCACTGTTTATTTCGAATGCAACAGCGGCCGTAAGTTTGTATGGCTGACGGGAGCAAGGACATTAGTGAAAGGGGTGGAAGTCAAGTACATTCAGATAAGCAGGCACAATAAAACTGAAAGTAAAATAAAGTGATGTCCCGGTAGTAAATCACTTTGAACTTGAACAGATCTTCAGGCTTAATACGTGTAGTAGATAGTGGTGATGATGATAGTGATGGTGATGGTGATGACATCTTTTCATTGGGTCATAATGGAGATATATTGCTATGAACTTCACTATCATGGCAATACAAGCACCCCGTATCGATGGTATGTGCAATTGTCTTCCGTAGCACGGTTTCCTGCCTGTTTGCTTTAGCTTATAACAGGCCGTGCTGAACTTTCTCATACATCACATTAAACTGCGGGTTTGAAATATTTGAAGCACTTTAATTTGCTAACGCCAGTCGATTCATGTTGGAATATTCCTCCAGAGTACAGAAGAGCGCTTTGATGAAGAATCCCGCAGAGCCCTTAACCTAACATAACAAAGCATACATTAATGGGAGCGCGTCTTCCCCTCCATGAATGTGATATATAGATAAAACTTCCCGGCCAATTTAGAAGACGTACGACCATTTTCTTTAAGAGTGGGCGTTTAAAGCAACCATAAAAACACACTTGCTAGATACACTCTGTTCATTTTCCAGGCTTTACTATTGAAAAGGTGCCAAGCTTGCTTGCAAAGGCAGTAATGTCTGAAGTTTTACCAGTGAGAACAAGAGAAGGGCGTTTCTGTTTCCATGTATGAAAATGCGTCTTTATACAATGTGTTTGTTTCAAGTTTAACAATTTTAGTATGTCAAGGAAGTTAACGAAATCACAGAAATCTTGATTTCGTTAATAACTAAGTAGATAGGTAGCATTTAACACAAGTTAGAAATAGGCCTATATAAAGGTTACAATTAAATTCCACACAGAAAAATATGAAGTAAAATGAAATATTTCTTGAGATTCCTCTTTTTATGACCAGTACTTCGATATTAAATTTCGGAAAACGTATTATTTCTCTTTCTTGTGTTAAATTTTATATTACCTTGTTAACATGTTTCAACCTGCTATTGGTCATCATCAGAACTGGTTATTGCTGGTCTTAGCGTCTTTTATTTTGTTTCCTGTGGAGGTGTGTTTGTGTAGTGTAATGTGGAGTCAAAGAGTGTGTGTGTTCTGAAATTGAGTTGTGTGTTGAGAATTTCATTTGGATGCGTTTTTGTGTCTGTATATTTCATATTGTTCTAGTGTGTTTAGTTTCTGGCTTTCTGGTTGGGTGTATGTATTGATATCTCTGTAGGTGTGGTTAGCATTTGTGATGTGTTCTGCATATGTGGAAGTGTTTTGTAGTTTTGTTATGGCTGTGATGTGTTCTTTGTGACGTGTTTGAAATGATCTGCCTGTCTGTCCTATGTAGAAGTTGTTGGAGGTGTTACATTTGAGTTTGTATACGCCTGTGTGGTTGTATTTGTTTGTTTGTGTTGTTTGTGTGTTGAGATGTTTTTGTAGAGTATTATTTGTTCTATATGCTATGTTATAATTTAATTTCTTGAATGAGGTTGCAATCTTGTGTGTGTTTTTGTTTTCGTATGTCAGTATTATGTATTTTTTATGTTCCTGTGTTTGTGTTGTATTCTTATGTTTTTTGTGATTTTGTTGGATTTCTATCAGTTTTCTTGTGCTATGTATTTCATTGTGTTTAGCTCTTGTTTGTAGTATTGTTGGTTCATTGGTATGTTGAGTAGTCTGTGTACCATTGTTCGGAATGCAGCTTTTTTGTGTTCTGTTGGGTGATTGGATGTGTTGTGTACGTGTGTTGTTGTTATTATTGGTTTTCTGTAGACTTTGAATGTGGAAATGATATATTGTTAAAAGTAGTGTAATGAAGATGTATATAATATGTTAAATTTCGCTTTTACCATCATGGATAATTTTATTACAGTTATCATTCCTGTCATCGTTCCCGTCACTATCATCACCACCACTACCACCATATTGAATAAGTCACTTATCTGTTACAACTCTTCGAATAAACTTGTCCCTCAAACTTTTCCTCATAGGCGAGTCAAACCTAAAAGACCGGCACTCTGCCATCTCTCGGCAGTACGATCTTTGAAGCAGATCACCAGCTCTCGCGGTTAACGTTCTTGTCGTCTCACGGCACAACAGTCTGGCAATTAATCCTTCTTGTAACTAGCGAATTATTCACTTAAGGAGATGGACAGAATCTTACTATAATTACAGAGCAGTTACTCAAAATGTCTTCACTCCGTTCTTACCGGGCCTCGAGATTTTTGTGTGGCAGTGTATTGAGTTTTACCAACCTCATGTTCCGAACATAGTGTAGGAGACTTTGAGAAACTGTTCCGAAATCAGGTAAAATTCTATTTTGTTAAATAAATAATTCACCTGTTACGAGAAAGTTCTCTTGCCAGACTATAGTGTCGTGAAACGGAAAGAATGTTATCCTCAATAGCTGGCGATTTGCTTGTCAGACTGCCGGTCACTTTCGTTTGAATCGCTTTGTGTTACTCTTTAATGCGCGGTAATATTGAAGGTAAGTGGATGACGCATAGCTCATCTTGTTAGTCCAGCAATATGGAGACCTTTACAATTTATGAAATTGGAATTATAGTAATATTATATGCAAAAAAAGAACGTATGAGATGAGATTTGAAAGCATTGAAACAACCAGGAACAGTGACATCAAAGACTTTTTCCTTACATTTTTATTGTACACTATACCATGCAGGCTTTGCTTAATGGACAATGCATAGGTACAATCAGGTCATAGTTAAAAATGCAAGGGAAAAGTTACTGATGCCACTTTATATTTTTCACAGTTTAAGTTACAGAACTGGTTCAGCTCAGAACACTACAATGAAATAATGTGTTCCAGCAGTAAATTACAACACTGTTTGATGAATTAATTCGGAAATGTGGACAAGTGAGCGATATTATAATAAACTCCAAACACGCCGAACGATTTTTTTTTTTTTCCCCGATAAGTGAGCTCCCGCCTTCAGTGGTCAGGTATCGAATGCCATGTCAGTGGCATCAAGTCTAATTTCTGATACTTCCAATTTGTTGAGCTGGGATATTGAGATTTTATGCTTGAGGTCAGTGTTATGAAAATTATATAAAGTTTTTTTTTTTAACTTCAAAATTGTATTCTAGAAATAATGTTCTTTTCAATTAGGTCTTTCGTAAAATGTCCACTGTATATTATATAATATTAATAGTCGATCACAACGCGATAACACGCTAGAAATTCCACTTCACACATCGTCTCTGTATTCCTCATCTTTCACTGTTGCTACCTCTCGTCACTGGAACTCTCTGCCGCCTGAAGTCAAGGGCTGCCGAACATTGAAATCTTTCAAATCCAAGTTAAAAATTATCTTATGATGAGTTGCCAAACTAACTTACTATTATGACAAGTGTTGTATTGCATGTTTCCACGTATTCACATTTTTAATGTTCTAGTGATATTCAACTTATTTTATATTTTTGTTTTCATATTTTCCGATAATGGTATATCTATAATGTGATAAGTTGAGCTATATATAATCATAATTTTTCTTACTGTGTATACTTAAAAATATTGTATTCACTGTATGCTTTGTACTGCACTATTAGTATTATTACTATTATTATTATTATTATTATTATTATTATTATTATTATTATTATCATTATTGGTATTCTTATTTTTATCATTATTATTATTATTATTATTATTATTATTATTATTATTATTATTATTTTTTAATTTTATTTATTTATTTTATGTCGCTTTAACTTAGGAAGTCATATCGCGACAATACGTACATAAACAATTCTTACAGTTTACATTAGTTTACTATATTACAATAATCATTTAGATACATTTGTAAATGTTGATAGCTTTCAGAAATTTAATTAAGTTTGAACTGAATGATGGGTTGTTTAGAACTGTTGATAAGTATTTTGGTATATGGAATTGATCTCGATGAAGGTGATATAGTGGACATTCAGAAATTAAATATCGTACAGAGATCCTAATGTGGGAATTGGTGCATGTTGGAGGAGGAGTTCTGTCTAGAAGATAAGAATGTGTAATTTTGGTGTGGCCAACTCGCAATCTGGTGATTATTACTTGGTCTTGACGTTTAAAATTCTGTGGTGGATATTTCATTCTGCAATGCTGTACTATTTCGTGAAGTTTGCTGGATGATGACTCTGTCCATGATGTTTGCCAATGGTTGTGCAGTTTTCTGGTTATGCATTTATTGACATCTGTATGAGGAATAGATGTGAAAAAATGCAATGGAAGTCTTGTAGCTTCTTTTGCTGTGGCATCTACAGTTTCATTTCCAGGAATGCCCTGATGAGAAGGGATCCATATTAGAGTTATTTTTCGTCCTTGTTTCATCAAGTCAGTGAGGAGCTGATGGATTTCTTGAATTAGTGCGTTTGTAGAGAATATATCTTGAAGAGCTTGTAAACTTGATTGAGAATCAGTGTGAAGAAGATAAGATTTATCAGTCTCTGTTTCCAGAATATATTCTAAAGCTTTTTTGATGGCGTATAACTCGCATGTGAAAACTGAATAAAGAGATGGCAATGTGTACAACATCGTGTGGTCAGGGTAAACTACAGCACATCCACATCCTTGGTTAGTCTGCCATCCATCTGTGTGTATGTGACGGTAATTACGGTACTGATCCCATTGTTCTCTGCAAAATTGTTGATACGTAATATTGTTTGTTTCAGTTTTAATATGATATGTTAGATCCAGATTTATTTCAGGTAACATGATTCTCCAAGGTGGATGGGCAGTGTTTTTATTTCTTTGAGAAATGGGAGGGATTGACATATTCATTTCGTTAAAGTGTTGTTTCAGTCTAGAAGAAAAGGGTGCTGAATGTATTTGTTGTTTATCGTGATGTTCAGAGAATATATATGAGTTCATGTTAGGTCTAGATGAAGCTGCGATTTTTAGAGCATAGGAAATGCTCAGTTGTTTTCTTCGAATATCAAGAGGCAGTTCATCTGCTTCTATTTGTAAACTGGCTATTGGACTTGTTCGGAATGCACCCAATGCGATCCGAAGTGCTGAGTTTTGTATTACATTAAGTTTTTGTAAAGAGGATGATTTTGCTGAGTTGTACACGATACAGCCATAATCGAGTTTAGAACGAATGAGGATTCTGTAAGTGCACATCAAGACTTTATAGTCTGCGCCCCAGTTTCTCGCAGCAAGTGTTTTCAAAAACTAATTCGTCGCAGGCAATCTTCTTTAAGAGCAGCTAAGTGAGGGGCCCATGTCAGCTTTCTGTCAAATATAATTCCTAAGAATTTTATCGTGTTTACTATTGGTAATTTATTATTGTTCAGATATAATTGAGGTTATACTTTTTTCTTTCTTTCTGTATGTTATATATTATGTCTCATTTCTTCTTACTTGTTGTTTACATTTTTATTATTATTATTATCTTATTCAGTTTTGTGTGTAAAATTGTAGTGTACTTTGTAAATTTGTAGTGTTTTTGTAACGCAGTTTTTGCTCCTGGTTGAGTGTTAGAGAAGGTCGTATGGCCTTAACTCTGCCAGGTTAAATTAATCATTATTATTATTATTATTATTATTATTATTATTATTATTATTATTATTATTATTATGACAACTCGTTCCCCCTTTAGCTAAGAACTAATTTTCTCCCATTAAAATGCTGAAGTCGTAGTTGATTGAGATCTCGTTTAATGCTGTTTTCATTGTGGCATCACTATGAATGAAGTAATGAATGACTGGCAAAAAACATAAAATAAAGAATAAAAATATCGATGATGAAATGTCAATTACAGATTCACCATTTAAAATTTATGATTGTCTGAGATGAATGCAGCTAGTATCAAAATATCCGTCAATCAAACAAAAAGGTTAGTAACAAAGAATACACTCATTGCAAATTAGAGACAAAAAAGCAATTAGTGTAGTAAGCAATCAGTTGTAAATAGTATGGAGCTCATATCAGTGGTAGTTATTCCCTATAGACAGAGATAAAGCGCC
Source organism: Periplaneta americana (assembly GCA_025594305.2). NCBI lineage: Eukaryota > Metazoa > Arthropoda > Insecta > Blattodea > Blattidae > Periplaneta > Periplaneta americana. Next base: position 35,533,415 of record JAJSOF020000005.1, on the reverse strand, counting down.
ATGCAATTCAAGGGACCAGATTAAAGGGATTTTTCGACATCGTTACATGGCGAAATACATGCATGCGACAATAAAAAAATGAAAAGTGTACAGAACTACTGAATGATAAGCCCTCACATATCAATCGGAAACCAGGACGTCATTTCATTTCAACATTTAAGAAAACTGTGATATTCAATTGAAATTAATTACCTTAGAAAACTAACAGAGATAAAGCGAGAATGGACGAAGTTATAAAGGCGTTAACAATGTGATGTTGAACCAATTGGACGATAGACGGGATCGTATAAAATTACGAGTGCTGATCAATAAGGACAGACTGATTTTTTTCATAGATGTTTATTACCCTACTTCAATGTTTATTATATTTTTTAAAATAGTAGTGAGGCCATGGTGTTGGTAAGTAATTGGTTGGCTAGCGCGTAAGAACTCTCGGACGGTAATAGTAATATGCGTTACAAGAGCGGTATGCTGACGTTTTCATGTTCGAGGATAAGATTGAAAAAGCGAAACATAGTTGAGCTTTTTTAATTTCCGAGAACATTAAAACAAACATACCGCTCGTGTATCGTACATTATTTTGTGCGAAGATCGTTTATTACATACCTGAAAGACGAATTTCTAATTAGTTGCAATGAAATCTCCATCTTGGTTTCTGTTTAATGACGGCAACTTCGGACCACCAAAATATCTTTCTTCAACATTGTTGCTATAAAATGTTTTCTGTGTTTACTAAACTCCAGCAGGCCGTGATATACGTCTGTCTTTTTTTCCCCTCAGTCTATAAATGCGAACTTAAAACAAACGGTACTTAAGGTTATGTAATGATTTATTTTTCATTTTAATATTTTAAACAATATTATTTATATAACCTGAAAGACGAATTTCTAATTAGTTGCAATGAAATCTCCATCTTGGTTTCTGTTTAATGACGGCAAATTCGGACCACCAAAATATCTTTCTTCAACATTGTTGCTGTAAAATGTTTTCTGTGTTTACTATACTCCAGCAGGTCGTGATATACATCTGTCTCCCCCAGTCTATAAATGCGAACTTAAAACAAACGGTAAGGTTATGTAATGATTTATTTTTCATTTTAATATTTTAAACAATATTATTTATATAACATATTGCAGTAATAACATCCGCATCCGGAATCTTGTTGATTTTTTCACGGCTTCCTTAATGTTACTTGCATTACAAATGCAGTAACTTTTGTGGTGTTGTAAAGTTTACTTAATTTTTGAAAAATTTAAAAACAATTTAACATTGCAATTTAGGTGAAAAGTGGTAAGTTTCCAATTTATAATTATTACTATGTTAAACGTCTCTAAAAATAATATGTTAAAAGCCTAAAGCAGTAAAATGAATGTCGCGCTTAAGCGGTAAGAAGAGGGAAATTGTTATGTGTGTTACGTTGGGAATACTGAATGTGGTATTTCACACTTACCGCGTATTGGTTCTGTGCGGAAAACAAGGAAATACGCACGATCTCGCACAAAATAAAGTTAATCGATGCTCTGTCATACATGTACCACAATAACTGCCTTTCCTAACAAGCACATCATCCAGAATGTCGCGTAGCCCATATTAAAAAAATGGAGGTAGACACGACCGTTAAGTCTGCCAGGTAAAGTATTGAGGTACGACGTGAATTTTGTTGCTGGTCATAGTGACAACATGATGCCTAGGAAACGATTGGTTGCCGGCATTACGTATGCTTATCAGGACTTTATGTCTTGTCCCATTGTCCTGTAGTAATCCCCGCAGTTTGTACTTATAATTGTGAAGCATTCTGCATAATACAGGGACATCACCTTATTTTTACCAACATTTTTAACATTAACCTGGCTATACTCGGAAACACTGTTACCCCCTTCCATTACAGGAGTTTGGAGTTGCTAGTGCAATATGTAAACAAATCATTTTACTAGCTATAGGAGGAGAGAAAAGTAGTGTAGCCATTTATGTTACAGGGAAATACGATATTAGGATTTTCAGTTTGATCATTACTTTTACGGTATTTTATCAAAATACAGTAGAGTAGTAACATTTTTTTTTCACAAACTCAACTCTTCAGGCGGTTTTATTCATTATAGAATGGCTACTTTATTCAGCATATTACTGTACTTTCGGTAACTCTAATCTTCACTTCAAAGTTATTCAGTCATGCTACACACCGTACCTGTGCGAAATAAGCAGGGCCGGGTATTTACAGAGATCGCGAAAATCACGACATAATAGATATACAATAGATTTTACTAATCTTTACGAATTAAGTAATTCTGAATAAAAATATGCGGATAAAACAATCGCGAAATGGAGTTCTAATAGCGAAATATGGACACATTCGCAAATTATTATTATTATAGTGTCGTTTTATAGCGAATTTCATATTCTGAGTTCTTTTTTCGGACATTTTTTATTTGAATTTGCTGCACATTCCAGTAGGCTATATTACATGGTATTCCAGGTGTTCTCATTACATTAGTGAACTCAAAAGACGGAGAATTCAACATTTCACTAATAATTTGAAAGTATTAATTTGAGGGCTACAAGTTTTTTTTTTTTCGTCTTTAATGAATGTATGTTAAATACATTCACATTTCAACAAATATTGTCTATTGGCCATACCGCACCTTTACCAGAATCCAATGAACCTTTAATGTTATTTATGTGGAAAATAATATTCATACTGAGTTAATACTCCAATTTAAAAAGATTGTATTTTCCAAAATTTCCATTAATGTCGAACAAAAGTACAAATCAATCTCCAACAATCTCCGCCGACACCAATATTAAAAAACCACAAATAATAAAATTAATCTCCATAAATACCTGCCCCTGGAAATAAGCTTCAATAATATAGGCTCTTCCTCCTATGGAAAACGCAACCATATTTCTGAAACACACTATACTCTGTACTGTTTACTTCACTGCTAGCAGACTTCGAATGCAACAGCGGCCGTAAGTTTGTGTGGCTGACGGGAGCAAGAACATTACTGCAAGGGGTGGGAGTCAAGTACATTCAGAAATGCTGGTACAATAAAAATGGTAGTAAAAATAAAGTTATGTCCCGGTATGAGTGTGTGATGAGTGAATATGATTGAGAGACTATGAGAAAGAAGAGAGAGTGTGTATGGGTGTAAGTAAATAATACAGGGACATCATTTTACTTTTACTGACGTTTCTATAATCCGGATCAGCTTACTTCATACCCTAAAGATGAAACCTAAACATTTATCCCCCATGACTACATATGCTAGTGGATTGTGGTGGTTTTCTAGTTTGCAGGTTGAATTTTCTTTTGCCAACTTCGTTTCGAATTTCGATACTGACAAATATTGCAAATGGCAGTGATTTTGTAATTGGTATGTTGGCAGCTGAGACAAATATCGACAATATTTGTCGGTACTGGAGTTCCATGAAATTAAAATTGTACTAGATTTCTGAGCCAGTTACTGGAATCTAGTGAAATTTGAACATACTAATAATTAATTAATATCAGTATTAATATTAATACATAATAGTTTTTTATGTGTTGCGTTTTGCTTATAATTCAAGACTATAGTCAGGTATGTTTTCGGAGTTAGTACTAACAATTTCATGTGGTCAAACAAAATACATATTTAAGTTAGGTCTCGTGAGCCAATCGTTTAGCCAAACCAATGAATTTCGTATTGTCAGACAAAATGCTTGACATGTTGATCCCTTTCTCGTATAGTTTGCGTACGAAAATATGTTACAAATTGTTGAACTATTTAGAATAACCTTCCAACAATGTATGGTAAGTTAATAAGTAGGATCGTGTGATATCTGGTAACAGTTGGCAACACTGACAAGACGGCAATATTTGCTGTTTAGGAATTGTTCTTATGTGATCCTCACTATAATATTAACCTGGCTATACCTTTGGATTAACGGTTGAGAATCGGAAACACTGTTTGCTACAGTCTTCCACAACTGGAGTTTGATGATATTGGCGTAAAATGCAAACAAATCACTTCACTAGTTAGAGGAGGGAAGAAAAGTATTTCATCCATTTATGTAAACTAGGAAATATCGCGATTTTGATTTTGATAATTTTCTCATTAGGTTTTTGTGTAATCAAAATATAGTACTGTATTAACAATAAGTAATTTACTAACGAACTGAGCCATGCATTCGGATGTATTCATTATATATTATGCTGTCTACAGCACATTGGCGTACAATATGGAGAATGAAATTAAATTTAAAAATAATCATAACATGGATATTAGAACACGTTTTTTTGAAAATGGCGGCCGTTCATTTTTATACAGGCTTCAGTTCTTTTGTGCATATTATCTCAATATAGACTATTGTACCTAATTTCAATTACCGGTTTCGTCCTTCGTACTACTAACTGATGTTGAAATAACTCTGTACCTCCTCTATAAAAGAATATCTTACGTACTGTAAATTCAGTCTTCACTTCTATCCGATCCGAAAAGATAAAATTATTCAGACATGTTATCTACTGTCCGTCCAAGTGGTTTTGTCGCAGGGTCGTAGAAAGGGGGAAAATCACGTGACAGTTAATTGCTGAACGAGGCTCTTTTGTTTAAATTATTTTAAACATTTGTATAATATTACGTAGAAGTCCAATTCCTAGCAGAAATTAATGTTTTCAGAAAAGAGCTAAGACAGCCCAGCCACAGAGTGGCGAGCAGAAGCGGGGGGGAGGGAACCCGGGATGCGACGTAGGCAAACGGACGACAGTGGGCCCTACCTGTCCGAAAATATGATTCAATATTGAAAGCTCTTTTGTCACTGGAAAACGCGTACATATTTCTGGAACGTACTATACTCACTGAGTACTGTTTATTATGACCGTAAGGCAACTTTGACTGCATACGCGGCCTTGGTTCTGTGTGGTGGACGGTTGTAAGTTTACTAGTAGAGGGGGTAAGAGTGAAGTACACTCAAAAACTCAGGTACAATAAAAATGAAAGTAACGATGTCCCTGTATTTTGTGAAATACATAAAAGTAAAAGCATAAGAAGTTGAATGTGTGAGGTATTTGGATGATTTTGAACGAGAGTGGATTGGAAAAAACTGGAGAGTGTATGGGTGTAAGTAAATAGTATTTTGTGAAATGTACAAAAGTGAAAGCATAAGAAGGTGAATGATTGTATGAGTTATGTGGGTTATTTTAAACGAAAGCTACAGTGGACGTATGAATTAGTGAGAGTGAAGGGACTGGAGAGTGTATGGGTGTAAGTAAATAATATGTGTTATATGTATTTCTAGTGTTAAATTTTATCGTACCTGGTTACATGTTTCGGTCTGTTATGGACCTTTCTCAGAACTGGTTGTTGCTGGTCTTGGCGCCTTATGTTTTGTTTTGCTTTTGTTTGTTTGTGGGAGTGTGTTTGTGTAGTGTAATGTGGAGTCAAAGAGTGTGTGTGTTCTGAAATTGAGTTGTGTGTTGAGAATTTCATTTGGGTGTGTTTTTGTGTGTCTGTATTTTTCGTATTGTCCTAGTGTGTTTAGTTTCTGGCTTTTTGGTTGGTTCTGTAGAATTTCCATGTTTGTGTTGATGTCTTTGTAGGCGTGGTTAACATTTATGACGTTCTGCATATGTGGATGTGTTTTGTAATTTTGTTGTGGCTGTGATGTGTTCTTTGTAACGTGTTTGAAATGATCTGCCTGTCTGTCCTATGTAGAAGTTATTGCAGGTGTTACATGTGAGTTTGTATACGCCTGTGTGTTGTATTTGTTTGTTTGTGTTGTTTGTGTGTTGAGAACAAAAACACACACAAGATTGCAACCTTATTCAAGAAATTAAATTACAACATCGCATACAGAACATATAATAATCTACAAAAGCATCTCAATACACAAACAACATGAACAAACAAATACAACCACACAGGCTTATACAAACTCAAATGTAACACCTGCAACAACTTCTACATAGGACAGACAGGCAGATCATTTCAAATAAGTTACAAAGAACACAACATAGCCAAAACAAAATTACAAAAGACATCCACATATGCAGAACATGTCACAAATGCTAACCACACCTACAGAGACATCAACACACATGGATATTCTACACATCCAAACAAAAAGCCAGAAACTATACACACTAGAACAATACGAAATATACAGACACACAAAAACACACCCAAATGAAATTCGCAACATACAACTCAATTTCAGAACACACACACTCTTCGACTCCACATTACATTACACTACACAAACACACCCCCACAGGAAACAAAACAGAAGGCGCCAAGACCAGCAACAACCAGTTCTGAAGATGGCCAATAGCAGGCCGAAACATGTTAACAGGTACGATAGAATTTAACACGAGAAAGACATATAATACATATTTCGAAGTGATACAGTGTTAAAAGTTGTGTAATCAAGATGTATAGTAAATAATACTTCGTGACATGGATATCCGTGAATGCATATGAAGGTGAATGAGTGTGTGAATGATATGGGTTATTTTAAACGAAAGCAACAGTGGGCGTATGAATTAGTGAGAGTGAAAGAATTGGAGAGTGTATTGGTGTAAGTAAGTAAGTAATACTTTGTGAGCTGGATAAATGTGAATGCATATGATGGTGAGTAAATGAGTATGTGAGTGATATGGGTTAATTTGAACGAGTATAACAGTGACCGTATGAATTGGTGAGAGTGAAAGAACTTGATTATGTATGTATGTATGTATGTATGTATGTATGTATGTATTTATGTATGTATGTATGTATGTATGTATGTATGTATGTATGTATGTATGTATGTATGTAATATTTTGTGGGATCGATAAATGAGAATGCATATGAAGGTGAATGAGTGTGTGAATGATTTGGGTTATTTTAAAATAGTGGACGTATGAATTGGTGAGAACTACAGAAGTTGTAAAGTCAATTTAAGAAGTTATGTATGAAATTTAAAAAATTATGTATGGATTTTATAAAAATTGAAAAATGGTAAATTTAAATTTATATACTATAATTGCATAGTAGACGTAACACAAATTGTATTGTATAATTATTAATTTCAATTCAGGGATCCGCCCCTGAGCACGAGTTCTACTCTTTCAGGGGCGAGCTAAAGTTTTTCTGTATATATTATATTTTATGTTACAATTATTAGCAAAATAATAAATAAATAAATAAAATAAAATGAGCATGTTTAGTGGAGTTTCGATAAATGTAGCAGTGAGTATGAGTTAGATTGCTGATTATGAGTGATCTGATGAGTGCCTGATTAAGTGTACACTAATTGGTGATTGTGAGCTTGCGTAAGTGGGAAAGTGAGCTGGTGAATAACATTGGTCAGTGAGTGAGGAGGATACGTATGAGCCAGAAAGAAGTGCCACTGATATGTAAATATGAGGGTTCGAAGGGAAGAGTACGTGGGAACTTCAATGATTTCCTCTGCGAGTACCACGGGTGATTTTCTGGGATACGAGAGGGAATGTGAAAGTCGTTCTGGGATTATGTTATACGTCGAGAGGCGACTGTGTGTGTTGTGAGGCATTCGTCACATGGTAATTCCTATAAATATGTATGGATTTCGATCGAACTTTGTGCTCTAATAAAGTGCGTCCGTTTCTATGGTTACTGTCTCCATAAAACTAAACATGAATCTAGAAAATATTGTAATATCGCCCGTAAACATAGCTATGAAAGTGAAGAAGATAACTTTTTCCGAGACTAATATGATAAATTCTTACAATTCTGTACAACAGAACCTCATAAAAGAGGATAAATATAAGTTAGGAGAATTTGTTCAATGGCTTGTTGTGAAAAAGTAGATATATATATATATATATATATATATATATATATATATATATATATAATTTGAACTGGTAATGGAAATTACGGGAAAACGGCTGAACAGATTTTAATAAATAGCCCTCATTTTGAAGCTTGTAGAACCCAACGTTTTTCGGAAAAGTAGTAGTTTTCAGGTTAATGTCAATTTTCCTACATGATTTTCCTATTTTCCAAAATCCATCTGTTGTCAGTTTTGAGAACTAATTTTATCGAATCACGGCCGACTAGATTGAATTTCAGAACAAAACACACACTACAATAAACAATAGGCTATTACACGAAAGCCATGACCTGCAGGATTGCCGACATATTTAGAGCTCAATTCAATTTGTTATTAAAAACTGATTCTGCAATGTATAATAATTTTCTGAGTACAGCTGTGTATTGATATTCAAATCTACGAAGCTTGAGGTGGTTTGATGACATTATTATCATTAGAAATTGAATATTATTATAGTTAATATCATGATGCATCTATTTTTCATTAATTGTACATAATATTGATGCTATATTGATGACATGAAAGTGAAACGTTTTGAGGTTATGTAAGTAAATGTAGAGAATATTTTAAATTAGATCTTCATTTCTATAATTTACTGAGTGGCTGCTATATATAACTACAAAACTTAAGATAATAATATTGTTATTAAAAATCAAATATTTTTATATTTATTAACCCAGTCGGTTTGGGTCTTTTTCATATACTTAATGGCGGTGTAGTGTAGATATTGATGTGTCATTGTCTTCAGTATTGGCTCGAGAGAGCGCAAAAATTACAGTTCCTAAGGAAAATATATAAAAAGGTATTACTTACTCATAAAATAAGAGGCCTGGAAAATTTTGTAGTCTCCAGATCATTTCAGCAAGATCTCTTAGTAGGGTAAAATGATTTTACGCTCTACATTTCAAGTTCTACATGCAGCAGCTATACGAAAATGCTATTGTTCGAAAGCTTAGCAAACCTGATACTTTTTAACTTTTGCCTACAATCCACAATGACCTGAAATAGCTACTGCTAACGTTAATATAGTACTGCTTTAACGTCCTGACATTGATACTTGCGTTTTCGCGTTGAAACTCAAAAACTGAAGTTGGATAGATTCAAGAGAAAGTATTTGGCCTAAGAAATCCATTCAGAGGGAGTATGTTTCATTATTATGGAAGCAAATAACTATTAAAAAGACAAGTATTCTTCATTGATAATAAATCTGAAAAATTTTTATATGATCGTCTAAAGAACTTAGTTTGCAGCAGAATTTGCTGCACAAGCTACTAGTATAATATATACTCTATTTGGATTATTTATTTGTTTGATTTGTTTGTTTATTTGCTTCCTTGTTTGTTTCCTTGCTTATTTGTTTGCATGCTTGTAAATTTGTTTTGTTTGTTTAACGACATCCAAGAATCTCAGTTGGTAAAATATTTGCTATAGATGGGAGAACCTGGCTTTAATCCTGAGTTAAATTAGGGGAGAGTTGAGTAGTATCGGACATCGGGTAATATCGGACAGTGAGTTTGTTTCATCTACAACCAGATGAATGACATGGTTACGTTTCTATGATGTCGCATACAGAAACATAACCCTGTTATTCAGGTACTACCATCTAGTGGTAGATGAAAGAAACGCACTGTCTGATATTACCCGATGTCTGATACCACCCAACGCTCCCCTATACTCCAGTTTTCCTAACTTCTTTCAAACTACAGACGTTAATATTGTTTAAGCTGTATTTTGAGATGAATAAACTCGATAATTGTTACTAGATGTTAGGGTGCGAATCTGGGATGTCGTTCACCGGTGGAAATAACATGAAACTGTTTTTTAAACACCTGTAGTGAAATATTGACTTCTCGATTATCATGTTAGTTCTAAATGATACTCTTTTACATACACGTGTCTAAAAGAATAAATGTTTAAGAAGCTTTATTTTCAACTGATTTATTATAAATATTGATAGCACAACTAGGCCTACTGAAATTAATAACACTAAACAACAAGAATTTTGCTCCGACTTAAAACAATGTATCCCTTATGGTTTGATGTGCGCTGAATTTGAAAATGCATCTCTTTTCTTCGTATCACGTAAGGTTTTTAAGAGATACTATGATTTCACTTTTCGATAAGCGCTCCCCCAGGAAAAATCTGGCGCGGGTTGGGGATATAAACCAAAACAAAAGCTAATGTATTTTATGAGTTTATGACTTATTTACGGTTTATTATAGTTATTGACATGTTACTTTGTACTTCTAATAAATAAACAGATATTGGTCCCTTCTATTAAGTAAATTTCATAACAGTTCAAAGTGAGGTCTATGCAATGAACAAACCAGGGTGTGGTTTTCAGTATTTAAAGGAAACGTTTACCAGTTTGAGTGAAGGATAATTAAAAGTGGGCATTTTCATCGGTCCACGAATTCACAAAGTTATGGCTGACTCTTTGTTTTAGGAAAAACTTTCCGTTACAGAAAGAATGGCATGGCCCGCTTTCAAAGACGTTTGTTCAAATTTCCTTGCAAATTCTAGGACAGAGAACTACTTAGAACTTGTTGTGGAAATCATGTTAAGTACATATGACAAAATGGAGTGCAATATGTCTCTTAAAGTACCCTTTTTACATTCTCATTTGGATTTCTTCTCCCCTAACTTTGGAGCGGTAAACGACGAGCATGGGGACAGATTTCATCAAGAAATATCTTAAATGGTAAGACGATATAAAGGGAAGATCAACATCCAACATACTTGCAGAATATTGTTGGTTCCTTGTAAAATAGAGTTCCGGATCTAGTTATAAACCGAAGTCATCCAGAAAATTACTTCAAATGTAAGTTCAATTCCGAGATTTTTCTCATTATATGCATGAAATATTTTTATTGTGCTTGTTTTTTAAACTATGTAACATCATTTTTGCATCTAGTATATATTTTTCAAGTATTATGAGGAATTTTGAATCCCCAGTGTGTTGTAATTTTATCAGCAGCAGCGAAAAATTAAAAACAAATATGTTTTTTCATGAAATATTCAATTCATTTTCCCCGAAAAATGGTACGTGATGGGGCAATTTGGATTTTGAATTCAGATTTAGGGTACATATATTATTAATATTCACCTATTTTTATTTCGGAGCAGGAAATAAAGTAAAAATTTGTTGTTCAATGTAATTGAACATTTGGAGACGTAACATAGGTACTTTCTTTTCAATTCTTGAACTTCAATATGACGTGCATCGGAATATAATTGTTGCATCGTATTGTGGCTTACTGGAGTTTTAACTTCTTGGGTGTATTTTCTTTCACATTTAGAATCTAGTTTGCAATTAACCTTCTTGTTTTCGATGGAATTCTCTATGTATCCTTAAGCAACAGAAGTCGAACGCCAACTTCCACGCGTCTTGAACATTGATATATTATCTACCCCTGCATCAGCTAACAAGATTGCGGAGCACCGTCGAAAGCAGTGACCTGTAAATTCACTAACATTGGGAAGACCGAGGAATTTGGCAAATGTTTCTAGGTATATAACCAACCGTGTATAAGTACAGTATGTCTACAGGATGCACACAACATTTAGAATTTCTTTACGTAACGAAAAACGGATGGTGATCAATTTGGCGTAGGCTTGCATATTTCGGAAAGATATGAAAAAAGTTCACTCCAACTATAGTTTCCTCCGTGATTTTAAATTGTCTTGGCAGAATGGTTTTTGTGCGTAAGTAGTAACTTTAATAAAATAAAAAATAAACATCTTCAATATAATTCACACGCAAACAGGTCAGTTCCTCCTTCCTGCAGGCTCAAGATACACCAATAATCAGCACTACTTTAATGAAAGCCAGATTTGCATACTATACGTCACTGTTCGTTAACAGAAAACCACAATTCAAGTCACACAGAGTTTTTCTGCACTCGGTGTTGGGTTCTGGCATCTTGTCAGCCCACTTGAGGTATGTGGATATAAATGGAAAAATTGAGGCGGGGTCGATTACAGTTCCTGTAGCTCAGTCGAGTAGACACGCTCTGTATATCACCAAAATGGAATAAGATTCTGGCCCCGAGAAAATTTTATCCTTCAAGAACTGTTTATCAAGTCTGGTATGGGTGTTATAATGACCCCTAGTTTTGAAAATATTGTTAGTTTTCTGTCCTCTTCTTAATTTTCCGTTAATTTCTTCCATTAAATTTATATTTTAAATCTGTTTTAGTCTCTTTATGCAATGAGTTCTTTCCAGGCAACCTGAGTTCGAATTTAACTTCTACATTATTTATTTTTTATTTTTAATTTAATATTGTGATTCAGTTATCTATTTCTACCTAAGAAATCATATTTTCAATTATTTTCATCATGTTTTAAACAAGTTAATAATTCTTAACATTGATTTACTGCTAATTTAGGAAGGTAAGATTGTCACTGGTGTCTGTTCTATTTATGTATAACTATTCCATTTTATTTTGTACCCGATTCATTATGATGTCATAAGAACACACAAAACATTCATACATGCACAGCAAATAAAGAAGGTTGTCCACAGTCACACACATTTTTCCGCACTTCTGCTGCGAAACAGTATCCTTCACATTCACATACACTTCTCGTACGTTGATCAATTTTGATGCATACCACGCATATTTCAACGTGGCTTTGAATATAGGAACTGACAACTGAAAGTGAAAAAATAATCCAATAATAAAATAATAATTAATAATATTAATAATAGGACCGCTGTTCTGCAGCTTCCCAAAAAAATATCAACATTCGAAGTCAGGTTCCCCCTGATTCAAATATCAACAACATGAGCTGGTTACACAGTTTAATGTTCAAATATCATCTAACGGAAGTTGGTTCCCCATGTTCAAATTTCCAAAACGAGGGTGATTTTGGCAGGCCATGGGACATGGATGATCATAAGTTCAAACAGTGGTGTACAGGACAGCTTTCATGTCACAAAATCTGATTTAATTCGGTCATATACAGATCGTGTCCTCTCCTTGTCAGTCGGTAGAGCGTTGGCGTGCACAGCCAAAGATCCCGGGTTCGATATCCGGCCCCGGAACAATTTTTCCCTTGAAACTATTTAAGTCAGTCACCGGGAGTTATATCTGAAAGCCAGATTTGCAAGCCCTATATTGTTAGTTTTTCTGTCCTCCTCTTAATTTTCCATGAAATTTCTTCCATTAAATTTATATTTTAAATCTGTTTTAGTCTCTTTATCAATTTCTTTCCTAGAATACCGACTACTCATTTATTTCTGCATTATTTCTTTCATTACTATTATTCATTTAAATAGTTCCATGTTTTTTTCTTTGTAAGAAATCCTTATTTATTATTTTTTACTTCTTCCTTAGTTATATTATTCTTAATCTTTGATTTCCACTAATTTGGTACAGATTCAGTACATTCTCTCTATTCGTAATTGTGCGTCTAACATTTATAACGAGCAATTATTGCCACTAACCGCTTGTGTATTATTTTATATTATCATTATCCAATATATATCTTTATTTTAATACTATTTTTTATATTAGAATGGCAGATTGTATAGAAAGAAGAATTAATGAATGGAATGACCAGGATACCTGCTGAAAGAATTGTACACATAGCAAATTACAACATACCAAGAGAAAAAACAAGTCCAGGTCGTCCTAAAAGAAGACTTAAAGACTCGATTGGAGATTAGGAAATTCTTGATTCACCTCTAAACAGGCGGTTACGCCTATATAAAGAAGAAGATTTAGAATGTAGTCATTCAATTCTGTTTATTGCAACTTGCATACCCTGTTTATGTAGATAATTCTCAATCATATAAATGTTGAGCACGTTCCAATATCCGCTATAGCTCTTTGTTAGTATGTGTGAATTAATTAATACGTTTCATTACACGGTGATTAGTCCATTATTATTCACATTTAAAGCTTCGGAAAGCAAAATTGAATGCAATCACAGCCCTGACAAAATACCTGTATCTATCCTGTTTGAAAATAATTGCCATTGTTCTCATTAGGTACAGTGCGTAAGTACTTGTGGCACACCTGTGTAGTTGTGACAGCTGTGTCGCTGGATTATGCATATGTATGTGTGGAACAGCGTCATACTCTCGTCTAAATTACACTCACAAGTTGCGATCGTATGATATAGGTATTCATATGGAAATGAAGTTTGAAATTGCACTATGAAGATTAGCATTATCGTTGTTTTTTAATTATATTTTCTAAATAATTTGTTTAGCTTTCATCATTTATCTTTTTCATCATGCCTGTTATGTTATCAAATGAATAAATAAAATGAAAAAGTTTTGCTGATATTACATATGTACCTACATGAAAAAGAAGTGACAGCAGACGTGTAATGAACGTGAGCTCACGGATTCTTGATTGAATAGTTTTCTGTCTTTTTTTTTCTGGCTATCAACCAGAATAATGGTTCTGCTTGTTCTTATTGTTATTTTTATATTGTTATCATAATACATTCAAGAAATGGACTAATAGTTAAGGCTGGTTCACAATAAACCGGGAACGAGAACTAGAATGAAAACGAGAAGCAGAGGACGTGAATATGAAAATTTTTGATTCACAATAAACCGAGAACGTAAACGACTATGCATATCGATATGCATGTCAGTATCGAAATGTAAAGTCGATATCACGCACTCTGATGTTATTTGAGTATAATTGACCAATGGCGTTCTCTCATGAGTACAAGGCAGCCAACATATACACAGGTTAACCAACTACGAAATTTCAATTGAAACATTTCATTAGGTACGGTACTATAAATATGCCCATGCATCTTTATTATCACAACCTATTTTAAGTTACCATAACGTAAAATAATTAAAATTTCTAAAAGAACAAAAATGAACACAACGGTAGTTATTGAATTGAAGCATGAATATGTAGTGTGTAATACAACCAATACAGTAATAAAATATGATTCACTTACGATCGGTGTTCAAAGATGCAGCTATTGGAAGCCACGTATTCTCCTTCATTTTCTCATCTTTATACGAGGCGCGCCGCTTATCGTAAACGTAAGGATTTTCCTCAACACTCAATATTAGAATCTCATCAAATAAAACTTGCTCCATGATGCACAGCACAGAACAAAATAATGCATAGGTTATGTTACGGTCTTCTTGCTACAAAATATATGACGACAAAATATCTTTTAGATGGCAATAAAATGAATCTAGTGGGCTGTGATCGGAAACGTGAACGCCAAAGTTGAAACTTGGCCAACTCTCCGTTCCCGATCCTGGGCTCCGGTAAGCTTTTCGTTAATTGTGAATGCTCACATTTAAATGTACACATTTTAACAATTTTACCGTTTTCGTTTTCGTTTCGATTCTCGTTTCCGGTTTATTGTGAACCAGCCTTTAGTGACTAAGACAATCATGCTTAACTCAGTTGAAGGGGAAAGTATGACGTCAGTCTCACTTCAAATCTTTTAGACACGACTGACGTTCATGCATCGCTCTCAAATCTGCTTCAGTGGCGGATAGTACATAAACTCATTTTGTAAAAAGGGTCACCATTTAATTTATTCATTAAAGACATTAGCTCAAAGAATTTGAGTGACCACAAGGGTCCTGAATACAATAAACATGTACAATATAATGTGAATTGAAACATTAAAGAAAAAAAGTTAATTGTTAAAGGCAAATATATAACTTCGGAATATGTATGATAAGACTTTTCTGTGTTAAATTTCAACGTACCTTGTTTATATGTTTCGACCTATTTATGGGTCATCTTCAGAACTGGTCGTTGTTGGTCTTGGCGCCACTTGTTCTGTTTCCTGTGAGGGTGTGTTCCTGTGGTATAGTG
Source organism: Periplaneta americana (assembly GCA_025594305.2). Classification (NCBI taxonomy): domain Eukaryota; kingdom Metazoa; phylum Arthropoda; class Insecta; order Blattodea; family Blattidae; genus Periplaneta; species Periplaneta americana. The sequence goes on along the minus strand of JAJSOF020000005.1, from coordinate 35,517,768 downwards.
TAGAGTCACAGGAAACAGAGCAATTGGCGCCAAGACCAACAACGACCAGTTCTGAAAATGACTCATAAATAGGTCGAAACATGTAAACGAGGTACGTTGAAATTTAACACAGGAAAGTCTTACATACATATTCCGAAGTGATACAGTGTTAAAAGTTATGTAATCAAGATGTATGTATGTACAAATATATAAGTGGATTAATTGAAATAGACATGATGATGTAACATTTGATGAGATTTCTTGATAATATTTATACGAATAGGCATTACATAATCAAAAGGAATGTGAAGTTTCTTAAGATAATTCCATGTGAATTTTGTAATAGAACCTCTACTGCCAAACAGCAAACCAATGACAGGTCACTGTTTAAGAGGGATGTTATACTTTTTAGTAAGATAAGGCAGACAAGGTTCATATATAGACTTCTTCTCAATATCAACTTCGGTGGCCTGATTTAGGTTCCTTTCGAAACGGATAGTAGGGTGAAGAACATAATTTAGAATAAGATTGATAAGTCCACACACAAACTATTGAACATTTCTCTATTTAGTACTTAACTGATCGCTGACACCTTTTGATTTCCACTAATGTATTCAGCTGGATTGTGTTAGTACATAGACGCAACGCAGAGACAAAATGATCGTTTTTTTTAACTTGTGCGTGCAGCTGATCTATAGAATCTGTTTGCACCAATATGTCGATCCAAATATTGCATTTATGGCCTACAACCTCAAAATTATTCATATTAGTATACATTTCTATTAGCAATAATTGGTATAAATCTCGACCAATTTTTCCTGAAGTTTTTATGTGACTGTTGGCATTTGTGAAATTAATAAATGTCAAATAAACACAGAATTTCATAAAATAAACGTTACAATAACTCTTTTACGTATCTGTAAGTTTGTATTTCCCATAATCCTTACCACGGACAGTATTCAAATCACATCTTATTCTAATATAGTATATAACGAAATTCAATGCAACATAATAGTGTCCACACCTGTGGAGTAACGGTGATCGCGTCTGGCCGCGAAACCAGGTGGCCCAGGTTCGAATCTCGGTCGGGACAATTTACCTGGTTGAGGATTTATTCCGGGGTTTTCCCTCAACTCAATACGAGCAAATGCTGGGTAACATTCGGTGTTGGACCCCGGACTCATTTCACCGGCATTATCACCTTCATTTCATTCAGACGCTAAATAACCTAGATGTTGATACAGCGTCGTAAAATAACCCAATAAATAATAAACATAATAGACAATTAGCTTTATCTCCCTTAACAACAAGATAACCATATTTGCATTCCTTATTAAAGCTGTGTCTTGGTACTGTTGACAGTGCTATTTTCAAATATTATGTAAACTGCTCAACTAGTTTTGATAACTACTAAATGTACATAGGCCAAATAGAAATGATCGGGACGAAATTCAAATACAAACTGCTGAGCCATTTATACCCCAACCCACACTTTCAGAAGTGGGAATTGCGATAGAAAATCTGAAAAAGTACAAGTCTCCAGGTAACATCGACCAAATTCCAGTAGTAATAATACAATAGAGTGGAAACGCATTATCTAACGAAATTTATAAGCTTGTACTTGCAATTTAGGAAAAGGAAATTGTACCAGTACAATGGAATGAGTCCATAATTTTATCTATTTTTTAACTTTCGAGGAATGTCACTTCTGTTGACGTCGTACAAAATGTTGTTCAATATTCTTTTGAGAAGATGAACTCCATTGTAGATGAAATTATTGGGGATCATTTCATTACTTGAATATGATGTTTGTCTAAATGAAGCATTTCATTTTGTTGAGAGTTTTTCCGAGAAGCAAGCTACAAAAGGATATAGTTGAATGGGCCGTCAATTTATTTTATTTTATTGGGTTATTTTACGACGCTGTATCAACATCTAGGTTATTTAGCGTCTGAATGATATGAAGGTGACAATGCCGGTGAAATGAGTCCGGGGTCCAGCACCGGAACCAGCATTTGTTGTATTGGGATGAGGGAAAACCCCGGAATAAACCTCAACCAGGTAACTTGTTCCGACCGGGGGGCCACCTGGTTTCACAGCCAGACGCGCTGACCGTTACTCCACAGGTGTGGACGTCTAAAAGACCCAACCAGGTAATCAGCCTAAGCGGGGATCGAACTCGCGCCCGAGCGCAACTTCAGACCGGCAGTCAAGCGCCTTAACCGACTGAGCCACGCCGGTGGCTATGGGCCGTCAATGCTTATCTGTTATTTGTAATGATGTTACAATTTATTAATCACGTAAACGTTTTCGGCACGTGTGTGTGCCATCTTCAGATGTATACGTGGTACTAAATATAAACCTATACATCTGAAGATGGTACACTATAGTACCGAAAACGTTAATGTAACAAATCAGTAAAATTATTTGTAATACAAGTTAAGCATAGATGGTCCAATTGAAATTTATTACATTATAGTTAGCTTATCGGAAAATTAAAACAAGATGAAATAAGTGACCTTATTGCAATATTCTTATCAATTGTTAATTATCCATTGTCCCCTTAAAATGATTTTAGCATAAATGAAGCATGTCTATAGAATTCTATTAGAAATGCACAATCGGGCAGAGGTAAACTACACACACATTTCAGGTATATTTTTTTCCACACCTTTGCTATACACTTGTGGTATGTAATCCGCACACGCAACAAAACTTAGTTCGAAGGGGTCGTATGTAAATTACACACACAGCATGACTCGGGTTTTTTGAATAAATATGACATGTAAATCGAACGCAATGTCAACCAATGTTACGGGTGACAAGCACAATTGACTTACGCAGCTTGTAATGGAAGGAGAGAGATACTGTATGAGTTCGATCAGCGGCTATCAAAACATTGCACGCTCGGGCTAGCGTCACTTACCCGCGGACAAGACACAGCTCTAGCGTGCAATCGTCGCTGCTGGCGGTATGCTGTCTCTCTATTCCTTGTGCACCACGGAGCAGAGTTCCTTACACTCCATGCACTCTACCCATTTCAGCGAGTGCTGGCGACCACTGAGTTAGACTGACTTGGACGGTTAATTACGCAGCAGTTCAACATAAAGCATTAGCCCTTGAACGGAGTTGTTTATAAGTGCTATCCATGCTGCAGTAAACGTTGTATGGAGTGAAGCGTCATTGGATGTATATTTCACCTAAGTCAATTTTGGCTTCGTGAGATTAAAAAATATGCTCTCATAAAGAAATATAAACATGATTCTCAAATAGGCATATGGTTAAAACTTGTATCCAGCCTAACATTTTTAATTAATATGTAAGGAGAAAAATCCGCAGTTACGTGCATAGTCATCTGTACAAATACAGGGACATCACTTTATTTTTACCAACATTTTTAACATTAACCTGGCTATACTCGGAAACACTGTTGTCCCCTTCCATTACAGGAGATTGATGTTGCTAGTGCAATATGTAAACAAATCATTTTACTAGCTATAGGAGGAGAGAAAAGTAGTGTATCCATTTACGTTGTAGGGAAATACGATATTACGATTTTCAATTTGATCATCACTTTTATGCAATTTATCAAAATACAGTGGAGTAGTAACATTTTTTTTCAAAAACTCAACTTTTCAGGCGGCTATGTTCGTTATGTAATGTCTACTTTATTTAGCATATTAATTATTGGTGTTAACATACAATATAGAGAGTGCATTTAAATTGAGGGCTCATAAGTAAAGGCTGTAAGTGCACGTAAGTTACTTTTGAGAAAATGGGGTTTAAATATTTAAGCTTTCGTAGAATCGGTGAAATTTTTATTTAAATTTTAATGTGTGATGAGATTAAAATATCCCTTTGCCACTAAAATTTTAGATACTTTTGCTTACACTGGATGCACTTAACTCATGTTATTACAAATGTCACTAGCATTCCTTTGCTTCTAGCGACCTCAATTCAAAATAAGCTAATCTGAATTTGTAAACAAGTTGCTGAAAATGGTTGCCGTTCATTACAATGCAGGCTTCAATTCTTTACGCATATTATTAAAAACATTTTGAAGCATATTCTCTGAAATTGAATTTATAGTTTCTTGAATATAATTTTTTAGTACGATATTATTAATATAGGTTCTTTCTTCTATAGAAAACGCAACCATATTTCTGAAACACACTATGCACTGCAGTGTTTACTTCACTGCGTGAAGACTTTGAATGCAACAGCAGCCGTAAGTTTGTGTGTCTGACGGGAGCAAGGACATTAGTGAAGGGGTGAGAGTGAAGTACATTCAGAAATGCAGGTACAATAAAAATGCAAGTAAAAATAAAATGATGTCCCTGTATATGCACTGCAGCTATGAGAATATTATAGATTTATTAATTCGTCCTACAGAATAATATCTGTAATATTGGCAATTAATATTTAAGGAGAAAAATTCACTCCGGCGCCGGGGATCAAACCCGGTTCCTTGGTTCTACGTATCAAGCGCTCTGACCACTGAGCTACGCCGAATTCAATCCACAGCACCGGACCGAATCCTCCTCCTTCAATGTTTTCATTTGTGGCCTGACTCCAAGTCAGGGAGGAGGATTCGGTCCGGTGCTGTGGATTGAATTCGGCGTAGCTAAGTGGTCAGAGCGCTTGGTACGTAGAACCAAGGACCCGGGTTCGATCCTCGGCGCCGGAGCTAATTTTCTCCTTAAATATTAATTGTCAATATTACAGATATTTTTCTGTAGGACAAATTAATAAATCTATAATATTACCATTTTTTAAACCCACATGAGCTTGCCGTCTGTTTTGTATCTGATTTAGTGGTCATTAAGCCGCAAGTTGAAAGACTAGGTAACTTTTGTGACTATTTAGTAGGCGATGATGCTATCTTTCCTCCTTCAATCTGGTCAGCTAAAACAGAAAGCTTGCAGGTATAACTAATTAATGCCTGTGCGTATTTTCATAGTAGATTCAACAAGACAGTAACTCTGCTCATGCAAATATTTATACTTTTACAAATAGGTTAATTGAATTTCAAATAGACACATACGTGAACATTCAGGAGACATCTACTGCTGCAAAAATTAAAAATAAGTACTCCTTAAAGAGGAAAGAAACTATGGAAATATAAAAGATTTTAAGGGGAGAGGATGGTATTTTTTGGTGAAAAATGAGTATATTAAAAAAAAAATCTTTAAAATACTCTGTGATTTGTGTGGAATGCATAGCATAACATTTCATAGGTATTTGTGCCTTTATTGGACGTTGAGTCGCCATTTTTAAACTTCCTGCGTTATGGATTTTTAAATCACTCGCCCAATTTTATTGTTGTTTCCGGTAAATTAAATTTAAAAAAAAAAAAATATATCTTTCTTTAAAATAATCTTTGATATGTGTGGAATGCATTGCATAACATTTTGTGGGTATTTGTGCCCTTATCGGATGTTGAGACGTCATTTTAAACTTCCTGCGCAATGGATTTTTAAATCACACGCCCACTTTTATCGGTTTCCAGTAACTTCATTTTTTTTGTTACATTGCCAGACAAAAATTGATATATTTTCTGAACTATTAAAGATACGTGCATGAAATTTAGAACACACATTCTTTAAACTATTAGGAAAAGTTTCTCAGTAACAGAATTTTGTTAATTGATTTCATATTAAAATACGTCCGTTTGTTTGCAAGAAAGGAAATCAGAAAATTGATATTAAATTTTAATTGTTTATTTTACAAACGTAGGGACTAATATGAAAATTCTGTTACAGACAGTTTGTAGAACATGCTATTGCAAATACATTGCAACAAAAAGTTTGAATCTATCTTTAAAACCCGTTTAGATTTATCGGTTTTAGTGCAATCCTGCATTGGGTATATTTATTTAAAATTTGAGCCCCCAAATAATTTTTTTATATTTACATTTGGTTGAGTTCCTACAGCTATGAGCTCTCTACGTACAAAAATTAATATTTTACACCAAATCGAAAGAAAGTTAAAAAAATACCATCCTCTTCCCTTAATGAGGGGCATATATCCCCAGTTGAATTCATTAAGCGAGCAAAATACCACCTCCCAAAATAAATTATTGGTCAATACGTTACTATTGTAATAGTGAGTACGTTCAAAGTAAATATATGCCATTGTAGCTCTGTATGCAATTTACATTCTGTTTTTATTACCTGGGTTGTTTGCGTGTGCAGATTGCATATCCAAAATCGGTGTGTGCAAATTACCTTCTTTTAGGTCATATACGGTATCTGAAATGTATGTGCAGTTTACCGCCCCCGGCACAATCATACCTCTTTCAATAATTTGTGCTTGTTTAGAATGAGGCAAGACACTAAAAAGGAAAAAAAAAAAAAACTCTTAGGCCCGATTGTATAAACCATTTAATCTTTGATCAGAGGTTAAATTGATCCTTGTTTCAGCTGAACTTTGAATTTTGTGTTGTATAAAGTCTAATCCGAGATTAATTTGTCTCAAACTAAAGTCAACTTTGACTGAAGAAATTTCTCCTTTTAAGTTAGATGATCCAAGTTCAGTTTTTTCTTTTCTGTTTGAAATATACGAGTGACAGATTGTGCAAATAAAATATCCATTATTATTAATATTAATAGATATGTTAGGTACATTTATATATATATATATTTCTTTCAATTTCTTGCCTTAATACACAAACATTCTTATATTTTATAAGGTTCTATCGTGTTCAGCAGTATCAAATAACATAACCTATAATTATATTATGTTTATAACAACCATTAATTATTAATGGATATGATAGGTACATTCATAAATGTTCAGTTAACTGTATTATTAAACGAAAATTGTCGTTTTATAAAGCTTTATTATGTTTAGCAGTATCAAACACCATAACATGATAACAACTTGGAGAGCAGTCAACCTTCTTCTTATTGTCCGCCATTATTTACATTGCAAAAAAAAACAGTGTCTCCAACAGAGTGTAATACGGAAAGTCACCAAAAGGTAGTTGTAAAGTCGCTAGATTTCTCATTATCAACAAAGAAAGATTAAATTTTGTCACTATAGGGTGCTAAAAAGTTCACTAAATCCCTATTTAAGCAATATAAAAGTTAAAAGAAATTGTTGTTGAAAAAGAGTTAAAATCGCTAGATTGGCAACACTGAACAAACCTGTATAACATGGTCCGCGCATCACGTATTTCACCTGTTTATGCGATGTTGCCAAATCCTTTTCACGTGAACTTTGATTGCATTTGAACCAAGGTAATTTGATCGCAGAAAAGTTTTATACAATAGAAGAAGTGTCTGAACTCGGTTTACTTTTCGATCTTCGATCAAAGTTGATCTCTAGTCAGGGAGTTTTACACAAATGGGCATTAATTAGGAGATGACACATCAGATTTGATCTCAAAATTTTGACTGAAAATGCCATTACTTCTTGTCTCAAAGATTAAACTCAATTTGAAAAAAGAAGACCCCTCCATGAAAATGTCACATTGGTGTCGGGTACATTGCGACACGCAGAGGGTTTCAATTTCCTCGGCACAAGACAATGTAAACCTCTCAGCAAGACGTCTTGGCCTGCGACGGACACGTGCTTTAGCACTTAAGGCAGGTTCACAGTCGCACATCTGTATCGTAATGAAATTGTCAGGGACACGTGCTGAAGAAGGTTCAATCCCTTCTCAGATTCATTATTCCTATATCAGAGTGCGGCTTCGTAAAGCTGACTCGTTTCTGATTTACACAAAGGTTAATGCAAAGCTTTAGTATTTAAATTCAGACCTATCGCACGAGGTGAGCACAATTTATTTTCCTCGAGGTTCTTGCCTTGTGTTGTGAAGTTGTGCCGTTAAGAGTGCAATCAAGTGACTCTACACGGTTCTGATTTCAATAATTGCTTTCCAGCGTCGGTCAGCGAAACGGAAATCGTTATCAAAGCCTTTCAACGTCGAGAGTCGAGATGTTTATAACAACATGCGTTTCTCGTTTTTTTCACCTTTTTAAATATTTACGCGAGTTTTTATACCTCTGGCTTTATTTAACTTGATAGTTACTTAATAATTGGGTTTAATCTGCGAGACAAGAGGCGATGACATTTTCAATCAAAATTTTGAGTTCAAATATGATGTGACATCAACTGATTACCGGTACTTTTTTTTCCTTATTTTATTTTGCCTGATGCTAAAGAGGCACACTTTTGGAAGTTTTCAATGTTACATTTGTTCGGATCAAATATCTGCACATTTAAAGGCCAAAATTAAAATTCTTTCAACTATTTATTATTGCAATACACTACTCTCTTAAATTTATTGAGCATATTGGGAATTCAATCAATGGTTTCCCCAGAGCATGCTACAAAACATTTCATATAAAATAATTTTTATCTCGAAAAAGAAGCAAACACGAGCTATTAAACTTTTTTGTTTGAAATATCTCAAAGAATAACCACTTGAATTGAATGACATTTCTTACGGTTCATCTGTATATTATCAGATACAGTAGTATTATATGTACAATATGTGCATATCTACTGATTCAACTAGAGTAATAGCCTTTGAAGGAAATTGTTTTGAGAAGAGCAGAAATAGTTTCACAAGAGAGTATTGTTGAACAAGTGATTTCCCTTAAGGCAGGCATGTCAATTGATGCCCACAGGAGCTTTAGAGCCCAGGAGAGCCTGAGCGCTTTACAGCGGAAAGGAAACAGACAGACGAAAGAGGTAGTATATGCCGCTTGGTCGAGCTATATTCAGTGATGGCCAGCACTGATTCAATAGATAAAGGGAATAGAACTTATTAAAACTGTATCCATGTTAATTTTTAGATTTGCCTGAGAAGTATAAGTGCATTATAAGAATGTAAGTTTTAATTTTAATGCTCATTTTCCACAAGTTTGATTTTTTTATTCAAAAGAAATATTTTCTCAACTTTTCGTATAGATATAGGCCTATTTATTTAATAGCCTTATAGAATGTTTTCGTAAATCTAATATACCGTATATACGTATTACTGAAGATAGAGTATTGAACATTTTGAAAATATTCGCATGGGAATTGTTTGTAAGGAAATGAATTAACAAAGCAACTACTCTTACATCATAAGCAAAAGATACGTGCCCATGTGTTGTAAAAATGTCAGCTCTATAGCTTTAGCAGATTTCGAGAAAATAATTTAATATTCTGATGATAGGAAGGTGCTCACAAGTATCATCTTAAAATCATAATGCGATAAGAGTTTTGTTATGTAATATTAGTTACACTTAAAACAGATATACAGTACCTAGGTAACTTTGCTTTGTACTGTAATATTGTTTTGATTAGTTAATTGATTACTTTTGAAAGGCTAAAGATACCATCAATATAAATTCCAACTTATCCTATCACACTCAATCTCTTTCTTTGGAATATCACTTTCTTTATGAATGATGTGTTTCATCCACTTAATACAGTATAATATTATACTACTGTGGAATTTAAGTGAATATTCCTTCTTAACTCTCTATTATGTTATTAAGATTTAAAACACAAGTGCAATATTAAGAAATCAGTGTTAGTACTTTTGTTTTACAGACAATATAGATAATATTAAACAGAAAGAAGCCATATAAAAATAACGACATAAAATTTCACGTTCCGTTTGAAGTTTGTGCACCACTGTGTTCTTAATCCAACAGGTTGCTTATTCATATACACAAAGCTTCCTCTTTCCATACTCAGCGCTTGCTGCCCGCGCATGACTTCAAGGTCAGAAAAACCCGCTTGCTTTCACATCACTGCCTTAAGGGGATCCGGTACGCCTTATCTCGGCTATGTTAACATCATTATTTTTCATGTAGTTTTTCTCATAAACTGCTGAAATAAAAGAAGATTATTAAATGGTAGATTTTGAAAGTGGTAAAGAATTAGAATTTCCAATAAACTGTCTACGAACACGTCAAGAAAATTCATATTTATAATAACTATTATAGAAAAACACACTTCTGCTATAGAGAAATAGACTTTATCCTTACACACCTACACGTACTAAGTAACTGCAAGCAGAGAATATACAGAGTGATCCGTTTGGGTATGGATAAATTAAAAACAACAAAACATTTACTACTGAACTTTATTTGTTGAAACTGTGCATACAACAATGAAAGATAGGAGATTCCTCAGAGCTCAACATGGTCACCCTGCACAACTCATAACGGTGATGCAATTCAGCCCATATCGGTTGTAACATACGAGGGGTGATTTGTTGAGAAGCTTGAGTAATTTTTACTCTCAGATCATCAATGTTCCTGGGTTTCTGTGAATGGACAATGTCTTTAACAAAACCCTACATGAAATCAGGAGGGGTTAAATTTGGGAAGTTTGGGGACCAAGCCAAGCGATAGCTGCTTCTCGTACTGGGTTTCCTCTGCGACCTCCTGCATGTTTTTTTAACACAGAACCTGTTTCTACAAATGTTCTATACCACAACATTATGGAATCGTCTATAGATAGATTACACACACCATACTCACGTCGAAATTCCCTTTGAACTCTTTTAACACTCTCAAATTTAGCTAACAAGCAACACATTGTGCCCTCTGTTGATTTGCAGTAGCCATTTTAATAATCTACGGTTTTCATTTGTCCGTTTAGATTATGCATTGTTGACTGTCATGTATCGAAACTCCCATCTTTTAATCATAATACAATTTTTCCTACTATCATAATAGCTTTATAATAATAAATTAATATTATCCACACCCAAACGGATAAGACGGTACAAGTAAAAAAGGACAAGTTCACATTAGAGGGAAATTGGTATACTGAAACCTTAGGACCTAGTTTCTGAATCGACGGGGGCGATACTTCGTACAATCGGTCCTGATATTATATGAAAATGACCCAGTAAGTATAGATTATAATTAGGGCTAGGAAGTTCGCAGCAAAACATAGTTTTCAAGTTGACTACAGCCACGTACATAAATCACGCTCTAGAATTTCCCAGTTCCACATGTTAAGCAGCTACGTGATAACGAACACCACCGTGAAACATCTTTCCTCGTACTTGCTAAACATTTCCTTAGGACGTTGCAGATGTCTTATTATTACATTCACTGCATGTAGATTGTAGAGTATACAATTAAATGGGATTATTACCTTATATCTTACAGATAACAATAACAGACACCACTCCATCTCATACTAACGGCTTACATTAAATACCGCTAAGGAAGCTGGATACTAGCAGTGTTGCAACTAATTTTCCAATGACCTATTTATACAAAATACCTAATGTGTTGCACTTTCTTTGTATTTTCTTTCCCACTGCAACTGTTCAAAGTGTCTTTTATTTTCAATCTACAATAGCGTGCAAATTAATCCGAACAACGTAATTACTTATGCAAAAACACTCAAACGGGATAAAAAAAAAAGGATCTAAGACATACCTCAGTAATCTATGTGGCCTCCCTTGTTCCAAATAACAGCTCTGAGACGATTTGGCATGGATTCCACTAATTTCCCACAAATATTCTTCATTTCTTCATCGCATAACCATACATCAATGAGGGCAGAAATCATCTTCTTCTGTGTAGAACAATCCATTTTTTGCATTCTTCTTTTGCAAATTGACCACAAGTTCTCAATGGGGTTGATGTCGGGTGAGTTGCCTGGCCAGGCGAGTATGAATATTCTTCTTGTTGAAGAATTCTGTAGTTTTTCGAGACGTATGGCATGGTGCCAGGCCTTGTTGGAACACACCTCTACCATCCGGAAATGATTTTTGCAGCTGGGGTACGATTCTGGTTTCCAATAAGTGAATATATTTGTCAGAATTCATCATTCCTTTGATAGGTATTAATGCTCCAAGCCCTTCATGTGTAAAACAACCCCAAAACATTACTTTAGGGGGGTATTTGGGTGCTTGTTGAAGAAGAGCTGCTGTTACTTTTTCGCATGCTTTCCGTACGTAAGAAACACGGTGGCCGTGGACCTTGAAATGAGACTCATCGGAAAAAGTACATTCTTCCAGTCATTCACTGTCCAGTGTTGATGTAATTTTTGCCCACATTAAGCGTTTTTTTCACATAACAGGGGTTAGCAGTTGCTTCTTAATAGGCTTACGAGCCCTTCGTCCAGCTTCCAAAAGCCTACGCCGCACTGTTGTGACGTGAATATTCGCCCCAGCAGTTAGTCTAGGATTTAATTAACTTTTCCTGACAATTAAACGATTATCTGCAGGTGAATTCTTCCTTTTCCGGCCACAGATTCCTTTTTTCTGGGGTGTGATGGATCCAGTCTCCCTGTATTGTTTTATGATCGAATTAACAGTAGCCAAACCGATGTGACATTCTGCAGCAATTTGCCTCTGTGTCATAGAAGAATGCTCTGCTAATGTTATAATTTCAGACCGTTTCCTTGGAGTTGTATCCATTTGTGAAGACGACAGAATGTAAACAGGATTGCAGCATTAAGTCTTCAACACAACTGAAATGCTTATAAGTACAAAACGACGGGCAAAATGTCTCATATTATAAAAAAATTTAATGACAGACCTTCAACAATGGAATTACACGTACTACAGATGTCAATTAAAGCGGTATGAGCAGCTGTGAGGCCAACAATGACAGAAAATGTAAACATATGTCGTGTTCGGATTAATTTGCACGGTACTGTATTTTAATTACTTTAGTTTGCAAAGTGTGTGTCTTTAGAGATGGTGTTGGTCTTGGTGGTAGTAGTAGTAATGATGAATTCTATAGCCCTGCTTTAAGAATACCACTACTTGTCTTTTTCATCCTCACCAAGTGCATTTCTGATTCTATCTCGTAGTTCCTCGATATTCACACATTTCTCGGAATATATCCTTAAATATCTCTTTCCTTCCTATTGCATATTGATGTGTTCTGTATGCCTGGTGTGAGTATTTTCGATATGAGATTTCCAATTTTCTGCGTCCTCCTTCAGAAACTCTAGTACCGAAACGACGATCGACTTCCTTCTTATATCTTCACTTCGTATGTGGACTTGCTCGTTGAAACCATTAACTCCACCCAAGAATTTCATTTCAAGACCATGTTATTCACCGATTTTCTTTATACCTATAGATATTGCGTTTTTGGCTCACTGTAGTTCCTCTACTATTAATTTAATATCTACTGCCGTCTTCATCCAACTCCCTCTACATATTATAGAAATATTGGAGATTTTGCAATAATATGTTTCTTGATATGTATACTCTAATGTCACGTAAAAAATACGGTAGCTACAATAACGCTTTTAGTACATGATATTTTATTCCCTGTTTCGAATGATTGGATTTATACGGTACAGACAACAAAGAAATGGAAAATTTGCTTCAAATCACAGCATTTGAAGGTATTGAAGATTATTTATTAGATAAATGATATTAAAAAGTGTTAACGGAAAAAGATACATTCAGAAAAGAGAGTTGGCGAAGTCTAGATTCGAATTAAATCAATTACATGACGAAATATGTCGAAAAATAGTATTTGAGGTTATGTTCACACGAACTGTAACTAAGGCCTATGCTTGTAGTTAGTGTTGCCAATTTAGTAACTTTTAACTACAATTTCTTTTAATTTTTTCTATTGCTTAAATAAGAATATATTGACGAAACAAAACTTCTAGCCACAAACATAAAACTTGCTCGAGTGATAATAAGGAATCTAGCAACTTTTTAACTACGGTTTGGTGAATTTCCGTACACTACAGATGGCAACACTGTCTATAGTGTCATTTCGTCTACCGTAAAGCTTCAGCTTTAAGGAGTTAGGTACAGCTTACAGCAGTAAAAGTTTGGAAATATTCAACATTGTTTCCCTCCATTACTGTATCTTGTACAATAATGAAAATTAATATGTGTAAAACACTGTATTTCTGCTATATGAAATAAATACTTTTAGATTAAAAAAAAATTATTTACATTTTTTTTTCAAAATGCAGTTCACTGTGCAGTGATGAAGCTTTTCCCACATAACTGAAAAACTATTCAACATTCTGTGATGACATTTTTGTGTTTATTTATGCATATCATATCTGCAATATGATGCAATATCACCTCTCTGCCTTTGACAGACAGTCTGATAAAAAATAAATTCATTGACAAAAATGGTCAAATATCAGTATTTTCTTCTAATACAATATAAAAATATTATTTATTAAGGGATTTATTGAAAGAGCATCATATTGTAAACATGAGTTTCGGCAATAAAATAAAAGGAGAGAACTTGAAGAAGCTAAAAGTATATGAGGTATGAGGGAAACGCTTCATCACTGCACAGTGAAGTACCACCATTATGAATTTTGAATAAAATATATATAAATAATTTTTTTAAATCGAAAAACATTTTCTTCGTAGAGCAGAAGGACAGTGTTTTACACATATCAATTCTCATTATTCTACAAGATTCAGTGATGGAGGAAAAGAAATGAATATTTCCAAAATGTTACTGCTGTAAGCTGTACCTAACCCCTTAAATCAGTGGTCGTCAACACTCGCTGAAATGTGCAAAAGGTACGCGGTGCTGTCCCGCGTGCACTGTCGTGCAACAGGGAGAGATAGAGAGCATACCCGCTAACAGCTACGGAGTGCACCTAGTGCACTGCGTTTTCCGCGGGTAAGGGAGACTAGCCCCTGCGTGCTCTGTGCTGACGACCCCTGTCTTAAATGAATCAGATTTTCGTGTCTAACGTTTATCGTTACGGGAAAGTGAACCATGCGTTGAACATCAGTCAGCCGACATTAGCGTTTACCGTAAATGCTAACAAATGGGCAAAAATTCTGAATTAATTTCTTACTTACTATTATGTATTTGGATTTTATAATACTTGCGTCGTTTTATAATTTGCGTTATGAATTCTTTCACTTTATGTGAGAACAATAATAGTTGAAGCTACTTAGGACTATCTGGTAAAATAATAAATAACGTACCTAGCCTTTTTTCTCGTCCAAGATTTTGCATACTTGAGAGATTATAAAATACCAGTATATGATTCGGTCCACCGCTGTAGAGCAGCCGTGGCGAAAAGGCCATGGTGCGCCGAGCCACTGTGTAAGCTGCAACGTGCATAGCACCTATGGAGGGAGGCGGACAACCGAAGGGGAAGTTGTTTAGGACGTGTAACGAAGAAAGAAATGAACGAGAAAACATAGGACACATTAGCACAAACTAAAATTAACTGTCTTCAGAATGTCTCTGCGACAAAGTTTCAAAATCAGGAATTATGTCATTTACTGCCAATCGTAGTTGATCACGAAGGTATTTGTCTGTCAGTCGTGATCTAAATTTTATTTTTACTATTTTCATTGTTGAAAATAATTTTTCACAAACGTAAGTTACAGCGAACATGGCTTCAACAGAGCAAGCGAAAGAACGAAGCTTCAAATATTTATTTTTTTCCAAAGATTTGAAAAGTTCAATATCTGTCAAGTCCTTACATCTAGCTTTCATTTAACGTCACATTGTAAATCTGAGAGTTTAAATTGAAAATCTAACCGCATTATTCGTACATCTGCTGTAAAAGAATCGACGTACAGAGATAATGATAATAATAATAATAATAATAATAATAATAATAATAATAATAATAATAATAACACTTAACCTTTTAATGTTTCATCAGTAACATGTAGTAACTTATAATGCCGTTTTATGTTATACAACTGTTTTCCTAGTAATATTTGTGAACAAATCATACATTTAATATTTTCATCATATTGTAAGCAAAAGAATGCGTCCTCCCATCCTACTTGAATCTTTCGTTTTTATAGAGGTACATGGTTTTGAGAGAGATATTGCGACGATACGCCACTCGCAGGTCCGAGACAAATACAACTAGAACGGAGTTTGACTCCAGTGAGTGAGAGGGTGGGGGTTGTAGGTAGGAAGCGAGAGAAAAGCACTGCGAGCCACAATGTGCTCGTGAGTCGCATTTTCGCCGCGGCTGCTGTAGACTAACGGTTAGCTTTTCTGAGCGTGAAACGAGCGGGCCCGGGTTCAAATCGTGGTTGGGACAGGTTATCTGGTTGAGGTTTTTTTTCGGGGTTTTCCGTAAACCCATTAAGAGCAAATCGTCGTTGTTCCTGCAATTACTCCTATGAGCAAAATAAGAAATTTTTCAGTAGGAAGAAAAAACACATTCATTCTTCTATGGCAATAGTGCATAGGAGATTATGAATTCTTACATTTTCTAAAGAAAGAAATATAATTACATATAGAATATTCTATTATTTGCTGTACCACTATTTAAGTTATTTAAAAGCAAAAATCTGAAAATTAATAAATATGTCACATAGGAGTTATTGCCGGAACAACAACGAAATGCTGGGTAACGTTTCGTGCTAAATCCCGGACTCATTTCCCCGGCATTATCACCTTCATATCATTCAGACGCTAAATAACCATAGATTTTGATAAAGCGTCGTAAAATAAACCACTAAAATATTTAATTTAAATTTAATTTAATTTATTTAACTAGCTAGCTAGTGAGTGAGGTGGAAAAATTTAAATATTTGGAGCAACTCTAACAAATATAAATGACACTCGGGAGGAAATTAAACGCAGAATAAATATGGGAAATGCCTGTTATTATTCGGTTGAGAAGCTCTTATCATCCAGTCTGCTGTCAAAAAATCTGAAAGTTAGAATTTATAAAACAGTTATATTACCGGTTGTACTGTATGGCTGTGAAACTTGGACTCTCACTCTGAGAGAGGAACATAGGTTAAGGGTGTTTGAGAATAAGGTGCTTAGGAAAATATTTGGGGCTAAGCGGGATGAAGTTATAGGAGAATGGAGAAAGTTACACAACACAGAACTGCACGCAATGTATTCTTCACCTGACATAATTAGGAACATTAAATCCAGACGTTTGAGAAGGACAGTGCATGTAGCACGTATGGGCGAATCCAGAAATGCATATAGAGTGTTAGTTGGGAGACCGGAGGGAAAAAGACCTTTAGGGAGGCCGAGACGTAGATGGAAGGATAATATTAAAATGGATTTGAGGGAGGTGGGGTATGATGATGGAGACTGGATTAATCTTGCACAGGATAGGGACCGCTGGCGGGCATATGTGAGGGCGGCAATGAACCTTCGGGTCCCTTAAAAGCCATTTGTAAGTAAGTAAGTAAGCTAGCTAGTGAGTACAAATTAAAATTACAAAACAAAAATGTTTCTAGCCACTACCATTAGAGTCAGGCTCGTGTACGGTGTGGTCTTAGCCTATAATATAACATAACATTTACAAGGACAGTTTACTAAATACAGTAAGTAACTTAATTCGAACTAATAAATAATACACAAAAGCAAAGAAAAGAAGAAATAGAAAAAGAGAGAAAAAACACATTTAATATAAATTGACAATCAGACAGAAGACAGTGATATGCAATAAAAACGTGAATGTAGTCGAGAGAAATAAAAGGTAAAAAAATATACCTACTTACTGGCTTTTAAGGAACCCGGAGTTTCATTGCCGCCCACACATAAGCCCGCCATCGGTCCCTATCCTCAGCAAGATTAATCCAGTCTCTATCATTATATCCCATCTCCCTCAAATCCATTTTAATATTATCTTCCCATCTACGTCTCGGCCTCCACAAAGGTCTTTTTCCGGCCTTTGCTGTGGTCGTGCCAGAGATTCAGTCTCATTCCGGGGCTTATTTTGAGGTTTCGTAACAAGCTGTTTTTAACGCTTATGGGTTGTTAGCCCTTCGCCCAACCCCCAAGCTGGAGGACCATCTCTCATCTGCTGTCCGCGACTGCTTATTCAATATATACAAAGCTACCATCCATATCTGGAGGTCGTCTCCTCGATCCGCAACCTCAGGACGCGCCATTTTGTTAATATTATATTATCACGAATTATTTTATAAATTTATTTTTTTAACTTCAATTTCAAAATATTTAAAATTTGGAAAATGGTTTGTAACTTTATTATAAAGCCCTGGGCCGAAACTAGCACCATGTTTAAGAGCTGCACTTGTATGACATTTAGATTCACTTAATGAGAAAGTAGACTTTTGTCTTCGAGTGCGATATTCATGTCGATTAGATTTATGTTTTATTTGATTTCTGTGGTAGTAAGTTAGTAAACTATATTTATAAATTTTGTTCAATAGCAATACTTTAAAATCTGTATAAATTAAATTTGTTGGGTAATCCATATTTTTGGTTAGACAAATTTTTATTAATCTTCTGTATAATAAAATTAATGAATTAAGAACAGATGGTTTCTGTGGTAGTAAGTTAGTAAACTATATTTATAAATTTTATTCAATAGTCAATACTTTAAAATCTGTATAAATTAAATTTGTTGGGTAATCCATATTTTTGGTTAGACAAATTTTTATTAATCTTCTGTGTAATAAAATTAATGAATTAAGAACAGATGATGCTACTCCATCCCAATTTATTATACCATATTGTATTAATGATTGTACCATAATATGTACTATGATTTTTTTCCAATTTCGTCTTTTCTTGTTGAAACCAGAATTCGGAGGAATAAACAGTGCGATTAGCATTGCAAATTTCATACATTTGTTTTGATTACTGTCTGCCATTAATTTTAATTAAATTAGTTTTGATATTAGTTCTAAATCAGGAATCGTTACGCATTTTAAATAGTTGCAGTTTTCACTCCCAGTGGGTGACAGATTGTTCACTGCTCTCTAATTGCAAATTAAAGTAGCAAGAAAGTTCCTGAGATTTGCACGTTATCCAGAGTCTGACAGTTTGAGTACTGGAGAACATGTCAAACCTCCGTGCTAGATTACTTCAAGTCGCATGGTCTGTGTCTTGTACGGACTAACGAAGAAAATCTACGATAGGAAAAAGAAAGGATAGTATGCCATGTCGTCACTCAGAACTTAAGCCAAGACATTCATTCATGGCTTTCTGCCCAAGTACAGAGCTTTCACTGCAAACCCAGCATTCTACAATCTTTCCTATTTTCTGCCTTCCTCTCTGTCTCTGCATATGATCTATATATCTTAATATCGTCTATCATATGATATCTTCTTCTGTCCCGAACTCTTTTTTCCCATTCATCATTCCTTCTACTGTATACTTCAGTAGGCAGTTTCTTCTCAGCCAGTGACACAACCAAATTCAAAATTTATATTGTGAGAGACCAGGTGAACAATTTCTTTTTCCCTTCCTGGTCAGTTTCAGCATCATTGTTTCTCCACTCACTCTTTGCAACACAGCTTCATTTCTTAATCTTCCAATTAGAGATGAATAACGATCGACTAACAGCGCCTGCAAAGCCGAAAACCCGCACGACAATGTTGTATACGTCGCGTCGTTCACGTATAGACTGCTTTTGAGTGTTTCGAGACGTCGAGATTGATCACTCCCGAAGTCCCGAACGTTGATCAACCTTGAATCACCACAGTTGCTTATACCTGACTGAACTTTTATGTATTTTGGTAACTGTTATAATTTGTATACACAATCAAGTAGCCTATTTCAAACATCATCTCTACATTTCAGTGTACGTAGGCTATAATAATCCGTTCCCCAGTCTTTATTTAATTACTAGGCCCTTATTAAAAGGCTAGGAATTTTCTTTTCATTTGTTTGAGATAAAGTGTGCAATTTCAAGTAAAAAGATATTAACGTTATGTTTTATGTTTCTTAGAAATGCAAATTTATTTGAGTATTGTTTTTTTCCCTATTTATATAACCATAGGTAATATATAATAGAACCAGAACATTTTGATAACTAAGATACTGTTCTGTTTTGTCTTTTTGTCTCATTTAAACATTTATAATGTTATTTATTTAAATGATGTATGTTATTCAAAGTTACGAAATCTTTCCACGCCGACCAAATGCTATTTCGAGAATGACTAGCGAGACTCGAAGCGCACGAGAATGACGAGCCGAGACTCGAAAGACAAATGCAACGAACACAGCGAGCGAGAGCGGCAGTTAGTTTTTGTTCAACTCTACTTCCAATGTCGCTTCGGCTGTTCACGCGATTGGGTTTTCAGCGATTTTTCCCGACTTTACGGAGAATGCTAGATAATCTTCTGACGAATAATCAATCCTCTCTTGCCACAATATAATTTCGTTTTCATGAATTCTACTGACGCAAAATAACCTCGCACTTCATATAACATCACAATATAGTCGGTTTAAAAATAATCCATTTTATTTTTAGTCGATATTCGTATCCTTCGACACTTACCTGTGGTCTTTTTCGACCCCTCACTATATTTTATTGTTAATATCTACATATATTTACTCCGGAACGTCTCAGTAACTTAGATATCATGCTATCCTTGGTTATTTTAAATTCCTTTACAATTAAAATTATTTCATAATTGTATATTGCTTATTTTTTCTTGTTTATTGCTTGGGTTTGTAAATGGACCCCGCTATAGAACACATATATATTTTCTTGTTAGAATTATTTTGCAGTGATAGTGTTTTGTTTTAAACAGAATGAATATGTACTTTGTAAAGTGAACATATGAAACAATTACAGCATAACTGCCATGTAGGTTACGGGTAAAATGTTGTAGGTTCAAGATTAATTATTTTACTTGTAAAATGAGCTTCTTGTTCTTCATGCTGCAGCAGGTGATGAGACTAAATTAAGTAATTAATTAATTGTCTAAACAATAATTAACACTTGATTCAATAACAATTTCCTTTTTGTGTTTTATTTCAAGGAAAGTGAATGTGTTCCCTGATAACTGAAAACATTAAAACACAGATTCTGAATAAATAATCTGCCATCAAACTACTTAAATTAATTAAATAATTTATTCATTGTTTAAACATAGCAAGTAATTCTAGGAGCAACAAAAACTTTCAGTTTTCTTGTACCATATATGAAGCTATAAAATATCTTAATTATTAATAACAAATATTCTTTGCTTCAAAAAGACCCCAGATAAGTAGTATGAAAAATTTTCTGGACCACAGCTAAGTTGATAGGAAAATACTTCTTTTTATAAAAATATAGCGTCATACACGTCTTCTTCTTCTTCTTCTTCCGCCTAACGAGTATTACGACGAGTGGCCTGTTACGGTCTCAAACTAGAATTTTCAGTCCATCTCTTCTTCGGACGACCTAGAGATCAAAATCTTAACGAGGACCTTGAATCTATATCTTCATGGGCCAGAAAGTTTGGTTTGACTCTCAATGCAAGAAAATCACAAGCAATCCTAGTGGGACATCAACGTCTATTATGCAATATTACTCCTGCTCTTCCAGTCAAGTTAAACGACACAATAATACCTTTTGCTTCCTGTGTTAAAAACCTTGGAGTTTACTTTGATATGCATTTAAACTCGAATAACCAAGTAACCCATATTACCAAAAAAGTGCTTTCCATACTACATTCCTTAAACAGCATTCGAAAATTCCTTCCGCTATCACTCAAGAAAATGCTAGTGGAAACACTAGTAATGCCCCACTTCGAATATTGTGATTTTCTACTGACTGACCTCAATGTCAACCAGTCGCAAAGATTACAACGTGTTCATAATTCTTGTGTTCGCTTCGTCTGCGATGTCCGTCGCGCTGACCACATTACCCCATCCTTTCAAACTCTAAACTGGCTACGGCTTAATGAACGTAGAAATTTCCATTCTATTCTTCTCCTTTTCCAAGTCCTCCACACCTCTCTACACCTACCTACCTTGCCTTCCGTTTCAGTTACCTGTCATCATATCATAATCTCTTCACACGCACGCAAAATAGCCGCATACTAGCCATACCAACACATAAGACATCATCGTATTCATCATCATACACAATCTCGCTCTCGCGCTTGTGGAATACCCTACCCAGTGACATCAGAGACTGTCGGAATTAAGTAGCGTTCAAAAGCAAGCTTATTAAGCATTTTCTTACAGCGTAGAGTAGGTTTAATTTGTACTTAATCAATAAAAGAAATGCTTCTCTCTTCTTAACTTTTACAATAAATGTCTAGCTTTTATTAATCAGTTAATCTTTTAGTACTTTGATTTTTATTGTATTTGTAAATTTAATATTAATTGTAATTATAATTGTAATTGTATTCTTAATATTGTAGTTGTAATACCCTGGTAGAGGGAAGAGAAGGCCTCATGGCCTTATCTCTACCAGATTAAATAAATAAATAAATAAATAAATAAAAATTGAGACCTTTTGTCATGTGGACGGTAATGAAACAGTGCTTTTGGATTTCTACATCGATCCATTCGTTCGAAATGACCCTTCCACTGAAGTTGATATTTGCTAATGAACTGCATAATGGGTTTTATTTGAAGTTCTTGGATTATGTCCTCATTTTTTTATGATGCCAGCGAGTATATCCAGCTGTTGCTCTCATGAACTAGCGTCATGCACATAAACGGCATAATATAAGGCATTAATTACAAATGAATACAAATTATGTATAAAAATATTATTCATCTAGCATATTCATTACGAATATAAGTGCTTGCAAATATTTCTCCCAAAAGTAAGCCTGTTTAACCAGATGTGATACTCTTGGGAAATCCCTGAGTATGTAAATGAACTTCATAGTAATTTCATTACGAGGAAATAAGGTTGTATGAGTTAAAAATGTTTCTTGGAGACGAAATTTAAGCCTTGCTTATCTGGAAATGAAACTGTTTCGTTGTTATCTTGAGATACTTGAATTCATGCACCACGCAAGTTTTACAACAGAGTTGGTCTGAAACTTTGTGGTCCTCTGTTAACAAGAACTCTTACAGAAGTTTGTTACATATCCAGCTTCTGAAAATAAGTAAATAAGTTTTTATATGGAAAGTTGTTCCTCGATTTCAAGATAGTTAGTCGTTTGTTCCCTTTTTGTTGAATTTTACTCTTAACATAGTTATATTGTAAGTATGCTGTGTAACATAACAGAAACTTCATATGTTTTGTGACGTAACTTAAATACACATAAAAATAAATAAAATCCGTGGCGCCACTGTCTGTGAAGAGCCAAGGCCGAAAAAAAATGATAATTAGGCCTATTCTGTCCACACTACCAGTAAAGTAACAAGTTATTATACAGGGTGTATCTAAATTGGTGTCAAATATTTCGGGGATGTGTTCGTAACAAAAAAAACATTACAAAAGGTCTCAGAGTTACAAGACAAAATTTAATCTTACAAAAATTGCTCGGAGTAGCTTCCTCCTGCTTCGATATGTCCCCCTAAATCTGCGGGTACATGCTTCGGCGTACTCTGTTGAAAATTCCTGGAGTGTGTCGTATTTCGTCAAATCCAGTTTGGATACGCTCTCAGAATATCAACATTAAGTACAGGAGTCGCATAAACCAGGGACTTTAAATGTCCCCAGACGAAGAAATCCATTGGATTCAAATCAGACGATCGAGCAGGCCATGCACTGAATCCGCTTCTACCAATACATCTTTGGGGAAATCGATCATTAAAAAATTAGGAACTATCAGGCTGAAATGAGCTGAAGCAGCATCGTGTTAAAACACATTCGTTGGATGACATCCAGAAGCACATCATCAATTAAATGATTCAAATCATTTCGTTCTGTTCACTCACAGAATACATTTTCTTCACAAAAAAACCACCAAACAATCAGCGGTCAATGAAGGGACAAATCCTTTAATAACTCCCTAACGAATGGTTTTCGGACCCATGTTCTTATTAAGTTTTTTAATTGTTTTGATGTTAGGAACACGTCCCCGAAATATTTGACACCAATTTAGATAAACCCTGTATTTGTAAATACTCAAAACTTAAACACTTGTTTATATTCGAACAAAAACAGTCGTATCCATCTTGCCCATAATGATAATTAAGACGCTCGTATGCTAATTGTGAAACTCGTTTACGCTCATTTCATAAACATACACCCATCTTAATTACTCAATTGTAGACTCACTGCATAATACACTATTAAACTCTTATATAAGGCGTTGCAATAAAATAAGAGGACTGTCTTTAAGGTATATGTACACCCACAAAACGCAAAAAATTATGAAAAAATTAGAATTTTCAAATTGTAACTATTTTAATAGAGAATTTTCTCCTCTTTATTTTGATATAAGAATTTTCGATTTATGCCTTATGGTTTTTCAGATAAGTCCCATTTTCCAAAATTCTGCGTCATCAGCCACGGTCACTTACTTTTGGAGTGCAATACTTTTGGAATGATCTTCGTAACAGTCAATCCCCTCGTCCAGCATTGCTTGTAAAATAAACTTCTTTCCAGTCCCGAAATAGATGCATAGATATCTGGGCATGATCATTAGATTTAAAAACCTTTTTACATAATGAAGTAATTCATAATCTTTTACTGTTAGTCATAAATCTGTAAATTTGTGTGTCAATGATGATGTACGTTATTTTAATAAGAGTCCAAAAGTAGAAATTACAATTCTGAGGAGGATGGGCATAAAGCCTGGGACAAACACCATCGCAGGATTTGTTGCATCAATGGAAATAGGGACAAAAATGCCAAAAAAAAAAAACATTCAACACCTGAAGTTAAAACAAAGCGGAGGTATTTGAGAGGCAGAAAGAAGCTGAAACTGGACCGACATGAAGCAGCTTAAGGGTTGACATATGATGATGGAGTCTTCTAGGCTCTGAAAGTTGTGACTCATTTCCTGTAAATAGTAATTTTAGAATATTTAATTATTTCAAACAAGATATCAGTCAAATATGGTAATACCAAGAATATATTGGTGTCATTTTGAAACTTGAAATGTCCCCAGTGTCTGACAATGAGTAAAATGACATTATTATAATTAATAATTATCTATGGATTTTTACATGATTTATGCAACATAAAATATTATTGTAAGTTACATATATGGTAAAATGGAATTAATGTAAATAAAAAAATAGCTCTATATCAGGCACTAAAGAATAGTTTTAGCTATAAAACCGTGAAAACTGTGGCTCTATCTTTAAAACTGCATGAGCTATCATGTTTGAAGTTGCATGTCAAAATTATAAACAACATTTTTTTATACAATTTAGATATAATTTCAGGGATCTGTTCACTTCATTCTCTTTCTGGTACCATTCTCAATTGTGTAAAAAATTTTACAGAGCATAATTACACAAAACAAAATTTTTTGTATGTAAAGGTGTACATATACCTTAAATCTATAATTTGGAGCTTGTGAGTGAACGCGAAATTGTGCCACATCCTCAGGAGGAGTGTTTGTTCTTTTCTAAATAACAAGCAATTTTCACACGTTATAGACACATGTTATCAGTATACCAAATTTCAAATAAGTATGATCAATAGAAGATGAATTATTAATTTTGTCCTGGTTTAAGTGGTTCGGACAATATTATTATGCGCCGCGCTCTAGCCCTCTAACTTCCGCGTGCTTCATTTGAAACGCAAGATGTCGATTATTTAATTGCGGTGGGTGTTGTCCTATTGCCAGGCTGAGATTCTTGAATTATTTTCTATCATATTTGGGAGGCGTTTTCAAGCTATTGACCATGGTTATTAGTGATGCTAATACTGTGTCGATACCGTAGTGTTTCATTAGAGAAATTCTCTGTTAAACATTCTTTATTTTCCAAAATTTTCACTTTTTTATGATCCACGTAATTGCAGCTCCATATACTTGGGCAAAGTAATTTGGCAGGATTTCCTCAACGTGGGAGGAAACGCACTTGACAAATTTATGACACTGAATATTTTATACTTTTGTGTTATTACTGGTGTTTCTGTGCAAGTAAAAACGACTCTACGTTTCTTTACAATGGTCCGTTGGGAAATAAGTCATACTGCCTACATTTTAGAGCTTAATAAAGCCAGAACTTACTAGTGCATCCCCAAAATTGCGTACCATATATTAATTTTTTTTTCATTTCTTTAAACAACAGATAGAGCGTTTGAGAGGGTATTAAAAGAGAGTGGCAGCATGGAGGATAGAATATTAAGGGCGATGCAATTAGCGAGAAAGAAGAAAGCTAAAATGTAATTGCAACAAAGCCAGAGATGGAAAAAGTGATAGAATAAGAATAGAGAAAAAAGTATCAAGTTCAGGAGAAAGTGTAAAATGTGTAGTAAAATAGACCTACTAATAACGAATCAAAGTGAACGAATATCTGAACAAATGAGAAGTGAAAGAGAGAGGAATTAGTAGTGGAAATAAGTAAATCGGATAATTAATATGAATCATCGTTGTGGAGTTGAAAGTAGCATCAGGAGTATTCTAGATATACAGCTCGACCAAGTTAAGTCTGCGAGCCGAGAGGGGAAGTTGGAGGCAATTCTGTAGTGAAAGGAGGCGTTAACGAGAGGAGACCAGTACAGTCTCATATGACAGCAAAGTTTTCCTACTGCGCTTCAGTTCATAGAGCGGTAACAATTTAAGACGCTTTGAAATAGACTGTACTTCTACTTCTGCTTGACAGTGAGGTTTGGCGTTCTGATTGGCAAGCGTGGGCATAGGAGAGAAAGTTGCATGAGAGGGGAGGCAGCGTAACTGTTGCCTTTATCTGAAGACAAGGACAACAAATGCGTGCTCTCCGTAGTGTATTTTAAACGATGTGCACACGTTGAAATCTGAGCGTCAAGTGACCTATGTGGCAACTGTGTTTTGCCTCTATATTCCATCCCGATATCCCCACTCGCAGACTTGACTTGGACGAGCTGTAAGTATACCGCAAGACGCAATAAAAGAGGGAATTATGGAGTAGGAGCGAAGTGAGAGGGATACGTAAGTAAATAAATAGAGGAGAGAATAATATTAAAATACTAAGTAGCCCTAATGTAAGTGTTGTAATATATAGGAAATTAAATTAAAATGTTTAGGCCTATAAATAATTTAGGAAAATAACTGCGAAAGAGTAAATAAGAAGAGTAGGTATATTTCAGAATAAAAAATAAAAACAATGCAAATATTTGCTGCAAGGAATATACAATATTTAATAGGAGAGCGGGAAATGGAAGGGAGAGAGTCTAGGTATGAGACAGAATAGAAGAAGATAGATAGCAATGCAGTTAGAACAGAAGGATAGGGCTTAAATGCTAAATACTTGGTAAATGAATATATTAACACAAAAGGATGGTATGCGAGTACGGTATATATTAAACTGATTTTGAATCGAAGAGTAGAAATGTAAAGGCCCAGATTGTCAGAATGGCCCCTCTAGCGCCCACCATTAATCCGATGAACTCTATATCCCTGACTTTATATGATACTAGTGGCTTGTGCAGCAAATGCTGCAAACTAAGTTCATTAGAAGTTCAAATTTATTTCCAATGAAGAATACCAGATATTTTGGAAGTTATTTGCTTCCATAATAAAGAAACATACCCCTCTGAATGGTTTTCTTTATGCTAAATACTTTATATTGTACCTATCCATCTTCAGTTCTTAAGTTTCAATGCGAAAACGGAAGTAACAATGTCAGGACGATCAGTCGATTTTTCATGTGGGAGTAAAGCAGTAGCTATTTCAGGTCATTGCGGATTGTAGGTGATAGTTAAGAAAATACCAGGTTTGCCATGCTTTCCAACAATAGACATAGCTGCTGCATGTTTCCTGAACTACTTAGAAATGTAGAGGGTAGAATCATTTTATCCTGCTTGATCTCTCTTCCTCTCTCAAAGTGAGAGTCCAAGTTTCATAACCATAAAGAACAACCGGTAGCATAACTGTTTTATAAATTCTAACTTTCAGCTTTAAATATCTACATCACACCGCCACTAAATATATGGAAAAGACCCATACCAATTGATTAATAACTGTAAAATATTTCATTTTTAATAATATTATTGTTATTTTACGTAAGTTTTGTATAGACTACTATATAGTCGTCACTCAGTAAATATTTTATAAATGAAGATCTAACTTCAAATATTCTCTACGCCTACTTACTATATAACCCCAAAAGGTTTCACTTTCATATCATCAATAAAGCATTAATCTGCATAATTATATAATTAGTGACAAATACATCATGACATTGTATGTATGTATTTATTCACACTGCAATGGGTATATACCCGGTGGCAGTGGTAAGGAATTACACTCAGTAATGACAATAATAAACTTATTAATTAAAAATACAATTAATAATAATACAAATAATTAATACTAATAATAATAATAATAATAATAATAATAATAATAATAACAACAGGAATATACTAAATTAAATGAAACGATCACTTAAAATAACATTTGAAATATTCTAATTTGTATCTTAAAACTAAGATCGAACTGAAACCCACGAGTATATGTTCATATCTAGTACCTTTCAACATTACACTCACTGTCAACTCACTCACTGCACTGGAACTACGACACATTTCACTGGTTCTATCCTGATTTCACTAACACTTCAAAAACATTTTACTGTTCAAAATCTTTGCACTGCCACTATAAACTATAAAGCTTCACTGGCAGGAAAGTTTCACCACACTTCACTGACACGACATACTTCTTCACTGATACAACACATTTCACTGACACAACATAATTCTTCACTGATACAACACTTCAATAACAACATATCATTTACACCCTTTAAATACTGCGTATAATTACCGTCTATTAGTAAGGTCCTTAAGCCTATTTTTAAATGCATTTTTGGTTATTGGTAAAACCTTTAGTAAGTCTGCAGGTAAAGCATTCCAGTCCCTGATAGTACGATTGAGAAAAGAAAACTTTCCAGTGTCCGTCCTCTGCCTTCTTTCCCGCAATTTATATGAGTGGTCGTTCCTTGAAGAGTAATTTGGCGGCTGCAACCTATTTTTGTTTCTCTCCAGGCAGGCCTCTGTATGTTTTGAACATTGCGCATAATCGAATTCGAGTTCTCCTTTCCGTGTCACTATAATAATATTTCATTTTTAATGGTAATAATGTCAGCAAACATTCTTAAGTTTTGTAGGTTTTTATTATCAAATTTACAGACAGCTGTACTCAGAAAATTACACACCAGACAATCTGACCTGTAAATTCTTTTTAGTAAGTCTTGAAGCAAGAGGACTTTGAAGTTTTTAATAACCAATATTACAGAAACGTTCTGAAAAAGTTACACAAATGAAGATCGACATATTGACGTTATGATGTCAGAGAAAGCCAGAACTCTACATAAAAGCCTTCGTGTGATATTGTTTATATGCGAATATATTGAATAAAGTCGTGGACAGCCGATAAGGGTGGTCCTCCAGCTTGGGGGTTTAACAACCCATCACCGTAAAAAACAGCTTGTTACGTATCCCTATAATAAGCCTCGGAATACTATTCTCTGGCACGACCACAGCAAAGAAATAAGGTTTTGAGATTTGGCACTTGGAACGTAACTAGTCTTTATAGAACAGGAGGGTAACATTAGTCAAAAGAACTAGCTAGATATAGAATAGACTTCGTAGGAGTACAAGAGGTTAGGTTAGATGGGAATGGCATATCACAAATAGGAGATTACTTGTTGTATTATGGGGAAGGAAACAATAATCACCAATTAGGAACAGGATTCTTTGTTCATAAAAGAATAAAATCAGCAGTAAAAAAGGTCGAATTTATCAGTGACAGGTTATCATATTTTAGGGTAGATGGTGCGACATCATAGTTATAAATGCTCACGCCCCTACAGAAGAGAAAGACGACCATATAAAGAATAGCTTCTATGAGGAATTGGAACATGCTTTTGATCAGTTCCCTAGATATCACATGAAAATTTTTTGGGGGATTTCAATGCTAAAGTAGGACGGGAGGATATTTTTAGACCAACTATTGGAAAAGAGAGCCTACACGCAATTAGTAGTGACAATGGAGTTAGATTAGTCAACTTTGCCACATCGAAAATTTAATTGTCAAAAGTACAACATTCCCCCATAAGGATATACATAAATATACTTGGACTTCTCCAGATGGATTGACACACAACCAAATAGATCACATCTTGATAGATAAACGGAGACATACTAGTATAGTAGATATTCGAACTTTCAGGGGTGCAGACTGTAATTCTGACCATTATTTGGTGATTGGAGAATTAAGAGAAAGATTATCAGTAGCCAAGCGAGTAGAGCAGCAAGTTAATATTACTAAATTCAATAGCAAAATTATCAGGTCGAAATTTCGAATAGGTTTGCCACTTTAGAAAGTTCCGACGAAGTTGAAAGAATTAGATGTTAATAGCGTGTGGAAAATATCAGAGATAGTATCAAATTGCAGCTGAGCAGAGCATAGGTTATTATTAAGAAAAAGAAACCGTGGTTTGATGAAGATTGTTGCATGGTAGTAGAAAGAAGGAAACAGGCAAAATTGAAATTCTAACAGGATCCAGTTGAGGAGAAGAGAGATAATTATTTCAATGAAAGACGGAAGCAAGTCGTACACTTAGGAATAAAAAGAGAGGTTACTTGAAGGAAAAACTGAATGAGGTAGAAACAAATAGTAAGAATAAAAACATTCGAGATTTATATAAGGGTATAAAGGAATTTAAGAACGGATATCAGCCAAGGGTAAACGTGATCAAGGATGAGAATGGTGACTTTTGCAGACTCTCCATTCCTAAACAGTTGGAAAAACTATTTTGCCACTACTAAATGTACATAGGCCAAATAGAAATGATCGGGACGAAATTGAAATACAAACTGAGCCATTTATACCCGCAGAAGTCGAAATTGCGATAGAAAATCTGAAAAGTACAAGTCTCCAGGTATCGATCAAATTCCAGCAGAATTAATACCAGAAATTTATAAACTTGTACTTGCTATTTGGGAAAAGGAAATTGTCCAGAACAATGGAAGAGTCCATAATTGTGCCTATTTTTAAAAAGGGGGACAAAACCAACTGTGGTAACTTTCGACGAATATCACTTTTGTTGACGTCGTACAAAATTTTGTCCAATATTCTTTTGAGAAGATTAACTCCGTATGTAGATGAAATTATTGGGGATCATCAGTGCGGTTTTCGGCGTAATAGATCGACTATTGACAGATTTTTGTATTCGACAGATAATGGAGAAAAAATGGGAGTATAAGGGTACAGTACATCAGTTATTCATAGATTTCAAAAGGCATATGACTCGGTTAACGATATTCATTCCCAAGAAACTAGTTCGATTAATTAAAATGTGTCTCAGTGAAACAAGCAGAGTCCGTAAGATCAGTTTCATCTGATGCTTTTCCAATTCACTGCGGGCTAAAGCAGGAGATAACTATCATCTTTACTTTTAACTTCGCGCTTGAATATGCTATTAGGAAAGTTCAGGATAAAAGGCAGGGTTTGAATTGAACGGGTTACATCGCTTCTTGTCTATGCGGATGACGTGAATATGTTAGAGAAAATACACAAACGATTGGTACGGAAATTTTACTTGAAGCAAGTAGGCGATCGGTTTGGAAGTAAATCCCGAAAAGACAAAGTATATGATTATGTCTCGTGTCCAGAATATTGTACGAAATGGAAATATAAAAATTGGAGATTTATCCTTCGAAGAGGTGGAAAAATTCAAATATCTTGGAGCAAAGTAACAAATATAAATGACACTCGGGAGGAAATCAAACGCAGAATAAATATGGGGTGTTTGCAGAAGCTCTTATCATCCAGTCTGCTGTCCAAAATCTGAAAGTTAGAATTTATAAAACAGTTATATTTTGTCCTGTATGGTTGTGAAACTTGGACTCTCACTTGAGAGAGGAACATAGGTTCAGGGTGTTTGAGAATAAGGTGCTTAGGAAAATATTTGGGGCTAAGCGGGATGAAGTTACAGGAGAATGGAGAAAGTTACACAACACAGAACTGCACGCATTGTATTCTTCACCTGACATAATTAGGAACATTAAATCCAAGACGTTTGAGATTGTAGCCTGGGCGAATCCAGAAATGCATATAGAGTGTTAGTTATTGTAGATGGAAGGATTATTAAAATGGATTTAGTGTTTTGATTTTTATTCTGAAAAGTTCCTTAAAACAGTGTTTTGTTTTATTCTCATTTCTCAAAACTGACGACAGATGGATTTCGAAAAATAGGAAAATGATGTAGAAAAATTGACATTTCACTGAAAACTACTATTTTTCTGAAAACTTTGGGTTCCAGGCTTCAAAATAAGGGGTCATTTATTAAAATCCATTCAGCCGTTTTCCCGTAATTTACATTACCAGTTCAAATTATATATATAGATTTTGTAATAAGAGATAGTTGGTTCATAAATTGCTCTTTTCTCTAGTCTAGATTAACCTCCTCGGGTTAATGTATTTGAAAAGACGTTAAGCTGGTAAAAAAATGAACTTAATACATTGTTTCATCCAAATATTGACACTTCGCCTTCCATCATTTCAACCTTCTGCACAATATCGAGTTACATTGTGGCAAGCAAGTTCCTTGAACCTTTTCTTCGCCCGGTTTGCCGGTACTAATGAAGATGACGCCCTGGGGAAGAGAAATCGCATTCCTGTCTTAATCGATAGAATCTTGTAACACGCCGAACTTCAGTCTTTTGTAAAATTCAGGAGGATGGTTCAACTTTAAGAAAATGTTATTAGGAATATTTAATCAAATTCTACGGAAATTACCTTAAAAATTGCAAGTTCTCTCATGGGTAATGCGCGTATAAGTTAAGGAGTAATACAATGAATTGAAGGAAACGTCATGGGCAAATGTCTCGACACAAGAATAAGAAATGAGAACAAATTGACATTTCAGGACTTCATAGTGATCAAACAAAACAATAATACACATAATTTCCTTGTTCCTTTCTCTTTGCTTCTGTATGTTTCTTTTTTTATTTATGTATTCTGTGAATTTTTCTTGGTTTCTTACGTTATTTTTCTTTGTTTCTTACTGTTTTCTTATTTACTTATTTGTTTGTTTGTTGTTTATTTATTTATTTATTATTTATTTATTTATTTGTTTATTTATTTATTTATTTTTATTATCCGTCCGCGTTTGTATTGACTTCCCATCTTATATCTGGCTTTCTTTCTTTCTTCACGTGAAACGTAGACCTATTACTCGGCCTAGAAGGAGAGAAAAATTGTAGTATATTCACAATTTCACATGAAAGGTTTGTTTGTAAATTCTGACGTGACTTTTATGGGAAATTCATTCATTTATTGCTCTCAATTGTACAAAGATTACAAAAAAAGATTACTTGTAGTATTACCGTGGCTAACGAGAAAGACAGGCTTCGGCACGACTAGGAGTTACGTGGTTATCATTATCTAGTCATGGCCATCTTAACAATCGCCTAATCTAAATACATGTTCAAAGTTCTAAAACACAAAGGAATTGCTATATTAAACTCATGTTAAATGTGCATTTATGTATAAACTTCTTCAATGTTGGCCATGTTATGACTAAGAATGTGACGTCGTGCCGTAGCCTGTCTTTCTCGTTAGCCACGTAGTATTACTCGACCGAGGCAAGTGGATCCGCGGGCGTAATGTGAACTTTAGCGATAACGGTATACGAACGCAGGAGCAGTACAAGTGGCGCTCCGGGCTGCAGGACTCCACTGGCCTCGGTCTATTAATACCATGGAAACAGAATACTGTTTTGTAGCTTGCTTACATAATCCATGGCCCATTACAGATTACATTATAGTAAAAAGTGACATCATTCCGGATCGCTTAAACTCACGGGATAAGATTACGCTAT
Source organism: Periplaneta americana (assembly GCA_025594305.2). Classification (NCBI taxonomy): domain Eukaryota; kingdom Metazoa; phylum Arthropoda; class Insecta; order Blattodea; family Blattidae; genus Periplaneta; species Periplaneta americana. Next base: position 35,484,232 of record JAJSOF020000005.1, on the reverse strand, counting down.
TAGATAAGCGAAACTAGGTGGACGAGTCCATTATTACACAGGGATGGCGTTTATTGCAAGGAAACAAGCGAAATGTGTGTTACAATATTTGCTATATCTGAATTGGCGCCAGCTTTGTTGGCGTATGTACTAAAGTATAGTGCCCAGTTTGTGAGCATGTTGTTAGTGCAGCTGAGAATAGTACCACTTGCTATACACATCACATCAGCCATTTGTCAAACACATTTGTCAGAGTGACTGCGGCAAAGGTAAAACACTAGTATTTAACTTTCCTATTATTTATTTCACACGCCAAAAACGGTGACGCGGTGACACAATGTTCAAAATGGTTTTTGGCGAAATTACGATTACGTTCTTTAGAGAGCTCTGCATTATCCGAGCCAATCGTGCAGTGGTACTACACGTTTGAAGAAAGTGAATCTGTTAACATATCACACACTGATGGACATAGGCGTGTACTATAAAAGTTGCTTTGAGCGGTGCTGCTACAGCAAAGTTACAATAAGTCTCAAACGAACGTATGTATAGATGACTGTATCATACACAACTTGTTAACTTTACCTGCAACTCTACCCCTACCGTATGGAATATGTTCAGGCATTAAGCAATGTTGATCTCTGGAAAAAATGTTCGCTTCTCAATGGCACAGATGCAAGAGAAAAACAACATCAATATGGTGTCCCAGTACGATGGCACACCACCTCATTTAGCTTTGAGCATTGATTTTCTGAGTCGTTTGACATTAGTAGCCGTGGGCTAGTTATGTGGTCTCCAAATTCTCCGGAACTAAACAGAGTATTCCGAATCTCACTGGACCGTTGGACATCAATGACGTTACGCTGCAGCGAAATAGGAACAAAACTGCTGGAAGGTTTCATGGCTAACATGGCGGCTGTACAAGTTGTTGTCTGTGCTACGCTAGCAACATTTTGCGAAATTTCCATACTGTCATCTCGTTCAAAGAAAATAGAGCATAAACAAATTATTTCTTGAACCAGTAGTAATAACTGGTCCGTTGACATGTTCAATCATAAGCTATTAACATATTTCTTTTTACATTGTGCTCATTACAAACAATACTGCAGAACTAAAGCAGAACATATCGCCAAGACACAACAGTGCACGATGTCATTCGTCTGCTATTCCCGCCCTTTGCGAGAACCAATCACATTCAGTGATGGACTTTGCCACCACCTCTGCAAGCTGATGGAACCGGTGCGACACCGGTGGAGCATCAGTGTGACGTCATCGTTGGAATTAGGAACACCGTGATTTCATCGGATTGCTCAGCGCTGAGGATTCGGAATACGCTGAAAGCCAACAGATTTGTTTGTTTTGGGTTTTATTAAGAATGGTGTCTTTATACAGCGACCCAATGATGTTGATGATCTTAAAACAAAGATTGTCTCAACTCTTGAGTTAGATTACACATGGATGAATTGGCCTCACGATATGAATTATTGTGTTGTATGCGCAATGGTGGGCACGTTGAGGTCTAATGTGGTGAAAACTGCTCGTCATTCTATAATAATGTATTTGCAGCTCAGTGAAAAATAAATAGCAACAGTTCTCGTGTTGAAGCATATTTATTTCGTCTTCTCAGACGGATCACTCTGTACATTCTTCATAATCAAGAGGCGAAATCTGTAATGCTTGGGAAAAGTGGCATAAGTCAGTTTCAACAAACATTTTTATTAAATTATTGACAACTTACGGAACATCTGCTCGCTTGGGAAAAGAGACATTATTATTTCTCCTATTACAATATTCATACAGAAGAAACTCAAATCGACGTAAACCAGTGTAAAGACAGTTTTTTTCCTTCTCCTGTAAGATTAACATTTTTGACTTATGCCACTTTTCCCGAGCACTACAGAAATAATCTACATACTTTAACGAATCTCATTTTCCTAGACATAGTTATAAACATTATAGTACAACGTCTCTTGGTAGAGAAGTGGAGAATCATACGAGCATAATATTTATTTTATGAGTTCTCAAAACGGATCACTCTGTGCATTATTCATAATCAACTCATTTTAAGGAAACTCATTTCATAGATACAGTTATAAACTATATATCACTAAGCTCATGGCCCACTTTTGTGGTTAAAATGTGTTTATCATTTAGAGCTATAAGTTTAGCTTAGGTACTCGTATTCGACTCTTGAGAAAGAAGTGGAGAATCATACGAGCATATTTATTTTATGTCTTCTCAAACGGATCACCCTGTACATTCTTCATAATCAAAAGGTGAAATAATTTACTCATTTTAACGAAAATCGTTTTCATAGACATAATTATAAACCATACTATAAAGGAGGCCTCGGTACTATTAAATCAATTGTGGTCTGGAGATGTCCCCTAAACTCCTCACTCCCTCAGCCCTGGCTGAGAGGAGGAGACCGGAAGTTAAGCAATGCTCAGTGATGGATTGCATTATAGCTTTTACGAACTTTCGACTGTCGCAGGTCGCCTGAAATCCATCACTGATGTACATTGTCCACTGTGTGCTTGTTTATAAGGCAGTGTAAGCGGAAAGAACATGGATAGGGGTTTCAGAGTTCCTTTTCATTTCCCCGTTGTGCCCAGGGTTGGTATAAAGAAAAATTTGTTGTGTAATTTTGTGGTTAAATTTGATTTATCATTTAGAGCTATAAGTTTAGCGTACTCAGATTCGACTCTTGGTAGAGAAGTGGAGGATCATACGACTATATTTTCTCCTTGAGATTAAAATGTAGCTCTTGTAGTGTGTTTGTCTTATATTTTGACAAAAAGGCCTACTTTCTACGTGACGAAGAAGTCCCATTACTTGAGACTATCATCTTCATCATTATCATCTCATACTTTGTACTCATTTCTCTACTCATGCAATGCCACCCAAGTTTTTATTACTGATTATAAGCCATTTACTTGAAATTTTTCTGTGAATTTTCGTTTTTGATTATAGGTCAAATTGTCATGAAGTTAATGAACAATTTTGAATGAACTTCTTCTTATTCTTCTTCCTCCTCCTCCTCCTCCTCCTATCATGTATTAAGCCTGGTTACGTTCTCATTCTATTGTTTCAGCTGACGGCACAAAGATCTTGTTCCTTAAGGGTGGTAATTTTGTGCTTGACGTGATATCCTTGTTCTAGGCATCCTCAGTATACGAGTTTTCCATTTCTGTCTTTAATTTTGAATTGTCTCTAAAGCTGGGTCAATATTTCATTCTTTCAAAATATCCCAATTTTTCTTCTTGTCTAATCTAGTATAGCCAGCAGTTCTTCTTAAAAACTTCATTTCATTGGCAGTGATTCGGTGTTCATCACATTTACGTATGGTCCAAGCTTCACTTCAATACATGAGAACAGGTCTCGCCAATGTTTTATAGGGTTTAATTCCAGCATGTTTTTGGGCAAGGGAAGGTTTGAAAATGTTATTAATGGTATTCATTGCATAGTTAAACATCTTGATTACACAACTTTGAACACTGTATCACTTCGGAATATGTACGATAAGACTTTCTTGTGTTAAATTCTAACTTACCTTGTTTACATGTTTCAACCTATTATGGGTCATCCTCAGAACTGGTCGTTGTTGGTCTTGGCGGACACGGACAAACGAAAACACACCGCAACGAAATTCTCAACACACAACTCAATTTCAGAACACACACACTATTTGACTCTACACTACACCACACGAACACAGCCCCACAGGAAATAAAACAAGAGGCGCCAAGACCAACAACGACCAGTTCTGAGGATGACCCATAAAAGGTCGAAACGTGTAAATAAGGTACGTTAGAATTTAAAACAAGAAAGTCTTATCATACATATTCCGAAGCATAGTTAAAGTAGGCTAATTCAGTTTTTTAAAAGTATCTTTCTCTTGTTCATAGCTCAAATTATAATCTAAATATTTAAAACATGAGATCTGTTCTACAGGTTTATTTTAAAGACAAATTTTGCTGCGAGGGTGATTTTTTTCCGATGAAGAATTAAATAATAAAATCGGCAGAAAATAGTTCCACTTTCCACCAGAATGGCTGGCGTACACTCGTATGCATTGTAATTATGATTATGATAATGTTGACACTTTTTTAAATTTCGATTTATTCGACGATTTTTATGAAGGTGGTGGTGAAGAAGACTCCCTTCAAACTCCATAGACTATTAAGGCTGGTCCACAATAAACCGGGAACGGAAACGACAACGAGAACGAGAACGGAAAAATTGCTACAATAATTTTATTTATATGTGAACATTCATAATTAACTATTGTGAATGCTCACATTTATATACACTTATTTTAACATTACATTCGTTCTTGTTCTCGTTGTCGTTTCTGTTACCGGTTTATTGTGAACCAGCCTTTAGCCAATTCTATTTATGCGAACTGATAAAGACACGAAGTCAGTACGACGTAAAAAGCTTCTTAGACTTCATCTTGTGTCACTTCACCTAATGCAAGTCTTGCAAAACTGAGAAGTGTGTTCGGAAACCACCAGATAAGAACTCAGTGCGATCAGAGCTTAGGTAAATTTATTCAAATGTTTTAACTGTATCTTAAGTAGGGTTTGGAGACTTAATGCCTGTTGATAGTGTAGGTAGAGGATGAAGCTTTTGCCGGACTCTGAGGTCCAATCAGGCTAATGTGATGCAAATGACGCCTGCCCGAACAAGTGCTTACTCGAATCATCGGACAGACAGTCCTACCTATTTATCTATCTTTGTATTCCCATTCTGACGTGCCAATTAACTTGCATCCAAATGGAGAGAAATCCGAGAGTATTCAATTCATACATTGTGCAATTAAAAATAATGTAACTTACATTTGATGTAAAAATCTCTCTCTCTCTCTCTCTCTCTATATATATATATATATATATATTTATATATATATATATATATATATATATAATTTGAACTGGTAACGGAAATTACGGAAAAACAGCTGAACGGATTTAATGAATGACTCCTCATTTTGATAATTTGAGCCCAAATATTTTCAGAAAAATAGTAGTTTTCAGTGAAATGTCAATTTTCCTACATCATTTTCCTATTTTCCAAAGTCCATCTGTCGTCAGTTTTGAGACACAATGGCTTTTCAGAATAAAACAAAACACACACACACTATAATAAGCAATATTACACGAAGGCCATTCATGACCTGCAGGATTGCTGACATATTCAGAGCAAAGCAGAGCAAATTCTGTGACGTCATAATGATAACATGTCGATCTTCATTTGTGTAAATTTTGTAACGTCTCTTTAAACGGTTATTAAAAACTTTTAAGACTTACTAAAAACAAATCACTAATATACATATTAATGATATAGCCTATTGGTGATATGAAACTCAAACCTTTTGGGGATATATACAGTACGTAGACGTAGAGAATATCTTAAATTAGATCTTCATTTCTATAATTTACTGAGGGACGGCTGTATAATATATACAGTATATGTTACTGAAAACTATAAAACTTATGTAAGTTAAAATTATTGTTATTAAAAACTATATTTTTATAGTTATTAATCAAGTGGTG